>OX376168.1:1220000-1915000 GCA_947363495.1 Euzophera pinguis | reverse complement strand
AATTGTCATAAAAATTGAAAAAAAAGTACGAGTCGAACAAGTTTTCTTTTATTTGGCGATTTTAAGCGAAAAATAGGATTCTCAGTGGTAGTTTTGATAATATTGGCTTCCTGCATGTACCATTGGAAACTGAATAATAAACGAAGCATTCGCGCTTCGACACCTCAACATGAATAATTCGCGCGAATTAGCCCGCGGCGGCGTTTTGTACGCGTCGATCAAAGTACTATTTTCGAATAAGATTAGTAGTCGAATAGTTTACATTCGAAATCGAATGATTTCGAAATTTTTTTTTTATATACAACTAAGTAGTCAAACAAGCGTACGGCCCACCTGATGGTAAGTGGTTACCGTATGAGCCTATGAACGTCTACAACACCGGAGATGTCACGAGCGCGTTGCCGACCTGTCGGCTATCAGCACAGCGACTCCTCTGGAGTCTAGGCGACCCCACTTACCAGCAGGAACACAACACTGCATCACAGCATCACAGTGTTATTTGGCTGCGGTCTTCTGTAGGGTGGAGGTACTTCCTTAGACGGACTACTCCTTACAAAATGTCCTACCTCTCTTCTCTACATTTTCGAAAAAAATACTCTAGGAGTGACAAGGGTACTAATACTTTCGTCACATGGACTTTATTGTGACGTAATTTACGTTATGTCTATCTGTCTGTTCTCTAATAAAGAAAGTACTAACTAGAAATAACTTATAATTTAACATTATCTTATTGCTTATCTTTCTCAGCATACACTCATTTGATTGACTGGTAAATTAAGCCTCAGTATTTAAGTCCGCCGTTTGCAATTATGTAAAAAAGTTAAATAAATAAAGGTTATTAGTATTTTCCCTTTTTTATCTTTTTCCCATATGAGTTACGTGGTACTTCTAAACTAAAACTAACCCAACCCTTCTAAAAACATTGTTTTCCATTCGGGTCAGCTTTAAAATATACAGGCATTTTGAGCAAATGTTTGCATACAAAGCAAACAGTGGAACCAACACAGCCTAAGCAGAAAGCTACACTAGTCCTAGGGTTTACTTTCAGTGTTTTAGCTGGTGCAAGTTCGCAATAAAATTTGCCTTATTATCGAGTCAGTGGCTAAGATACACTTAGAGTTACCTTTAGTAATACTTACTAGGATTAGTACAATCGGGGATAGATAAAGTGACGCCCAGAAAATTAATGATCGCGATTGTTATTCATTAAATTAAACTATTTTAATACGGTTTTATCGCGTTTATTACTTATTTATTTACACCTGACGTTTCAAACACTTCACAGCGTTCATGGTCGCAGGCAGACTAAATAAGTTAACATTTGTCTTTGATGTCATAAGATTACAAACTACCGCCTGAAATTTTATTGGGAACTAGTCCGATTCACGCAGTATTGGCTCACAGCACAGATAACCCCCAATAGATTCCGCTTGTATGGGCGTCCGCGGTCACCGCACTTATATGCTTTTGCACAGATAAATGAAATTGCATATAGGCCTTTCATTAGTTGCGACCAGAACTCAGAGCTGTGAGGTTGTTTCGTGAAAATTTCCGAAAAAATCTATTAGGTTCGTTGAGTGTGTAAAAATTAGTGCATGTTGCATAAAATGGTGCGGAAAATCATCAAAGATATCAAATCTCCAAAAGGATGGTATAAATTTTCACAGGTAAGTTTATTAATTAATTTAATACAATTAAGTGCAGAGTTCACTTTATAATGGTCGAACTATGTAACAACCAGAGTACCAAAATGGGGTGACGTTGATGTCTTTTGCAAGCATCTCTCTCTTTCCCAAGTGTCAACTATATGTTTGTCCTTTTTTTCGATAAGTCACGTTTTACCGTAGTGATGTTACCCCTTTCAATTTGAAAGAATAATTTTTTATCGATTGTTTATTACGACTTATTGATTAAATTTAATCAAAGATTTTAATTATGTAATTTATTTCAAGGTTTTCCAAAAGCCCGACGAAAAATGAAAAATGAAAAATGGATTAAGTATCTCAATATATTTGTGGCGACCTCTATACAGGCGCCACTGGAATTACTAGACTCAACTACAGGATGGCAACATGGCCACTGGATGGCGTTGAGCGATACTTGGGGTTCGCAACTTGGCTGACTATATAAGAGGCCTCCGACGCAGCACTGTCAGAGCCATACGGTTCCCCATCTTACCTTTGTGACGGTCGAGCATGCTACCTCGCTCCCGCTACAATATTTTAAAACGAAACTAATAAATAATTATGTTTACATGTTTTATTCTATTCTCCTTATTATTCAAAAGAGTGAGTTACCCTAATTCCTTGTATATACATAGACTTTGATGACTATGGGACCAATTTGTCAGTTATACCTTTCAAATAAAAATTGGTTGTCTGTTAGAGACGATAGTTTTACGTGATAACGTAGTCATAAGAAAATATTGATGCAAAATAATATCGAGGCCGATCATGCCTCTCTATGGCTTGTTCCGCGCTCTCTTTTGCACGTGGAACCTGACACTTTTTCGTGCATGTATCCGGCGTTCATAGATTTATAAACCGTTAGGTATCACATCAAAAAGAATTATCCAAATCGTTCCTAAATGACGGAGATATGAGATAACAAACATAAAACTGAATTGAGAACCTCTTCCTTTTTGGAAGTCGGTCAAAAATATGTGCGATTATTAATGTTATTGCGCGTTTGATAATACTATAAAGATTGCAAGAAAAGTGACACAAAATCGATAAGGTTTTGGTAGTTTCATTTAATGTCACATCACTAAACCTGCAACATTGTAACGTCAGCTACCGCTCCCGACCCCCCGTACTTCCTCTAAGTTTGGTGACTGTCGACGCGAACAAGCATTGAATGATACTCAATCTATTGGGGGTTATCTGTGGCTCACAGTATCTAAGGGTCTTGCAGTCTGCTTCCAAGTTTAAAATATGTAGTTTAATTTAATAATGAACAGGGTGTTTCAGTAAGCCTTTTTTTCGACTTTATCTCTAAAGCCGCGATATTTGTATAATATTTTTCTTTATACAACTAAGTAGGCAAACAGGCGTACGACCCACCTGATGGAAAGTGGTTACCGTAGCCTATAAACGCCTGCAACACCGGAGATGTCAAAAGCGCGTTGCCGACCTGTCCGCTATCAGCACAGTGACCCCTCTGGAGCCTGGCGACCCTACTCACCAGCAGGAACACAACACTGCATCACAGTGTTATTTGGCTGCGGTCTTCTGTAGGGTGGAGGTACTTCCCCAGACGGACTACTCCTTACAAAATGTCCTACCTCTCTTAAAAACCAGTTTTATAACCAATAATATAACCAGTTGCCAAAATAATCATCATTAATTCAGTTGCGGTCAGTTCCCAACTGCTTAAAATACTTACGTGTTATTGTAGTGAGCTTAAAAGCTACGATTTTTTTATTCTACGTTTTGATATTTCAAAATGATTTAGGTTTAAATTTGACACTACTGTATGGACAATAGGCTAGTTTCCTAAAAAAATATAATTAGTCCGTCAGTTAGATAATCAAAACATATTGGAGACGTATTTTTTCTTTTGAAAATTAAATAAAGAATGGCAAAGATATGGCGCGTTAAAGTTCCGTTTGACGTTACAGTGTGCTACACTTTTTCGCAATATGTGACGTCACAAGCCTCCACTCCTTTGATGCGTTATATCTTTATAATTTATCGCTCAATTGACAAAAGAAAAAATACGTCACTAATATATTTTGATTCCCTAAATGACGGACAAATTTTAATGTTAGTCTTTTGACCCTGGAAACTAGCTTATTTAATAATGTAGTTAATAAAAATGACTGAATATTATTTTTAAAAACCAGAACCATCAGTGTGTAATAATGACTTAACTAAACGCTTGGTAATCAGTAAACTCACCAAGGGGCATCAAAAATGATCATAACTTAAAATGGAAATATTACATCTTTATAGTGTATAATGTAAATGCGGTAAATGTGTAAGATATTTATATTATACAAATAAAGCTCTTTTGAATATTCTGAGACATCAAAATACGTTATTTAAAAGAAGCTAATAATAGTATAGTAAAGTAATTGAATTCATGTGTCTAAATCACTGAGAAGTTTGTGACTCTTGTGTGAGAATATACAATTTACTCGACTTTGGAATGCTTTGTCTGGAAAGTCCAAACAAATTTTTATTCAAAAAGCGGGCACGTGCGCACGTTTTGGACTCGCTCAGTTAATGAAAACTTCTCAATGTGTCTTGACTTCATCATTGGTAGTTATATATTGTATGTTTTATGTATGTTTACTTAGTGTATGAACTTAAGCTTTTGATAAAAATTTGCTTTTTTGCGCCAAACTATCTTTCTGTTTCTCCCAATGGTTGACTGGTAGAGAATGCTCTTAGCATTAAAGTTGAAATAAAAAGTAAATAAATAAATATAAGAACAAACATAACATTTTAATTAGTTTTTTTTTTCATATTAGGTCTTAGTTTATATTTAGTTTTAATTTAATTACAAATTAATTATATAAATGTATTCTTTATGAGTCAATAAAGATTTAAAATGAAAAAAAAAAGTTACTTTAATTAAGTACTAGCCCACTTACACTACTCTGCTCTAGTTGCCGCAGCAACCGCTGACCGGGGTGGTGCTTCCCACCACCAAGGCGTCCACTACCGAGCAGTCTGACGGTGGTAAACTTGCTGTTAATGAACCGTTTGCTAATTTATGTTTCCAATGTAAAGTACATCTTAAGAGCAATACTTAAAATTACTCTGATTAATCCAAAGTTTGATTAGATAGCTTTCAGCATTGAGTGTGATTTTGTATTTTGTTATTTAATTCAATAAATTAAGACCATAATTTAATGATATTATTTATTCCGGGTGGGAGTCGTGTAAGTGGGCTATGACCTACACTCGAAGAAAGGTAAAGGTAAATTACGTTGAGTAGACAGAAATAATATGAAGGAAGCCTATGTCACCAAAATAATAATATAAAAGGTTGCTATGGATTTTGATTCCACAAATTAAAACCGCTACATCAAGATGGGTTAATGACAAGCTTGACGATCATATATATTTTTTTTAAATACATTCTTCAATACCTTATCATTACCACTCAGTACATGACGGGCGTAAACTTAACCATTAAAACACCGTGAAACGCAAATGATATGAGCAAAACCAGGCACAATTATAATCGCATCAGTCAAGCAAGCCCGCGGGCAACAGTTAGGCTTGTCTTTTTGTTGGTTATGTAACTTATATTTAACTGTGAAGAGTAGGGGTATTTTTGCAATGTTTTTTTGCCAACTTGACAATTATGCTCAATGAAGTCATCGATGTTTTTTCTATGATCCGGCTTATAGATAGAAAATAGTAACTAATGTTCAACAACCAGAAAATCGCTAGGAATATGATGAATCGACCATGAGATATAAATAAAAAAGGCAAGCAATCCCTATAGTTTAAAATTATTAATATACAATACTCACTTACAGAACGGACACTCACACCACACCCTCCCACCTGAAACAGATACCGTACCTCACCGCGCAGATAGGGTAAAAATCGACAGCAAAATATTGCAAGGATGTCGCTTCGGCCGCGCGGCTGCTGCGACTACTATGACGCAGACACGGTAAATAACCAACCCTACGGGTGACACACACATTGACGCGCGTGCGTACGCGACCGAATCGTAGTAGTAGTAATCTCGGCGCTGCTGTATGGAGTGTTCGGGGTATACCGTGTGTGTGTATAAATCTTCAAACGTTTTGAGACTTGCGGTCTAGGGTAAAAGCACCAAGTAATTTCACTGCCTCTCTCCAACCGGAACACAACTCAAGCTCGTTTGACATAAATAGGTGAGAGCGATGGACAGTGGCCTTTAAAATAATGGCAGGTCATTCATCGAATACTTCAGTCCAATAATAAAGATGTCTGCGTTAATTTTGATGAATGCATTCTGTAATCATTGATGCAGAATGGTATTTGATCTCGTTGTGCAATTATTTTGGACCTTAGAGTTGAAGACAGATATATTAGATACATTGAGTTAAATATATGAAGAGTAGACATTTTTTTTTTTACAATAACTATTATTACAAATTTTTTAATTCTAATTTTACATATGTATTTATTGGTAATGCAAAACCAATAATATGTTACTTGTATGTATTTGAGGTAACTAATAAAATTTAAGAAATTTTTTTTATTTTCTTTTTGCTTTATTTTTATTGAAAACGGTAAAATATACATTCATATCGAGTGGATTACGTCGTCAATGGACCCTGTAAACTATGGTTTTTATGAAGTTTTTCGGAACCAACTTTCGGCTTTTAACTTCGTTCAAAAAACAACCATCCTACTTTCTTCAATGTGGTTCCTCAACGACCACTAAATGGCAGCTGTTAAAAGTTAATAAATTGCAAAATGGCAATATTTTGGTATAAATATTCAGTCTTGTATTATTTTCCGCAGACTTAAGGAGCAAGTATAGTCATTATTGACACCTCGTTGTATCTTATAATTCAGTGTTATTCGTTGTATGGTAGAAAGTGTAACAGTTAAGTGTGAAGTTGAAAGTTAGATTGAGAAATAAATTATAAGTGATGACAAAATAATATTACTACTTACGTATGCCTAATAATAAGTCCGCCTTTGCTTCGTTTTATAGATAACTTTTGGTTTTCCTAGCTAAGTCCTCAGCTGACGCTTCTTGACGGCAGTTATTACAGTGAAGCAACTGCCGTCTGACTTCCGCAATCATTTTTACACGGTAACCACACCAACCGTAACATGACTTAAGGTGTGTTAGTGGCCAACACTGTCAGATTCTCACAGGCTGCTTAAAGGCACCTGACACCGCCTAGTAACTGCCATCTATCGTTAACAACTGGGACCAACGGAATGCCTTTCGAAGCGCGGAGGTGCTCGATATTGAAAATGCCACTTGGCGGCCGAAACAACGCGGGTCGCGTCTCGCCGTCGTCGCTTGGTATTCGCATTCAATACGAAATACTACGGATACAGAGCTCCTCTATTAAAGTTTTATGAACAGTCTATTAAGTACTAATGTAAAGTAATGTAATACCGATGTCTTGCAAGATTTGATTGCCCCACGACAGTAGAATGTCGTGTCGCAAAGGGCCGACATTCCAGTGAAATGTCAGAGCAATTTAGACGATTTGCCGACTTCCATTCAGAGTTAAGGTTACAGTTTGCTCTAGTAAGGATGTCGTAAAGGGTTCCGTAGATCAGGCGCGTGACAACCCTATTTGTTTAGGAACTTGGTGGTTATGCATGGATATCCGTAAAGATTGTGTTTCAGTGGCTGATTGAGATGGATCTAGTGCTGGAAATCCGGTAGAACGAATTTGTCTATGTATAAAAATAAAGGTAAAAATATGATTCATAATATGTCGAACAAAAATCGTTCGACTCACTGTTTATGAGGAATGAAAATCATTTGATACTAAATGAAAATTATTCGACTAACCGATTTCGAATAGCACTCCAGGTTTGCCAGCACTGGATCCGTGTAAATCGCGTGTCTGATTTCCGCGGGAAGAGTATTTTTTACACTAGTTTCCTATTTGATTAAGATATTTGAATATCCTGATTTTCTGATAATAGGCTGGTTTCCAGGGTCAAAAGACTAACATTAAAATTAGTCCGTCATTTAGGGAATCAAAATATATTAGTGACGTATTTTTTCTTTTGTCAATTGAGCGATAAACTATAAACATATAAAAGTTTAGGAGTGGGGGCTCGTGACGTCATTGCGAAGTGTAGCACACTGTGACGTCACACGGAACTTTAACGCGCCATATCTTTACCATTCTTTGTTTAATTTGCAAAAGAAAAAAAAACGTCTCCAATATTTTTTGATTATTTAACTGACGGAGTATTTTTTTTTTTTTTGGAAACTAGCCTATTAGGACTGCCATCTGATGGTCTTTAAAAGCACATGATTCTACAAGTTTGATTTTTCTTTAAAAAAAGGTTGAGGTAACACGGCAGCCACTCCATAGTTATAACCAGCAATACAATCTGAAACCATGTTTAAAACGTTCCCTGAAATCTGAAGCACAAGCTGATGATGCAACTAAGAACCAAACTTGAACGAAAGGTAACGACAGCCAAAGATTGGTCGCCACTTTTAGTATGTACTCCTCTTTCTCATTCAACTTCACCGAGCTAAGTTTTAAGTTATTCACATTTGAAAAACACTTATAAATCAATCAATCTACGACGTGCCAGAGTCAACCGGCTGGGAAAATTTCATTTCTGGAAAAAAAGTCCTATTCTGTCGCAAGAGGCGTGGATTTCCACTTAAAATATTTACCAAATCTTTTGCGTTCATCTTAAACACTAAGCTCGTTATCATAAAGTTGATTTTCTTTTGTTTTTTGGAAATTCGAAGGTGAGAGGCAATGGTCATACGATAGTAATTTTGGTTTCTGTATGACAGTGGGCCACATTAATAAAAATACGTATTCAATGTGAATTAGTACGGGCGATGGTAAGCTTTTTTGGTGTCCCTCTGTACTTTTGGTGTACACCCAAACGTCATTATGGGGCTTACAGTGCGTGAATATATTGTGCAATGTAATGGTCTTTGTTCTTTTGTGTTGTTAAGCAGTTTCGTGAGGTGTCATTGAGAGATGGGTCGTGACGAAATCTGGAGCATTTAAGTGACCCTCATAAGTAAATGAAGGTATACTTACATTTCGACAATTGCCTTTGTGGTTCGGCGGTTAACTTGGTTGCCTGCAGTAGTGGGTTCGGTTTCTTAAGTTGTTTTTTTTTTTATATAACTAAGTAGGCAAACAGGCGTACAGGCCACCTGACGGTAAGTGGTTACCGTAGCCTATGAACGCCTGCAACACCGGAGATGTCACGAGCGCATTGCCGACCTGTCCGCTATCAGCACAGCGACCCCTCTGGAGCCTGGCGACCCTACTCACCAGCATGAACACAACACTGTATCACAGTGTTATTTGGCTGCGGTCTTCAGTAGGGTGGAGGTACTTCCCCAGACGGACTACTGCTTACAAAATGTCCTACCTCTCTTGAGTAGTTGTTTCAAGTTTGGTTAGAATTGAAGGCTTAGATCCTCGGTAACTCTTTTTACAGGGAAACCAGACCAACAGAAATATGATCATCGAGAAGACTTTACACTTTTGCTTGTATTTTTCTCTGTTCGTATATATTTTAATGTTTCTGTGTAAAGTTGGTTTTGTGAACTAATCAAAAAGAAAATGTGACCCGAATTGTATTAGTGAAGCGGCAAACATTAAGATTTTTTTATTTATTTATTTAACACTTCTTTGCACACAGTAAAATAAAAATTAAGTATGTTACATAAAATGCGAACACAGTATGTATACAAAAGGCGGCCTTATCGCTCAAGCAATCTCTTCCAGGCAACCTTAGGGTAGTTTGAAATATAAAAGAAAGGAGAGATACGGATATGATGCATAAAGAACAGAACAACGATAGGCTAGATAGACACGATACATAAACTTCTTAAAATAAATACTAATATACATAAATAAAAAATAAATAAACTATTATTTTTTTATTTTTTTCTGGCTAAAAGGCATCTGACACAGCCATTTGTCGTACGACAGCTCAATCTAGTGAATAGAAGCGTACCTTAGTCTCTGAAAGTCCTGAAACACTGAAAATACAAGCACGCTAGCTCGAATACTTAAGACGGTACAAAAGACAAAATATACTTATATCATGCCTATTATTTTTAATTCCCAATCAAAAGAAGACCAATCTAATACGAATCCAACAAAACAAGCGCAGTTCCGTCACTAGTGTTGTAATCATAGACATTAAATTGTCTGCCGGCGCAGGGCGGACCATACGACAATCACTATGTAATGAACGGGTGCGTGGTGGGGATTGGGGACAAGGAACTGAGGTAATATGTCTTTTTGTTGTTGTTAGGGAGGTGTATCTATCAGTGGTCGGAATGTCGATAAAGTTTTCAAAGTGTCCAAATGTCCAAGATACCGACAGAAAGAAAAAATACAAACGTGATCATCGGGTAAACTGTTTTTATTTTCAGTTTATTTCCGTGATTTTTTTCAGGGTTAGGTCAATAAAGCTCAAATAAAATCAAAAGAGAAAAAGGCTGTAAGAGCCCGAAAATAATGACGAGACTTATTTATTTCGGAGTCTGGGTCTAAGAAACAGATTTCTTGATTCATTACGCTAATTTTGCTCTATAATTCAAAATTGTAATTAGCTTTATCGCGTCACTGGTTTCAACTGCGACTAGTTTTATGATAGATGGAAGATCGGCGCTGTCAATTTCATCGGATAGCAATATGCTGAGTTAGGACCTTTTTTGGAAACATCATTTTTTTTTCTAATGCTTTTTTCTTTCTTTCTTTTGTGTGTTTCTAAAGTGAATTATTTTCTTTCTTTCTTTTTTTAATCTGCATAAAACCAAGACATCTAAGTATACGAATGAAAATTACTTTCTATTTCCCTTGGACATCGCATCACGCGTGAACGGACGACACAATCGTTAATCGTTTATTATTATTATGAATATCAGGAGAAGGATTAAGGAAGTTGAGCGGAAGAAAGAGACAGAGCAAAGTCTGTCAGGTCAGCTTTTCGATTATAAAAAAATATATCGACAAATCCCAACACTATTCTAATGCTCACGTTCTGTCGCTGCGAGTCATGGCGGTAGGTGGTCATTACGCGTAAGTGTCCCATCACTACGACATATATGTTGTATGATTGTTACATACATAATTGTAGGTCATTTTCTTGAGTTATTATCTACTAGCTGTTTCCCGTACCTCCGCCTGCGTCAAAAAGTAGCCTATGTTTGGCCTCGGGTCTTCAACTATATTCATACCAAATTTTATCAAATTCCGTTCAGCGATTTGGCTGTGAAAGCGTAACAGACAGACTTTTGCATTTATAATATTAGTATGGATATTAAGAATTAGTGTTGTATCTTCAGTGTCATAAAAATATAATGTAAAGCCGCAATTTCACTCAACATAATTTTAAAGTATTTCTTAGTTGTGAGTTTCTTACGAATTATTCGTTATAATTTATTCACATTCAGTCCAAATCTAGACTCTTGTCCATCATTTAGTCATACATTTCCAAAATAAGGCTCCTGGCAAGCTTTTGAAAGCCGCTTTTGATTGTATTGGCCACGTCTTACGGAAACCGGCTAATTACGTGGGGAACAAATATTTAGATGGCTCTACCAGGGCCTGGTGGAAGCGGCAAAGTGCTGACTTGACGTCGCAGGGATATACGTGTAATAGTCTTACAACCGTGGATGCCGAAGACCGGACAAAGTGGAGGAGAAAGGGCAGGAAAGTGGACCCTGGGCAGCTGAGAAGGCATTTGCCAAACGTAGATATTTTTTATGATAAGCTGAAATCCTTTGTTCATTCATGTAAAGATAATGTATGAGTCTCATAAACCTGTGTAATTTGTCCTGTCCTAACGAAAGATAAAAAAGATTTTGATGGATGACAGAGGTTTTGACCATCGCTCCGAGTGGAACTTTGTTCAAAGTGCGATTCGGAGACGGAATGCTGCCAGTGTAATAAGTACCTTTGAACCGGATACATTTCGGCGTTCGGGGTAGTATATTTTTGGATAAGAAAATTTAAGTGATTTTGTATTTGTTAAATAAAAATTAGAAGTAGAGGTCCTCAATTGATTCTGAAACTAAATGGCTTCGGAGACAGAAAAAGCGGTATAATTTTCCCTCCATAAAGTACTTCAATCATTCATTCTTTAATCGCTCACTCATTCATACCTTCACTCATCTAACGGATCAAAGGTCACAGCTCAGTCTCATTACGAGTAAATTTTTCAATTACCGCGACTCGACGCGACGAACTTTGAATGACATTCATTATTTTTTAAGATGGTCATAAAACAACATTATGGCTGGCAACACTATATTTACCCACTGTTCGGTTCCCAATTATTGGCCATAACTACGAGTTCGATCCCCGCCGATAATTACAAGTTTACAAACATAAGGACGTATATTATTTTGACGTTTTGTCTTCTCTTCGTGTTGTGGGTTTAATTGGCTGGACAGTTTATGGTGATTTGGATGTCTTAGAAATTGGGCACTGGATTTCCCTGACCCTGGCCGCCCTGGTGTATGAGTGTTTCAAAATCTACCTTTTTTTAAATATTACTACAAGACAGCCGGTACTAATGCCTGAACGTCGCCTCATACCCTTCGCTTGCCACAAACTAAGAACAATAAAAATTCCATTGTTATTAACCAAATCTATTTTCTGCGCACTTATGCATGGTATTTTCCTTATTATCAGATAACCAGGTGATTCAAGGCTACAATATCCTTACCAAATTTAAATAACAACTAAACAAAATGCTTACTATAGGAATCAAATCCACTACTTCACCGATAAGTTTTCAGGTACTACGACTCAACCACTAGGCCACAAAAACAGTTTACTAAATAAATTTGATAGTGACGTTATGATGGTATAATCAACGGCTTTCCATGCCTTCCGAAGCACGGAGAAGAAGAACGCTTCTTCTCCGTACTAGATGACCATTTTAAAGTCGTAAAACTCTCTATAAGACATGCATGCCCCGCTAGGCTGACTCAGACGATACTAAAGGACACGCATTCCCCGCTTGGCTAGCTCCTCCTGCACCTGAACTCGTCAAACTTTAGTAATTGACTTGCGAACGACAGCTGATAAGCTCTCAAATGCATAGAGTTAATTATAAAATAGAAAGGACGCATTTTATTTTAACCGACTTAAAAAAAGAGGTTCTCCTAGCGTTTTCTAGCATTTAGTGAACGTCGTTCGATAAGCTACTAAGCTGCCGGACCAAGTGTTCAGAGGGCACTTAAGTAACTTTTGGTATTTCTATCAAACAACTTCTCGTTTTGGACTAAAGTTTTTTTTCTAAAGCCTACCAATTGAAGCGTGGTGAAATTGTTAAAAGTTAAATACCTGTTACAATTTTAACGGATAAATATATATTTTTTAAATACAGTATAATGTTTAAATATTTACTTGTAAAATGATAGTGACAAGCCAAAAAAAAAAGTCATAAAACAGACAGTGCACAATGACAAAATTATTATGAACCCACTTGAAATGGCAAATGCTTTTATTAATAATAATAATGTAAATTCAGTTACGACTAATAATATTAGTAATACAGAAAAGTTCTCATATTTATTTTCCACGGATGCTGAAGAAATATGTAAAATAATTTCGAATTTAAAAATACAAATGCTGTAGGTTATGATGATTTATTGACACGCATAATTAAAACATGCAAGCATGTATTAGCACCTGTTATAAGTTACTTGGTGAATTTGTCATTTGTTCATGAAGTTTTTTCAGAAAAGTTAAAAGTGACAATTATCAAACCTCTCCAAAGCAAAAAGAAAATAATACAGAAAACCTATAAAATTTTAGACGTATTGCACAACCACCCGTGATTTCTAAAATTTTTGAAAAGGCCATGTTTATTACTTTTAAAATTTATAAATAGACATAACATTATGAATATAAATCAAAATGGCTTCCAAAAAGGAAAATCAACAACCCTACCATCATTCAATTTAGTAACTTTTGAAGTATGTTGATGAATCAATGGAGGGTAATGGCATTTTGTGTGGACATGAGATGAAAGCTTTCAATTTTGTATTACACAACCTTTTGTTATTAAAATGTAAAAAAATATAGACTTCGTGGCAATACTTACAACTGGCTAAGTTCGTATCTAAGCAATAGAAGTTAATATACGGTAGTGACGAATATTGATAGTAATATGAATGAAGTGGAGTATAAATCTGAAGAAAACACGAGGAATGTTGGCGTTCCTCAAGGAAGTGTTTTGGGCCCATTGCTGATTTTACTATACATCAATGACTTGCCAAAGTCTACTGAACATTTTTGTTTGCTATTTGCTGACGATCTCTCAATGGTAATAGCAAATTCAACTAAATTAATTACTGACTATAAAGATGACATAAAACTTTGTGTGATATTACAGATTGGCTTCAAAATAACAACCTATTAATAAATTTAGAGAAAACTAAATTTTTACAATTCCATAATCAACTAAATAAGCGAATAACAGATATTAAAGTTAAACAAAATGGACAATTCATAAATCAGAGTGATGAAGTAAAATTCTTAGGAATAACTTTAGATAAAAATTCCTGGAAGTCCCATAAGAAAAACTTGTGTCCAAAAGTAAATAAGTTCTCTTACGTTCTGTGGAGACTCGCCCGGGTTTCTGACATAAAAACGGCATTGATGGCATACCACGGTAACGTTGCATCAATTCTGCTGTATGGCATTATTGTGTAAGGAAACTCTAGAGATTCTGGAAAAGTTTTTATCGCCCAAAAGAAGAGCATTCGTTCTATTTGTAACAAACCACTATTAACAAGTTGTAAACCTGATTTTCTTGAATTGACGTTATTGATAGTGCCTTCTATATACATATATGAAACGTGTCATTTTGTCATAGTACATTTGTACTTATTTAAAAGTAATGATGAAATTAATATTAATTACCGTGGCAGCAGATATCAAGATAGACTTGTGTTACCAAATATTGCCACAGCCTTGTACGATCAGAGCTGTTATCCGATGGCTATTCGAATCTTTAACAAATTGCCAAACGATCTGAAAAACCTGCCGTTTCCAGTATATATAGAAAGATTACGTGAACTTTTAGTTTAAAAATGTTATTACTCTGTGACTGAGTATTTTAATGATTCCTTCAAGACCTAGTGGGTTGTAAGAGAATGTCTTTAATGGGAAAGAGATGGTTTTATAATGGATTGGGTTGCGCAAGGATCAACCTTAAAGAAAGTTTGTTAGATTATACAGGCAGGAGTCAGACTTTAATTTATCCTATAACTTATTTGTATGTAATAATTAACAATTCCTCATAATCAGTATTTTTTGAGCGAAAAATGTAATTGTATCTAGTTTTTACTTACTACGCTATTGTACGCCTACAAAGGTAGAATTTGATGTTCTTTTTATGATCATAATTTTGACATCTTACTTGTACCCAAACTTCTTACAATAAATGTTTTGAATCTTGACAATTCTAAGACATTCTTAAATCTACAAAATTACTGGATAAAGTTAGAAGTAGTTTAATCAGTGGATTAGGGACGGAGTAGCGTCGTGCCTGGTGCCATATACAATTAAAGTTTCACTTTATTGTTTCACTCAAGGTTGATAAAACGTTTTACGACAGTTTCTAATTGTCACTTAATTTTTAAGTCTTACTCATTTTGAGACTAGTGTGTCCAAATGGTTTTTTTTACTGAAGATTTTTCAACAATAGCTTTACTTCTTGTGTCCACGAATAAGGAGTCCGTTTCTACTTAGAGAAATAGTGGTTGATGGATGGATGAGAGCTGTTCTAATTTCAATCCATATTCGTGAAGATTTTTCATTACAAAAAGGTTCATACAATCCATATGTCAATAAATTGTTCCTCTAGATATTTCCAGAGCAAGCTATAAGAGACCAAGTGCCCTATTTTTGAATGTATGGCATTTAATATGTCGAATGAAAATCGTTCGTTATCGAACAATAATTCAATTATTCGTTTTGCCGATTTCACGTGGGTCACACTTCTCAAAATAGCACCCCAAGACTCTTGGGTAGCTGTACCATCTTCACCATCTCATCATCATCTGAGCCGAAATCAGTCTACTGTCTGGACATAGGCCTTTCCTAATGATTTCCAAAATGACCGGTTGGCAGCAGCCTGCATCCAGCGTCCGCCTGCGATTTTTTTCAGGACATCTGACCGTCTGGTCGGTGGATGTCCAACGCTGCCCTAACCGGTTCATGGTCACCATTCTAGAACCTTTCTGCCCCATCGGTTATCGGTTCTCCGCGCTATGTGCCCCGCCCACTGCCACTTCAAATAACTAATCCGCTGGGCTATATCGGTGACTTTTTTTCTCCTACGGATCTTCTCGTTTCTGATTTGATCTCGTAGAGAAACATCGAGCATCGCCCTCTCCATGGCTCTTTGGGAGAACTTTAGCGTTTTTTTTAGGCAGAAAAGTTCTCGAATAGCGACCAGGGTTGGACATCCACCGACCAGATGGTCAGACGGCCTGAAAACGGTCGCAGGCAAGCGCTGGATGCAGGCCGCTTCCAAATTATTAAGAGGGGCATATGTCCAGTGATGACTGAATATTTTACTACTGTCTTTTATTCGATTAAAATTTTTACGATTTGCAAGGCGAAGAATTAATTGGTGACAATTAGTTATCGCCATAAAATTTACTATAGGCACACTTTAATTGAAACAATCATAGCACTTATGCAGATTGCAGTGGCGTCTATCATCATCATTTCGTGTAGGTTACCAATCGACCATGTACACCCTGGTCTCAGAGTTGTTGGTGTTGTTGTTTGCAGTGGCGTAGCTACCTAGTATCCCTGGGCCGATGATTTGACACCCCCTTTTATTCCTTCGGACTACAATTAATAAAGTATGTAAACAAATCAAACATAATGAGCTAGCCCGAAACTTGTATTATGGGATACTCAATCAACGATACTACATGTTATAACAAATACATATCCAGACAAAGAAGGCCAATCAGGAAAAGATCATTTTCTATCTTGTCCTAACAATGAAAATTTTAATTGGTTTCCATAGAATACTGATCATACTAACTGACTGTTTAAGATGTAAAACTAGGGAGACCTTGGCAAAGGCATGAAAAAACATTTTCTATACATATAAATAAAATTGGAGTGTCTGTTTGTAATATTGAAATAACCGTTTTTTACAACATACATATGAATATATATACGGTACATGCACCAAAATAACATTTTTCACAATTTTTGTCTGTCTGTCTGTCTGTCTTTTTGTTCCGGCTAATCTCCTAAATGGCTGGACCAATTTTGACGGGACTTTTATTGGCAGGTAGCTGATGTAATAAGGAGTAACTAAGGCTACGTTTATTTTAGAAAAAATCTTTTATTTTGAAAAATAAAGTAGAAAACAAAAAAATTTAAGAATCGACTGTTAGGCGGAACAAAGTTCGCCGGGTCAGCTAGTCTTTTTTAAAATTTGTCCAACAATTTTCAAGATTGACTAAAAACATCGCTTCAAACCTCTTATTAATATCAATAACGCTAACAAAAACGTATGGTATCCCGTCACTTTTCCCCCATGACTAAATTACAGAAGTTAGAAAATTATGTATGTCATAGATAGTTTGTCATGCCTCGCCCGGGATCGAACCCGAACCCCTGGCAGGCTTCAGCATTTGTCTTCATTTTCTTAGAAGTAGGGCTGGGAAACTTTTCATCGATATTTAAGGAATTTCAGCGATGTAGTAAATTGCCGAATAAGTTACAGAAGATGAACGCAATAATTTCTTATTTCGATTGTATACGTGAATTAAATAAAAGATACGTTAGTATTTAAACTTGCCCATTTATCTCTGTAAGTACAGATTAAGTAAGTAGAGATGGCCAAAAACTAGTATAAATTTTGAATTAAAAATTAGTGTTGGACTGAGTCGTAACGTAACTGCTATAAAGGCTCATGGATCTCTACGGAGCCACTGACAATGGCTTGTCCGTCCGAAATTTTGGTCATCAGAAGTATATTTGCCAGAGTCGACACGCTAAGAAGAAGGTCCCATATTAATTTTATCGAATCGTAATTCGAAAGAAGAAGATGCACGGGTACGATATGATAAAGTAAATGCAGAGATAAAATTCAAATAAGTATACAATATCAGCTCACCTGTCATAATAAATTATTTATAATGTATATATGTAATTTAAGAGTGGTAGGACATTTTGTAAGGAGTAGTCCGTCTGGGGAAGTACCTCCACCTTACAGAAGACCGCAGGCAAATAACACTGTGATGCAGTGTTGTGTTCCTGCTGGTGAGTAGGGTCGCCAAGCTCCAGAGGGGTCGCTGTGACATCTCCGGTGTTGCAGGTGGGTCGTACGCCTGTTTGCCTACGTAGTTGTATAGAAAAAAAGTTTGTACGTTGCGCTACAATATAAATTATACAAATCAAAAAGTGCAATAAAATACTACTAACCGCCTCGAATTTATCGACTCAACTCAGATATCGACAAAATTTATCGACTCAACACCGCCCTACGGAACAACAAGGAACATTGATATTAATTTCGCTTTCCTGTACGAAATCACGCTAGGATCTAATTATCCGATATTCTGTAGATAAATATTAAATTATCGCGACCTTATACCCCCATGAGGAATAACCTTGTTTTTAAATGAAATAAGGAAGGGATCACAGGACCCCTTCTCGGTTACACAATTAAAAAATAATTTAGTTTATTTATGTTTTTGTAATACTTGAAATTTGCTTCATTTTTGGAATTTGGATATGTGTTTTGTTCAACACGTCTTATAGAGCTAGAGCTGACAACCCTACTGGTAAATCCCTGTCATGTTCTCCTTACATGAAGGAATTACAAAACTTTGTATCACGATGCAAAGACATCTACTTGTCAATGTTTAGAGAGAAGTCTGCTCTAAACGAATGTTGCATTAACATAGCCACAGCATGTGTGGAGAGGTTTATTCAGCATGTGTGCAATGTGAGGCCGCTGACTCAGTTTGGCCGGGTGAAGCTGCAACTGGATGCAAACATCTTGAAGTAGCCCTGTCTCCTCTTCTCGGAGATATGACTGATCTTGGCGACCATTATAGACAGTTGAAAGCTTTAGGGTTAGTGCATATACAAGTTTCTTCGGAAACCTATCTCAGACACCACTCTCTCACAACACTGGTATTATCAGTCACTTTTATATTGCACCTACTATTAAAGCACTTGCCAATTGTGAGAAAATAAATAATTTTATAATTTTTATACTTTTAGTGCAAGCGGCTGTTGGAGTGGAGACCAAGAAACGACCACAGGAGGTCCGCAAATGAGATGGAAAGACGACATCAAAAAGACAGCGGGCAGCAACTGGATTCTCATTAGCCGGAATAGAGAGAGATGGAGGAGTCTGAAGGAGGCCTACACTAACTCTTTGTTAGAAAAAGGCTGAATGGAAAGACTTTTTATACGCATTTTATTGTAAGTACCTAAGTCCACGGTAAAACCGCGAGCCTAATCCATATTTAAAATTGTAAATGCGAAAGTCTGTCTGTCCGTCTGTCTGTCACGCTTTCACGACCAAACCGCTGAACGGATTTTAATAAAATGTGGTATGAATATAGTTGAAGACCCGGGGTCAAACATAGGCTACTTTTTGACGCAGGCAGAGCTGTGGGAAACAGCTAGTCTTCATAATAATTAAGTTATCATTATTCTAATTGATACGAGTTCCAGAATTAAAAATTCGGACAGTGTTGGCCACTAACACACCTCAGGTGATGTTCCTGTTGGTCTGGTTTCCCTGTAAGGGTCACGGAGGTCAGACGGCAGTCGCTTCATTGTAATTACCAGTTCCGCCAAATCTAGGAGCATGACTTACAGCATACCCTAGGCTCCGAAGCGTAAGCTGACGACGCATCTAGGAATACACGCTAGGATGATGATGATGAATTGTAACTCACAAAGCGGTAATCAATATGTATGAATGATATTCTTCCTCTTATCATAAAAGCCTCATTCTTAACAACACTTCATCCATTACCAACACTCATACATTTTTCGTCACTCATCCAATTAAGTAATAAAAGTCACCGTAATCTCAACCATTTAGACGAACATTAAACTGCCGTTAAATTTACCAATAACCTTGATTTTAATGGCATAATGATATTTAAACATATTCAAATTAAATCTAAGAATTTCCCCGGGCTATGACATACTGCCTTAAGTACAACTTAAGGCTACTGAACATTTTTGAGCATTAAATCAACAAGTTTATGAAGATCTTTCAAATTGACCATGTTATGACCACGGAGGTATTTTTATAAATTGGTCGATTTATGTTTTCGAGTTATAAGCGACAGAAATTACTGTCTTTAAGCTGTTTAGGTATTTTGGTATGTTTTTTGAAATTTTTATCGTTACGTACGTATTCATAGTGATTTTTTTTTAAAGAAAAATGTTGAACAGACTAAATAAACAGATGTGTTTTTGTGTCTTTCAAACGAGGAGTGAAAATGTTTCTCAAGGGTAGGCAATGCGCACGTGATGCTCCGGTGTTGCGGGCATCCATGAGCTACGGTGATCACTTACCATCAGATAGGTCCTTTGCCTTTTAGCCTACTTAATTGTATAAAAATAAAAATATAGAAAGTTTAGATTTCCTGATCAAAAGGGTTACGGAGGTCAGATAGTCGCTTTATTGAACTAGTGCCGCCAAATCAAGGGCCATTATGCCTTTTTACTACAGTTGCTTTTGATCATAATTTTTTTTTAAGTTCTTTTATAAACACCATTGCAAACTTTAAATTCTTTATCAGTGTTGCACCTAAATATTCCGAAAATCCGGTAAAACCGAAAAAAACTGGAAACCAAACCATAACCTCCCGCAACCGGACATGTTTTACCCAAAATACCGATACTATAAGGCAATTGGGGCCAATCATGCCACATCAAAGGCCCATGAGTACGGAATCACCAGAGGACCAATTACTATGTTAAGAGGTAACGCTTCAGGCACTAACCGATTTGAATTTGAAATTTTGGTACCAATTTAGCTTGAGGTGCAAGCGACAGATACCGAAACGGCGGGAAAGGAGTGATCAAAATTTTGTAGTAAATGTTGGGTGTTCAGATAAAACAATAAATAGAATAGGTGATCTATAATTTCCACTGATATTAGTTTAATGTACAGATGTTGTGTAGTAAAATGAGTGAAAAAAAAGATAATTTCATATTACATACATATCATCACGTTTTTCCCCGGGTGGGCAGAGACTACGGATTTCCATTTGCAAAAAATCATATTCATTTTGTGAACCTTATTCCTGTCTATTTTTAAAGTATAATTCCTATTAAATTAAACTATTTTAATACGGTTTTATCGCGTTTATTACTTATTTATTTATACCTGACGTTTCAAACACTTTACAGCGTTCATGGTCGCAGGCAGACCTGCGACCATGAACGCTGTTTGTTGTTTAATTTAATGAATAACATAAGAAAACATTATAATTCCTATTATTATTAAAAATATTACTGCGTCGCTAACACTCGCAACGTTCTCCTACTAATTAAGGAAAACTCAACTGAGAATATTGTGTTTAAAAAGCAAGTTTTCTATATTTACCTCCATCTAAAGTTGATAAAGCAAAATTTCAACATAGAATATTCAAACGTTTAAACGAATATTTTATAAATGTGCATTTTATCCAATTCGCTTTGGAAGAGTTCATAAAGTTTTGGTGTTGTACAATAAATATTGAACAAGTTACAAAACTTTTCAAGGTTATTCTTACTTTGTTGATGTTATTCGTACCTTGTTTCAAACTAATCCTAAAAGTCGCAGTGACTTTCCTTAATATTTATGATCCATATATTTCAATTTTATATATTTTTTTTTAAATTTAACAATTTGTTTCATCTGCATCATTAGCGTATACTAGCCAGAGTCACAATATTAATACCGGGTCGCGTCGCTCCTCCCGAGGGGTTTCTAAATCATCCGTCCCTGTCGCTCCCTTGCGCACGGCGCGCATCAAGTTAGTATTGTGTGGACATGACTTGAATTAAAAACAAAAAACACTTGTTTTTTTGACACATAGATCATAGATCTACAATAACCTCTGACTCTGGATGAATATATACAGATTTTTATTTATTCTCCTTCTTTTTTCGTGTCAATGGCTAAACCCAAATATATTCGGCCCAATAAAATGCAACACCCACAGCCAAGTTGAGCCGAGTCAGAAACCACAGTCGAATCATCAAATTTAATTTGCAAACGACACAAGTTGAAAAAAAATGCAATGTTTATTATTTTTCCGTGAAGTACTTTACAATTGTTTGTATAGTAGCGAGACGGCTAAGCTAAATTTTTTGTTTAAAGTGTGGAGTTTGTGAAGTTAGGGCTCGTGGGGTGGACGTGTAGAGTTAAGTGTTAGCTCTAGGTACTTGAGATTTTCTTTCTTTCTTTCTCCTTTACCAAACCAGTATAATCGTCATCCGGGTGTACTTAAATTACCATTTTATGGAAAAAGATACCAACGATTTAGCGTATTTTTCTTGTAATTGCTTGTATTTAACAATGTATCCTTGTGGTGCAATAAAGAGTTTTTGTATTGTATTGTATTGTATCTTCTAAAGTACGAAATCATCCTTATTATTAAACAATGGGGTGGCTCAAGCCATTTATATCTGGCTTACCTTTTGCTGTCACATATATAAATCTTCATTTAAGCCTCTCACTAATTATGAACTAGCAAGAGCATACTAAAAGTAGGAATTTCTTAAGTTATGTCATCGTCATCATAAGTAGAGTAATATTCAAGTTTAGTAGAAGAAAAAAACATTTAAAAATAATACTTGACAT
Source organism: Euzophera pinguis (assembly GCA_947363495.1). NCBI lineage: Eukaryota > Metazoa > Arthropoda > Insecta > Lepidoptera > Pyralidae > Euzophera > Euzophera pinguis. The sequence continues at coordinate 1,892,474 of OX376168.1, read as the reverse complement.
GTCCACACAATCCTAGCGGGCCGAAGCGCCTCCGGTACCATTCGTTTTACGGTGTAATTTTTCTTATGTTATTTATTTATTTATTACGAAGTGAGTGATCTATATCTTGTCATATCTTACACTCTCGTAAATGGCCTGGCATTTATTGGAACCATTGTCGTGTTAAGTTGGTTATTATTTCCGAGTTATTATTGGCCGGAATTTATTTTGACGTTAATTGGATTATTGACCGCTACTTAGCTAAACTTAGGTTATATAGTAGAAGTACAAGGAAAGAATCAGAAAAGTAGCCTTATTTTTTTTTTGACAGCCATTTAACATGGGATATGATTTTTCGCATTTAGAGATTTGGTCAAATTGTAAAACAATAAAAGATTATATACAAAAGATAAAACTCAATGTTCTTGGAACATGCATAAGGTTTCATGCAACAGATATGTATGTATCCTGTTCTCAAGTAAAATATTATTGTACACTGTATTGTAAATTTTCAGTTTTAGTTTGTAAATAGCTGTTTTAATTCTAGTGACGCACATACATACATACCATGACGCATTTTTCCCGTAGGGGTAGGCAGAGACAACGGATTTCCATTCTAGTGATGTACCGTTTATAAATTATTTTAAAAGCGCACGTTACAACAAAACGATAGGAACAGCTGTCTCAAGGGTGAGGTAAAATCGATATCGAGAATTGATTATCGTGTGAAATGGAATCAGGATGTGTTTAATTTATGTCTGGAATTAACATTATTAAAATCTTAAAACTAGTTATTAATTCAATTCAACTTTTGAGATTTAAAAATACAATAGATTGAAAACAATAATTTATTTTAATTTGACAAATACGAATAGCGACGAAGAGAAATGGTAGCCAAATACATTCGATTAGCTCTAATTTTTGTATAATAGAGTTTCCACTCTACAAGTATCATAACAATTTAATCTTTTTCCACATTTCTTAAGGAATTTTATTAAATTATATGTTTGAATTTGCTAGCAAATTTTTGGCAGATTTTGCCAGATGAATTATTTCAATACTCTAACCTTAGATAGCCTTTCTTAGAAAGAAAGCGCAAATTTCATCGTCTAGGCAAACTTAATTACTTTCTTATTGTTAAGATAATTTTGAGTTCCATTGACACCTAAATCAATTAACTATCGACATTACACAATCATGATCCCATCACTACGACTCTAAACTTTTTAATCCTTTTTCTCCGGATTCATTTTGAATTTCGAACAATAAAGTGACCGCAGATGCAGGGCAGGTGGCGAGCCGTGACTGTCCGATTCTCCGTGAAATCGTGCAATTGTGTTTGATACCTTTTGTGGGCTAATTAGTGTTGTGCCTTCGTGTGCATGCGACATAGAGCTGTTATAGGTGAAGTAAAAATTGGCAGTAATTTTACACTGTGTATAATTATAGTAGGTACAATTAACATTGTTGCAACAGAACTGTGTAATATTCAATATTGATTCATACACTTACTAATTTTGAAAACATTTATTCATATCGAGTGGGTAATTGGTCAATCGACCCTGTTTTACCTGGTGTCAGAGTTTGTCGGAACCGCTTTGCGGCCTTTGACGTTGTTTCTTTAACGACCACTTTATGGACGCCGGGACACGGAATCTTTATTACCAGACAATCAGGTGACTCAAGCCTGCAACGTCCTAACCAAACTGGAGACAACTAAACAAAGTAGCAGAAAAAGCATTAATTGGGTTACATCCAAAATCAATTATTGTCTACTAGCTGTCCCGCAGCTCCGCCTATGTCAGAAAGTAGCCTATGTTTGACCCCGGCCTATGTTTGAGCCTATCTTCAACTATTATATTCATACCAAATTTCATCGAAATCCGTTCAGCGGTTTGGCCGTGAAAGCGTAACAGACAGACAGACAGACTTTCACATTTATAATATTAGTATGGATATTGGCTGTAACATGGTATTTCACTACGTTTTGGCAATATTTTTTAACCGGCTACCTGATGACGTTAACCTTCATTAGAATGGCTTTGTCAAATAGAATCTTTCATACAAATGTACAGTTGTATTAACATCCCTGAAATTAACTAATAAATCTTATTAATCAATCAATCAACTAAATAATTTATTCGGAAAACGACATTCATGGCTAGGAAAAAGGAAAGATTCATAAGCTGGAAACCAAATGGCTTAGATATAACTTTTATTTCAATCAATCAATATTTTTATAAATTTGCTTTAACCCATAAAGGCTACAATGATTCTTCGTACTATTATGACTACAACGGGTGTAAAAACACCCCGTTTTAAATTGAAAAAATAGTAGCTTCATTAAAATGTCACTATGCTAAGTATGGGCAAAATGTTATTCTGACCTCTAACACTACCACAAATGCAAAAAAAATTATAATATTCATTATGAAAATAGCGTTTACCATGTCACTAAAACACGATAATTGAAAAAAAAATTGCTTTTGCTATGGAAAACCCATTATATTGAAACCAAAGTGTTTTCATTTTCTAATCAGTCTTTTTATTTGTTATAAATATAGTATAGAAAACAATTAGGCGCACATTTAAAGTGAACTATCCATAACCTAAAAAAAGTACAACTAGCTGTCATTTATGAACTAAATCAAAGTCTTATTATCTAAATAACATAGGAACACAACAAGTAGGTACTGAAAACAATCAAACAGGTACCGGCTACTTACCAATTGGGAGAAAACACGAAATAACGAAGCGATCAGTTTGCGCATCAAAAAAAATATTGCCAATACATATAGTGACCCGGGTGTTTTTTTAAGATATTTAAATAAGCAGGTCTTCTTAATACCTTCGATGATTATCTATGAGATCGGTGAAGTCGATATAAGTCTAACAGTGGACTTTTGTAACCATGTAACAGAAAAACCTTAGACCAAAAATTTCAAAAACAAAATTCATCACAATCCAACACGTCAACATCTCTCGCAGTAATTAAATGCAAATAAGGATGTAACGAAGACAGCTTGTCGATATAATTCAAGATTTATCGACTATCGAGTATTTGCGTGTCGCATTATCAAGTTTATGGTGGCGCGAGTGCCATCAAATGAATATCTCGCGAGTAACTCACTGTCCGGTTAATTGAGATTGGACAGTGTCGTCGAGTGTACTTTATTACGTGTTTTATCGATATATTTGCATACAGCACTAAATGTGGTGGGCTGGTATCGCTTTAGTAAGGCGAACAGATTAATCGTAAAATAGGATAACCAAAAATTAATGAAGGACATCTCATCAATCAACTTTTCAAACATTTACGTCTTACTAGAGGTAGGCAAGCCTGATTGAAAGCGGTTACCATGGTCTATGAGACCCCTTCAGGAGCTACACAAATGTGTTGGCGGCCTTGAAGGAGTATTTTTACGGTCTCTTCATCTTCTTCAAGCGCCACTTCATTACTGGAGGATAGCTGCCAGCCCCTAAATTTCGTCTGGTCCATGGCGAGTCTGAACAGCTGTTCCACAGTTCTGATCCCTGTCCACTGACGGATGTTCCTGAGCCATTCTGCATCATCCTACTCTAAACGGTTTACGGTGTCTAGGAGAATATCATAAATCTAAAAAGTATTAATTATACAAATTTTAACCTAGACAAAGCAAATGCTTTATAATCATACTAGACGACTCGACTAGATACCGCGCTATGAAGAAAAATCAGTTTCCAGAATGCGGCAACTTTATATTGTAGTGTGTGTAAGACAATGTGCAAAGACGAAACGAGAAAGAGTTATTTCTTGTACTATTATTCTTACATAGTTTGAATACGCAAACTGGCATTTTGCTTTTGTTTTTAAACTAAAATTTTAAATTTATCTCGACCAACTCACTTATCGGTTGCGGCGTGACTGACGCGGGTATGCCGCAAGCACGCCAAATTCGCGTAGTTTTAGTTGCCGCATTTGTCTAGTACGCCGACGGTATCTAGTCGAGCGCGCGCCAGACCAATTTTATTAATCTATGAATTTGATGGTATAAATATGCAGTGCGTTGGTTAAAAGTAGACAATAACTTTAAATTTGCTTTGTTACTGACTTAATTTACTTTTTTTAAATGAAACTTCAGGTTTTGTACCTTGTAATTATTAACAACGGCATGGAGTAGGTATCAATGTTGCTACCAATATCCCGTGGGCATGAGAAAATAAAACCAGGCCTCCAGGAAGAGCGATGTATCTATTAATTTTCTTTTTTTTATATTATTTACCCTCGTATTAAAAATAATTTGTTAACCATATGTTAGCTAAAACATGTGATATCCCTTTCTCTCCTATTCGATACTTGGCGTGAAGGAACGAGACGCAAAACATTTTAGGCAACATTGGCTTATTAAATTATTTTTAATACGAGGGTAGAATTTCTTGAAATATCCTCCTGTCCCTGTCAACTGGCGACCAATCGTTTATAAGACACTCCGGTGCTCTCCCATTTCTTACATAACTAAGTCACGAATTAACAAAACATTTACTTGTCGCAACTTAGAATGCTAAATAATCGCTTCCACCTGTTGTCATCAATCATTAATCTATGAAATCGATTATTATTCTTACATCTCAACTTTTCTCGGCTACCCTAAATAATGCTGAAACGATGTGTTGCAGGGCACTTCGCTGAGTCAGCAAAAGTACAGATTTTCAACAATCCGCGAATGGGAGCAATATAAATAATGGCACATGGGAGCCTTCAAAAAGGGCGTGAAAAAATTCCTTCAGGGTCGGCAACGCGCTCGTGACATCTCCGGTGTTGCAGGCGTTCATAGGCTACGGTAACCACTTACCATCAGGTGGGCCGTACGCCTGTTTGCCTACTTAGTTGTTTAAAAAAGAATGTTACTGGTGACATCATAGATCCAGAATATATTGGGCAACAGATTCGTAAATTAAGATTTAAAAAAAATGTAGAATCCGGCAAAATCCGGGAAATGAAATGAGAGCTTTACGGAGTTTGTCTGGAGTACGTCTGAGCGTTAAATTAAAAATAGTGAGATAAGGAAAAGGTGTGGTGTGAATGAGGATGTAGTGTCAAAGATAGAAAAAGGCATGTTAAGATGGTTTGGGCATGTAGAAAGGATGGATGAAAGGAGACTTACGAAAGGTATTTACAAATCAAAGGTGACAGGAAAAGTCGGTAAGGGCCGGCCTCGGAGAACATACTGCGACCAAATCGCAGACATATTAAAAAAGGGAGATGTCAGGAGTACCCGTAATCGACGAGCGTGTATGACGAGAGTTATGAGCGTAGAAGAAGCGAGGGAAGTCTGTAAGGATCGTAGCAAATGGAAATCCGTAGTCTCTGCCTACCTCTACGGGAAAAAGGCGTGATGGTATGTATAATCCGGCTTATCGCACAGGTAAATGTTGTATTATAGCTTCTACTGTCCTCAAGTCTTACATCCGATCAGGTTTCAGGTCACGACAACCTGATAGATGTCACTCAAGTCCGCCATACACCAGCTAAGTGCCCCCGGCTTGCTAATGAAGTCCACGATAACAGCTGTTTATGAAATCAGAGGAGATTAGCTCGGCCTTTTTCGAGCTGTTGAGTTTTCTGAGCTGAAGATTTCTAAAAGCTTATTTGTATTTTGCGATAATTGCATATGAGTTTTTAAAGAAATAGGTATTTAAAATTTATTTTTGACTCTATAATTTCGATTTTATTGTTGGCAATATTTCCGTTTAATTTTAATGAATTAAAAATATTTACTTTATTCCCATAAGTTCCCATTTTCGCTAAGTGTGTAATAATAGCCTTCTTTTCTAAATTTTTAGGACTGCTTTGGTTCAGGTGTTAAAAATGTGTATTGTAGATGTAAAAGGAAAAAAATTGTTTATTGTAACAGTCCAAATATATCATTTAAAATCGAAAGGGCGTGAAAATTTTAGGGTTTTAAAAGTTTAATTAGTTTTAAATATTACATCATCATCATCCTAGCGTGTATTCCTAGTTGCGTCGTCAGCTTACGTTTCGGAGCCTAGGGTACGCTGTAAGTCATGCTCGTAGATTTGGCAGAACTGGTTATTACCATGGAGCGACTGCCGTCTGACCTCCGTAACCCTTTTTACATGGAAACCAGACCAACAGGAACATGACCCGAGTAGTGTTAGTGGCCAACACTGTCAGAATTTTTCAGGCTGTCTATAGGCATCTGACTCAGCCACACGACTGCTATCTATCGATAACAACCGGGACCAACGTCTTAACGTGCATTCCGAAGCACGGAGGAAATCAGAAAATGCCACTAAATGGCGACCCATCCAATAGTGGTCGCGGCACGTCGTCGCTTGACACGCGCATTCGCTACAGACACGCAGGTCGCGCTCGACTAACGAGCTCCTCTAAATATTACATGCTTCAGAAAATTAGATAGTTTCTACCAAAACATAATTTAAGGGCACAGTTGATCGAGTAAAATTACTCCCTGCTAAGACAAAGCAAAAATGAGGTTCCCGTGGATTGAACCCGAATCTAATTAACGAAGGACTCTTAATTAGTCCCCATTGTAACATGACAACAACCGGCAATTTTATCCCGACAACCATGGGGGACACACGGCTGTGCAAAATGATAAACATTCATTATAATAGCAAGGATTAACTTTGATATTTTTTTGTGGTCTATCTATAAAAAAACTTTTTTTATATTTAATTTATATAAAGGACTAGCTGTTTCCTGCAGCTCCGCCTGCGACAGAAAGTAGTCTACGTATATTCATACCATATTTCGCCAATATCCGTTCAGCGGTTAGGTCGTGAAAGCGTAACAGACAGACAGACTTTCGCATATATAATATTACAGTATGGAATAGTATGGAAGTATGGATATGGATGAATGGATTAGTATGAAAGTATGGATGAATATTTTCCCACGCAACCATTTTAGTTGCAATTTTTAAACTTTTTAAACCAACTGCACACTTCAATCTCGCTTTTTAGGGCTTATGTCAGCAATACCGGTTTTGGCACGAAGTATTGATTTGGAAACTTTTTCTGGTCTTGATACAACCAAAATACAGCCAGATTAAAGTGTGATTGGCGGGTCATGTTGGACCCATACACACTGAATGATGCCATTTAACTACTGCTTGGATGAATGTGGACGCCGAAAACGTGGTAGACACAGAAAGCGTTGGAGCAATGACCTGATGGATTAGTCGGTGGTTGGAGTTAGTTGCTGATAGAGACATATGGAGGTAGAATACATACCATCACGCCTTTTTCCCGTAGGGGTAGGCAGAGACGTGGAGGTAGAATAGAATAGAATAAACTTTATTGATAGATCCATCACTTACAGGAAAGGTCTTACAAGCAAAGTACAAGATAGATAAAGTGCGTGACAGACGTCTCAATAGGTGGCGGCTCAGTGTTACGCTAGACATGCAAGAAAGACTAGCACTGATTTTTAGCCTCCTGAGGAGTCACGGTGCACATGATGACCTAGATGATGATGATGTAGATGGGGGAGACCTTTGCCGAGCAAGTGGAAAAAAATATTAGAATGTATTTGATATTTCACTCTCGTTTTTGCGAACTAAGTCGTTTGACCGTCAATTTATTTTTCTGTTGCCCGAACAAAAAGACAGCGTGTCACCCAGTATCCATGCCACAAATCAAAACAAGGCCTTAAAAAACGTTTAACTAAATCACGGTTTATCCCGAAAACGGTCTTTATATAATTATAGGCCTCACCGTTCCGTTTTACGTGGGCATTCCGCTAAACTAATCAGTGTGAGGGAGATGGATGGCGGCTGTCTTTGTTTATTTTGCTAGAATTACTATGTGTCTAAGGGACATGATGATTGCTGGTTAAAAGAAAAAGAAATAAAAATAGGAGATGGAAAGGTTTTATTTTAGTGGATTCAGAACTTTTAACCGGTTGTAATAAAAAGAAGTACTTAAAAGTAGAAGGTAGGTCTTTTGGGAACATAAGCACACGGCCCCGGCATAATGATGGACACCGTTTTTAGTGGGTTCAAGTCCCACATAACCACCCAGCTTCCCGTCAGCTATTGGTTGCCTAGGCCGGGTGGTAGGCGAAGGCCTTTTCCTCACGTAAACAAACGTCTTTTGGGAACATCACTATTATTACACTTATTATCATGTATCTCCGCTTAGAATTCACGGGTTGCCCCGGTCCTTTGAGAAGCTTGCGCGGGGATATGGATCCAACGCGTAGAGGCCCTTTGGAGTTGATGTCATGTGGTGCTCCTGCCAAAACCCGTCCTCGGCTATATCAATAGATGACATGTCCATGACCAAGTCTCGGAACTATTTCTAACTAGCTGTTTCCCGCAGCTCCGCTTGCGTAAAAAAGTAGCCTATGTTTGACCCCGGGTCTTCAACTATATTCATACCAAATTTCATCAAAATCCGTTCAGTGGTTTGGCCGTGAAAGCGTAACAGACAGACAGACAGACTTTCGCATTTATAATGTTAAGTATGGAAGTATGGCTTTGGATTATTGTTAACTTTTCTTTACTGTAACCAAAATATTTTTTACCACTTTTTATGATTTCTGCCATTTTTAACTGACTTCAAAAAAGAGGGAGGTTCTTCGTTTGGCAATTTTTTTGGAGTAGTTCCTTCCATTGTTGTCGATTGTTAGATCCAAAATACTAAACAAACTAGCTAATAATAGTACAAACTAGTGAACAAATTATATACAACTCTACGAAACAGATTAGCTGATAAGGAAACAATGGACAATCTCATGCACAATTTGTGGCCGCGGGAAGTCTCTTAAATTGTTGCTTGACTCATTCGACATCTGTTTTGAGGTGAGAAACTTTGATATGGTCACAGAATAGTATAGCGTACAGAACGGACACTCACACCCTCCCACCCGAAACAGACACCGCACCTCACCGCGCAGAATTAGGGTAAAAGTCGAGAGCAAAATAATGCAAGGATGTCGAGTCATACACACGGTGTGATATGAATGAATGAATGAATGAACACTTTATTGCAACATTTACAAACAAAAGAAACACATATTTAAATCCAATACAACTAAATGGGTACAAAGGCGGACTTATCGCTAATGCAATTTCTTTTAGCCAACCTTAGAGTAGAAATGATAAAAAAAAATGATAAGTTATGGTACTTTTATCTATCTCTGGTTTAAGAGTTATAACACTTTCAAGTGCAAGTCGGACTTGCACAGGAAAGGTTTCTACCATAACCTAGAAATTCCGCAAGGAAAATCGTGTTCATTGTAAGGGAGCCCCCATAAATATTTATTCTATTCGGTTTTATTATTTATTGTTATACATTATCTGTGAAATTTCAACTGTCTGACTATAACTGTTCATGAGATACAGTCTGGTGACCGACTGACGGACGGACAGAGGAGTTTTAGTGGCTTTATCCTTTGGTACCCCTAATAGATACGACCAACTGGCCTATAGGATATTAATTCCATGACATGAAATAAAACTAGAAATTCCGTGACAGAAGACTTCGCAATCATCAATCAATCAATCAAATAGTTTATTTTGTCTTCACAAGTAGATATACCTACACCGTGAAATTTTAGTCGTTTTGGACCCATCGTCTAGTGACTCCATTCATGCAACCGAACAAATTTCCCCAAGGAAAATAGCTCGAAACATGAAAAACAAATTTGGACTTCCCATAGTAAGTTAGGTCACATTTTGTATGGGAGGTCCAAAAATGTACTCCATATTTCGACCCATGTATCTTGGGGAAAGTTGTTCAGTTGCACGCATGGAGTCACTGGACGATGGGTCCAAAACGACTCAAATTTCACGGTGTTTATTAACAATTATTGTTTACTATCATACGTGTACATCACATGTTATAATCATCTCGTGAAGAGACTAGTTCCTGAAATAGATTCCGAGATAGTGGAACCTGTGCTGCAGGTAACTAGACCTCTCCCGCGGAACATTTTTATGTCTACATTGATATGCACTATGTACATCAATGGCCGATGGAGCAGAAAGGTTCTCGAATGGCGACCGCGTACCGATAATCGCAGCGTTGGACATCCACCTATAAAGTTAGCCAGTGTCGAAATAGAGACTTTCGCTGGCTTCGCTCGCTCATTCGACAATAAAAAACTGCAACAATTAACCCCCATCACCGTGCCTGTGACATCTGTCTTCATTATATGCAAATTTACAGCAATCTGCATTTTAATGATGCACTTTTATTGTTTAATAATGCAGTTGATGGTGATGTCAGTTGGAAATAGTAAAATATACTAAAAAAAATATTACACTGCTATATAAAATTATTATTTTGTATAAAAAATGGTTGTCTTTGATAGAAAGATATATATTACGTAAGATAGCAGTGGTTGCCATGTTAATATTATATGCGATCCATAACAAATTTCATCAAAATCGTTTCAGCTGTTTAGCCGTGAAAGCGTAACAAACAGATAGACAGGCGGAAAGACAGACTTTCGCACTTATAATATTAGTATAGATTACATATATTAAGGATACCTAGTAGAAAGATTTATTTAAATTGATTTACTAATTTACAATTTATTAAACACTAGCTGTTTCCCGCAGCTTCGCCTGCGTCAAAAAGTAGCCTATGTTTGACCCCGGGTCTTCAACTATATTCATCCCAAATTTCATCAAAATCATTTCAGCGGTTTGGCCGTAAAAGCGTAACAGACAGACAGACTTTCGAATTTATAATATTAGTATGGATGCCAAAAGGATTGTATGCAAATCACTATAATATTTGCTAACAGGATGTTAATTCCTCTAAAAAACTTTAAAAGACCACCAATCAATCAATCAAATATTTATTTGCATAAAATGTAGGTTTTACAATGATTTTACAATATAAATAGGTACCCAAATACATTTTACCTGCAACCATGCAACAGATATTCAATTACGACTCAATTACGATGCATTTTTGATATGCTCAATATTGGTATTCTGCTAACAAAATTTTGAATCTCAATTTAATTGCAACTAAAACGTAATTGAATGGTAATAGTAGAAAAAATGTGAATAAAATAAATAACAGAGTACCGATTATTGAAATAATCGATGATTTTGACGATTTTCTGATTAGCAAAATTTTCCAGTTGCAGTTCAATCGCATGCCAATGGAATACGACTGGTCTTAAAATTAGTAACAGAATACTAGAAAGGTCAAAAGTTGTCATTGCGATCCAATTGCGATTCAGTTGTGCACTATGTAAAATAAGAGATTTGACGCCGTGGTCATCATTATCAATGAACCGTGTCTAACATGTTAATCAATTGATTAATTATAAGAGGTACTTAATTAATAGTCATTATTATCACGGACCACGTCTTTTTTTTTTTTTTTTTTTATTATTATTTTATCCGGTCATGTCCTAGTTGGAGTCGCGTTCGACCGTGCCATTATCTACCTATATAAAAACAGCGAAAAAAAATCACTTTTGTTGTATGGGAGCCCCCCATTAAATATTTATTTTATTTTGTTTTTTATTACTTTATGCTATAGCGGCGATAGAAATACATCATCTGTAAAAATTTCAACAACTATCACAATTCATCTTGTTTGTGTCCTATTTACTAAGTTTATTGCAAATAAAGTTTCATTCATTCATTCATTCGTTGAAAAGTCTGCTGATAGTCGGACGGACGGACGGCTAGCGGAGTCTTGGTAATCTAATAAGGTTCCATATTACTCTTTGGGGTTTACGCTTAAAAGAAGTAATTTTTTTCAACGTCATGATTTCTTACATTTTGAGTAATAATTTGATTAATTATTTTGTTAATTCATCTATAACTTTAATGGGTGCTATCTGTCGGTCTTTATGAAACTACATCAAAGCCCAGAAGTAGTTTCTAATACTAGGTTTTTTCTCTTTCGTTACACACTATTTATGATCATGGCGATTTTAATTTGATTTTGAAAAAATCTTGAGAAATATCGCTAACTAATGCCACTACAAACGTTGCAATCAAATCAAAATAAAAATTGCCAATAGAAAGTTCCAATTTCAAAATACAATTTTCGCGGCAACCGCGAAGTCACCGGATACAGCGTCACGTCGGTCGGCGTTGTTTTTGAAATTCGAACGTCCTGGCAACATTGTTTATTGAAACGTCACGTGCGTTGGCGCCAAATTCGCTGTCGCCGTGACGGTGGGGCAATGACAATGTTGCCACACTTAAAATAGATACCTATTTCACGAAACGGAAGAGGTTGTGTGCACATTGTTGCGGGTTTTGCCACCTGTGAGAGGATGTTGTGGAAAAACAATATACTCGTACTACTACGTACTAGGTTTAGTCATATCAAACGTGATATCCATACTTCGATACTTCATACTATTAATATTATAAATGCGAAAGTATGTCTGTTACGCTTTCACGGGCAAACCGCTGCTGGACGGTTTGATGAAATGTGGTATGAGCATAGTTGAAGACCCGGGGTCAAACATAGGCTAATTTTGACGCAAGCGGAGCTGCGGGAAATAACTAGTTGCTTAAATATTTCAATATTATATGAACCGTATGAAAATATTAACAAATATATTCTTCTTCCTTCATAAATTCACAATTTTCAGAATTCATGTTTTATTTAGATGGATCTCAATTTTTCTGTCTGTAGACACGATCTTCGACACGATTGAAACCCACACGCACAAACAAAATAGTGTCCTAGAACACGTGTCCACATAGACAAATTCGCTACTTTTACTACTGTTTACTATTCGAATCCGTCTAAATCAGTCTTAATACTCGTTTATGATTAATTTTTTCGTCAAGATTAAAAATCTAACCTCAATTTGCCAATGTGACTTCCAGACAAAAAAAAATGTCATCTCGCCATACAGCCAATGGCAGACTTTATTTAAATTGGTGCCATAGGGGATAAAAAAACGTTTTAATTTAGGCGATGTTAAAATAGATTCCCAGGAACCGAAACGGAGGCGGGACAAACCTTATGAGAGGTTTTTTTCTGTCTGCGCGGGAAATTTAAATTGACCGGCGGTATATCTTTGTTTATTAATTAAACGGTGACAGTGACCGGACATTGGGATTAGATGTGTTGTTGCCTGAGGCTTCGCTTGTGAATCCTTACTTAAGTTTTTAAATGTGAAATTATTATCTATTATTAATTTATACACAGTTACTCACTATCCTTACCAGTTTCCCAAGATATGTAGTATTAGCTGTGCCCGCGGCTTCGCCCGCGTGGAATTCCGTTTGTGTCACGGGAAAAGTAGCCTATGTCACTCTCCAGGTCTCCAACTATCTCCACACAAAAAATCACATCAATCCGTTGCTCCGTTTTAACGTGAAAGAAGAACAAACAAACACACTTTCACATTTATAATATTAGTATGAATACGACATGTAGTTCATTTGCGGCGTCGTATCTCGATCATACAGTAGGGTCACCAGGAGCGACTGCACGGGCGGCGGCTGAACAAAAATTTTCTATATATTCTAATATCTCCTTACAACATATTTATGTTCTGTTTTCTTATGTTTTCGCGATTGTTATTCATTAACAATTATTTATTTATTATTGGTAACATACTTAGGCGAGCTTCAATCAAGACCAACACACTACCGACAAGCCGCATAAGAAAATAAACCAATTTTTAAGACCTGTAAAATCCAATATCCCATTGCAAGATGCTGGAGTTTATAAAATTGACTGTGACTGTGGTTTATCATACATTGGGCAAACAAAGAGAAGCATTAATACTCGTATAAAAGAACATATTGCTGACATGAAAAATAGACGCTCAACCAAGTCTGCAGTCTGTGAACATGCTCTAGACAAACCCAACCACTATATGCGTTTTGATAATCCTCAAGTCCTTGCAAAGGAAAACAGATTCATTCCAAGGATGTTACGTGAAGCTATTGAAATTAAAAAACATCCTAATTTCAATAGAGAGGATGGATGGCAGGTACCGCCAGCTTGGGACCCAGTCATTAACTTAATAAAATCGCAAACTCGGAAGCAGACTGCAAGACCCTTAGATACTGTGAGCCAATACTGCGTGAATCGGAATAGTTCCCAATAAAAATTTCAGGCGGTAGTTTTGTAATCTTAGGACATCAAAGACAAATGTTAACTTAGTCTGCCTGCGACCATGAACGCTGTAAAGTGTTTGAAACGTCAGGTGTAAATAAATAAGTAATAAACGCGATAAAACCGTATTAAAATAGTTTAATTTAATGAATATTTATGTTCTGTTTGCAGTTGAGACGACTGGTCCTTGGTTTCCTAAAGCTAAAGAGTTTGTGGCAGAGATGGGCGCCGTTTGAAAGATTGTGGTTATGACTACCGCTCAGGGTGGTACCTGGTTCAAAGGATTTCTATAACTATCCAAAGAGGCAATGCTACGTATTATTGGAACCTTTAAGCCGGGTACAATCAGGGGCGGCATTTTTGATTGATTGAAGTATTTTGTACAATTGTTTTGAATAAATACACTACTTTATAGTATTTAATTGTGTTTGTTCTTCTTTCCTGTCAAAACGGATCGATGGATAGAAATGACCTACTAGTAGGTAAGTACGTCTACTATTTCGACAAACTACATATTTAATTTTAACTTAATAATACATCTTTACGATTGTGCCAAAAAAAAATGAGAATTAATAGATTGTCAAAGATATAAAAATTAATAACAACTTTCTTACCCGAGCCCGTGACATCTAAGCAAAGGCCTCCATTATATTACTGCCCGACTGTATAAGGCGTGCCTTATAAAAACTGCTGGCCATAAACAAAATTATAATTTACTTTTAACTTTAGAACCGTCGTCAAATTTCGAACCTTATCATTCAGGCATTACACTTTAAAAATAAATTTCATTTTGAATTTAAAAATGGAACATTTTGCGTTAGTCATTCCTGTGTCCTGATGGTTACAATTTACAATCAAGTGTACAATTTAAATTTTAAACTGGAATTTAAAAATGATCATCATCATCCTAGCGTGTACTTCTAGTTGCGTCGTCAGCTCACGCTTCGTAGCCTAGGGTACGCTGTAAGTCATGGTCCTAGATTTGGCGGAACTCATTATTAAAATGGAGCGAGTGCCGTCTGACCTCCTTAACCCTTTTTACATGACCCGAGGTGTGTTAGTGGCCAACACTCAGAATTCTACAGGCTGCCCCAAGGCATCTGACACAGCCTAACGACTGCTATCTATCCACAACAACCGGGACCAACTTTTTATACAACTAAGTAGGCAAACAGGCGTACGGCCCATATGATGGTAAGTGGTTACCGTAGCCTATGAACACCTGCAACACCGGAGATGTCACGAGCGCGTTGCCGACCTGTCCGCTATCAGCACAGCGACCCCTCTGGAGCCTGGCGACCCTACTCACCAGCAGGAACACAACACTGCATCACAGTGTTATTTGGCTGCGGTCTTCTGTAGGGTGGAGGTACTTCCCCAGACGGATTACTCCTTAGAAAATGTCCTACCAGAGAGGTAGGACTTCAATCAAGAAAACCTAGAAAACTAGCATTTTAAACTAGCCATACTAGTTAAGGCTAGATTTTTTGATATATTTACATCAAGTTCGTGACAAAAGGCCATGTCATTGCTATAAAACAACAAACAAAGTTAATTTTTCCGCTCATGTAATCTATTTTCGCTTTTAAGTCTATCAACTTAGAGTTTTGAAAG
Organism: Euzophera pinguis; assembly: GCA_947363495.1. Taxonomy (NCBI): domain Eukaryota; kingdom Metazoa; phylum Arthropoda; class Insecta; order Lepidoptera; family Pyralidae; genus Euzophera; species Euzophera pinguis. Next base: position 1,876,793 of record OX376168.1, on the reverse strand, counting down.
GGAAAAGTAGTAAGACAATACATACAGGTTTTGCTACAAGGCTGTCTCTTTGCATAATTTGAGTAATTATGTGGCATGCAAATGAAACAATGGTGGTCGTGATACTAGATGAAGCTGGTGACAATTTAGCGGCACGCTCGACAAACTAGGTTGTCCGTAGCCTTCTACTGCTTCATAGACTAGGGTACTCAAGTATCAACAAATTCAAATAAACAAAGGCATGTTTTCATTTCTACAGTTACATAGTTTACAGGCATATTCATTTAGATAAACTATGTATTAACTAAATTGCGTACTTTACAAAAGTAATTTGACAAATGTATCCACTTTGACTCTATCTATATGAGGAATAACTTAATGTACGTTCTGTGATATATGCCAGTACTTTTTATTATTTTGTTATCTATAAACTACTACAAAAAAAATTGTACGCCTAACAGTGCGCACAGTGAACTTTGTACCATACTAACACCTACGCCACCTGTGTTTGACAAAATAAATGATTATGATTATGTGACCGACTTCAATGTTTAGATTTGAATAATATTTATTTTTTGACAGACTGAAGTTCGTACTTATCTACAAAAAACAATAAAAAATAATATAAATCTAAAACAATATATTCTTCTTCACCTTCAGAATCCAGGATACGCTTTGAGTTATGATCCTCAAAGTACTAAAAAACGACTAAATAAATTATGCTTCCCATGAGAAAATCGAATCTACAACCTCACAGATGCAGTTCAATCTAAAACATCACCTATCATCCGAAAATCTACATGACAAGCGAAGCCTAGCTTCAACTAGCATGTAACTGGCAGGAAATAATGCTCCCGACATCGTTCCATAAACATGACGTTCGATGTTCGACGTTTGAATTTGAATTTTAAATATGGAACACTTACTGGCGGACGTAAAACATAATTCCTCTAATACGTCGTTATCAAGTGCCGCTATATTTGGACGAGTTGTCGTGTGGTATTCCATTGATGTATATCTTGTACTGGATGTGTCAAAATAGTTACATTTATTTTGAAAATTTTTTAAGGAATAAATATTAATTATTTCACTGTAATGCTCATCTCATTTCTTCTTTAGGTTGTTTTTTGAAAGAGCATTAGATGTTGGTTTCTCTTTCTTTTTCATCCAAGCGTAGTTCGTAGTTGCATCCAAATCTCAGCTTCAGCGCCTAGAGTTCGCTTCCTAAATTTGGTTGTACTGGTAATATTACAACGGAGCGACTGCAATCTGACTTCTGTACTCATTTTTAGAGGAAAAGGATTAACAGACGACACAGGAACATGACCAGAGGTCTGTTAGTCGCCAACACTGTTAGATTTTTTAGATCACCCAAGGGGAGTAGGTAAGTACAACAGCCTCGCCCGACCTAAACTTTATGTATGAAGTTAATATTGGTATCTAGAGTATACAGAAAAGATAACTACGTATAAAACAGTAAAACCTCCTTTACAAAATCCTGTTAGTTGATTACTAGATTTATATGGAAGGTCAAAAAAAAATTTTTTTTTTTGCTTATTTATTTTATTAAAACTGGTTAACGTTCACATACTAAACACATGCCAAAGTTTTGTGCATAAAAGCTAACTAACAGAATGTTGGACAGTATTAAATCCATATCCATATTTCCATCCATAGCCATACTCCATAGTAATATTATAAATGCAAAAGTCAGTCTGTATGCCCGTCTGTTTGTCTGTTACGCTTTCACGGCCAAACCGCAGAACGGATTTTGATGAAATTTGGTATGAATATAGTTGAAAACCCGGGGTCAAACGTAGGCTACTTTTAGATGCAAGCAGAGCTGCAGGAAACAACTAGTAAAAATAAATGAAAAATCATATCACTTCCATTTTCCTAGTTCAAGGTGCTCAGTGCGCGCGCGCATATTTATTTATTCTCACCGAAATAGACCGCGGTTGAGCGTCCACTGAGCAAGCCGATCGGCATTCGTGGTTTATGTCTTAATGTTGGACATACGGACTTAGGATATTAAGACTATAAGTTTTTAGATTTAGTACAATTTAGTGTAAGAAAACTCAATTGAATGGAATTAAATATTTTGTAGCAATCCACATCCAATAGACTTCCCTACTAATCCACTCCATACTTCCCTACTAATCCACTCCATACTTCCCTACTAATCCACTCCATACTTCCCTACTAATCCACTCCATACTTCCCTACTAATCCACTCCATACTTCCATACTAATCCACTCCATACTTCCCTACTAATCCACTCCATACTTCCCTACTAATCCACTCCATACTTCCATACTAATCCACTCCATACTTCCCTACTAATCCACTCCATACTTCCCTACTAATCCACTCCATACTTCCATACTAATCCACTCCATACTTCCCTACTAATCCACTCCATACTTCCCTACTAATCCACTCCATACTTCCCTACTAATCCACTCCATACTTCCATACTAATCCACTCCATACTTCCCTACTAATCCACTCCATACTTCCATACTAATCCACTCCATACTTCCCTACTAATCCACTCCATACTTCCCTACTAATCCACTCCATACTTCCCTACTAATCCACTCCATACTTCCCTACTAATCCACTCCATACTTCCCTACTAATCCACTCCATACTTCCCTACTAATCCACTCCATACTTCCCTACTAATCCACTCCATACTTCCCTACTAATCCACTCCATACTTCCCTACTAATCCACTCCATACTTCCCTACTAATCCACTCCATACTTCCCTACTAATCCACTCCATACTTCCCTACTAATCCACTCCATACTTCCATACTAATACTAATTACCGCTAACCCGCTAAACTACATCTCATTTTTATATGGATGTAGGTGAAAACCCTGCGTCAAACATAGGATACTTTTCTAATCCATACTTCCATACTAATATTATAAATGCGAAAGTCTGTCTGTCTGTTACGCTTTCAAGGCCAAACCGCTGAACGGATTTTGATGAAATTTGGTATGAATACAGTTGAAGACCCGGGGCGGGGGCCAACATAGGCTACTTTTCGACGCAGGCGGAGCTGCGGAATAAAGCTAGTCTGAAATAAACCCTCCAAATATTTTAATGAGACTAATGGGGGATGAAAGTATGTATAAAAGGCAGAAAATATACAAATACACCTGTCATCAATAATAATTAACAATACAATACAATACAAAACTCTTTATTGCATCAGAAAAAAAAGTTAAATTACATACAATTTTAAAATCAATGAGCAAAAGGCATTATCATCCGAGCGGTTTTCCAGTTGCATCATCAGCTGACGCTGTAGATAGAATATGATCAAAATATTCTTAAATTTGGCTGCACTGGTTAATACAATGGAGAGACTGTCGTCTGACCTTCGTAGCCCTTTTTATAGGGAAACCAAGTCAATAGGAACATGACAGCTTTATAACATTTGTATATAACTTACTAGCTGTTTTCCGCAGCTCCGCCTGCGTCGAAAAGTAGCCTATGTTTGACCCCGGGTCTTCAATTATATTCATACCAAATTTCATCAAAATCCGTTCAGCGGTTTGGCCGTGAAAGCGTAACAGACAGACAGACTTTCGCATTTATAATATTAGTGTGGAAGTATGGATTTTAGATTTACAAAGGTAGGCAGATTCAAAATTGTTCGCATAATCTAATCTGATGCCGATATAGGTCACCACGACGCTTCCGTGCCAAACACTCGGCCGAAAAAGTAAAGACGTAGTATTGCATACGCGAAAAGAGAAATATATTTTAGCTACAAAAGAACAGAGTCAAAATTAAATATAGTATGCTCAGAAGAAATGCCGACTATATAGCTAAAATGATTTTCAAGATGTAGGTTTCCTTACGCTGCGGTATCCGTTTTCCACCAGGGCAAGGAAGGCCGAGCTATATAAGAAATGGCGAGAGGCGATCGTGGATATGGTAGCGTATTACATTGGTCGCCTTTAGTGGCATTTTCTATCTCCATCTCGGATATTATCAATAGATTGCAGTCGTCATCCCGTGTAAGCAAAAGCTGTGTGTAAAAAAATTTGATAGTGTTGGCCACTAACACACCTCGGGTCATGTTCTTTTTTTTTTTTTTATAAATTATTCTTGTGCCACCAACATCGTTGATGCCTATATTAACTGCGCCTGATTTATACAAGTTCTCGCATTCATACCTCTCGTAATTTCATACCTCATCCTTACTTTCCATACTTCATCTTTTGCTCTTAATATGGTTGGGTCTCCCATCTACATTCCTACTCTACACTACTGCTATCTTTATCTTTACTTTTTTATTCATACTTATTGTCTAATTGGGTTGGGGTAAACAATACACTTTTATTTATTTTACTATTTTCTTTTACAATTTGCCTTATAGTACTATTAACCATCTTAATCTAGTTTTACTTTATTTTAATTTCACTTATAGTTAAACACATTCTTATATTTTACTATTTTAATTTACATACTTCCTATTTTTAACAGTTTTTCAATGGTGTTGGTTGTATATTCTTATTAATATACATTACATCATTTTTTCTTGCAGTGTCTGTTGTTTACATTCTAAGTTAGTATTCTACAATATTTTAGAAAGCTGTTTACGTTTTTGCTGGTCATTATTTCTTTCAGATTTTGTTCCGTCAGTTTACAGCCTAATTCAATTTCGACATCGGATCTTTCACTGCCAAAGACCGGGCACTCCAACAACACATGTACTATCGTCTCGGTAACATTTGGATCGCAGATGCAATAGGGACTTTCACGACACTTAAACCTATTTAAATAGCCTGCGAAACCCCCATGCCCCGTTAACACTTGCGTGACATGATGGTTTAATCTAATTCCACGCAGTGTTTTGTACGGTGTGGGGAAAAACAGCTTGGTCGTGCTCGCGGTCTTGCCCAGCACGTATCTCAGGTCCCACACGCGAATCGACTCCGACCGTAGGATTCGCTTCGCGCCCGAGACCGGACACAGATCGTAGCTTTCCTTTCTTTTAGAGTTTACAGCGGCCTCCTTTGCCAGCTCATCAGCTCTTTCATTTCCTACTAGCCCTGCATGCGCCTTCACCCAGTACAATTTTACCTCCTTGTCCTGGTGAGAAACCCATTTCAAGTTTTCTCTAATTTCTACAGCTAGCGGATGCAGGGAGTTCGGAGTCATGTTCCTGCTGGTCTAGTTGCCCTGTAAAGCAGGTTTCAGACGCTCCATTCTAATGACCAGTACCGGCGAATTTACGCCCAGCGTTTACAGCGTATCCTATGTTTCTAAAGCATAAGCTGAGAACACAGGCAAACAGGTTTGGACTAACAAGATTACATTAGCGATCTGTTATAGTGTGGCGAAAACGTTGCCGATCCTACACATCTTTATTTTTAATTATCCTGGCACTCAGTCTTAAATTGTTTTTCGAGCTAAAGCTAAACAAACTGAAAGCATCGCCCGATGGATTTACAAGCGTTAATTCGGCTAGATATATGGCCCATGGAGAGGTTTACGGCCTAAAGTAATGTTTAAATGGTTCCGTGGTTTTCAGCGGCAGATACATATAGATACACATTGGTGCTTACGGTAGAAGCGACTGCTGACATAACCTGAAGCCCGATCGCGGTAAATGCTAATTAATTGGTTTAGGGGGAAGTCCCGTCTTTTTTGATTTCATCCCTGAGACCACTTTACATTGTTTTATACTTTACATAGTTGTTCATAAAACTATTCCACGAACGCGTGGACTATTTTAGAGAATGCAAAATCGGCGAGTCGAATGATATCCTTTCGCTTTTGGAATGATATTAATTTGTAATAATCGATGAGTCGCACAATTTTCATCATACTTAAAAATAGCACTTTTGCAATTAACGCGATTTTCCTCCTGTGTCCGTAACCCTTTTTAAGGGGAACTTACCGTTGGGAACTGTTATGCGTTAGTCGCCAACACTTCCAAATGTTTAGACTGCCTAAAGGCATCCGACACAGTCTAACGACTGCCATCTAGCGATAACAGCCGGAACCAGTGATATAGATGGTCATCTACACTTAATCTACATCTACACTAATATTATAAAGAGGAAAGATTTGTATTTTAGTGTGTATGTTTGTAATGAATAAACTCAAAAACTACTGTGCCGATTCCAAAAATTCTTTCACCATTGGAAAGCTACATTCACCCTGAGTAACATAGGCTATATACCGCAGGTGGAGTTGCGGGAAACAGCTAGTAAATACCACCCTACAGACAGTCATCTCGTCCCAGCCACGCCAAAGGCGGTCATCTCGTCCCAACCAGATCGAAGGTGGTCAATCCGCCCACTCACACCAAATAGTCGATAATCAACTCCCGACTAGGATTAATTTTGCATAAGTAATTTATTTATTAAATACGAGCTTTTTCCCGCAACTCCGCCTGCGTCAAACAGTAACTTATGTTTGACCCCGGGTCTCCAACTATACTCATACTAAATTTCATCAAAATCCGTTCAGCGGTTTGGCCGTAAAAGCGTTGATAATATTAGTCTAGAGTTATGTATTTAAAAAACCAAAAATCTGAACTGCCCATTCTCTAATCGTTTTAGTTTTTCGTTGGGTTATTTTGGAAATTACTTATTTTTTAATTAGTTCCTCCCACTGGTTAAGGGCAGCCGGGCCCACTAATGTCAAACGGTAAATTAAAACGCCCAGCGCATTACTTGCGCAGGCTCCTAGAGGGTGACCACGCTATGTGATATAATTATTTATTTATTGTAAAGCTAAATACAACGGTTTTCACCACTTACAGTATCTAGACAATGTAATTGGAACTTAAATTTATTTATCACATACAGGAGGACTCACTCTCGTCACTCTCATTAGCAGGTTCCTTACAATCTTATTGGTACCATCGACAAAAACATCACAGTCAGGTTGCTGATTCAGGAATGCGTTAAGGTCCGTAAGCATGCGACATAGCGGAGACTGCTCATCTGAAACCGTGCGTGTGATCGGCGGGGCGAACACTTTTCGCGGCTGACATGAGCGTTGCACCAAACATCTATTTGACATCTATTTTGGTGATAATACAGGAAAAGTATCTAAAGTATCGGACTTGTAATTATCATGGATAAGTCCGCCTCTTATGTTCTATATCCTAACTATCCTAATACTATCCTAACTTCCTAACTATCCTTATCTTAACTAATATTATAAATGTGAAAGTGTGTTTGTTTGTTTGTCCTTCCTTCGAGCGAAGCCACGGGTAAAAGCTAGTAAAGTAATAAACGCGTATAAGAACCTTTTTTAAATTGCTTTAATATAAAAAAATCAAGCCATTCTTGTTAGTTTATGCTCTTAAAAATATCAATAAAATAGAATGATCATGACTGTCACAAAATAGGATGTCTTACAGCCAATCAGGGAATTGTTTGCCTACTGTTTGTAGAGTTGATTTAATGAAATCAGTTAATTTAATCTTTGGTTAAGTAAATTTATTGTACGAAAAAGAAGACAGGAAATTGATTGATAACCTCAGAGAATAAAATTAAATTCAAGATATTGTATTTAGCACACGTACAGCGTCTGAGAAATACAAAATTCCGTTGTGTGACACAAATCTTGTCACCCTACCCAGACGTGGGAACCGTCGCGTCGCTGGGCGGGATCCGTCGCTTTGTTTTTCAAACGATTTCCGTTCGATTTTTGAAAATATGATTTACATTCATTTGTATTGATTTTATTTCTTTTTTAACGATTACGTCGGCAATTCATTGTTTTCAACCAGTGTTTTGTGCCAGTGTCATAAATAATTGAAAAATTTGAAGAAAATTCTGCAGTGAAGTTTGCACCGTTTCTCTCCAATTGTAACTTGCAAGTGATAGTAGTAGATAATTAGAATTATTAAGAAAATTGACATTGGACATATCTGATGTTTTAACCTAAAACTTGCAAAATTTATTTGATATAATCACTTCTTGAAATACTAGCTTCAGCTAATATGTATGTAATAAATTGTTATAATAATCGAGAATATTTTTTTAAAGATTTTTTTTTTAGGTACTTGTGTTTTATTATGTATTATAATTCTATAGGTATTAATAAAATAAATATGCTAACCAGCCGTTTTTACCATCGCACCTCTCGCCATCGTCAGGGATTTCATCCCCATACCTTGGATCCCATGTTATCGCGTACAGTACGCTTCAAACGGAATTTCCTCCCTCGTATACTGCGATTATGGAATGAACTCCCTGCCATGGTTTTCCCTAGTGACATGGGAGCCTTCAAAAAGAGCGTGGAAAAATTCCTTCAGGGTCGGCAACGCGCTCGTGACTTTCAGGTGTTGCAGCCGTTCATAGGCTACGGGTGGGCCGTACGTCTGTTTGCCTATTTTATTGTATAAAAAAAATTGCATAAACAAAACAAAAAAAAAACTAAATAAACGTAATAAAATATGAACTAAAACTAAACTAAACTAAAAAAAGTAATAAAATATAAGCTAATTCTTAAAAATATTTCAGCTTACCTGATGCTAGTAAGCGTCGAAATTCTTCCGCATAGCGATGCGGTTCTTCGATGGACAGCGGTCCATCAAAGGCAATTATTCTGATTTTTTTATGAGCCTGGTTGGTTTTCTCATAAGTACCTACTTTTTAAAAGCTACTTTCAAAAACAGCAAAATTCGTAAATATCTTTGACGTAAATTAGTCGATAGTAATTTACAACTAAGTACCTACTTAAAGTTTATAGCTAGAATTCGATATTTGCTCTGAAAATTTTACTAGGCGTTATTTTTATAACTGCAATTAATTTGTATACCTACGTGTAGATAGACCGTATGCCTGGTTGATGGTTGACTCAACCTATAGCAGCGTTCTTAAAGAGGATTGATATAAAAAAATATATATACAATTTAGTAAGCAAACTGACCACCTGATGGTGGTGGTTACCACAGCCTATGGACGACTGCAATACCAGAAGTATCACGGGCGCGTTGCCGACCCTGAAGAAGTTTATTCGCACCCCTTTTGAAAGTCCTCATGTTGTAGTTACTGCGACAAAATAATGCTAACTTCAGAATTTGACTGGCTGCCTGCCTAATAAATTTTGTATTAGTGTTAGTACCACTAGAGGGAAATCTAGAAGACGGGGTAAACGCTTAGATAATGGTGATGATGTATCTTGACATAAATAGATGAAACGTACCTCGTTCAGGTAAAGAACCCTAAAAATAACAAACAGATGCAATAATTTACGAAACACAATAATTTTCTAATTCCAAATTCGAACGATTAGCAAATTATTCCAGGCCATTTATAAAATTCCAAGTTCAAAAATTAATTTTCTTTTGTGCGTCCAAAAAGTGGACAAAGGGGCCGGCTACACAAAAAGCGTTAATCGATTAAGAATGGCTCGATTATAATATGAATCGATTTATCGATACGTGTCACCCGCAACGAATCGGCGGTCGCAAACTAAGGTATTACTTCATCAGTGACAAAAGCGGCAACGTGCCGCGACGAAATATGGGATTAAACAGATTATGTATGTAGCTTTCTACAGGGTGTTTCATGTAATGGATTTTTATTTTTTAGTCGAAGAGCTGCGCTATTGAAGCCTCTATAGGTTGTTTTTTTTTTTTTTTTTTTCAGAGCATTCAACGTCTGTTCCACTTAGATCAATGTTTAATCTTTAATTTTTGTGTTGTCTCTGCCATTAAGAAAACAAAGGTTCTAAAAAAATATATTGAGACTGAAAGCATTTATGTTTTACCTTTAAAGAGAAACGAAGAAAACCTTTATTTACACTAACTAAAGCAATTACTTAATAAATTTTGATTTGCATTTTTATGTTTAAAGTTACCAAATATAGTGTTAGTTTTTGAAACATTCACTTTATTTATTTTTTCTAATTTGTTATATTTTACATCCATACTCTAAAAATCTACATTACTAATCTAGTCCTTAAGTTTACTTATCCTTCACCGTATTGATTTAGCGATAAGTCGGCCTTTGTGCCTCAGTGTTTTTGTTGATGTGTTTGAGTTCCTCTTACCACGAGTTCGGGTATTACCAATTTTAAATATTTTATTTCTAAAGTTTAAAACAGAGCACGCTGTACATCACAAGCGTTTGAGCGCCAGCGGGGGAGGGCGTTTAAAGAGCAGTTTGCCAGCGGGGCGCGGGCGCCGGCGCGGCTTGCATCTTTTAATATCTTTTTTGTATCTTTTCATCTTTTTCAACCTTTTATCTTTCTATCTGATAGCTAGCCGTGACCCGAGGTGACGGGTGATGGGATTTGTTTTATAATGTTATGTTAATGCTGGTTTGGATGTGTAGTGGTGTCAGTGGCTAAGCTGGCTGGGGGATTTGTTTTTTTTTTTAAAGAAACAGGTGAAGCGTGAATATCATGTAGGTCGTAGGCCAGTTTGCTTGCTCAGTACGGTATCTCATCATAAGAACTGGCTACATAGTTTTAAACAAATAATTCGTTCCATTCTTTGCCAAGAAATATGAGCAATGAATATATACTTATTTGGGTAATAAGTACCACTAAGGAAACGGACCCTGGGCTCCAATGCAACTAGCTGAAATGCAACCAGGAAAGCGCTAAGAAATAATAATACCTATAGAAAAACTGATAGCAAGTTATATTGTCTACATTGATAGATAAAAGTAAAAAAATATTTACTTTTTAACGTAATACATAATTCAAGAAATAGCTTCTATCGATCTCCTAATATTGAGGTATTTAGTTTTCTTGGCTAAAATTGCTCATGTTTTCGTCTGGTCTGGTTTTATAAAAAAAGAAAGCGAAAATTCAAATTCGAAAATGGAACTCGCTCCGATGTCACCACAATCCATTACCTTAAATCAGCGTTTAACCACCCACAGCTTCTAAATTAACCGTCTCGGACGGACGTCGGTGTCATCTTGTCACTCTGTCACGTTAAAAGCAAGACGCCTTTCACCCGGTGTAGTGTAACCGGCCTTTCACGTTTGTTTTTTTTTTAATTTGCCAATGGTCTTTGATTTCCAGACATTAATGCAAGTGTGAATTTGTTTGTTTTCGTCTTCGTTGCGTTCTTATTTTGAATTTGGTGTTCCTCGATTTAAATTAAGATTATTTTCGATATGAGTTTGTATTTCTTTGCAAATGATTTTATACGCTACTAACGGGAATGGCTATAGACCAACTGGTTATATTATGCGCCTATTTTTTGATTTTTAGGTGACAAAGTTTATGAACTTTTTAAAGTAATTATTGTCTATATGAATGACTGGAAGAGATCGCCTAGCAATTTTTTTTGCTTTGCTCATATTATGTTGAAGTCTTTGTAAATGTTATATTATTTGTTACTGTATGTGGGCAATAAAGATATTTTGTATTGTATTGTATTGTATATTTTTTCTTTTATACAATTTAGTAGGCAAACAAGCCCGCGGCCCACTTGATGGACGCCTGCAATACCAGAAGTATCACGGGCGCATTGCCGACCCTGAAGTAATTTATTCACATGCCACAAAGCCCTCATGTTGTAGTGACTGAAAAAACCCGAGGCATGGAGTATTTTAGGTACTAAAATGGTAACAAAAAATATATTTTAAATAGAAAATGATACTCAAGCCGACAGACCTATTAAACTCAAGAGCATCTCATTTAACCACCTCAAAAAAAGGAGGTTACAATGACATTGAACTTCTGACAATTAATGGGAAATCTCGATCATCGTCAATAATTACTATATATATAAGTTTGTCGTCTGTCCGTCTGTGACAAAAAGCTACAGAAGTGAGTTTCGTCACATCATCGTTGTTGATGAGGCGGCTTTGACCAATTGCCGCTTGCCACTTATGTCACAAAATAATGAGAGTACAGAAGGTTAAAATACTAGCTGTTTCCCGCTGCTCCATCTGCGTTAAAAAGTAGCCTATTTTCGACCCCTGATCTTCAACTATATTCATACCAAATTTCGTTAAAATCCATTCAGCGGTTTAGCCGTGAAAGCGTAACAGATAGATAGACAGACAGAGTTTAGCATTTATAATATTAAAGGATTTAATATTTAACGGATTCAAAAAATTCTTTCTGTTTTCGAATTTGGGTACTCAAATATTGGATAACGACAATAAAAAAAATAATTGAGTAGTCTATTGAGCGGTTCTCAAACTTTTTTGGTGATGGAACCCTTTTGAAAAGCAAAATATTTGGCGGAACCCTAAGTGGACAAACGGCCAACTTTGAGTTGGTTTCGCTTTGAAGGAATCAGTACCTACATAGACTAAAATTAATCATCTTATATCGATATTTAATTTAGGTTAAAAAGTAAAGTTTTGAAATGTAAAATCCATACTAATGTTATAAATGCGAAAATCGGTCTGTTACGCTTTCACGGCCAAACCCGGATTTTGATGAAATTTGGTATGAATATAGTTAAAGACCCGGGGTCAAACATAGGCTACTTTTTAACGCAGGCGGAGCTGCGGAAAACAGCTAGTAAATAATAAATATTCACATAAATACAGTCGAGCGTGGAACTCTCGCCTTTATTGAAGTCGGTTAAGAAAAACTTCTGTGTTTTTGTATATTTTTTTTCTTGACACCTTGTTGTCAGCGGTCGGTTTGATGGAATTGTGAACATCTTCAAATATCATCATCATAACAATTTCAGCCGCAGTCAGTCCACTGCTGGACATAGGCCTCTCCTAATGATATCCTGCATTAAACAACAACCTCTTCAAATATGTTATAAACTAACTTCAGGTTAGTTTCCTGGGTCAAAAAATTAACAATAAAATTAGTCAGTTTTTTCTTTTGTCAATTGAGCGATAAATTATAAAGATATAACGCATCAAAGTTTAGGAGTGGGGGCTCGTGACGTCACATATTGCGAGAAAGTGTAGCTCACTGTGACGTCACACGGAACTTTAACGCGCCATATCTTTACCATTGTTTAATTTCCAAAAGTCACCAGTAAGTATATGTGTAGCCTGGCTACATTAATGTTGATATTTTTATTTTATACAACTAAGTAGGCAAGCAGGCGTACGGTAAGTGGTTACCGTAGCCTATGACCGACCTGTCCGCTATCAGCACAGCGACCCCTCTGGAGCCTGGCGACCCTACTCACCAGCAGGAACACAACACTGCATCACAGTGTTATTTGGCTGCGGTCTTCTGTAGGGTGGAGGTTGTTCCCCAGACGGACTACTCCTTACAAAATATCCTACCTCTCTTAATAATATTTGTAGGTACCTATTACAAATTGCACTGAAATTAAAATAAATGCTAATAAAAGTAGATTTAATTTAATTCATTTTGGATACTCTACTTTAGATAATTTCACACACACACATTTAAATAATCAAGTTTACACTTATAACGATAGTTACTGACTTGTTTGTATCTATAAGTAGGTACTTATAAAAATATTGAGTGTATCCGCCAAGTCAGCACGATAAATATCAGCGGAACTCCGGCCTAAATCAAAATGGTCAAAACAAGCCAATGTCACACAGATCTGTCAAACGAAAAAGTCATTTCATGCAAAATTAAAATGCCGTCCCTTTTTTGTCAAACGTATGAGGACAAGCCCTTTATTCATTTTTTATACCGGTCCTTCTAATTTAAGTGTTACAAAAAATCTATTTCACTCAATTTACGTTCTTATTGCATTTGTCATAAAGATTTAAAATTGAATTCAGAATGTCGAGAAATTTTTGAATTTGGAAGTGTAAAAAAATTGCAATGTCATCGTTTTGTAACGGCGGGAAATGGAGCGAACAAAAGTTTTTTTTAATATAAAAAAAGTGAATATTTTTAAATAACATATGTCGTACGTGTAGAAATGTCGGCGTGAATCGTAATAAATGGAATCCTGATTAGATTAATAGCCCTATCTAGTGTGATTGGTGACTTTATAAATACTAGTAAAAAAAATTGTAGGAAACTGATAAATAATTAAAAAACCCCTGTCAATAATATAAAATGTGTTTTGTTTCATTTTGTAAAACAAGGTGAAAAGTGCAAAGGCTAACACGTCACTAAATAAGTTTAAATAATTATTTGTCACGGCTATTGGATACGTGCACCATTCCCCGCACGTATCTGTTATCATGGCCATATTTTATTTGCTGCATAATTTGTTGTTGTTGTTAAACAAGATACAATACTGGCCGCAGGATAGGAGTTTTTAAAAACTACGATAGTTAGGGATTATAAAAAGTTTATTAAATCTAATAATCACAATCGATTATACTTAAGATAAAGTTAATTCTAAAACGTCTGAGAGCTACCGCGATTGGAGCATAACAGCGGCTGTCCTTTGGCAGTAATTTCCCACCGTGAATCCAGAATGCTTGATCTGCAGTTTCGACATATGGTCTGATCAGTTTCAGGAAAATGAATCATTATGTTGATGGTTTTGTAAGGTCCGCGAAGGGATTCCAATATGTAACAAACACGTCGGCTTACTAACTAACTAACTGGCATTATGTCTGCTAAGACCCATGCTAACGCCACGCCTGTCGAGCAAAGACTACCCCCCACTTTTACTAACGGGTATGCTTTATAGATTTATTGCACTACCCCCGCTATTTATGACCAATATTATTACCAGAAAATTTACACGCGTTACAATTTATTTAAGTATCTTATGTGTGAACTGCAATATACATTGAAAACTTAACATTAGGAAATCTTGGTACCTAAAGAGTTGGGTGGATTTTCGTTGAGAGGAAGAGAAAGGAGTATATACTACTCAGTATTAAGAAAGAAACAAAAAATGGCCATATTTAGAAGCAAATAAATCAGTAATATGCTGCGTCACCCTGTGCCAATTTGACACCAGATGGCCCCAAAATGTTTATAAGATTACGATGAGGCACATTGTGTCAGATTCACGCCTCCACACATTTGAAAATATGCTGAAAAAATGGATTTTTGAGAAAATACGGCATGTTGGGGATTAAATTTTTTGTTAAGCTTTGAACTAGGCTATTAGAGGATATGTATTGATATTTGACTGTGTATTTGATGAGATTAATACTTACATCCAGACTTTTTCGACTTAAAACCAGTAAATCCACGACTCATCATCATCATTTCGTGTAGGTCACATTGTCTATCGACTTTGTACACCTTGGCGTCAGAGTTGTTCGGAACCACCTCTCAGCCTCTGACGTGGTTCCTTTAACGGCTACCAAATGGCAGCCGGGGCCAACGGCTTAACGTGCCGTCTGAAGCACGGAATCATCTTTATTATTAGACAAACAGGTGATTCAAGCCTGCAATGTCCTAACCAAACTGGAAACAACTAAATAAAAGTATGCTTCCGGTGGGAATCGAACCCACCACCCCCAGGTCGAAGGCGAACGCCTGGACCACGGAGGCAGTTAATAATCCACGACTAAGACCCAGAGAGCCGACTTTGTTAATTAAACGTGTAAGTAAAGGCACAGTTCACAATAAAAACTGTTTAAATGACGATAACTAAAGATTTACAACAAATTACCTACTGATTTAAAATGCTTAATTTAATGGAATTAAAACGAATTTATTTAGGTGGTTAGTAAATACGTGTTTTCATGACATAAATGATTTTTTATCTCAAAATAGTTAATCGACAATTTAAATTTAATTCTTTATAAATTTCAATTTTAAATTTACTAATGAAGTGTGACATAATGTAGGTAGTAGTTTAAATTCAATAATAAATGTAAAACAAAAAAAAACCTATACTCATGTCAATAAAATCATTTCATTTCATTTAGCTAATATCATATAAAAGTGGATAGATAAGTAGGCAGTGTCAGATGCCTTTAGGTAGCCTGAAAATTGTAACAGTTTTAGCCACTAATTTTATCATGTTGAAAATCAAATGCAGCAGCAAGTCCACTGCTGGACATAGGCCTCCCCTATGTCCGGCAGTGGACTTCCTGCGGCCTTAAATATTTATGATAAAGATGAATAAGATTATTAACATCGCAACACTTCTGTGTATTAGCGCCATCTTTTGGAAGATGTGTGATTTTCGAAACATCTGCCTGGATTCTGGGAGTACCTGCAGCAGTAGGTACTCTAATCAAGTCAAATCAAAAATAACCCCATGGTTATGGGCCTTTTAACCAAATTTTTTGAAAACAAAAATTTGTAGTTCACTTAAATTTTACATATCTACTGAAGTAAATTTTTGGAATTCATTAATACTTACATTAAAAATTTCATTAGGAAATACTAAATGCTCAATATACCTAATTTTATGACACTATCTTCCTAATGAACCCCATATAAGTACGTAGTGTACGTACTAAGTAGGTATTATTTGACCAATTTTGCTTATAAGAAATCGGTTCCTTTTTGTTGATTCCAACAAGAAAAATTTATCCAACAAGATTCAATCATGAAATTTTAGCGTTTCCTTAGATCAGTCACACGCGATTACCTACTCTAAATGTGGTTTCTAGCTTTCAAAATATATACCTATTTAATAGTCAAAGGTGTCCTACTGTTGGGCAAAGGCATCTCGCATCATTTATTTTATAGGCTTCCGAAATGTAGAGTCGTAAAGTATATAAGTACCTATTTAATAGAAAAAGATGTCCCACTGCTGGGCAAAGACATCTCGTATCGTTTAACTCGAGAGCTTTCGAAATGTAGAGTTCATAAAAGGATCAATTTTTTTATTCGTCTTGGCGAGAACTCTACCTAGGTACTACATCTCCTAGATAACTATCATTAAATATGTACCTACGTGTGTAGGTAGGTATACGTGCTTATGCACATAACGTAAAAAATAGTTTTCTGTTTTCAGTAATTAGGTAGGTAGTTTTGGTAAAATAAACTTATTTAATCTAATTTATTTATTTAAGCACACATAACAAATTGCAGCTATTACAACACAAATTCCGAAAAGGTCTAGGTTTATGAGCCAAACTACAATTTAAAAACAGTATAAATAAACAAATCAAAAAATAATGTAAACATTAAAAATCTGACAAGCTGATGTAAATAAAAAAAAAAGTAAAACTAATACAATTTGGAAAAAGGAAAACCGTCACTACACCGGTAACTATTGGGTCAGTGGAAGCATGATTGCACTGCGATACTGGAATAATTCTAAACGGAATATGTCAATATCGTGAGATGCGACAATATCGTTGTATTGGCGTCACGTATGGACTAAAGGGTTGTAGGAATACCTAATAAGAAGTATTATTTTGATAAACATTAAGCTGGAACGTATTAAAGTTGCGGTTACGGGATCTAAATCGAGAGTTAAAATTTAAGTTGGGAGGTGTCAATTGTAGAATAGGTACCTACCTATACGATTTTGTGAAGAAACTTTGCAACGGGATTACAGAGAAGTGACATTGAAATGAAGCAACCTATCCTTGTAGGTATTTAAGTAGGTAATTAGCTCCGATTGCCAGAAAATAATTAAGTACTTAGTTTTACTTTGTGCCAATAGATGGCGCTACAAGATTCTTGATATGTCAGTTGACACGTTCGCTGGCAGAAACATTATTTTATTAAGTACTTATAACAAATATTTCATCGTTTGCCTCATAGTTGGCAACGAATGTGTTGAAAGGTACACCTAAGTAGGTACTAATAGCAATGATTATTTTTGAAAAAATCTCTTTAGGTAATAATTTAGTTGGCCAAAATTACTTACTTGTTTGAAAATTACATCACAGCTTACAACAAAGGGCAATAGGTAGAGCCCCGTTTTTTTACTAGACTTGGCCATAGCTCTACCTAATCAAATATTATCTGTAGATTCTAAATTCAATTATGGAACGATTTTCTTTTTCTATAATAAATTTACAAAAGAATTTCAGCCAGATAATTATTAGTAAATAATTCAAAATTTAAATTTAATTCCATATAAAACAGCCAACCACGTGGCCGTAGGGCGTTGACCTCACATTTGTCCTCTGTCACCGATGTCATTGGGCGCGGGCGACGCACGCCATTGGCTGAGAGTGTCACGGCCGTGCGACATCGCCGATTGGTCGCTTTTGTCAACGATGGGCGGAGCTTAGTTGCTCTAATTTTGAATGCAGTGACATTTATTTTTAAAACTTTCTATTGGCGGCTCTTCGGTATGACAGGGACGTATCAAGGAAGTTATTACCTTCATTATTTTGGGTACATTTATAGTATATTTTAACATTTATAGTAATAGTAAGTTGCATACAACTTTAGCTGCTTACTTTACGTTATTATATTTTTCTTAAACATGCGCGGAAATATTGTCATTACATAACATATTTACGTAGACCGAAAATCAAATTCACTTCCCGGCGCGTTCTTTGAATTTGGAACGAAGAGCGCGTCGGCAAATTTGTATGAAACGGTGTGCTGTTTGAATTTAGAACTTTTTCATCTATCGTACACATTGCGTTCTCATGGCTGTATCTGAAAAACCAAAATTACTTCCCGGCGCGTTCTTTGAATTTGGAACGAAGAGCGCGGCGGCAATGTTGTATGAAACGGTGTGCTGTTTGAATTTAGAACTCTTTTATCTATCGTACACATTGCGTTCTCGTGGCTGTATAGCCACAGATGCGTTTTACCTTTCGGCACAAACTGTAAAATAAATTAAATTTATTATGTAAAAGGCCCTTTTTTATTTCCTTGCGCACTTTTTTAAGAAAAGCACTATATATGCCTCGGCCGAAATGGCAATTGCCTGTCTCGTATCATTGTAGTCCTCGCCTGCGGCTCGGCCTTCAAACACATACTCGACCTGCAATTGCCTATTTCGCTGCCTTTGCAATAATGTACCTACTATTACTGTACCGTAACATATCCGGACGTGTTATACAATCTTACTAATTAACTAAATACTTACATGTTAACATAATAATATTGCTACTCTAAGTAGGTGTACGTTGTAACTTAATGTTTATAGATAAGTTTTAGTAAGTAGTCAACGTCAAAAATGTAAGCACAATTTTTTAAACAAAACGTACTTTACCACTTAAAACAAATTATGCATGCATTTTTGACGATAACGGTTGCTGACTTTGATATAGGTGGGTACTTAATAAAGTAAGTGAGTACTTAAGTGTAGAATAGAATAGAAAAATTCTAATGTTGTTTTTAAGTTTCGCGATTGTTAGTCTACTTGCGACCATGAACGCTGTAAAATGTTTAAAACGTTAAGTGTAAATAAAAAAAAACTAATTAACGCGATAAAAACCATATTAAAATAATAACTTACCAAATTTAATGTGTAACGATCGCGAAAACTTAAGTACCTACATACATACCATCACGCCTTTTTCCCGTAGGGGTACGCAGAGACCACGGATTTCCATTTGCTACGATCCTTACAGACTTCCCTCGCTTCTTCTATGCTCATCACTCTCGTCATACACGCTCGTCGATTACGGGTACTCCTGACATCGCCTTATTTTAATATGTCTGCGATTTGGTCGCAGTATGTTCTCCGAGGCCGGCCCTTACCGACTTTTTCTGTCACCTTTGATTTGTAAATACCTTTCGTAAGTCTCCTTTCATCCATCCTTTCTACATGTCCAAACCATCTGAACATGCCTTTTTCTATCTTTGTCACTACATCCTCATTCACACCACACCTTTTCCTTATTAAAACTTAAGTGATCATGAAAATTATTATTGTCTTAGGTACATAACTATATTTTAAACAAATTTCTGCTCAGCATCGTGGCCTACATTACGTCACGTGGTCTTGGTAACCGATTTTTCTCGTGTCGCGGGTCGCCGGGTGTCAGGGGCGGGGGGCGAGCAGTATTGATCGCAGCGCCGCGCCGACACCTCGACGCAGCGACGAAAAATCGTAACTAGAGTTTGAAATTAGAACACGTCTTTTAGAAGGATTCGAGAATCAGAAACATTTATTTTGCTAGAATAGGTACATGAAGGACGCAGCGACGAAATATTGTAACTGAATTTTAAAATAGGTAAGCAGGCTTTTATTGTTATTCGAAATATTGAAACATACAAAAAATTGCAACTAGTTGAAATTAGAACTTTTTTTCAAATATTGAAGGAGGCAGCGACGAAAATTGCTAATGAAGAAGTAGATTTAGAGGGGCACGTTCTTAAGTACTTTAAATTTCAATATTCAAATAAATCTAATTTAAATTACAGAATAAATCATTTCAAAATAACTGAATTAGTCATTACCAAAAATGTAATAGCGCTCTTGTTGCTTATAGCTGAGTAACCTAAGATAAATAATTTAGAAGTTAAGAATATTGTCTAAGAAAGTTTGACGATAGAATATATCTATTTATTAGCCACTAACTCTACCTAAGTATATGCGTAGGTATATCTAAGTAAGCTAAATGGATCATCTGCTTAGGTAGGTACATTTAGTTATGTAGTAATCAAGACTTTATAAAATCTATGCCCCATACTGTATGTAGGTGTAGGTAGGTACCTATTACTTTCATAGCTGTGTGTAATAATTTAATGATTTGATTATCTATAAGCAAGTGAGTATTGGCTGAGATTATGAATGACTACTAAAATTATCTTCTTGATTTAACAGTTAGTGAAGTGCCTTCTGCCGTCTACTCATCAGAGGATGTCGTAAAGAAAGAAATTTTATGTCACAGTAGGTAATAATTAATTACTCCCAAACTGATGAGATATTTTGAGCTTAATTTCTATGTGTTTAAGATTTAAAGTTGGAATTGTGTAAAACGAAAACGTAATTAGGTTTTAATTTGACCGCATTTACACCATTTTGTATGTATGTATGTAAAAACTTTATTGTAAAGAAAGAAAATTGTTACAACATCATCATCATTTTGTTACATTTTGTCATCAGATCGCGCGAATGTTTAGTGAAAAAGAAATATTCCATCTCCTTTTTAATTAAAACTAGGTATTCTGTTCTCAGACAACTACGAAGTCTGTGTAGGTTTTAGTGTCTCAATGATGTGTGTAACGTGAAATGTGAAATATTGATTGACAAGATTTTGCCTTATACGTAAGTCTTTAAGTAGTGCTAGCTATATCCAGGCTGTAAATGTTGCGTTCTATTAAGACGAATATAGGTACTTACGAGTATTTAGTTTTAGGTACTTATTGTGACGAAAGTTTATGTATGTAATAATAATAATTTTTTTTTTTTTCTAATTACAGGTTTATGTAAGTAATGAAGTATTGTAAAAAGTACTGAATGGATTACTTAGGTAGGTAATACGTATTCTTAATAGTTTACTTCTTTCTGTTATCTAGGTAAGCACTTCTGTCAGATAAATACGCTTTCAGGTACGGATTCGTCTGTATTTTATTGTAAATGGAAATGAAACTAACATGACAACAGACACCAATTCGCTTCGGTGTAAAGGCAACCTCAGAGTCAAGATTCAACCATTAAACTGACCAATAAACCCGATTGGTTCGAGTCTAGGTCCCTACAGTGGCGACGTCGTGGTGAAGTGCGGAACTAACCGCGTTAGCGCGAAACAGATTCGACTGTTTTATTGCGAGCTTGATGGCGAATAAACTGGGATTACAACGGAGAAATTATTTAGGCAATTATACAGTGGGAAAGAAATTAAAGACGATTAAGTATTTTTAGTTAGTAGTAAAATATCTAAGTAGGTACTTGTAACACGTAAGTAATACCTAGGTATTTAATTATCAATAAAAAATAGACGCCTGTTATGTACTGTCTTTTTACAATCGTAATGAAAATTCAAATCAAATTATGTACATATCACCAACAGGATTGCTTATAGCTTAAACACACTTTTAAATATTTTTTTAGATAGGTAGTAACCCAAATGTTTTAAATTTGTTACTTTATGAGAATGACCTTCCATTCTGGGAGTTCCTTAACTCTGGAACCAAAAATGGAACTCACTGTTAAAACTGAAATTGCGTCTCCAAAGCTTTTGAATTGTACCTACTAAGGTACTTACATTAACATAAACAACCAAGTCCGTCCCTGTTTCCATCGACAAGGAAAATGTATATAGAATAATCGTATCATTTGTTTTTTATTTTTTTACACCATAGACACATCTTGCTAAAAGACCCTGATGTTTTTTTTTTAATTCAAACATATTCCACGCACACAAGGATACACCCGCCAACAATAGGTTATTAACAATCAGCAGATGCGTTCGCGTCCGCCACCTGAGCGGAACGCGCGGCCATCGCTGTAAATCATAATGTTTAAATTGTTTATCTGTAATGACTCGATAAAATACCCAGCGCGCACTGGCCGAAAATAGAGGTCACATGTTTGAATTTCGAATCTTCAAATTCAAATGATTCTGATTGTTAAAGTTGGATGGAGAAGTCCGAGGGCTTAGATTAATAATTGGTCTCTCGCGCGCTCGACTAGATACCGCGCTATGAAGAAACATCAGTTTCCAGAATCCGGCAACTTTATATTGTAGTGTGTGTAAGACAATGTGCAAAGACGAAACGAGAAAGAGCTATTTCTTGTACCATTATTCTTACATAGTTTGACTAGGCAAACTGCCATTTTGCTTCTGCCTTTACATTAAATTTTAAAATTACATCCAACTCACTATGGGTACACCGCGAGTACGCCGAATCCGGCGTAGTTTTAGTTGCCGCAATTTTCTAGTACGCCGACGGTATCTAGTCGAGCGCGCGAGACCAATTATTAATCTATGACATCACTCTTTATTGCAGAACAAGGATTCATTGTCAAATACAAGCAATATCGATTATTTATTTATTTATTTAAGTTTATTAAGAAAACCAACAGCGTTACACATGTATAAATTTACAATTATAAACTTATTCTAAAATAAAGCCAATAAAAGGTGTCTATGACACTTAATTAACTTTAAATTTTTAATAAACAGTAAATGAGTACATTTGCCAAATTAGGACCCGCTACACAACCAACCATCCTACCATATTACATAAATATTCAAAGTTTAAAATATTTAAAGATACATCGATTACCCAAAGCTTAGTCACTTTAGGCAATCAATGCATGTTCAAAATAGTATTTTTTTATTTGTTAATGTAAAAATTGATAAATAACTTGTTTACGTTCATACTTTTTATTACGTAATAACGTAACAATAGCTCTACATACAATTATTTGATTTTCGTGACAGTAATTAGATGGTAAAAATGCTACAATTATGTTTTCTTATGTTTTCGCGATTGTTATTCATTAAATTAAACTATTTTAATACGGTTTTATCGCGTTTATTACTTATTTATTTACACCTGACGTTTCAAACACTTTACAGCGTTCATGGTCGCAGGCAGACTAAGTTAACATTTGTCTTTGATGCCATAAGATTACAAACTACCGCCTGAAATTTTTATTGGGAACTATTCCGATTCACGCAGTATTGGCTCACAGTATCCAAGGGTCTTGCAGTCTGCTTCCGAGTTTGCGATTTTATTAAGTTAATGACTGGGTCCCAAGCTGGCGGTACCTGCCATCCATCCTCTCTATTGAAATTAGGATGTTTTTTAATTTCAATAGCTTCACGTAACATCCTTGGAATGAATCTGTTTTCCTTTGCAAGGACTTGAGGATTATCAAAACGCATATAGTGGTTGGGTTTGTCTAGAGCATGTTCACAGACTGCAGACTTGCTTGAGCGTCTATTTTTCATGTCAGCAATATGTTCTTTTATACGAGTATTAATGCTTCTCTTTGTTTGCCCAATGTATGATAAACCACAGTCACAGTTAATTTTATAAACTCCAGCATCTTGCAATGGGATATTGGATTTTACAGCTCTTAAAAATTGGTTTATTTTCTTATGCGGCTTGTCGGTAGTGTGTTGGTCTTGATTGAAGCTCGCCTAAGTATGTTACCAATCTTGTCCGTAAAATAAATAAGTAATAAACGCGATAAAACCGTATTAAAATAGTTTAATT
The DNA here is from genome assembly GCA_947363495.1 of Euzophera pinguis. NCBI lineage: Eukaryota > Metazoa > Arthropoda > Insecta > Lepidoptera > Pyralidae > Euzophera > Euzophera pinguis. The sequence goes on along the minus strand of OX376168.1, from coordinate 1,852,931 downwards.
TAATGCTACAATTAGTTTTGCTTAGTATGTACTTAAGTACCTACTTACCTAAGATCCTAGCAATAGGTGTGACCTTGAAATGCACACGTACTTTTTAAATGTATCCGTATAAGTAAAAGAATTACCTACATAAGTACCTAGATAAGTACCTAACCTAGTTAGGTAGACTAAGTTTAATTATCTACTAAAGTTCTCCATAATTGTATTGAACCAAAATGAAATAACAATACACCGTATAAAATGTACTATCCTGTCCCGTAAACATCAATACAAAATAAATTAAAAACGGAAACGTTCGAAAAAAGAGACAAAAAGCTTGATTTAATAACAAATCCTTTTTGCTCCAATATCATTAACCGATTCGAACACAGCGGTGACTGATGCATCCCCCTCACAAAGGGACCCGTTAGATGCATTAATATTATACCAAACAACACTATCCCCCTTTTACAAGCTGACAACACCGTTCTATTTCCTTTTTTCTGCGCTGACAACACCGAAAATTTCGAATGTCACGCCTCGTTCATCGGCGCGGGAAAATAAACGAGAGCTGTTCTTTTTTCAAACGCAGCGCCAGAAAAAAGTTTATTTAAGTTTGGAACATGTTTGGAAACGTGCCGTTATATCCTCATTTAATCGAAGGACGTTCCTATCAACGCATTATGCTTTTTTTTTCTTTATTGTTTAGTGTTGTCATCGAAACACCGGACATAATCGAATTTTTGACAAACAATATGGGATGAAATTGGTTCTTTTAATGGTGTTTCTTTTATGGCGAGGAGTAAATTATTGTTTGCTCCGATGTATTGACTGTTTTTGTTCGGCTTTTTCATGTAGCCATCAGATAATTTTGTTTTATATCTGATCTCAGTTTGAAGCTCTACAATTCTAAATGCTTAATTTACCTAAGCTCAGTAGGTTAACCTGAGCACGCGATTAAGTATTTTTTTTATACAACTAAGTAGTCAAACAGGCGTACGGCCTACCTGATGGTAAGTGGTTACCGTTGCCTATGAACACTGTGATGCAGTGTTGTGTTGCTGCTGGTGAGTAGGGTCGCCAGGCTCCAGAGGGGTCGCTGTGCTGACAGCGGACAGGTCGGCAACGCGCTCGTGACATGTCCGGTGTTGCAGTTGATAGGCTACGGTAACCACTTACCATCAGGTGGGCAGTACGCCTGTTAGTCTACTTAGTTGTATAAAAAAAAAGAATCTAAGTTGCTTTAATAATAAAATATTTTTTTTTAAAGTTTCCTCAAGCACGGGTTAAAACCCGTAACACAGAAGGGCCGTGCAAGAGTCTCAGGGGCCGAAACCGCCCGTGGCCGAAACAAGCCTCGTAATTACACAGATCATATTTACGAATGTTAATGCGACCGTCTGTACTGTAGAATAGTGAGGGTGCAGATGTGACACGTGTTTTTTTTTTTTGCATATGTAAAAAAATTGCTGTAGACACGTGTTAGCTAGTATATTTAAAAGACGTGTAAAAGGTGTTGTTTTCTGTTTATTACTCGTTATCTTTCTTGTTTACTTTACGGCTGAATTTTTCTTTTATTTAACCTTTTTCTTCTCCGCACTTTGAAGACATCTTACGATTGACGAGTTTCTCAAATCACCTTCAGCGTAACACGGAGAACGAAGAAAGTTGTCAACTTTCTCCGTTTGATTGATTGATGTTAGTACATCAATGACTTTTTGTCTTTTAAACAACGCTTTTTGCCATTTTTAGGTGTTTTCGTGTTATTAAATTTGCGGAGGGGCTCATTTCGGAAACGAATTTAGTTGTGGGTGATCTGTCCAAAGAAACCTGATACAATCCTTGTTATCTGGTGATTTAGCACCAGTTGTGTAATTGCCCATTTGACAAGAAAGAAAAATTAAAAGGTTAAACTTCTGTAGACTCTATACTTGTGGCTGTACCCCTTCATAAATCATGCTGCGGTCATCTGCCGCCCGCGGCGCTGCCGACGCTACAACTGGCCATCGTAACTAGACCTCCAAACACATCTAACATTACCTCTCTATATGTGAAGGGCGGACGGAGCTGCAGATCAACTTATATTGGGGATTACAAATGTGTATCAACGAACGTTCGTTTTTTGAATACTGACAGATGTATTGCGTTGCCATGTGGATTTGTACGGGTTAGCTTTGGACAGTCGCGAGGATAAGTTTTTTTTTTCTTTTCTTTGTGGCCAGTTGCAATGGCTACACTAAGATACTTTTTTTTTATTGTTTCTAGTACTTAACGTAATGTTTTAATAATCTAAAGATATTTCTAAACCTATTTCTGTTCTGCTGCCAATAATACTATAAATAATGTTATTTTGGACATTTTCAGATGCGAACTTAACAAATTGTTCTCTTTTATTTATGGTATTGTTTGATGTAGAGTTCAGACTCCATTTTGTGTATTATTTCTAAGCTAAATACTTAGGTAGTTCTTTATCGTACGATACAGTGAAATCACGAAGAATCACCGTTTAAATTTTCAATTTAACAAATAAATAATGTCTCTTTTTCTTGTAAAGATAAAATCAATATTATCTTCTTCGAACCCTGTTATCTTCACATCTGATATCTGACATCACTACAGGCAATCGAAATCAGTTCTGGGTATAAAGCCTACATGATCATTCCATACAAGCGTGTGTAAATTGAATTTTATATTATACTGTCGAAGATTATTAAGTATATATGTAGGGTTAAATTGTATAAAATAATAGACTTAAGAAAAAAAATACATACTCTACCTCCTTTTTTGAAGTCGGTAAAAACCAGACGAACGGAAGGTACTTAGAGGTATTCTTTCAAAAAATATTATGGATTCATTGATATCGAGTAGATTACGTAGTCAACCGACCCCGTACTCTCTGGTGTCCGATATTTCAGAATTGCCTTTCGGCCTCTGACTTGAGTACCTGCAATGACCACCAAATAGGAGTTAGATTACAAATATCAAGTAAGATATGTATTGAAAATATTTCCTTACTATATTTCCCAGTGCTAATTTATTCCAATTTTGAATTAATGTTGTTTTACGTTCAAAAGGAAGCTTATTTTAAATTTAATTCAAATAAGCTTTTTTTTTAATGACACCATCAAATCTCTTGCATGCCAGTTACTTCTGCATTCTGTATCAATATCATACTCGTGCAAAATACTCGCAAGCATGTAATTTGAGCGTGTCGTCACGTCCGGCTAAATCAGATATCGTTCAAACGTGCACATAATAATTGAATTCAATATCCGCCTAATTTATTGTCTTCACTCGACGCAGATACCATCTTGTTGCGAATTAATTAGTAACATTCAAAATTCGATCTTAATTGTAACTGCAAGAGTTCATAATCCTTTGTAGAGGAAAATGTTTTGTTTTTAAACATGAGATGATGAATTTTAGAATAAAAAGTTCCAGATTTGAATTTCCTCTTCTATGTGTTGCCAGGACTTTTCATAATGAGAAACACACAAGTTTTGAATGAATTTTGAGAGAGGTGATTTCGAAACCTCTGACATCACAGTACAGCACAAGTATTTAGTGTCACAGAGGAGCTCGTTACTCGAGCGCGACCCGCGTGTCCGTAGCGAATGCGCGTGTCAAGCGACGACGTGAAGCGACCACTATTGGATTGGTCGCCATTTAGTGGTATTTTCTATCTTGAGCTCCTCCGTGCTTCGAAAGGCACGTTAAGCCGTTGGTCCCAGTTGTTATATCGATAACAACTGGGACCAACGGCTTAACGTGCCTTAAGATAGCAGTCGTGTGGCTGTGTCAGATGCCTTAGAGTGTCCTAAAAAAATCTGACAGTGTTTGCCACTAACACACCGCGGGTCATGTTCCTGTTAGTCTGGTTTCCCTGTAAATAGGGTTACGGAGGTCAGACGGCAGTCGCTCCATTGTAATAACTAGTTCTGCCAAATCTAGGAGCATGACTTACAGCTTACCCAAGGCTCCGAAGCGTAAGCTGACGACGCAATTAGGAATACGCGCTAGGATGATGATAATTCAGTGTCACAGAAAAAAAGCTACTTTTGCGTTTTGTTTTGACATCAACTATTATAATATTGCATAACGTTGTAATATGTGTTACAATGTTACGTAAGCAAGAGCATACGTAACAACCATACTAATATTATTGCGAAAGTCTGTCTGTCTGTTACGCTTTCACGGCCAAACCGCTGAACGGATTTTGATGAAATTTGGTATGAATATAGTTGAGTTATAATGTCTTGTTTAATCCTTATTCCCCTGAATATCTCAGATCAAATTTCTCCTTCCGGGATCTTGATCCCCGTCTGCGAGCATCTCACCACCTAAAGTTGAACATACCTGTATACTCCTCACAGTGTTACGCCAACTCCTTCTCAATTCTCGCTGCAAATCTCTGGAACAAGCTTCCTTTGGAGATAAAAGAGCTGTCTTCTCACTCTTTCAAATCTCGGGTTAGGGAATACTACGAACGATCGGACTTGAGCTGAGCTTACTGTTTTTATGTGTAATTGAATTTGTATGTTAGATGTAAGTCTATGCACCTAAGATTTCTTTGTGTGTTGTGCCCTCTTCTGTACCCATATGTCTATGTCCTATGTTAGTTTGGTTGACTGGAAGAGATCCCTATTTGGGATAAGTCCGCCTTTTGTTGTAACCTGTATTCTGATACTATGTTCTCTGTGTACAATAAAGATTTTTACATACATACATACATACAAGACCCGGAGTAAAGATAGGCTACTTTTTGACGCAGGCGGAGCTGCGGGAAAAAGCTAGTTATTAATAAAATAAAACACACGAAATCACAGGAGCGTAAGTTCCTACTTGTCGGTTTATATATTAGGTAGAATACCTAGTGACAGGCTAGCAAAAGTACCTATTTTTGTCTAATCTACCGTCTAATGTCAATTTTCAAAAGTCGTCGTTAGTCAATATCTAACTTGCCTAAATTTAGGCAAATTATTAACTTTAGTTGGGTAACCATGTTTATACTTCGGATTATGTTTATAACGAGAGCAGACAAACAGACAACTCCGTTATACAGTACGTCCAACTTTGGCTTGCGAATGAGTTTAACCCTCCGAAATGTTCTGTTTTGTCGGAGAAATAAATTTTGACTGGATATGGCAGCGATTAAAAAAAAAATAGGTATAGTGACCTAAGAATTTTGTGATACGAAATATAAAAAAAATTTAGTCAAGTAGCCTATCATTGAGCTAAAAACGAGCTATGGAGAAGGCGATGCTCGGAGTTTCCCTACCCTACGAGATCGAATCAGAAATGAGGAGATCCGTAGGAGAACAAAGATCATCGATATAGCCTAGCTGATTAGCTCTTTGAAGTGGCAGTGGGTGGGGCACATAGTGTGGAGTACCGATGGCCGAGAGGGCAGAACGGTCTATGCGCTTGCGGGTTCGTGCTCTCCATGAGCACGAACCCGCAAGCACATAGTTGGACATCCATCGACCAGATGGTCAGATGACCTGAAAAAGGTCGCAGGCAGACGCTGGATGCAGGCTCCAACCGGTCATTTTAGAAATCATCAGGAGAGACACATGTCCAGTAGTGGGCTAACTGCGGGTAAATTGATGACGATGATATATTCAATCTAAATTTGCCACATCCAGTATCACTATGTGTTAACCCTTCAAACGCGACCCTGCTAATAAAGTCAGCAATTTGGCCACGCATCTTTTTCTGTTTGCCATCGGAGAGTTGCCGGAGGGGGAGGCTGTGTCGCGAACTAATATGGCCGCCGAGAGATTTTAATTAACAAATATCCCATTTTATAAAATACTGGCTTTTTCCCGCAGCTCCGCCTGCGTCAAAAAGTAGCCTATGTTCAACTATATTCATACCAGATTTCATAACAATCCGTTCAGCGGTTTGGCCGTGAAACAGACAGACAGAAGGACAGACAGACAGACTTTCGCATCTGTAATATTAGTATGGATTTTGAAACTACTGTCTTAAAAACATTGTTTAATCCGAGAAACTGAACGTATAGAAAATTAAATTATTTTTCGAATTTCTACAAAATCTTGTCAGCTGATCACTACATTTGTAAGGAAGGTCGAAAAACTACTTACTGTTTGTATTGAAATTGATTTAGTTTATCGGAATTTTTAATCCGTACTATAAAAATTTGATCAAAGGTTTCCAAAATATAGTATTATATTGTTTTCCCTATTTCGCCGGTCATTACGCACAATAACCACCTACAGACTGATAGGTAATCAACCGGCTAAAGTCAGTGCCAGCCAATTTGCGCTACAATAAGCAATTTGTCGGCGACAGCTACAAGTGATTAATTGTAGCGTCGCAGTCGCGTCGCCGCCGCTGTCGCGATGTCGCGGAGCGTGTGAACCGCGCCTTATGTGTGACACGTCACGTTGATTTATTGAATTTGTTTATTGTGGGACGCGGTTATTTTTGGATATACATTTTTTTAGGTGAGGGATGATTGTTATTTTCAAAAAATATTCTAGTTTAATTTTTTTCCTTTTTCCATGTAAGTACCTACTTATTTACCTACTTGTATGGATTTTATTTTAGTACCGTAAGTATATAGGGACGATGTTATTTTTCAAAAAAGTTTTAAAACATTCTTAATTGGTTAATTTTATTTTTGTTTTATTAGGTTATTTTTCATGTAATTGCTTGTATTGCAATGTATCCTTGTTGTGCAATAAAGAGTTTTTGTATTGTATTGTATTTGCAGTATCTATATTTTCCCTGATGCGAAAGATATTTCATCAATATTTTTTCGCACTAAGCTCTTAAGTTATGTCTTCGTGTATGTACTTATTCGGACGTAATATTTAATCTATTATTTTACTTTTTGCGTTTTTATTTTTTTTATTTTTTCAATATCTAAAGTTAAATAATCATTTCGTTCCGAATAATTTAAATAACTACTTCAAAATGTTAGCAAAAACTAAAGAGACGCTACGTAAAAGTTAGCAAACCCTTGTTAATAATCACTTACAAGTGAAGTGCTTAAAATGACAGGACAATTAAAAGCTAAATAATGAACAAACCACCATGATTAAGGCGCGTCCACACCGACCGTAAAATTACGGGAACGCGCGGCAATTTCAGCTAATTTGCATAATAGCCGCGATAACAGGCGACGCTGCCGGCCAGAGTGGACAATTACCGACACTTTTGTTTTTAATGTTTACACATTCAATTAATTAAGTTATTCATCACGCGTATGAATAATATTTTTCGGATTTTTAACTTAAATTGTTTCGAATAATGAAATTGTTGTGTTATACGTAGGTTCGAATTTAATACGGATGACATCCAGTCAAAACTTACACTTTAGATAGATAGATAGATATACACTTTATTGTACCAATCACAAAATTAAAATTAAATGTAATACATTTAGAATATTGAGTACAAAGGCGGACTTATCGCTATTGCAATTTCTTCCAGCCAACCTTACATCATTTTAGTCATCTTACGTCTAATGGCTAATGACCTACACTATGTCATTTATATAATTACATTATTTTTTTCATACATTAAGTATTATTACTTAAGCTTTTGATAAAATTTGCTCTATAAAATACATTTTTGCCTCGTAACTTTATTACGCCAAACTATCTTTCTGTTGCTCCCATGGAGCAATTACAAAGAGGAGATGCCGTTTGAAATGGCACAGTGATGTGATAATTGGCGCCTGACCGGCACAAAAGTGGGCGGAGCTTGTCATTGCTCGTGCTCCATGATTGGAGCCACGGCCGAAACCAAGCACCCCGCACGTCTACCTTCCGCCCCGTGTAGCCTTACAAATACTTTCTTACAAAACGCTTATTACGGCATCTCCTCTTTGTAATTGCTCCATGGTTTCTCCCAATGGTTGACTAGTAGAGAAGAGTAAGTATTTATACTTGTGAAACAATATAGTTGTAATAAATAAATAAATAAAATTAAGTAGGTACTACTAAATTAATCGATCCTCTGCATAACATCACCTGTCTTTATTAATTCAAAAATAAACAATTAATATCAGTATATTTTTTTGACTTATACTGCGACCAAATCGCAGACATATTAAAAAAGGGAAATGTCAAGAGTAGCCGTAATCGATGAGAGTGTATGATAAGAGTGATGGGCGTAGAAGAAGCGGAGGAAAATGGAAATCCGTAGTCTCTGCCTACCCCTATGGGAAAAAGGCGTGATGGTATGTATGTATTTATGTATATTCTTTTGACGAACTTAAGAGCAGCTAAAATATCGCATTTTTCGAAGAATTGTACAAACATTGTCTGGTCATTGTTCGAAATAATACAAAATACACTTTTTTTTATTATACGATACAAAAAAGTTGTTCAAAATAAAATGTTAGCATTAGTTAACATCACAATTGTAAAATAATAATGTTAATGCAACAAAATGTCGCAGTTGCACGCGACATAACCGCATGTCGTCGAGTAATGGCGTAAAAAAAACCACTAATGACAACGACAAACCGCAAATTCACAATAAATATTCGATAATACTCGATAACTCTTATTCGGACTCGATTCATAACTCGAATTAAGATCACGCGATATACTAAATTGCATTACGGGCTTTATAATAAAAATATCGATTTGCAACGTTTTATTAGTATTGTAAAATAAAAATTCTAACATCATCATTATGAAATCTAGCTGCTTCCTGCAGCGCCGCCTGTGTCAAAAAGTAACCTTTATTTGACCCCGGGTCTGAAAATATATTCATACCAAATTTTATCAAAATCATTTCAGCGGTTTGGTTGTGAGTAAGCGAAACAGACGGACAGACTTTCGCATAGATAATATTCGTATGTAATGAACAAAGACTTAGTAATGTTATTTTAAAGCAGCAATTGAAAAGAAAACATGAAAATGTATGTTTCAGTCACAGATTAAAGAAATTAGTACAGATAGAGTCACCAAATATTGTATGCGTCACTGTATGTCCTAAAAAAAATTGACGCGCCAAATTTTAAGACAAATTATTTGTGTTAAAATTTTGAAAGACTTGTGAACGCTTAAGTGTTAAAAGTGATCCTAACATACTTCTAGATACTTCATTTTCTAGGATTTTAGACGACGACATGTTTACTGCTTGGTGTAGGTATCATAAACACATATACTTAGATAATTTTGTTCATATTAGGAAATTACTTGCATTTGAAAATATATCCTCCAACATCGACCTTGGGTTCATCTCAAGTCCTATTTGGAATGAAATGTGATCAGTTGTTTCATAACACAGACAAAATAAAATTTTAATTATCTTTTCCTAGCAATCACCTCATGAATTTAACGGTAAAATACAGAAATAATATTCATAGACACAACACAAAACGTATCTTCAATTTCTTTGCATTCTACCAACATTTAAAAAAAAAAAAAAAAAAGAACCATTCGAAATCGGCGCGCCATTTTGAATCCATTCATCCTTTATACGCACCCATAGCAATTAACCCTTCTCTCTTTGTTAACCCTTCTATTGTCAACTGTCACTCGGGCAAAAGTGGGTGTTTTTTTTCTAATAAAGTATGGAGGGGTCGTGAGTAGCTAATAACATGGTATATGGTGAAATGACAGCCATTTAAGCATCCTTAGTATAGTCTGTCGAGTGGTAATTTGACTTTCATAGAGTTTTGTTTGTTTTTTTTTTTTTTTTTGTAATGTCGTTTCTGATGGCTTTATTTTCATACTAGCTGTTCCCTGTGGGTTTACCCGCCCGTGGTATAAATTTACTAGGCTTTATTTTAATCAGGCTATCATAATGCGTAAATAATAATAGTTTTGAATATTACCAAACAATAATAAATTCACAAATGTAAGTACAATCACTTCATCTATATAGTACGGCAGTGCTCCCAACCATGACAAAACAAAAAAAAAAGCTGTGATCTTTTCGGGAAGCAGGCCATTCTCTAACAATTAAACTTTTATAGTGAAAATATTGCAACCGAAAAATGTAAACATAATATTTTTTTAAATCTATTTATTGATTGTATGGTATTCTCAATGCAATCAAAGGATGCATTAAGTAAGTAACATGGTCCTAATGCTCTGGTGTCTCTGTAAAAAGACTTTCAGAAAAAAATATCGGTAGTCGCTCCATTGAAATAGACAGTATTTATCACAATAGGTATTTATTTATTTATTATAAGGAAGACCAACAGCTTATATCTATGCTATTATCTATCTTACAACATCAACAGCTTATTATCTATCGTATGTAGCACTATGATTAAGGAATGAATCACATTTGAAGAATGTACGACCCTTACCGGCTTGGCACGGATCCCCCCCAATAACAATGAAATATCAATTGTTATAAAATTTATTGCAGCTAATGGGTTACCTTGTGTTAATGTTGTACCCTGGGCACAGCCCTGGGCTAGGCGTAAGCTCAGGATGTTACTAAAAACATGCTTAAATTATGAAGTAAGTACTTATGCAGAGAATGGTCCCTCCCCTCAGTCGTGCGCCTTCGTGCGTGACGTGTGAGATCACGCTAAGCCTCGTGTCGTGTCGTGCACGAGATGCGCGCTCTAGCTGTAACCACAGATAATGTGCTGTACCGTGCGCATAAAAACTGCAACAATATAATAAAAAAGTACTGTGTAACTATCACAAATAATAAGTGAATTTTACTGTATTTTTTTTTTTAACTATTTTTAATTTTATAAGTAACTAGCGGCTTCCCGCAGCTCCGCTTGCGTCAAAAAGTAGCCTATGTTTGACCCCTGGTCTTCAACTATCAAAATTCGTTCAGCGGTTTAGCCGTAAAAGTGTAACAGACAGACAGAATTTCGCATTTATAATATTAGAATGGAGATGAAGTATAAGGAGAGAATGGTCCCTCCCCTTATTCATGCACCTTTGTGCGTGACGTGCGAGATCACGCTACGCCTCGTGTCGTGTCGTGCACGAGATGCGCGCTCTAGCTGTAACCACAGATAATATGCTGTACCGTGCGCATAAAAATCCGCAACAATACAATAAATCAGTACTTATAAGTAATTCTGCTTTAATTTTTTTTTTATGTGAAGCTTATAAATTTTATGTATTTTATATGTAATATTTCTTAGCCAGTAGTTAGTACTATTGATAATTCTTCTAAATTAGGTATTTTTGTAATGACCAATACTACTTTAGTAAGTATCTCCTAAACATTGCATAAACTATATAATTGTATAAACTGATAAGGCAATGTAACGACTCTTTAAAACCATGCGAATTATGGTGAAGCCATCTTTCGAAAATTTCCTATTATCTGCAATTTAAATCCAGCATCCATGAGAAATATAAGATTTTGCATTATACTTGCGACTGGTTGCCTGACTGACGTCAGTTTTCACTTTCCGCCTTTTTTGTAATTCATTATCTTCATCATTATTTCATCCTCATTCAGGCCACTGATGGTCGGTTGCAAAGGGCCTGCATCGACCGTTTGCCTGCGACCTTCTTCAGGTCATCTGACACTGGCCGCCATTCGAGAACCTCTCAGCTCCAACGGTCATTGGTTCTCTGCGTCATTTGCAAATCATCATTGAATAGTACCTTGACTGCAACAAGCACTAATTTAATGATTTCTTATTTTCGCGATTGTTTCACATTAAATACTTAAATAATAAACGCAATTAAAAACGTATTAAAATGGTATTTAATCTAAAGTTATTGCCTACTTTTAAACCAATATTTATACCATAAAATTCATAGATTAATAAAATTGGTCTCGCGCGCGCTCGTCTAGATACCGTCGGCGTACTAGACAAATGCGGCATTTAAAAATACGCGAATTCGGCGTACTTGCGGCATACTCGCATCAGCCACGCCGCAACCGATAAGTGAGTTGGAAGTGGAGATTAATTTAAAATTTTAGTTTAAAAACAGAAGAACAACAAAATGCCAGTTTGCGTATTCAAACTATGTAAGAATAATAGTACAAGAAATAACTCTTTCTCGTTTCGTCTTTGCACATTGTCTTACACACACTACAATATAAAGTTGCCGCATTCTGGAAACTGATTTTTCTTCATAGCGCGGTATCTAGTCGAGCGCGCGCGAGACCAATTATTAATCTAAGATAAAATTACAGGATTAAGGTTAAAATACCTTCATACGACGTTTCAACCGTGTTACAACGGCCGTGGTCACGGAACGACTTCGTTCGTCTAATTGCCTACTTATTTAATTCTCTACCAAAAAAAGCCTAATGTTTTGCTAACCGTACCAACATAACAGGTGCAAACACAACAATTTATCAATAGTAAGAAATATTCTGCCGACCGTACAGAGAGGTTATCCGAACATTGACAGTACATAATTGAAAATATTATTTACTATGTTTGATTCAAATGGAAACTGGACTGTATGGAGGCAACTAGGGTTGCCAGGAGTAAAAATCCCATAGTAATTTCTTATTAGAAACAGATCCAGGAGCTGATGATGCAATCAAGAAAATGCTACGATGAAGACTTCTTCTTCTCTCTGCAGTGAGAGAATAATATCGACCAGTGATAATCACAGAAAATAAATTAAATAATTTTTAAAATTTAAGAAAACAAAGACCTACAATGTGTTTTCCTAATTCTTCGAAGCAATTAATTAATTTTATAAGTACTAAATTAGGTTATAAATGCAAAAAGTGAGTGCATTAATTCGCCAACAAACTATAGCACAGTTTGGCGAAATTTTTTGAAGTTAAAACCTGTAACAATGTTTTGGATAAATAAATAAAAAAAAAAAATAGACACCGTTTCAAATTAGAATTAGAATGTAGTATAATCAATTTAAAAAAGAGAACCTGAACAATTACCTGACACTGTGCTTCCTATTTCAAAAATTGGCGGTCTATTTATTTTTGTTTTTTAAATTTCATGACACTGCTAATTACAGTGGCATCCACAAACAGCATAATTTTCTTAAAATTAATTATCAATACATAACCGCACTCCCACCCCAACCCTTCCACAATAATATTACAAAATGGCGTCTCAGCAATCTCTAGATGCGATGCTAACGAGGGACCAGAAGTGCTATTTTTGAAAACGGTGACTTACCCAAAATAGATGAGATTCACCGATTATGTCGAATGAAAATCATACGATATCAAACGAAAATCATTCGTCTCACCGTTTTTACGTGAGTCATACTTTTCAAAAATAGGGCTACAGCATCTCAATCATGAAGCCTAATTATTGAGGGTAGATGAATACTCAGCGATCTGTGACAAAATGGGGGACGAAATTTGGGATGAAAAATACTTGTAAGGATTTTGTTTGTGAGCCTTGATTGGTGATTGTCGGCAATACGTAGGGATTTTAAAGGTACGTATTACCTAAAATTCTGGTCATTTGTGAAAAAGTTTGGTCGTCTACGTATTTTGTTTGTAACTTACGTTTTTGGCGTTCTGCGTCTAAAGGCTCTACTGACCCAAAAGCAAATTCTTTGAACTGAAATAAAAAGTTCTTTGATTAGCAACTATTTATTATAAATTTAAAAAAAATTACTCTCTAACAGATATTAAGTTTGAAGACTTTGCTTAAGTAATGATTAACAACTCTGAATGCGGCTGTAAGTAATATTAGACCATTCTAATATTTGAGTAAGCACCTTAGGCTTAAGCACTATATTTTTCTCCCTAAGTATTATAGATAGGTATAGTAAGTAGATTGAACTTACCGTCGAAAACGCCGATTCGGGCACCGATAAACGTGGGAATCGACATCTGGTCCCCTTGATACGAGGTAATAATGTCTTCGGAGATTCAAATCTAAGCCACAGGGGTATGAAAATTAGGTATGCGAGTAAAATCCATTATTATTCTCATATTTTTTTAAATTGCATGGGTTTACTCCGTATCTTTAAGAGGCTTGCGCGGGAATACTGATACAACGCGTAGAGGCCCTTTGGAGAAGTTGATGTCATGTGGTGCTCTTTTTTATACTACTATGTAGGCAAATAGGCGTACGGCCCACCTGATGGTAAGTGGTTACCGTAGCCTATGAACGCCTGCAACACCGGAGATATCACGAGCGCGTTGCCGACCTTGAAGGAATTTTTTCACGCCCTTTTTGAAGGCTCCCATGTTATAGTCACTAAGGAAAATCATGGCAGGATTACATGGATTTCACAACTTTTACGGCAGAAGAACTGAGTTGCGAGGCTTGATTTTTTACAAGTTTTGTTTTTGAAGGCATATACCATTTAAGAAATCTTCAATTGAAATCTACATAAGAGAGGTAGGACATTTTGTAAGGAGTAGTCCGTCTGGGGAAGTACCACCACCCTACAGAAGACCGCAGCCAAATAACACTGTGATGCAGTGTTGTGTTCCTGCTGGTGAGTAGGGTCGCCAGGCTCCAGGGGGTCGCTGTGCTGATAGGGGGCAGATCGGCAACGCGCTCGTGACATCTCCGGTGTTGCGGGCGTTCATAGGCTACGATAACCACTTACCATCAAGTGGGCCGTACGCCTGTTTGCCTACTTAGTTGTATATAAAGAAAAAAAAAATCTACTTACTGAAATTGACACTTGTTTCACAAATTCGCGTCAATTAAATCCCGAATACACTAACTATTCCCATACAAACAGTCATACATACATAATGAAGCGGTCCCCTAACGAGCTTTCATTATGCAGTGCAATTTGCACCAGCTTATCGGGTTACCTATTAGTGATGGACATACACTATAGCCAACAAATATATGGAGTAATTGGTGTTGAACATTTGAATAACCTAACTTTGAAATTGTTTTTCGTAACAATGATAAAACTTACCTAATTGGTTGAACTCTACAGGTTGATTTTGAAACTACCGACTAAATCCTTACAATTTGTTTAGACCGTCAAACTATTCCATTTTCAATAGAATGAATAAGTGAAAACTGACAAAAATGTTCAACCTTCCCATACAAAATTCATTTATGATCACTCGATGTATATGCTTGCTACTAAGGAGGCCCCAGGATCGATCCCCAGTCAGTTTAAAATCGAAAATGATAATTTTTTGATTAGCATGGGTTACTCATAAGATCTAATATGATTATCTATAATGTGTATTTTTTTTAAATACCAACTGTTCCCGCAGATCCGCCTCCGTCAATAGTAGCCTATGTTTGTTGTGTGGGTTTTCAATGAAATTCATACCGAATTTCATCAAAATCCGATACACACACAGACAGACAGATAGACAGACTTTTGCACTTATAATATTAGTATGAATATACTGGTTGAGCTAGGTACTAATAACACAATTTTTGAACATAAGTAAGTACTTTAGGGGTACTCAAGATTATCCCGCAGACGTCCACTTACAACAGCAACCGAAAGGCAGTTCCAAAAACCCTGACACCAGGGTGTACAGAGTCCATTGACCGTGTAATCCAATGGAATGAAGTATAAAGCATAAAACGAAAATCAGCGTAGAGAATTAAGGATGCCAAAATTCAATCGATCCTTATAAATACCAGTACATAAGCATAGCATCCCTTCTTATAAACAATACCCTGAACACACCAACCCCTTTTGATAGTCACCCTCAATTTGCAAAACAAATTACCGTCGCCCTGGCAACTTCTGTAATTAAGACGGGGTGACATGAAAATGCGAAGCGTCATACCATACCATAGACACAATTAATCATAAATTAATTCATGATACCTGCAAGTAAGCATCAATCATTTATATATTGATTCGTATGGTCAATCGACCATGTACAGTGTGTAAGAGTTATTCGGAACCGACATTCGGCCTCTGACTATCGCCAAACGGCAACCGGGAGCAACCGCTTAACGTGCCTTCCAAAGCACGGAATCATTATTATCAGACAATCGGTGATTCAAGTCTGCAATGTCCTAAGCAACTGGAAACAACTTTATTAAGGGAATCCCCGCGTGGTAATCGAACTAAAGCCTAATTAAAAATATGGCAGTTTTACCCACTTAGCAGTGTTGCCCATTAAATATCACACTTGGAGGTCGATTCTCACGCTCTTAGTGATCAAGTCGAATACGAGATATCTCTAAAAACATGGCTGATGTCTACCCAAAACCTTGTGCTCGTATTCATTCTCAGTCCTCTCTTTCTTCCTAGCGAGATGAAATGTATGGTATTTTGGTCGATGTCATGTCTCTTTCTTGTTACAAATGTCAATTAGTGTAAATAACAACGTGTTTTTTTCGATATGGCTTTTACTACACGTATTTAGTCTAAAATTCTTCAGTCAAGCAAGTTAAAAATAAAGTCTTTCTCTCGTAAGGTACATATGTTCACGATCAAAATTAAATTTTTTCGTCATTCTGACCGTGAAATGGACACGTTTTAGACAAAAGAATTTTCCTTCTTAGGCCAAAGTATGCGTGATAAAACCATCTATACAGACAAACAATATCTCAACAACAAATCAAAACACTCTCACCTTATCATTAGTAACCTTAAGGACACATCCCACTCTATTACTCTATACCCCCTGACCAACCAAACTTGACTTCTCAAAATCCTTACTAAGTCTGAAATACTATAGAAATTTTGTATGAAAACGTAAGACAGACAGGTCAAGTTGAATTGGTTTTATTGTTATCGACTGTTGACATGCGATAGTAGAATTATGGGGTTTCAGTCATTCGCAATTTTGTTAACGTTTGCGATGAGTGGATTAGAGTTGTTATATGTCTCTATGTTTATGATTTATATTATGTTTTATACGTATATTTTAATTAAAAATTTATAAAAAACCCCGATAGGCACGAACAGATAGACATACAGAACTGTTAAGTGGTATTATCTACTGAACAATTATATATATACCGTTCATTTGAGCACAAACGCAACCAAATGGTTTCTATTTTTTAAATGTCTGAAAACGTAGCGATTTTGAAGAAAATTTTACACCATTTTTTATTATTTATCTAATTTTATGAGATTAGATAAAGTAGTTTATAAAACTGCTCATAATTTGGTCTTACAACACTCGTGTAATGCTATTAAAAAAATCTCGCCTACGGCCTACGGTTTTTTAACTTACACTCGTATTGTAAGAACCCTTTTTATGCAATAAGTTCATACACTACTATTTTTAAATAGCTGTAGGTCAAAAGCCTCCCCTCTCTTCCTCTACAAATAAAAAAAAATATTCTGTTAATTATTCTGTTAGTGGATGCGTTGAAGGCTATAGCTTTTTATTGCACTTAAAAATGTATACGTCCTTTTTTTAAAATCCCTTTACAAACAAGGTGAGCATATTGAATCATAGTATGTTTTGACAAGATTCGTTATTGGATACACGCTCAGAAACCATCCATACGTTCAACACCTAATTAGAGTATGGTTTCAGTTGTGCAAAGTCGCAAAATGTGTTTTGTAAACAATCCTGCTATTCAACACAGGGTCGCATTGAGTTGATGTATGGTCTAATAATACACAGCACAAACACGCTACATCTGCTGTCAGTTACTGAGGAGTTGAGTATCCCGCAGACTCCCACTTTCATATCTTAGAAATACCACATTTCGTGGTTTGAAAAAGTCAATCTAGGCTCCAAAATAATCAGATTTAGGTTTAGTTTCCAGAATGAAGAAGAAAAAGATTTGGGCGCCAAAAGGTCACCTTTTTTATTGACCAGTGACAAAACGCACCATCTATAGTTACATACGCTAATCTACAATTACCGTTTACGAAGTTGGTTTGGTACTCATAGCGCGAAATTTTTGAAATAAGAAGTTGGTATTTTACTTACAGATTGTAGTCTTCGATTATGGCATTGCCAGTCGAAACAATATACACACCATCAACATTATATTACTTGTCAATGTTTCTCTACACACTTTTGTGGCATTGTCACAATATTATTAAAATCAATATTAAAATAACAGAACAATCGTGACAAAGAGATCACCATTATTGAAACAACAAACAAGGGACAGTCGGCATTGTCATGATTTCGACAATTCCAAATTCGAAAATATATTTTTTTCATTACCGGCCAGTACGTGCTAATTTTTGTGTCATATTTTGTTATGTAAAAATTTATTCCTGCTTAAACGAATTTGAATTTTAAAGTTTGGTTATAAAGTAGTATTTTGTATATTTTTTCGAAAAAAAGGTTTTGTTCCATTGTCGTGAATTGTCGCAAAGAATGTGATGTGCTTGTTAACGCGTTATTCCGAAATGGACTAAGAAGTGTTAATGAAACTATGTGAAATAGATTATGATTGGCAAATATTGTGATAAAAACTTTGGAATTTTGTTTGTGACAAACTAGGAGCAGATAGTGGAATACTTGATGTTAACTTTATGCATTGAAGACGTAGAGAAGAAGTTTTCTACTTGAGTTCAAATGTCAGTCCGGTTTGCCGATAGTCCATACCGTTGTACCATCATTTGTTCGAACGTTCGATTCACCGAAAATCCACGTTTCGACGTGCAAAAAAGACAAAAGCTGTGAAGGTAAGAAAGTTGTATTTAACTGAACACTTGGAGTAGGTTCGATGTTGAATATGGAATCTTGAATTAAGAATCCTTTATCAATAGAAAGATATAATGGGCTATGCTCAGAGGAATTGTTTGACACGATGCCAACAGCCACTTTTTACCATCGCACTTCTCGTCATCATCAGGGATTTCATCCCCATACCTTGGATCCCATGTTATCGCGTACAGTACGCTTCAAACGGAATTTTCTCCCTCGTACACTGCGATTATGGAATGAACTCAATGCCATGGTTTTCCCTAGTCACTATAACATGAGAGCCTTCAAAAAGGGCGTGAAAAAATTCCTTAACGGTCGGTAACGAGCTCGTGACATCTCCGGTGTTGCAGGCCTTCATAGGCTAGGGTAACCACTTACTATCAGGTGGGTCGTACGCCTGTTTGCCTGCTCAGTTGTATATTTAAAAAAAACGTGCCTTTAACTTTAACCCGTCGCCTGCGTGCCGGCGTCCTCAGACCCCGGATAAAAACAGTTTTACCCCGTCTTAAGTGTCCAATTAGCGATGCAGCGTTAAAACCAGTGCGAGGACACACTCGCCCGAATTTACACGAAGCACAAAGACGTATTGATGCACTTTTCATAGAGCTAACAATATATAGAGATGTAAACTTTGAATACTTCTAGATAGTAAAATTCAAAGATAAGTTTGTGTAAATAAAAATGTGTAAACAGCTTAAAACTGTCATCCTTGCACATCGTTAAAAATCCATACTTCCATACTAATACTTCCATACTATTATAAATGCGAAAGTCTGTCTGTCTTTCTGTCTGTCTGTTACGCTTTCACGGCCAAACCGCTGAACGGATTTTAATGAAATTTGGTATAGATATAGATAAAGACCCGGGGTCAAACATAGGCTACTTTTTGACGCAGGCGCAGCTGCGGGACACAGCTAGTAGTTTATAATTAAGCGACTACCTATTAATGACCATGATTTTTTGTAAACGCAGTACCTATAATCAGGATTCCAGACGTCACGTGAAATCAGAAAAATTAGAAACAAAAGTATGTTGCGTTTTTCATGTATAAATTATTATTGAAAATTATGTTTATTATATTATTTTTATTTATTTATTAAATATTATTTTTATACAAGTGTAAAAACATGAATATTTTGCATTGCATGTATTCGTTTCTCTGTAAAAAATGTAACGGTGATCAGACGGTAGGTATCGCTCTCGTAATATCCAGTAATATCAGTAGGTACCACGATGTTTATGTAAGTAAAAACAGTTTTTTGCGCCTAGAAAATTGCATACAAAGATAATATTGCCTGTAACAAAGATGTAAGAACAAATATACAGCCTGATCGCTAAGTAGTGCAATAACTTCCAGGCTATCTTTAGGATAAGACCTTTAAAATAAGCCTATTATCGTAAAGGTATTGTGAGCTGGAAAGACGGTTAAAAAATGTTTCGATTAACATTAAAAGAATCTTATACAAAAAAAAAAATATGCCACTTCTGCGCCATAAGACATCTAAGAAGCGGCACCACAAGGAAGACTGTCACAGTAGAATGCAAAATGGTTTCTTTGTCCAATGTTGTCCTTTTTAATTCGTAAGTTTTATGCGGCAAAGTGATTCACTGGGATTTTTTAGCATTACAATAAACATTACGATACCAAATTCAACTTTAGCACCGGAGATTAAAGTACATATTTGTAAATGTTGATTTTATTTTAATTTCGGTGCAGTAAAATGACCGAATCTTTTTATAAGGGGACAAAAACGCCAGTGAAGGGTTAAGGTTTATGTATGTGAATTTAAAAAAAATATCGTTTCGTTTTACTATGGCTGTTCGGTTAGGCTTTGATGTCTTTTAGTTTTTGTTGGAAAAATATACCTATTTTTTTGTTTGTAATATATGTATTGTCAAAAAAAAATAATCAAATAATTTACATACACAAGCATGAAAAAATAATAAGTACAATGGCGGACTTATCCCACTTAGGGATCTCTTACAGTCAACCAGCGAGTGACAGGGGAGGATATGCTTACCAGAAGGGCAGAAGCGTGTACAATATATTATTATTATGAAGGAAATACATTAAATAAATCTACATACTTATTTATTACCTACATGCTGTTTCCCGCAGCTCCGCCTGCGTCAAATAGTAGCCTATGTTTGACCCCGGGTCTTCAACTATATTCATACAAAATGTCATCTAAATCCATGCAGCGGTTTGGCCGTGAAAGCGTAACAGACAGACAGACTTTCGCATTTATAATATTAAATATGGAAGTATGGATTTCTTCAAATGCAGTAGATACTATAGATAGAGGCGGACTCAACGACGCAAGACTCTTCTATGTCGTTTCAGCCGCAGTCAGTCCACAGCTGGACTTAGGCCTCCCCCAAATTGAGGGGGTGTTGATGGCAAGTATGGACGAGTATGGACTCGCCACGCTTAACAGGTTGGAGAGAGCAGTTTCAACGGCTTATTGTACTTCCGACGCTGCTGCCCTTCGAAAGGGTTACCTATCATAAAAGTCGATTTTTTCTTTTTAGATTTTCATTTTACCAAAAACATTTCAACCTTTTTCGTTTCCCTTCCGCAAAATATATACCAAACAATACATACAACAAACAAGACGTCGATGAAATGTGTTGGGTTAAGTGAGATTCGGCAAAGTTAATTTCAGATAACTGATCGGTTCCCCTTCGGAAGTATTCTTAAGCTAGGAAAGGTTGGGATGTGGTTGTACTGTTTATCTATATGAGGAAAACCTTTGGACATTATATTTAACCAAAAAAGCAAAAGACCGAAGCCTTTCTATATTTGGCTAATTACTTATTCAAAATTTCTATCTGAGAATCAGGTAAATTTTCATCCTAAAATAACTATGTGAGTGAACGGGAACTGTAGAGAGAGATTAATTAAACAAAATGCTTAACACTCAAGTTATCAATTTTAACGTCTTGTTATAATTCCGTTAACAATTAACAACGACCACTTAATCACACTATAACAAGAGTTTTGGTCCAAAAACTTTAACAAAAAAAAAAAAAACATGTGAAAATTAATTAAAATATCAAGTTCAAAATGTTTATTGTTTAATGTATTTAATTACGACATAATTTCATAAACCCATTTGTTTTTTTTTTTTAAATTGAACTCTAAACGAAATGTTTTAAAGCACATTTTCAATTAACAGCATTACAATAAAAATGTAGAGATTTTCGATTCAAAAAAAGAACTGTTTTTCCGGAAAATGTCAGTCAATTATGAATTCTATTTTCAATTACGTAAGAATGGTATTTGTATGATCAATTTAGACTTCGATATCTATTAAGACCATCGTCA
The DNA here is from genome assembly GCA_947363495.1 of Euzophera pinguis. Lineage (NCBI taxonomy): Eukaryota > Metazoa > Arthropoda > Insecta > Lepidoptera > Pyralidae > Euzophera > Euzophera pinguis. The sequence continues at coordinate 1,831,135 of OX376168.1, read as the reverse complement.
TGAGAATGACGGATGATATCCTAAAATTACATATTACACGACTAAATAGAATAGGTCGTAAATTTTAGAACTACATGCTAACATAACGTTTATAACCTACAATTAGTAGTTACATTTCTCTATTGTTTGTTTAAATTTGGGCTACGCAATATTAATCTTATGTTTATCGAGCGACTAGCTGTACCCGCGACTTCGCCCGCGTGTAATTTCGTTTGTGTCACGGAAAAAAGTAGCCTATGTCACTCTCCAGGTCTCCAACTATCTCCACACAAAAAAACGCATCAATCCGTTGCTCTGTTTTAACGTGAAAGAAGGACAAACAAACAAATAAACTTTCACATTTATAATATTATATAGTAAGTATGGAAAAAAATACCTTCGTACACTGGATGATATAAAGCTATTCAAGATAGCTCTTTATAATTTGCTTATTGATAAATGCTTTATAGCTTAAAAGACTACTTTAGTGATGATTTGGAAAGTCTGATTTATTATCAAGCTCAATCGTAGCTTAAGTTTGTGATGCGTCTATTTGAAACAATTCCTAAATTTTTAACTAATTATATTTTGTAATGAATGCATGTAATGAAATGTAACTTTTGACCTTTTATCATTGTAAACCCTAGCGGTAGGACATATCGATCTTATATATTTACTATTTCCACCTTGTACAACATATGATCCACAATAAATTAAATGATTGATTGATTGATGGATTTCGGTGAACGAAATTTGTTTTGTTTTGTTTTGAAATTTTAAACATTTATTAACTTAGAATTATGTATCAATTCTTAATAATTGTTTTTTGTGCGCCAAAGTTAATTAATACAATAATCCGGTGTTGCAGGCGTTCATAGACTACTAACCACTTACCATCAGGTGGGCCGTACGCCTGTTTGCCAACTTAGTTGTATAAAAAAAAAAATAACTTTAATTCAATTAATTTATTGCGTAAGTAGTATTCCTATCCATTGAATTGTTTTACTTTTACAAACTGAATTTTTCCTGTAAAAAAGAGTTGGCAGATATCAAACAGCAACGCTTCATTCATATAACCAAAATTGCCAAATATATGACCATGATTATAAGCATTTGATGGCAATTAAATATCAAATCAAACGAAATCGAATCATTTAATTTTCAAAAAGTTTAACACTAAATAGAATAAAAGACAATAATACTGGCCGGTATCATCCCGTCAAAGTAAAGAATGTTGCACACTGCCGTCAACTGAAATAAAAAGAAGTCCGTTCGAAATTCAAAAAAGTTGTTGACGGGACATCTATTAGCAAGGTTGGGCAAACTGTTTAAAAGCTACCGGGGTTCGCTCTGTCAATGTTTGCGCTCGTAATGTGAACAGCAGCCTTAAGACCCTCGGGTGGGAAAGGTTTCCGTTGACTTTAATTTAATTTTATCTTGTTTTTGTAGTCCTTTAAGATTTGCTGTAAAAGTATTTCAGGCAAAATTTGAGAAAGTTTGTTTTATTATTTAGTGTAATATTACTACATCATTGTCTGGTTATAATAATGTAGGTTTTTGAACTAACCTCCACTCTTATCATTGATTGATCATCTAAATTACTTTACATGGCAGATCGAGCATTTTTCTCTTACATCATCAATGCACATTTCTACAGAATATACGAGCTACTATAAGATACTCGTACATATGCCCATGACTAAATCACCGTGCTGAATACATTGTAAAAAAAAATGCTTTTTGGTGGTTAAACCAGTCGAACCTTATAACTACTTTCTGTACCTACATTTATGCAAACAACTTTAACGTGGAAAAAAGTCAAAGGAAGTGTACGCAGATCGAAACATTGTGTCTTTTAAAGTCACTTACGAAACTAATCCTTTTACAAACATCCACATATCCTAAAACAAATAAACCTTCACTTACGACTGTGTAGCGCCACTCAGTGGAGGTCCCGGCCATCTACTAATCACTTTAACACACACGCCTTTGCCGCACCGCCGCGATGTGTATTAACCTTTAAAACTATTCGAACTTCAAATTGAAAACGTCATAACTTTACTAGCCTTTTAATCTATTCGAATTTCGAACTCGAAACGTTGAAATATACGTCTGTGATTTAAAACTTTTTTGAACATCGAACGGTTGCTTTTTTTTTTTACGTACACATAGGATGTTTCGGTTTTGTAGTTACGTTTTGTTAGTGGTCATCAAAGACCACCGTCAAATGTTCGCCACAAAATGTTGGTGTGTAATAATAACCTCATAATGTACTGATACATGCTGCTTGTAAAGCGCTTTACCGATTTGTAGCGTACGAGTATGAATAAGATGCTTTACTTGTACTGAGTTATCATTAAATTGACTAAATATATGTACCTATATATTTTATTTTTTACACAACTAAGTAGGCAAACACGCGTACGGCCCACCTGATGGTAAGTGGTTACCGTAGCCTATGAACGCCTGCAACACCGGAGATGTCACGGGCGCGTTGCCGATCTGTCCGCTGTCAGCACAGCGACCCCTCTGAAGCCTGGCGACACACTCACCAGCAGGAACACAACACTGCATCACAGTGTTATTTGGCTGCGGTCTTCTGTAGGGTGGAGGTACTTCCCCAGACGGACTACTGCTTACAAAATGTCCTACCTCTCTTATCTTCTATATCTCTTAAATATGTATGTTAAATCGGCTATGATAAACCCCTTCGTCTATTTTGGTAAATAAACTTACCAAACCAGTTACAAGAGAGGATTTATCTTTCGCTATTTTGTATTTACGTTTTAAAAAAAAGATTTTTTTCCATTTTCGACATTTTTTTGTTTGGAAATTTTGTAAAATGAGTTTAGATACTTCGGGTAATTAATTGTCGTTTATCGAAGCGTTATTAATATGGTAACGACCTTTAGTTGACGCCAGGAACTGCGTTGTTAAAATGAGTAGACTATACAATAATTTCTGAAATGTTCTAAAATTTTTGAACCCTTTTTCCCCACAAAGCTTTATTTATATTTTATTTAATTATTTTCTTGCACAATACAATACAGGATATTAGATTTATATAATACATTAAATTAAACTATTTTAATACGGTTTTTATCGCGTTTATTACTTATTTATTTACACCTGACGTTTCAAACTCTTTACAGTCATTAACTTAATAAAATCGCAAACTCGGAAGCAGACTGCAAGACCCTTAGATACTGTGAGCCAATACTGCGTGAATCGGAATAGTTCCCAATAAAAATTTCAGGCGGTAGTTTGTAATCTTATGACATCAAAGACAAATGTTAACTTAGTCTGCCAGCGACCATGAACGCTGTAAAGTGTTTGAAACGTCAGGTGTAAATAAATAAGTAATAAACGCGATAAAAACCGTATTAAAATAGTTTAATTTAATGAATAACAATCGCGAAAACATAAGAAATCATTTTATATAATACAATTGACATATTTATTCAAAAAGAAATTTAAAGAATTACAATTCCAAGTTTAAAATATCGACTCAAATCGAAAACCATCAACAATCTAACATTCTTTTTTTCAAATTTCAATCACAAATCCATTGACCAGTGGACCCTGTCAATGCGACCCCACCAATCAGCTCCCAGCCAGGGTTGTTATTATTTTTAATCCAGTAATGGCCGCCGAGATTTCATTAGGGTGGGTTGATTAAAAGGGTGTTTTTTGTCGATATTCATGTGTTCGGATTATGTTACGAGTACATGCTCTAGATGGTTTACGTCTGATGGAAGTTTAGATAGAACTGTAACTGTTTTAGAGCTTTGTTTTTCCTAGCCTCTAGATCTTGTGTTCCACTGCTGGGCAAAGGCCTTTCGTTTTAGAGCTAAATTAAAAAAAGAATCTAATGGGTTTCTGCTAAGGATAAACCACCACTCTTACCGTGGTGGTGGCGAATTCCATTTCCTTTCAATGTGTATTTTTTCTTTTGTTTTTAATTGTTATAAGTAAATTTTCAATTGCACGAAACACCAAAATCCTACCTACTCATATGGGAAAAAGCCGTGATGTATGTAAATATTAAATACAAATCCATAAATTAGTATTTATATGGTAAAAAATTGTTATAACCTACATATCATTTGTGACTATCATGTTAAGTAAATAATATTTTAATCAACTACGTGACCAAAGTTTACCTAGGTAGTTAACTACTATCCGCCGACGTCCCGCCCGGCGCTGGTTTAAATTTAACCGCGGTTAAGTCACGGATACGTCACATGCTAATCTTACAGTTCAAGTACTTACGTCACTGGATGTTGCTAGGCTTGCTAATTTATATAGAGCTGATAGTAACTATTAAAAAATAAATAATAGAACAAAATTTCCGCTGATTATTTATTTTCAAAATACTTACATTTTCATTATTATTAAATAGGTACTTTTGAATTCTAAAAGTATGTTTAGGACTGTGAAAATTTAGTCATTTATTAAAATATATTTATTCGCTGCCACATTTTAGTTCTTTTAACTAAATTTCTACTAAATGGTTAGTGCAGACCTCCATTTGACTCGACTGTTCCATAATAATTAACTTATGAAATCATTACTATATCTTGAAGAGATTGTCTAGCGATAATTCCGCCTTGCTCCATATGTTTAAGCTTTTGTAATTGTGCAATTTTTTGTTTCTGTATGTTGACAATAAAGATATTTTCATTGTATTGTATTCCTCTCCATCATCCAGATAAATTTATGTTAAAATTATCTTAACCTACACAATCTTAGTGATCGTGTCTCAAGTGATCCAAGATTACTTACCACGTATTATCATACGATTTACATCATACAAACAAAATTGACATTTATCATCTGTGTATATAAAGCTAGAATTTGTATGATGCAACTTTAGACAGATTTTACATGAGTAGCGTGTCTGACGCGAGCATTTTAGTAATAATTTTGTAGTTTTACGTCGTGTACGTGATCGTCGTCGGAACAAAAGACATCATCCGCTCTCTTCATACAATTTTGTAAAAAAATGTGGGTTATTCTAATAGATGTCGTTTACCGAATAATCTCTTTATGACACCAAAGCTCTACCAACTTTTAATATTAATTCATTAATTCAAAAATGTATGAGAAAAATTAATTTTTGAACTTAAATAAAATCAAGTACAATACTGATACAATTTTAGTGTCGTAACAAAAATACAATGTTTTTAAAGTACTCTGTTGCTAGTAAAGCAACAAATTATAATAGAGTGTGATATAAATGGCGGTTTCAATGTGCAATAAGTAAATTTTCTGTTTAATTATAATTATGCTAGCGAAAACCAAAAATATTAAATTACACGTGTCCCAAAGTCCCAAAAGAAAACAGTATATTCACATAGGTATACTAGCCTACCCTTTGTACTAATATTCACAATTAAAATATAAGGACGCACATAATTGAAAGTAAATCCCCACCAGTAGGGTGACCGGGTCCCACGCGCCGGGAATCGAATTCGGAGCCGCTGTGTCATCGGGGATGGTTTTATGCATACCTAGCTTTTTAAAATTAAATTGGTAATGGAAGCGCGCCCAAAAAGAGCGAGGTTGACGTCGGAAAGCAGGATATGCTAATTAGTAATTTTAAGATAAACAATACATCCGCAATAATGGCAGGATGCTGAAGATCGAGCGAAGTGGAGGCGTAAAAGTAGAAAAGCGAACCCTGGGCTCTGAAGCAAAAAGCTGAGGTTGCATCTGGGAAACATACTTGCACGAAGAAAAAATTTGATGATCCGTAGTAGAACAAGTCACTATAAGTTCAGCGGCTTAGCTGTTTGAAATAGCTGTGGGTGGGGCACATAGCGCTGAGAACCGATGGCCGATGGGGCAGAAAAGTTCTCGAATGGTCAACACGCACATGAAGAGAATGAGCGAAAAATGAAACAAGAACGTAGAGGTATAATAGTATTAATTTGGAGTCTTGCAAGAGACATAGATCAGGTTAATGGAGGCTATTGGAAGAAACAGGATACACAAACCCCTACTAATTAGCATAAAATTAAAATAAATCTAGCTTTCACATATGACCTTGATATGCGAATAGACTTCAGCTTACTAAACTAAGTATTAGACTAGATTAGAATTACATTGGCTAACATTGGTAACTTTTGGTTGTTAAAAATGGTATGATTATTCTTTGACTTTAAGTAAAATACCAAACAATTGTGGATTTTTCGCTAATCTGACATTCACCCCCTTATCGACTGAACAATATCATGTCTAACTTCAATATTTCAAACAAAAAAAAATAATTGTCTTGTTTTGTATTACACCATCCAAAAATATGACATACTACTCTCGCAGTAATCCGCTCGCTAAGTGCGCTTGTCAATACAGACGTCCACGAGCGCATATCCACTCTATATACATCTATTCAAATACTCCAAATACCATACTTAATACGTTCGAATTTCAATTTCAAATTAATCTTCGACTCTATTCCAAGTATTTATGGTTTATGCATTTTTGCGTTTGAATTTCGAAGTGCGATTTTATTTTTGTTTTTAATTATTATTTGTTCGTGTTCAGCCATTTTGTAATCCTAGCGCCGAAATGTCCCCTACATTTCGGAATCAGAATGTATTGCGTGTCACAAGTTTAAAAAGATGTTTTAAGTACAAAGTAATTGTAAAGCACAGGTGACGCCCAGCAAGAGCACTGCATTAAAAGGACATGAGGGCAAAGTTGTCGCTTAAATATTTTAATATTAATTGATTCTTAATCTAACTATTAGTTATTATCAAGCAATAAATTAAAAAAGATAATGTCAAAATTAAAATAAAATAAAATTTTAATTTAAAAATAATCCTACATCAACAATAAAATTTGAATATTAACATTAGCATTAAAGATTGAACATTACAATCCATACTATCCATACTTCTATACTAATATTATAAATGCGAAAGTCTGTCTGTCTTTCTGTCTGTCTGTCTGTTACGCTTTCACGGCCAAACCGCTGAACGGATTTTAATGAAATTTTGTATGAATATAGTTGAAAACCCGGGGTCAAACATAGGCTACTTTTTGACGCAGGCGAAGCTGCGGGAAACAGCTCCCCTTATACAAAATCCTGTCTTGTATGGATGGTCAAAGACTAGAAAGGAATTTTTAAGCTTATTTTACTCTTTTTTCCAAATATATTAGTAGAACATACGATTCCTATACTAACAAGCTTGGCTATATTTCAATCCATGTTTGTACAGTCAGCAAAACCCGGATATCCTAAACTGTACAGTCAACACCGCACGAGTTCACAAAGTCAACAGACGATGTTTGCATGTCGGCCGATTTGATCCACATAAAGCCAGTTGTACTAGTTTTGTATCGCTGTTTCACCCGTTTCTGTGGGCCTCTTTTTAGAGAATTCGAATTCGAGATTTCAGGACATGAGAAAACATGGCGCCCAACTACCGAATACCTCTTACGTCAATTTCGAGTATGCTAATCAACAATCACAATTTAATTAGTAAAATTAATAAATATTTCAACTGTCTAACTATAAAGGTACATGAGATAACACTAACAATTTTATGTACTACCTGTGTTTTCACAAATAAATTATTTGATTGATTGATTGATACCTACAGCCCAGTTACAGACGGACAGACGGAGTCTTAATACTTAACACATTCGCTGTCTATAAATTACAACAATTCATTTTCAATTGTTTTCGACGCATTTCCGGCACTGAACGTGTTAATAGGGTCACGTTATTTGCACGGAACCCTAAAAACAATAACTATGTATGCTTATATGATACTAGCAGCCCGTCCTGACTTTGTCCGGGCCTATAGCCTTCCAACACTGAAATAATTTTTCAAAACTGACCAGTAGTACGTGAGATTAGCGCGTTTTAACAAACAAACAAACTCGACAGCTTTATTATTAGTATTAGTATACATAGATATAGATAGTTTTTTTCCCAAAAATCAAAATAGTATAGCTGATAGTATACTAAATCATACTAGGTAAATACCAACTTTAGATACCCATTTACTTAGCTATAATGTGCGTATTTACCTGGTACATGTTATCCACTCTCATTTTTAGAATCTGATAAAAATGTTACACTTAAATGGGGGAAAATCCGAAGCTAATTTCTTAACAAAATACATTAATGTCTAAGCCGGGTCTCGAACTCTGAACAACTGGCGACTCATTATGATAATGACTTTGCGGCACGCACTTTTTCTTTGCAAGTAGCATTAGAGGAACGTCTGCAAAAACATTTTTTTTAAACATTTAGAAAGAAAGAAAAGACGTTTATTTGTTATTTCATAAAAAAATATAGTCAGGGGTGTTATTTCCAAGCATCTGTCCGATGGCTTGGATACATAGCACACGGGTACGCGAGCCCGACTTGCCCGAGCTGCTACTGAGTCAACCCATGTCCATCCGAGTCAGTAGCATCCTAGTACCTCATCCTTTCCCCAAACTCAAACACTTCCCACCCTTCCTTAGCTTAAGAATACTTCCGATGGGCAGCAGCGTCGGAAGTAAGATAAGCCGCTGAAACTGCGCTCGCCAGCCCGCCTGCCAAGCGTAGCGAGTATGGCAACAACCCTCAATTAATGGGGAGGCCCAAGTCCAGCAGTGGACTGGCTGCGGCTGAAACGATGACCAAAATGGTCTCCACTCAGCATGTGTAACTCAGTATAACTACGACGCTGGTCTTCCGCGGACACCGTATGAACTAGCTATAAAACTAGGATAACATTATTTACTGTAACGGCTACTGTTTTCCTTAAAAGTAAAATAATAAAATAAATCCATACTAATATTATAAATGCAAAAGTCGGTCTGTCTGTTAAGCTTTCACGGCCAAACCGCAGAACGGATTTATAAGAAATTTGGTATGTATATAGTTGAAGACCCGGGGTAAAACATAGACTACTTTTTGACGCAGGCGGAGCTGCGGGAAACAGCTAATAATAAAATAAAAGATTACAAGTGCTCAACGGCGTAAAAAAAAAATGCATATAAAATAAAATAAAAACATAATATAAAAATATGATGATATGCGATAATTATGTGCGTATTTTTTTCGACGTTTCAACCGTGTTACAACGGCCTTGGTAACGGAACTACTCAATTAACCTGTAATTTTATGTTAGCTTCAAGCGTTTAAGTGTTTAAACGTTAGTTTAAAAAAATCTGTTTTCAGGGTTCTGTACCCTATCACTAAGACTCCGCTGTCCGTCCGTCTGTCCGTATGACTAACATAATCTGGCCTTGTTGAATTAATAAATAAATCTAAATAGGCAATTTCTACGATATTTACGCAAAGAAAAAGTAGTGAACTATTCTTAAACTGGTTAAAATTTGACTTTTTTTAAATTATAAAATGGAAATAAACTTGCTTTAGCCTGGAGCCATCCGTGTTTTTTTTTAGAAAAAATTAGCCTCCATCTTATATTCCAGGTTTACCTTACCTTTTAGATAGTGTAACGGACCTAACTTTGTTTTAAATAGGTGTTAACTAGCTAACATATTTTACTAAATAAACATAGCAAGAAAATATTATTATTAAAATTAGAAAAATGCAAACCAACCCCATCTCCTAATTTTACAATCGCTCTAAAACTATTCACCCTTTCTTAAAATAACCAAAATCAACCTCTAATGAGTCGACGTAAATACAACCCCGAAATTCTTAAGGATTCCTGATCAAATACTCAAAATGATTCGTCGTACAGTACGGGATAAAAAAATAGAGTACAGATGTGTAACTCATATTGAGAAATGTTTAATTCCTACTAGGACTATGTCACCAGCCGCCACCTGGTGATCGTTAAACGTACTAAGATGTTCTGAAAAACTCTAACCAGGAGAACTTTTTTTGAATTTTGTGACTTACACAACACCGATACGTCGAATTTCATTGGCTACCCTAATTATATCCACTTGACATTTTGGGTGTATCGTACTTGCCAAAAATAGGAGTCCTGGCTATACCATCTAATCGACGATATGAATGATTGAACATTATAATTGGGTTTTCTACTAATTTTTTTTTTTTTCTTTCATATCAATATTTTTATTTCACTGTGTGAGCTGTGACGTCACTGCCACTCGGTTTCGTGCGTACAAAAGAGATAGCAAGACGTCCCCACCACGCTCCCACTTTTCTTTTAGAGAAAACTTTAAAATCAAATTACTGCCTTAATTTTGTTGTTGTTTTCAGAATCGGTTACTTTTTACTGTATATTTTGTTTAGTATAACAATATTAACTAAGTATGTATAGCTTCTCTAAAGGTTGGTATAATTTTGTGCCTGCAAAATGACAAATTTCTACTTTACGGATTAATTATCTTGATTACTTTAGGATTTATAAGGAAGCCAACGAAAATGTTCGTAGTATTCGAATAGTAGCTTATGAAATTGTGGCATAATAAGGGTTCTTACAGTACGAGTGTAGGTAATTAAAAAATTACGAACCGGAGGCGAGTTTTTTTTTATAGCATTACACAAGTGCATTATTTGAAGTTGCATGCCTCTATCACCTTTATTTTGTTAAGGAGCTGTCGCCCCCTACTTGAAGGGGGGAGGGGGACGTCGTTAGGCAACGTCTAAAATATTTGCATAACTCATTATGTTGCATCCATATTTAATTAGGATATTTCCTTCTTTCAGTCTTGGGATTTCTCGTAAAGGTTGGTTATTTTAAACATATTAATAATAAAAAACAATGGAATTTTATGAAAACTGATACCATTATTACAAGGTTACTCAGTTTTATATTTTGTCTAGTTTTCTGAGGAGCTCGTTAGTCGAGCGCGACCCGCGTATCCGTAGCGAATACGCGTGTCAAGCGACGACGTGTAGCGACCACTGTTGGATTGGTCGCTATTTAGTGGCATTTTCTATCTTGAGCTCCTCCGTGCTTCAGAAGGCACGTTAAGCCGTTAGTCCCGGTTGTTGTCGATAGATAGCAATCTTTAGGCTGTATCAGATACCTTGGGGTAGCCTGAAAATTCTGACAGTGTTGGCCACTAACACACCTCGGGTCATGTTCCTGTTGATCTGGTTTCCCTGTAAAAAAGGGTTACGGAGGTCAGACGGCAGTCGCTCCATTGTAATAACCAGTACTGCCAAATCTAAAACCATGACTTACAGCGTACCCTAGGCTCCGAAGCGTAAGCTGACGACGCAACTGAGAATAGGTACACGCTAGGATGATGATGATGGCTCAGTATAATATTTTGCGATGTTGTAATGGCCCACCATTAAAACAATTTTAAACTAAGTAAACGTAAAAACGTAAGTAAAGTAAGTTAAACGTAAAAGTAATAAAACAAAAAAATAATACTTGTCAAAATCTCGAAAAAAGACGATGATTTCTTTAAGTGAGCATCAAACACATGAAATTTTACTACACAATACCGAACCGACAAAATCTAGTTCAAAATAAGTACCTACTCGTAATAATTGTCATTTGTTAATTTTGTTTTCGCTAAAGTGTTTCCAATTTTGACATGCTTACTTGTGTTTTGTCTCATCCTTGGTAGATTTTACTTTCGACATTTACAAAATGTCTTCATTACATCGACAGCAACAAGAATATCTCTATCTCGATGGCTCTTCAAATCGATTTTATTCGACTGTTGATCTTTCGAAGTCGCCAACTGCTAATGGCTGCTCAAATATTACTCAACATTGATTTAATGCACTTGACTTTAAAAAGCTCCAAGTTTGGCTAAGCTCTGTTGGTAGAGCTTTCAGACTGTTTGTATAAATAGAGATATAAGTAGGTTTATCATATAGGTATATATTTTATTATTATTTATTTTTTTAAATTTGGGGGCACGGGATTGCCCGACATTTTAGTCAAAACGTGTGGCTTGGCCGTTTTATTTCACACACGATGAACGAATGCCTATGAAATCTTCGTAACGGTAGCAAAACGGCCAAGCATCACGTGTTGACTAAAACGTAGAGAATGAAAAGTTAGGCCTGGTAAAGTAAGGGCGCATAGATCAAGAATCTTGGCTCTACATGATCTGACCACTTTTTCATAGATTTTGATTAAAATGTAGTGTAGAGCTTGTAAGTTTAGAGCGTGTCGTCTTTAGAGCTTGGCTTTATACGAGATCTGATAACTTTTTCACAAGGTAAGCTATGTAGACTCGTTTTGGCAACATTTTTACATGAAAATGTTTTTGGTGGGATCATTTATTCAGTAAATATCAAATGTACACATAGAACCGTACTATAGTTACCGAACAGTCGCTATTACATTTAGAAAGTACTTAAGTATTTTTTCAAACTTAATTTAAATTTGATTTTGATTTGAAAATGAACTTTAAAAAAAAGTAAAGTTGCCGGTGGATAACGTAACGTAAGGACATAAAAAAAAATATATGAATGAATGAATTATTGATTTGGTAATACTTAAACACACACAAGCTAACACAATACATATTGTGCATTGAAGTAACAACCAAAAAGGTCACAGCTCAGCGAAGATCTTTACTCACAAAAGTAGTGAGCAAAGCACTGATACTCTACTGTGACCTGACTGGCGATCGACTCCAAACACAAATATAGAAACAAAAATTAATAAATATATGTTACTGTAAAAGCTCGAACTGCGGTAAATCCTAAGATTTTACAGCAAAACCTAAGATTTACTAATTCTTAATGGTAAAAGTCCGAACAGTTTTGCGATTCGAACTTTTACTGCCTTCCACTTGGTAAATCTTAGAATTTACATTAAAGGCACGGTAAATGTTGAAAAATACATGTGAAAACGATTTTATTTATTTATCGATCTCCGCATTTGATCGTTTGACATGGCTGACCATGCACGTTAATTTGATTTCTGTTTGTTGCATGTTATCAAGTAGATCTCATAGACCTACAAACCAACACTGACGGAAATCATAAATTTATATAAATGTATCAAGACCACCTTACTAACTCGTGATCCTTAGTTCATCATTCTGGTGTTCGACATGAAAATTGCGACCTCTTTCTGGTGTTCGACATGAAAATGTCGATTATTTCTGGCGATCGACATGAAAATCTCTAAATAATAATAAATTTATTTTTTTATTTTTTCAGTTTGTTTGTTAAATATGTTTGTAATAAGTAAATTATTTTACTACCTATTAATAAACGTTATGTTATGTTACATAATACATAAACGTTATGTTTGTGAAAAGATAAATTTATTTGTATTATTTTTCCATTGTATTTATTTTTTACTGTTTAGGAAATATTTTAAAGGTTTTTTCAAATTACTCCAAACAATGTTTAAATAAAAATACCAAATGAAAATAATTTAAATACTCTCATTTTCATACCTACATAAATATATATATCTCAAGCTTTTACTAATAATTAATTAAAATTAATTAACAAAAATAACTCATTGTTTTATTCCAAAAAAGTACATTTACCAGCCGTCTGTGGGAAAACCTAGCATGTACTAAATTCTAATGGTAAAAGCCCGAAAAAATCGTCCCATTTTCATATTTCCTTACATTTACCAACTAATGTCGGTAAATCCTAAGACTTACTCTTTAATCTTAGGATTTACCGTTGTTTGAGCTTTTACAGTAACATATATACCTATAATATATAAATATATATACTTAAATATATTTTATATTTTGTTACAACAAACCCTAAAAGTGTTTTTTGTGGAATCGTTACCTAAACCTTTTCTTTTTTTTTTTTATTTTGCTCGGGAATTCCTTTACGCACAGAGTGTGGGACTCCTGGGCCGCTAGTCGGCCCAGACTACCTACTAAACCCCTGCGGGTGCCGTCGGCCGCTTTGCAGGGAGGCGCCTCGGATCTAACTAGAACAAGATGCCTCTGCGACTAGCCGGTTTCTCTACCAGAAACCGGACTCACCACTCTCAGAGGCCCTCCGACACCTGGAGGACCTCTGCCACCGGGTGGGACTGCTCCAGTCCCACCGTTTAGCGCCTGCGTCGCACCCCCCCTCTCCGTCGCCGGATCGGGTCCGCGAGGGGAGCGTCCTCGCGGTCCCTTTCCTCGGCCTCCCTCTGCGACATAACGATCTCGCAGAAGGAGGCCATTGCAGTCCAAGCTCTGTCGCTCTCGAGCATCGCGTTGACGACACTCGGGAGCGACAGGTCCGTCCCGCCAAGCGAGGCGGCCAGCTCATGGCGCTGCCGGCTCCACCTAGGACACCGCTCAAGGACATGTTGAGCGGTGTCCCGAGCCTCGCCACAGACGTGGCAGATCGTTACCTAAACCTAATCAAACCTAACTTAACAGTAGAATATTTAATATGATCAATTCCGTTCATAAACTATAAGTTACTAGCTGTGCCCGCGGCTTCGCCCGCGTGAAATTCCGTTTGTGTCACGGAAGCCTATGTCACTCTCCAGGTCTCCAACTATCTTAAAAATAAGTATGTATATTAATTTACGTTGTGTAATGCATGCGTATATGTGCACCACATATATTTACATTGGTATATTTTTTGTATTTGCTGCATAGGTAAGTTATGCTTTTATTTATTTATTTATTTATTCAATTTGGTACACCAACAGGTTACATGAAATAACATACAATAGACATTCCCACAAATGTGCTAGCATGCAACCCAATTACAGGTGAACACAGCACTCATAAACATTTTGGCAGCAAGCAAAATAAATCAAATATTGTAAATTGTGAATTGTAAATTGAATTTGGAAAAATGAAATAATTTAGATATTATTTGAATTAAATTTAATAAGGAATTAAATTAAATTCGACTTTAATTTGAATTATAAGATTAGATTGAGTCGATACTAAATTAACATTAAATTAACATGCATTTTGGTGGGATGACTGAATTTTCGATTTGAAATTAGGCAATGGGTCATAGAAAATATCTAGGTCGCATTTCGAATTAATTTTATTGTAAGAAGAAAGAACTCTGGGCAATGAAAAAAATTTATGTTTCACTTTTTCCAATTGTTAATTTGCGCCTACCTTTCTGTTTCATATCATGAAGTCCTACCTGTTGGTTGCCTGGAAGAAATTGCTCTAGCGATAAGGCCGCCTTCGTACCATAGACAATAATAATATTCATGTACTTTCTACAATTTGGTGCAATAAAGAGTTATTTATTATTATTATTGTCTCCACACAAAAATCACATCAATCCGTTGCAACGTTTTAACGTGAAAGAAGGACAAACAAACAAACACACTTTCACATTTATAATATTAGTATGGATATGCACGAGTAAGAGATAGTACTAAATAAAAAAAAAACAGTTTCACTTCCATAATCTAGCAAATCTTTAGATTGTAAAATAATTCATTGAATAATTTCATTTTCTAAATAATAACCACCATAAATACCGTTTTCTTTTTAGGATTGTTCAAGCGTATAAATAGTTTACATGTAGAAATATACATCGATTAGATACATTGCTCCCTTGTTCAGTTTATTGCGTAAATATTAACAATCTTTTTTATAATTATAATTTATTTATTACTAGCTGTTTCCCGCAGCTCCGCCTGCATCAAAAAGTAGCCCATGTTTGACCCCGGGTCTTCAACTATATTCATACCAAATTTCATCAAAATCCGTTCAGCGGTTTGGCCGTGAAAGCGTACCAGACAGACAGACAGAATTTCGCACTTAAAATATTAAGTACTAGCTGTTTCCCACAGCTCCTCCTCCTCCTCCTTTTCTCTTGTTATGCCAAGACATGTTAATTTGCAGGAAAAAATATGATTTAGATGTTTAGTTATCCAATTGATGATGTTTAAAATTAAAAGAGATATCCTCTTACAGTATATCTGTCCATCTGGAACTACAATGAAGTTTTCAGGGATTATTTTAGCGCTTTAACATTGTAAGTAAGTAAAAACACTTTATTGTTATAGACATGTGTTTTCAACAGTTTATAAGAATCCATACTATAAATGCGAAAATCTGCCTGTCTGTCTGTTACGCTTTCACAGCCAAATCGCTAAACGGATTTTGATTAAATTTGGTATGAATATAGTTGAAGACCCGGGGTCAAACATAGGCTACTTTTTGACGCAGGCGGAGCTGCGGAATAGCTAGTAATAAATATATAGAAAAATAACCTGTTCAAATTCTAAAGTGACGAAGCTACGGTAACCACTTTTCATCAGATTCTTTAAAGCATAAATAATCACGAATTATTTTTTTTAAATTCATATTTTGCGAAAGATATAAAAAAGATTGATTCTATTGTATATACGTCATGATTGATTATGATTAGGTATCGCCACCTACTTATACTTGAACAAACATACCAACAAATAAAAAAAAAACACATTCCAATTTCGTTCCATGTAAAACCCAAGTGGCACATCTACACAATTTAAATATTTAATCTATCCTTTTAACCCTCGAATGCGACGTTATATTTTAATAAAATTCTTCAGCAAACATTAATGAAGCCGACTAAACAAGCGGGCATTGAGGCCGCCATTTTGAATCACCGAGATAATGCGCGGGAAATGACGTCAAAAGAAATTTAATTCGCGTAACGATGAAAGGGTTATGTGGGGTCGGTCTGATAAAGAATGGACCTTTTTTGCTCCATATATTGATATTAATGTTCGAATTTTGACAAAATTGCGCTCCGTTTTACGCTCGTCATTTTAGTTTTTTTGACTCTTTGTTCGGTAAGTGGCCCTTGTGCAATATTGTGTTTTGAAAGATCGGTTTTGTTTTTGAAATAATCATGTCATGTTACTTTGATGTAGTGTTTTTTGAAGTTAATAAAGTAAAGTCATGCATTAACGCGCGTTTTAAGGAAAATTATGATTTTTAATAATGAATAAACTGTAAACTACGCTTATGATTTTACGGGAGAAAGAATATTTTGGACCTGTAGTTTCTTTTTGTTCTATTTGTTTTCTATGGCGACTAACTAATCATTATATTTGAATAATTCGTGATAATTGGTCTCAAACATACCTACAACTTCGTTTTTCGGGTAGTTCACATCCATACTTCCATCCATATCCATACTTTATACATACATATTTATCCATACTAATATTATAAATGCGAAAGTCTGTCTGTCTCTTTGTCCGTCTGTCTGTCTATCCGTCTGTCGGTCTGTTACACTTTCACGGCCTAACCGCTAAACTGATTTTGATGAAATTTGGTATGAATATAGTTGACTACCCGAGGTCAAACATAGGCTACTTTTAGACGCAGGCGGAGCCGCGGGAAACAGTTAGTTGCAAAATAAAAAATAAATAGAACATATGAATATACATTTTGGAAGTAAAACTAGATCTAAGTACCTACGGACACGTACCTACTAAGTAGTATACTTGATGACTAAGTAGTCATCGAATATACCACTACACGTAATATATATTAATAAATATACCAAATTCAATTTCCGGAGCGATCATATATCTCAACTAAGTAATCTAAATTTTGAATAACACTACTAAGTTAAATAACCAAAGTTCCCTGTCAGTCGCTTATAAGCCGCCTACATCATGAAAACCTCACATTATAGTTTAACAAAAACAGATTATTCAAAATCCCATGCCGATGGTCCCAAAATCCCCTCAGTACTCAGACTGAATTAATAAAATCCGACATTTTGCCATGATACGGCCAAATTGCGAAGTTTACAAAGTCGTTGCGTACTTGCGTGCCCGTACCATTGTTTAAATATTTAAATAGTCTGGGTAATATACGGTTTTAATATATGGGGTTGTGACGTGCAGTGAAAGGGTTAAATACTTGTGTCATGTAGCGTCATGCGAAAAGTAATGTGCCATTTTGTTTTTATTTAACTTCCTAGTATTCGTAAACTACTCATCATCATCCTAGCGTGTATTCCTAGTTGCGTCGTCAGCTTACGCTTCTGAGCCTAGGGTATGCTGTAAGTCATGGTCCTAGATTTGGCGAAACTAATTATTATAAAGGAGCGACTGCCGTCTGACCTCCTCAACCCTTTTTACAGGGAAACCAGACCAACAGGAACATGACCCGAGGTGTGTTAGTGGCCAACACTGTTAGAATTTTTCAGGCTGCCCCAAGGCATCTGACACAGCCTAACAACTGCTATCTATCGACAACAACCGGGACCAGCGGCTTAACGTGCCTATCGAAGCACGGAGGAGCTCAAAATAGAAAATGCCACTAAATGGCGACCAATCCAATAGTGGTCGCGTCACGCCGTCGCTTGACACGCGCATTCGCTACGGATACGCGACGAGCGCTCGACTAAGCTCCTCCTAATAAATAGTTGAATACGGGATAGTTATAGTTGAATCGAAACAAATAACTTGGGACAAAATTTGGTTCCCTTTTATTAATTTTGGAACCTACTGATTAAGTGCCTAAGCATATGTATAACATATATATGGCTGTTTCCCGCAGCTCCGCCTGCATCAAAAAGTAGCTCATGTTTGACCCCGGGTCTTCAACTATATTCATACCAAATTTCATCAAAATCCGTTGAGCGGTTTGGCCGTGAAAGCGTAACAAAAAGACAGACAGACTTTCGCATTTATAATATTAGTATGGATTGCCATAGATGGGATCATATATCCATAGTGGTTACTGTAACCCATGTTGTACTAGCTGTTTCCATCAGCTCCACCTGCGTCATAAAAGAGCCTATGTTTGATCCCAAGTCTTCAACTATATTCATAAAAAACTTCAACATAATCCGTTTAGCGTTCAGCTGTGAAAGAGCTATATACAGACAGATAGACAGACTTTCACTGCACTTATAATACTACTCATCATAGCGCCTTGCCGGTTGTAAACTTGGCTGATTGCCTCCGAGGTCCATTTTCCTAACATTTATATTCGCATGGAAGTATTGATATGGTATATTGACTTTGTAGAAGAAAAATACTTTTGTAAAGCCCGTTTGGAGTTAGCGCGTGAGTAGAAAGTACATACCTATTAGTATAATTAAAAAACGCTTGCCGCACGACTATGCGTCTACATGTTACACGAAAGATGGCCTCCGACAGTCTTTGAAATTTCGGCAGCATTTGCATGTATGGATAGAAAAAAAAAAGTTCTATCATGACACGAAAGGGAGACTTTTGGCGGGAAGCTGCGTGAAGAGCAGTATCAGCGCTGTATTTTATTTTCCAAAATTTGTGTTTTTTTGAGTGTTTGTGCATAATAATGGTGGATTATTATTCGCAAAGTGTTTGATAACAAGCGTGTGTGTTGGGAAGTGATACAGTGTTTGATTTATGTGATTTTCATGCTTGTTGCCGAAAGCTCCTAGAATCGCTAAATCGTTAGAGCAGTTTTTCTACCACTTCACTTAGCCTGATTTTCTGACTAGACTTGACTACTGACTAGACTTTTATACTTGACTAGGACTTCACGAAACCATAACGGACTGAAGAAGATAGAAAAATTAATAAGGACTATACCTAAAGGACTTGTATCCATGGCCGTAAAACCCATTACTAAAAAATAACACGAAAGTTAGTCAATTTCCTCTGCCATTGAGAAAAGAAAGGAATGTTAAGTGTGGTTGGTTTCGATGCTCTTTGGCCTCTGCATAATTAAATATTTGAAATAAAAACGTGATTTTTTTTAAATTATTGGCTTTTTACTTTTCATATTAACAAGTAAAAGTTGTACAAAGTGATTTAGTCAAGCTCGTAGTTAAATGAAGTCTAGTCAGCAGTATCAGGCTAAGTGAAGTGGTGGAAAAACTGCTCTTACGATTTTCTGGTAGCTATTGGCAACAAGTAAGATAATTACTTTCAAACAAAGAAAATTACAGTGAGTATATGAAATAAAGAATATTATATACAGAAATTACATAATCAAACAATGTATCGTTTCCCATAACTCAAGCTTTATCCACATACTCGTACCGCATATCATCAAAATTGGTCTATAGGATTAACCATCACAGACTGACAGACAGAATTTCGCATTTGTAATAATAGTATGGGTGCATGTGTAAGAATGGGCATGAATATGGAAGTATATATTTATATAAGTATATAATATGGATTTATAATATTAGTACCTATAGATGTTGATTTGCTATCGTCACCAACAGTAGCCCGCGTCCGCGTAATATTTCACTAGTGCGCGAAGTCTACTGTTCACAGAACTGGTAGTAATAGTATGGATGTTCATTTGCTATCGATACCAGTAGTAGCCCGCGTCCGCCTAATATTTCACTAGTGCGCGAAGTCTACTGTTCACAGAACTGGTAGTAATAGTATGGATGTTAATTTGCTATCGTTACCAGTAGTAGCCCGCGTCCGCGTAATATTTCACTATCAAATTCACACGATCTCGGCCGAGCATCTGTCACGATCTTCGATATACGCAACTTGTTTGTATGAGGCCACTAAATTAGCAATTTAGTTATTTATTACATTATTAATGCGAAAGTCTGTCTGTCCGTCTGTCTGTCTGTTACGCTTTCACGGCCAACCCGCTGAACGGATTTTGATGAAATTTCGTATGAATATAGTTGAAGACCCGGGGTCAAACATAGGCTACTTTTTGACGCAGGCAGAGCTAAGGGAAAACTAGTACTAAAATAAATAAGTAAAAAGTTAGGTGTAAATATGTAATCAACAGATGTGTTTGCAATGTATTTGTGCCCTAACACCTGCACTCGGGATGACCTGATGGCGGCTACGGAGTGTGGCAGAACACTTCTCAGGAAGAATTTAATTTATTCCGTTGGAAGGACATCACAACGCGCATCAATACGCAGAGACGAAGAAGAAGAAGAATGTAGAAAACCTTTTTTGGCCTTATTGTGGTAATTGTGTAATTTGTAAGAAATTGTAGTACCTACGCTGTTGATTTTCCAATAAGAAATACAAAATTGTTTTTAATTGATTTCATTTCAATGGTGCAACAAAGTGTTCATCCATGAATTCATACTAACTGCAGATTAAAATTCTCATTAGAAATCGCCAGTTTCATGGCCCCAACTGACCTATGCGCAGGCGCACAAACACTCACTTGTTTTAACGTGCTCATTATTTTTTATACTTAAGTCTTTTAACTGTACTTTCCATTTTAGATTGATTATTTAGAATTTGGCTCGCAGTTAATTACTCGCTCGGGTTAATTGAGTAATTTATAGTTTTGAACATTGGTTGCGATTGGAGTTGTGGAGATATGATTATTGCACCCCTTGTTTAAGCAATGTGGCCTTGAATTCTTGATTGATATAAGTTTAACGAGTTTATTTGATTTACTAGTATTTGGATAACCAATTATTAAATTGGTTTAAGAAACTTAGCATATAAGAGAAAAGTACTTGGGTTTAACATAAATACCATTTTTAATTAATTTAAATGCGCCTAAAGATAAAGTTTCTTCGTCCAAGTTGCCCAGTGTACGCTGTGAGTGGCAACTATATTACTGCATTTAATAGGCTAGTTTCCAGGGTCAAAAGACTAACATTAAAATTAGTCCGTCATTTAGGGAATCAAAATATATGTGACGTATTTTTTCTTTTGTCAATTGAGCGATAAATTATAAAGATATAACGAATCAAAGTTTAGGAGTGGGGGCTCGTGACGTCACATGTTGCGAAAAAGTGTAGCACACTGTGACGTCACACGGAACTTTAACGCGTCATATCTTTACCATTCTTTGTTTAATTTTTAAAAGAAAAAATACGTCATAAACATTTTTTTATTATCTAACTGACGGACTAATTATATATTTTTTTTAGGAAACTAGCCTATTGCAAATAAATGATTTGATTTCAAGTCTCAGCCAAAATGTTATTGTAACTGAGTCGTATCTACTTTTCCATACTACAATTTTCATTCATATTTCACATTTTCTAAAGGTCTGCGCGAATAAAATTGCAAAGGAAAAACACCACTAGATAAGTACTGTCATATTTATTAAAACCCTTTTTATGCCAACTCACAAGTCATTAAATATAATTTATTTATTGAAATCACAATACACACCAAAGCGATGTAAAATATTATTTAGTATAAAATAAAAAAAAAATCTGGCTTTTTCCCGCAGCTCCGCCTGCGTGCATTTATAATATTACTAGCTGTTTCCCGCAGCTCCACCTGCGGTATATAGTCTATGTTACTCAGGGTGAATGTAGCTTTCCAATGGTGAAATAATTTTAGAAATCGGCACAGTAGTTTTTGAGTTTATTCATTACAAACATACACACAAAAATACAAATCTTTCCTATTTATAATATTACTAGCTGTGCCCGCGACTTCGTCCGCGTGCAATAGTTATTTTGGGAATCATAGGCAAGCGCTCATCATGCGGCGCGTGTGAATTTTGTTTCTGGGTATCTCGAACGGGTTTCGCAGCGCACGCAACGGAAGCCCTCAAAGATCAATAATTTTCCCGGTTTTTTCCACATTTTCGACTGTTTTTTCGCTCTTATTAGTCGCAACGTGATGTTATATAGCCTAAAGCCTTCCTCGATAAATGATCTATCCAACACAAAAAGAATTTTTCAATTCGAACCAGTAGTAGTTCCTGAGATTAGCGCGTTCAAACAAACAAACAAACTCTTCAGCTTTATAATATTAGTATAGATAGTGTAGATTAGTATGGAATATGGAATTAGTATGGAATAGTATGGATATATATATAAAATGGTTGACTAATCAACTAAACTTCACTTCCATCTCTTTTTGATCCTATGGTCAGACTGGTAGAGAATGCCTCATGGTATTAACTCCAACTTTTGTTTTTAAGTGTATCTATACTAATATTATAAATTCAAAGGTCTGTCTGTCTGTTACACTTTCACGGTCAAACCGCTTAACGGATTTTGATGAAATTTGGTATGAATATAGTCGAAGGCCCGGGGTCAAACATAGGCTACTTTTGAAGCAGGCGGAGTTGCGGGAAAAAGCTAGTAATAAATATATATACTTCTACTATCTCAGAGACATTAAAATGGCTCCACACACACAACCAAACACCAAAAAATCAACACAACACAACACTGCCTCGATAATCATAGACAATATTTATTTTCCCGTAACCAAAACCCCATTACTTTTCATAAAGTTACGAATCTGTAATTTCTGACGCCTCTACGCCGACTTATAAGCGTAACGTGTCATTTAGACGTCGTAAAATCCAGATCAAACACTTAAGTCTATACACATTCAAACAAAAATCACCTTTATGTAAAACGCCATAAAGTTGGAATTAAAACATTAATATGTCATGAAACGAATGTGAATTTGTATAGACAATTTTGAGCTCTAAATTTGAAATGTTAGATTCAAAAATCGAACGGCAATAGACAATAGTGATGTGCTCTATAATTTACAAATAAGGTTAGGCGCAATCAGAGTTTGTCGTCACGGTGTGCAATGGTTAATGATGTAGTTTTGTGACTAGCATTTAATGTATCACGTAATTTTGTTCACAAGTGTACTTTTTACACGTTATTGTGCGACTGTACCAAAGAAATTAACATACATGCATACAATCACGCCTTTCTCCCGTAGGAGTAAGCAGAGACTACGGATTTCCATTTGCTACAATCCTTACAGACTTCCCTCGCTTCTTCTACGCTCATCACTCTCGTCATAGTCGTCATACACGCTCGTCGATTACGGGTAGGTACTCCTAACATCCATACTTTCCATACTAATATTATAAATGCGAAAGTAAGTCTGTCTTTCTGTCTGTCTGTTACGCTTTCACGGTCAAACCGCTGAACGGATTATGATTAAATTTGGTATGAATATAGTTGAAGACCCGGGGTCGAACATAGGCTACTTTTTGACGCAGGCGGAGCTGCGGGAAACGGCTAGTCTAAAATAATTGGACGTAAAATGAGCTAGTTTATTATTATTTTCACCAAGATTTATTCACAACAAGTCGATTACTGATCATTCGACATCCTGATGACAGTTTTTCGGAACCGCCTTTTGGCCTCTGACGTAGTTCCCTCAACAACCACAAAATGGCATCCGGGACCCACCGCACGGAATCATCATTATTATCAGACAATCAGGTGATTCAAGCCTGCAATGTCATAACCAAACTGGAAACAACTAAACAAAGTATGATTCCCATTGGATTCGAACCTACGACCTCCGGGTCTAAGACAAAAATTATGCAAATGTGTTTCCAAGTAACATCATAATAATACAATATATCTGTAATGACCATATAACAGTAAATACAATGAACATTATAAAGGTAAACTATGGATGATGACTCACCAAATGACGAGTGAAAATCATATGGAAACGAACGATAATGATTCGATTTATCAGTTTTCCGTGATTCAGAGATCTCAAAAATAGCGCTCCTGAGCTAAATCGATAACTTAAGACATTCGTGCAGATAATTACATCAAATTCGAGTACCTTAAATTAGTTTCATTACACATCAGGAGAATTGGCCAATAATGGTGAATTAAGAAATCTCGATCGGTCGTTAGACAATGAGTTTCATCAATCATTAGGCATTAGCTATCATTAATGATATAAGGCGATGTGCGTGCCTGATTTTGATTGGCGCAAGTTATGGGTTGATTGCGGCTGAATTCTAAACTTACATTAAAAAAACACGGTATATTCTAAATTTATGTATTTCAAATCAAAGATGTTATAAAAACCAGTTTTGCAAATGGAAAATTTAATATACCCACGTTCAAATATAAATTAACATATGCGTTGATCAAATTATAAAGTACGAAATGATCTTTCTTCTTCTTCGCGAGTCGACTCTGGCTATTATCAAACTTCAGAGGATCATAACTCCGCCACCGACAAGGCATTGTCGGTGGCTTCGTAGCGGTCCCTGAGCGTGCAGGTGGCCGCGCTAGCAGGACAGGGCAGGAGATGCGTCATGGTTTGGGGAGAGACACTGCACTGGCAGGCCACCTCCGAGCAGTAGCCCCACCTGAACATGTTTTCCTTGCTTCGGCCTATGAGAGTCCGGAGTCTGTTAAAACACTTCCATGTAAGCCATATCAGGTCATGTCCAGGAGCGAGGCACTCCGATAGCGGCAGAAATGAGGCCGAAGGGTATCTCTCCGTCCAAACATCCACTCTAGACTGAGAGGCTTCGCCAGTTAGTGGTTTTGTTTCTTTGACGAAGCTGTGTCGACTCTTCAGTCTATAAGTGACGGGCACGTGGTTCTTTATATACAAGCAATCATGTGTCTGCTATGTCACAAAAAATAATCAACATATATACCTAATAATCACGCCTATTTTCCCGTGACAGGGATCGTAGTGGATACTACGCGTGTTACTTTCTACAATCCTTACCGACCTCCCTCGCTTCCTCTACCGCCACTCTCAAAACCGAACAACGAACGAAAAAAATCTTAATTAATGGAGGATGTTTCCTCAAATAAAACCCACCATTTCTGGTAGGGGGATAGACGGTGGTGGGGATAGACGGTGATATCTGTAGCTTATAAACACCTTACGTCACTTCTTCATCCTAGCGTGTATTCCTACTCGTCCGTCGTCACCTTACGCTTTAGAGCCTGGAGTCATGGGCCTAGATTTGGCAGCACTGGTTATTAGAATGGAGCGACTGCCGTCTGACTTCCGTAATCTATTTAACAGGGAAACCAGACCAACAGGAACATGACTCGCGTTGTGTTAGTGGCCAACACTGTCAGAATTTTTCAGGCTGCCTAATGGCATCTGACACAGCCTCACGACTGCTATCTATCGATAACAACCGGGGCCAACGGCTTAACGTGCCTTACGCCACAAACCTTGGCATAGACTAGACTATTTAAGTTAATAATCTACGTGAGTTTTTATGCTTATGAACCACAAAGTATTAGTGATGGTGATAGCTTACTACTTACGCCATAAGCCACGACACATCTAAGACTACCAAGATTGCCACAAAAGCAACGTGTATGAAGTAAAGTTCTGATTCATGATAGTAGGTATCGCAAACTAGCTTTTCCCGGGTGGACTTTTTTTACGATTAAGTAGGCAAAAAGGCATACAGCCCACCTGATGGGGATAGTTGCCTAAGTAGTTTATCATTGAATTAAAAACAAAACAACATTTGTTTACCCCCAGATTCAAACTTAATGACAAATATAGCGGAATTTATCACTACTTACAAAATTATACAACGGAAAATCCGGGCGCCGAACCTTAAAACTTTTGACGTGTAAGTGAAGTTCGCCGTGGAGATGATTGCATATACAAGCGAAATAGGACCAGGCCGTATAAAACAGGTTGTTACCTGAGGTAAAGGGTGACCGAGGCTCGTACTTATACTATTATTTATTTGTTACGAGTTTTGGAAGTTAGGTATTTTGAAAGTGCGGCTCGCACTGCGGCATCTATCCCGGTTTTACCCTATCACGTACATATCACGCACTAGTGAGCGAAACCACGGCACACTGGCATGTCTCTAAATGCCTTAAAATAAAGAATAATAAAATATAGTCATACCTTATGGTCAACCCTTATTTCTATTATCTTCACAAAATACATATTTTAGCACACATACATGAACGTAGTGTATCGGGTTAGCACCGTCAACACACCCACATCAAAATTTCAGCTGCTCGCGCCCGCACATAAATCAGAGGGTGGTCCAGTAGCTACGGACAGTCGGAAATAAAAGTGATTTTATCACTATTTGAAAATAGATAGATAGAAATGATTTCTTATGTTTTCGCGGTTGTTATTTATACATTAAATTAACTATATTAAAACTATTCGTTCATGTTCATGAACACTGCAAAGTATATGAATAGGTAGGTGTAAATAAATCTATACTCATAATCATCGATGTAATGTAATAAAGCTGAAGTGTTTGTTTGTTTGAACGTGCTGATTTCAAGAAACACTGGTCCGATATGAAAATTCAGAGATAATTCTTACTAATAAATACTAAAAAACTCAGTGGTGGGTAGCCTATTTATAAGTAATAAAAGCGATAAAAACCGTGTATTTCCACTATAGGTCCACGCAAAACGAATGCTGTACGCAATGTTGAATTTACGCAAACTTAAAATATTGGTTCAGTTTGCTGAAACATTCACAGATGAGTAGTACAAGACAAAAGCCGATAAATAGGAGAGATAAAATTATTTCAAGAACTAAAGATTACCTGTCTTTTTATATGCGAGTTTACGTTAGAGTTAAGCATTTTTTTTAAATTTCATAAAACATAACGAAAAAGATGGGAGCTGCTAGGGATAAGGGAAAAAGAGAGAGATGGAGTACAATGTAATACATGTAACGTAAGAACACAATCGTGGAAAACTATTAAACAATTTCGTACTCATCTGTACTTACACGACAGTTTCCCGTCGAGAGCTTGTGTGTCAGTGTCGGTGAAACCTAAGGCTGTGTGCGTCGACCGGGACCTCACTGACCCAATTTATGTGAGGGTAGTTAGATAGATATATTTGTAGTAGAATACAATGGTATGCTAGTTCTAGGGAACTTTCATTAGCGAAATAAAAGGTATTATTACACAATTAAAAGTAGGTAAATACGTTTCCTTCTAGCAACTTTATAAGGATGCAAGAGATTAGAAAGAATTTGTTGTATTAATCCTCTGAACAAAACCATAATATTGTAAACATTTGAGCTTTATCTAACTTAAAGAGCAATTTTCTTACACTAGAAACAGATGTAGCTAAAAGATGAAGATTATCCTAATCCTAACTAATATTATAAATGTGTTTGTTTGTTTGTTTGTACATCCTTCATGCCCTAACTAAGCAACCTGATTTTCGGCATAGAGTTAGTTGAAAGTAACCTATGCTACTTTTGGTCCTGGAAAAACATCATGTTCCCAAAGAAGGTTTACACGCGAGCGAAACCGCGGGTAAAAGCTAGTTCTGAATAATTTTGTTTTTCTTCTTTCTTGTCATCATCATTATCATCCTAGCGTGTATTCCTAGTTGCGTCGTCAGCTTACACTTCGGAGCCTAGGGTACGCTGTAAGTCATGGTCCTAGATTTGGCGGAACTGGATATTACAATGGAGCGACTGCCGTCTGACCTCCTTAACCCTTTTTACAGGGAAACCAGACCAACAGGAACATGACCCGAGGTGTGATGGTGGCCAACACTGTCAGAATTTTTCAGGCTGCCCTAAGGTATCTGACACAGCCTCCCGACTGCTTTCTATCGACAACAACCGGGATCAACGGCTTAACGTGCCTTTAGAAGCACAGAGGAGCTCAAAATAGAAAATGCCACTAAATGGCGACCAGTCCAATAGTGGTCGCGTCACGCCGACGCTTGGCACGCGCATTCGCTACGGATACGCTAGACTAACGAGCTCCTCAAATACTTTAAATTTTCTTCTTTATTGTCAATGGCTAAGCACATAACCCAACGCTAGATTTATAACAGGGACAGAAACCACAACCCATGAATGTATTTAATAGACTGATGGCGCACTGTAAAATAGTAAAGTGAAGTCGCGGATGCGACCGGTAGAGCTATTATAAAAAAATGTGACTGACGCAAAGTCGTAATTTTTGTTCGTTAACAAATGATTTTCGTTCGACATCGAGCGATGTTCATTAAACATATCAGTCATACATTTCAAAAATAGGGCTCTGAGTAGGAAGATGATTTGTCACAGTAATAGCCTCTTCAATTTGCAACTTTTTTGCCATCAGTCTTTTTCTTGCATCCATGCAACAAAACTAATATAAGAATCGTTTATTCATTCATTCATATCGAGTGGGTTATGTGGACTATCGACCTTGCACACCATAGTGTCAGAGTTTTTCTACCGCCACCGAGTTTAACGACCACAAAATGGCAGCCGGGATTAACCGCTTAACATGCCTTCCAAAGCACGGAATCATTTTCAGACTTTCATATGTGCAGTGCAGCAGACAGTGGGAATCGATTGCACAACCTGCAGGTCTAAGGAAAATGCCTTAATCACTGAACCACGGAGGCAGAATATCTAAATTTAAGACAAGGTAGGACATTTTGTAAGGAGTTGTCCGTCTGGGGAAGTACCTCCACCCTACAGAAGACCGCAGGCAAATAACACTGTGATGCAGTGTTGTGATCCTGCTGGTGAGTAGGGTCGCCAGGCTCCAGAGTGGTCGCTGTTATGACACCGGACGGACAGGTCGGCAACGCGCTCGTGACAACTCCGGTGTTACAGGCGTTCATAGGCTACAGTAACCACTTACCATCAGGTAGGCCGTACGCCTGTTTGCCTACTTAGTTGTATAAAAAAATATTGTTATAACAAATCGACACTTACAAATGCGAAAGTAACTATGACATAACAAATCTATCTATATATAGATAGTGTTTCACCTGTCCTGTCTGTATATACACAGTATCATTAGTTACGTCAATGACTAACTGAGTTGTACACAGATAATCAATCTGCTAGATCATATTTGATTGCGTTTAGTTTTTGCACACAAGTCGTTAGTCTTAATTTTTGTTTGAGGTTATGATGTAAACAGATCTACGCATTAGGAAATGTTTTAAAAGAAGACCGTTAAAAGTCTTATAATTTTCTATTGATAAATAGTATGTGCATTTTGAAGTAAAATACCATTCGCTATACATAAAATTTAGGTCCAAAAAAATCAAATTTAATTCAATTTAAGCAGCTCCCTTGTACTGTCTTTTCCTCTTATGTATAATCCTTTGCATTTTTATTGTGTACATGAATAAAGTTAATAAATAAATTTAGTCCAAAAAGTAAATAGTGATAGGTATGATAGATGTAATCTCCCTATAAATTTCATAATATGGCACCAAAGCTGTAACAGCTTTTTTCAACTATGTACCAATTAATTCCTAAATGTATGGGAAAATATAATTTTTGAACATAAATAAAGTGAAGCACAATGTTGATACAACTTAGTTGTCTTAACAATAATTGATTAGTTAATTAAAATCTATTAGAATATTTATCTGTTTTTCTGGCACTTTTCAAGTTTTTGGACCAAAATGGATGACGACTTTTACTAGGATAAAATGGGTCAAATAAGTACTATCCACAGGTCAAAAGACTAGGCAATTTTTTTTTTAAATATATTTAAATTTTTAAAACTTTTTATTTCAAGAAATACAATACAGTCATTAATAAAATATATCAAAAACATACCTTTACAGTCCAAAAAAAATAAAAATCCACTTAAACACAGTACAACTACACCGTGGGCTAAATCGTCGACATCTGCCACGTCCGCCTTGATATTAAAAAAAATATATAAAAAGATGGCGGGTTGGGTGCAAGGACGGGCGACATTGAGAAAGGGTTGGGTATTATACTGAGCTGTATTATAAGGCATTATTAAAGCCAAAGGACTCCGCCCTGTACGCACAATTCATTTTTAAAGAATGGGTTGCACAATCAAACGACCCTGTACACCCTGGTGTCAGAGTTTTACGTAATCGCCTTTCATGGTTCCGAAGTACAGATCATCATTATTATCAGACAATCAGGTGATTCAAGCCTGCAAAGTCCTGACCAAACAGGGCCCTCCAAATCCAATGTATGGAATTGTCATTAGCCGCGCTAAATCACGTGGTCGATTTTCATACTAATTCCGAAAGATGGCGAACACGAATTTCGTTATCGTTTTTCAAATTGTAACTTGTCTACGGGCCCTGGAAACAACTATACTTCCCGTGGCAATCGAACCTACGACCTCCGGGTCTGAGGCAACACGCACAATAAATTGGAAAAGCTGTCTAAAAATGTAGAATCGTTGGTAGTCTAACTTTCCCAAGTTCATGAATCTAAGCCGAAGAGTCTTTTCTCATAATTATTCTGGACACGTCACTACTTACACTTTTTTGTAAAGTCTTATTGGTCTCTTTCTTCTCCATCTTCACTATTACGTGGGTTCTAAGTATAGCGGT
The DNA here is from genome assembly GCA_947363495.1 of Euzophera pinguis. Lineage (NCBI taxonomy): Eukaryota > Metazoa > Arthropoda > Insecta > Lepidoptera > Pyralidae > Euzophera > Euzophera pinguis. The sequence goes on along the minus strand of OX376168.1, from coordinate 1,800,321 downwards.
TTTAATTATCTATATACAATTCAAAATTGTTTGTTATAGTTAACAATCCATATCAATATTATTAATGCGAAAGTCTGTCTGTCTGTTACGCTTTCACGGCCAAACCGCTGAACGGATTTTGATGAAATTTGGTATGAATAAAGTTGAAGACCCGGGGTCAAACACAGGCTACTTTAAGACGCAGACGGAGCTGCGGGAAAGAGCTAGATCCTTATAAACTGTTTGATTTATCGAATATTTGCATATTTTAATGCCATAAGTGGAGAAGTCTTAATTTTCTGTAAATGATAAGTCATCCATTCATCAAAATTTAATTAAGTATGATGAAAAAACTCTTATCGAGGCGATTAAATTGTAATATTTGTCATGATGTAAAACGACCATGAACATTAATTACAAGCAAATTAATCTCGAGAAATTTATAAAAAAATAATAATATAAGGACAGTATAAATTATATAAAATACATTTGGATTAAATACGCACAATGTATCATTCACAAACAGAGTATGCATGTCCCCGTGACCGCTTTAAAGGGGCTACATGTTGCCCTGCGAAAAAAAAACTAAAAACATCTTTTTTACCCTTAGGGAACAGAACAGCTGCGCTTTTGTATAACAATGATACAGCCATGTTATTTCTGAAACCTGGGGCAATCAACACACTCCGCCGATAACCAACCGTGTAAAAAAGACACCTTTCTACAGCATAATTCCAAAATTTCGTAGGCCCATCAAATTTGGCAGGGTTATCGATTGCGCAGCCCGCGTATGCACCGCTTTTGTTAAAAGTCACGCTTGATTTGGGGCGAAATTTTGTCCTTTTTGTTGTTCCATTCTGTTTGATGAGTGTAAAATTATAGTTATTCATAATATTGTATTCATGAAGATATTCATTTTGCAATTTCAGAGCTGTCGTATTTAAATATCGTTTTCAATTTTGCAAGTGAATATGTGCGAAATTTGAACGAAAATTATCGAACAATTACTGAACAAAAGATCTCAGGTGTAATGTGAGTACATAAAGTGACATTCGAATTACAATTTCAATTGTGTTCCACTTTCAAAAGGAGCGGCGTGGTTGGCTGGCAGTTGGTGACAAATGGGCGACATTATTTCCCGTCAGCCAATCAGAAGTCGAGATAGGAGACTATTCAACTCGGATTAACTGTGAATAATGAATTGTGATACTCGACGGGGACAATTTTTTGTTCGTTATGTAATTTTTGTGGTTGACTTTCTTTTACGAGTGCACTCCTACTTACATAAGAAGCTTAATTAATTACTTAAATCATTTACTTATTTATTTATTTAAACTTTATTGTACATAATACAATTGTATAGCACAATAGGCGAACTTAATGCTAAAAGCATTATCTAACAGTCAACCTTTGGGTTAAACAGATATCGTCATGTGGGTATTAAAAATATATATGTAGCTATAAATACAAAAAGTTGGAATGATAATAAACTTACTTATGGTACTTACATAATATACTTACATTTAAACGATGAAATAATAATCAAAATACAGTAAACGTTAAGAGTTATATCAACGCAGCAACTCAAAATTTACTCATGTTTAACTGCCTAAATTTGCTCTCGTAACCGCGAGAGTAGGAGATCGTAGACAAGCCTTTTAAAGTTGGCACGGCTGGAGACTGTTCTAATGGACTCAGGAAGATTAATCCAGAGTCTAACAGCCGTCACAGCGACGGAATTGGAGAAAAACCCGGTATGGTGAGAAGGAGTAGCGAGGGTCATGTTGTTGGAGGAACGCGGCAGGATTCTTTCATGAGTGGAACTCAATAGTTTGAAATCAGTTTTGAGGTAATCGGGGTTTACTAGTATGTACTTACAATTTGATTTTTACCTAGAATAAACAGACGAACGAAGATTACAGAATAAAAGAATTTAATTTCTGAAAACGAATTGACAAATAGCACCCATTGCGTCAATAGGTACGCTCAATTTACGCTTCAGATCCAAGGATACGCTTTAGTCTCTTTAGTCATAGTCTTAGATTTACAGGGTGGATTCAAATTCATTGGCATCCCTTTAACCATCGACTATACCTATGGTCGATAGTCCTTTAAGACTGGTAAATATCAATTAAACATCGTCATTTTCGTATTAAACATCTAAACATGCTTTGATAGAAACCATTTCTGCAACAAAAAAAAAAATATATCAAACTCCCAGAATTAGGACACCTGTTATCGCATACGTAAAAAAGTCTAAAACATTTCATTACAACCCAGCATGATTTACACCCGATATTATCACGGTAATGACTCCAATCAACACATTTACGAGTCAACACAGAATAACAAATGACATAGTGTTATCTATAATCTTTATGGTGCGTTACGAGCGGGGGCGGGCGGACTTACCTACTTTCTAGTTTTAACCCCCGATGAAAAAAGTAGCTTGACACGAGCTGTCACAAAGGATTACAACAAACCCATTAATAATTGTCGAAACTATCTTAAAATGAAAAGCGTCTATTTCTGAACAAAAACAATTAAGAATCTTTGCCTAAGCAAGCCGAGAAAAAAATATATTTCTGTTTAACTTTTGAGCCACAAAGTGACCGGTAGAAAACATTTGTGACAACTGTGACGTAACATTGATGATGGCATACCGTATGGCAGTTCGCACACGGTGCTATGCGACTCGTGAGACGCGACTGCGATGCAACTTGAGCAGCGTACGATGTATGTCAGCGTCGCACGACGTCTGCGGAGATAGCTGATTTTGTATGAAAGATACTTTTATGCGATTGGAAATGAAATGAAATCGTTTAATTTCAATAATATCCTATATCGAAATTAACCTATTGAACTCAATTTTCTTAGATTAAGTTTACCACCACTTCCAAAGCGCAAGTAGAGAAGAACGCCACAAACTCCACTGCAGAACTACCTTCAAAACGTCAATTTACAAATAAGAAAAAAAATTTTCCTAAATTAACTAGATTACACAATATTTTATTGTGATTTCATATTACATATTTAAATTAAATAAATGTTCTTGTCTCATATAGGTAACTAAAAAGAATCTCGGGGTTTAGCCATAGGATTTAGTACATAAGTAATTTAAAAATTATTATTATTCACTATGTTTTAGTTTATCGGTTGATACAATGACGAAAACTAAATAATATCTTTTATATAAATGATTTCATCATATAGTTTTAAAAGTAGAGATTAATATTCTTCAAAATTAATATTCCCAACTCTATAGAGTAAAACATAGTTTCTACAAGATAATCAAAACCGGTGTTAAAACAAACCTCATTGCAGAATAAACAGCCGTAAAGAAATATCACTAGGTACTCCATATTATTACCGTCCAATAAAAATGATAAGAATCTCCAAAATATCCCCTATTTTGGAATTGGGTGGCAACTGTATCCGAGCGAGGATCGCACGACACGCTTAGCGGCGTGTTATGGTGTGTAATGGCTTCTGGCGTTTGATAATCCGAGTTGATTTAGAACATAAAATTAGTGGAAATTTGCTGGATTGTGATCTTCAGTCAGAAGTGAGTATCAGAATACGGACATCGGTTGCGACGCGGAATATAGACACTGTTAGTACACACTGTGACGTATTGGAGATATCAAAATATGCCGGTGGAATACGATTCCGCTGGAAGTATGGAACTGTAGAAATGCTGAGCCAGCCGTTCCATGACCACGGCCGCGGCCGTTGTAACAAATCGATCCTCAAAGTATTGTAACTGGTGCCGAATCATCATTATTATAGGCAGCGCCAAACTTTATTGCGAGTCCGAAGTTGGTCACAAGACGCGTCGCAGTAGCGAATTTTGGGTGTCAGCGGGAAGCAGCGGGACGTAATGCGGAGAGAGGAGGAGGCACCGCCGCTCGCGCACCACACCACATCCCCGCGCTTGTCGGTTTCAGTGTGAGTGTCGCATTCGTATACGAACACACGCGCGTGTTAAGTACTCTTGATGTACATTGGGCTGCAAAAACATCGTTTGGTTATTGTTATCGTTTTCTTGGTCGTTTCGTTGGTACAAACCCACATACATACATACATAGACTGTTAAACCAATACCCAGTCGGGTAATAATAAAGTAAAGAAAAACGGTAAGATTGCCGCAACGCTTATGTTAAATAACGCCCGCTACTAACGTGTAAGCTGTACCGGCGCATGTAAGCACTCGCAGCTAACTTCGGACTCGCAATAACGTTTGGCGCGGCCTGTATCAGACTGGAAACAACTAAATAAAATATGTTTCCCGTGGGAACCGAACCCACGACCTCCAGGTATGAGCCAAACGCCTTAACCACTCAACCACTGAGCAGTTCTTAACTTAATTACTTAATAACACTAACTACATAACACGTAAATCAGATTTGTCAGTAATACAAAATTCCCCACTTATTTCACCACCAACAACAATACATTCATACAAACACAAAAGCTTAATTACAATTTTTACGACGCAAAAAGCTCTGATTTCTGTTAAAATCTTGACACCATTTCAGGCCCGTATTCTGTGCTTTAAAGTTCGACTCCATAACGACATTTTCCCAGCACGACTTGACAATTATGGTTCTTTAAGATATTCGGACAAAACGATTCCCAGTAAGAAATGTGAGAAAGCTCGCTCGAAGCGTCAACTTTACTTAGTTTGCATCTCTGTATGCTTCCCGAGCTTTGACAATTCACTTTTATTTTATACTAGCTGTTTCCCGCAGCTCCGCCTGCGGTATATATATATATGTTACTCAGGGTGAATGAAGCTTTCCAATGGTGAAAGAATTTTTGAAATCGGTACAGTAGTTTTTGAGTTTATTCATTACAAACATACACACAAAAATACAAATCTTTCCTCTTTATAATATAAGTGTAGACAACTAAGTAGGCAAAAAGCGGACGGCCCACCTGATGGTAAGTGGTTACCGTAGCATATAAACGCCTGCAACACCGGAGATGTCACGAGCGCGTTGACGATCCTGAAGGAATTTTTTCACGCCGTTTTTAAAGTTTCCCATGTTATAGTCACTAGGGAAAACCATGGCAGGAAGTTCATTCCATAATCACAGTGTACGCGATAACATGGGATCCAAGGTATGGGGATGAAATCCCTGACGATGGCGAGAGGTGCGATGGTAAAAAGTGGCTGTTGGCATCATGTCAAACAATTCCTCCGAGCATAGCCCATTATACAAGAGGTAGAACACGCATAAGGAAGCAAAGCCTCTCCTGAGACTCAAAGGCTCAATACCGCTTGTAATCACGGGGTCTTCGGCAATTCTGACAGCGCGTCTCTGTATTGAGTCAAACGGCTTAAGCTGACATTCAGGTGCTCCCGCCCACTTAATTTAATTGTATAATAATTGGTTTTTATTATTTTTATCAGGGAAAATATGAGTAGGAAAGGAAAAAAGTGAAGGAACTGGCATACTGCGCCGACCCCACTAAGCAAAGTGAATATTTTATTTATTTCTAGCGATTGACCGATCTAACATGCCCGCCACTCAGGGGTCCGGGGTACGATCCCCGGTTAGGTCAAGATGGAATATGTTTTTTTTCTAAATAGCCTGGGTCTTGAATGTTTATTTAATATAAAAAATAGTATTGTGGAGTTAGTTTTCCATAACACTTGGGGCTAGCTTGAGTAATTTGTCTCTATGCAATTGTATAATAGTTCACACATATACCATAGATAGATGGTTGAATGGTAGCAATTCTTCCAATTGAAATGAAATCGTTTATTATCAATATCCATACTATATCCATCCATACTTCCATACTAATAATATTATAAATGCGAAAGTCTGTCTATCTGGCGTAGTCTGTATCTGTTACGCTTTCACGGCCAAACCGCTGGACGGATTTTAATGAAATTTGGTATGAATATAGTTGAAGAGCCGGGGTCAAACATAGGCTACTTTTTGACGCAGGCGGAGCTGCGGAAAACAGCTAGTAGGATATAAATATCACTTATTGACTCCAATTTACTTATATTAAGTTTACCACCACTTCCAAACCGCAAGTGGAGAAGAAGCGGCGCCACAAACTCCACTGCAGCATTTCCTTCAAAACTTCAATTTACAAAAATTATCCGGCAAGTACGCCAATTGATAAAAGTATTTGTACTTATGGAACAAAAGTTTTAATAAATTGATAACCTTCACATACAAAACAACCTTCGTTGCGGATATAATCATACGAGATCATAACCTAATCAGTACATTTTTAATGATATAGTTATAATTTTCCGTGGCACCTAAAAAAATCCGTCAAAATCAAAACACGGCGAGGCCACACAGATTAATGGTTCTCTTTGTTCGTCTGTCAGCCTCTTACTACTTAATTGGGATGTGATTACGCACCAAGGAAACGTATAGATCGCTTTGCAATCCATGTGAAACAATGAATATACAGTTCACTATAGTGACTTGGCTAAATCATAAATATTTGGTCCATTAACACATCTTAAATGAGACAAGGAGTGCTATTTTTAAAACGCGTGACTTAAGCAAAATTGGTGAGTCGAATGATTTTTATGCGTCGTAATCGGTGAATCGAACCATTTTCATTTGACATATGGGTTCCATTTAAAAATAGGGTTCGAGTTTCATAACTTCCTCGTCTAAGCATCTCATGCTCTTCAGAGTACGCTTCAATCATGGTCCTATATCTGGTACTGGTTATTACAGGTTTTATTCTTCAGAACTTCAGAACCGATTTCAAATAATCCTTTTGTGTTTATGACATCCACATTTTTTCGGAAAGCTGTACTCAAATCAGATACTAGCCAAATCTAGGACTCAAAAGCGTACTCTTGGAATTTGTAATGTAATGAAAAAGCAAGCGGGAATTTCGACCGAAAGACTTCCTGTTTAAGAAGACCTGAGGCTCCTGGCATCTCTTCTTCTTCAGCTTACGCTAAAGAACCATGGGTATATAAGTCATGGTCCTAGATTTGGCAAACCAGACCAATAGGATCATGATATTCTTTAACGACCACTAAATGGCAGTCGGGACTTAGACCAACGGCTTAACGTGCCTTCCGAAGCACGGAATCATCTTGATTAACAGACAATCAGGTGACTCAAGCCTGCAATGTCCTAACCAAACTGGAAACAAATAAACAAAATATGCTTCCCGTGGGAATCAAACCCGTCGAAGGCTTAACCACTGGACTAGAGGCATCCAAGTCTCCTGATGCCTTTCAACATAAATATGTTAAAAACATTAAAGATTATGAAACGGACACCCACGTATCGATCATAACTTGGAAAACTAAACACTTGCTATTTCTGTCGCGTGTTTGTTCACATGTACGGGACCACCCACATGGCATCGATGAAGATTCGTTTATGGTACTAATAAACGTTTATAGGTGGTAGGTTGTTTTGTCAACCGAGTTTGAGACTGGCTTGGTTCTGCTACCTCGTATGTGCCTATAAAATTCTTATTTTTAGATAATCCTTGGAGAAATCACGGGGAAAAGCTAATTCTTAAAAAGGTTACTTATTCAACATCTTAAGATTGACTGGAGGAGAATGCTTTAGCTGTAAGTCCGCCTTTGTGCCTCAGTGTTTTTTTGTTGGTATGTTTCTTTAATCTTATTTAAAGTGCAGTAAAGAGTATTTGTCAGTTCTTCTTTGTCAGTTCAATATTTTTAGTTATATCTTTAGCTAACGATTTTGTGTTTTCATGATTCTAGATTTGGTAGTACCTTTAGTAATATATTTTTTTAAACCAAATAGTGATGTATATCATATCAAGCAAAGCCTTATATCCTCCGAGAGAGCCACGAGGATAGACCAATCTATGAAGGGTTTACTATGGAGGTATCATCTAACCTCCCTCCCAACTTTACAGTAAATCCAGACTAAGGGATGACGATTTTATGAATTGAATTGAATTGAATTGAATATCCCGGAGGTCGTGGGATTCCCATTCCCATAGAAAGCATACTGTGTATACACCGTGAAATTTTAGTCGTTTTGGACCCATCGTCCAGTGACTCCATTTATGCAACCGAACAAATTTCCCCAAGGAACATAGCTCGAAACATGAAAAACAAATTTAAACTTCCCATAGTAAGTTAGGTCACGTGATGAGACATTTTGTATGGGAGGTCCAAAAATATTTCGACCCGTGGACCTATCTTGGAGAAAGTTGTTCAGTTGCATGAATGGAGTCACTGGACGATGGGTCCAAAACGGCTAAAATTTCACGGTATATTTAGCTGTTTCCAGTTTGTCTATGACATTAAGTTTGAATAACCTACCATATTAATGATGATTCCGTGCTTCAGAAGGCACGTTATGCCGTAGGTCCCTGCCTATTGATGGTCGTTAACCACGTCAGGCTGACAGGAAATTCCCAAAAACTCTGACACCAGGGTATATATACATGGTCAATTTCGATATGAATGAATGAACTAGATCACAAAGGCAATTGCAGGGCTCAGTAAAGTTGGTTATTCAACATTTTTCCTAATTTGCATGACTTTGACGTTTACTAAACAAGGTAACAGAACGTTGATTGGCATGAACACGCAGTTTCCGAGATCGATTGACAATGAAACACTAACAAGCGATTTTGGACACGATTTTATTGATTACCCAGAGGTCAGCCATCAGCGTAACGTGTGATTGACAAATGATTGTTTTAAAAATATACTTGTTTTTTTTTCGAATCCGGCCTTTGGAAGATTGAAACACTGTTCTGAAACATATTGAGTAGGTTACATGGTCAATGGACCCTGCATACTGTGTCCGGACAGAATGGCCTAAATCAGCTAATTTAATGATGAGCAGTGCATACACTAATAAACAATAGGCTAGTTTTCTAAAAAAATATAATTAGTCCGTTATATAATCAAAAAATATTGGAGACGTAGATATTTTTTCTTTTTAAAATTAAACAAAGAATGGTTAAGATATGGCGCGTTGAAGTTCCGTGTGACGTCACAGTGTGCTACACTTTTTCGCAATATTTGACGTCACGAGCCGACTCCTTAATTTTGATGCATTATATCTTTATAATTTATCGTTCAATTGACAAAAGCAAAAAATATGTCACTTATATATTTTGATTCCCTAAATGACGGACTAATTTTAATGTTAGTCCTTTGACCCTGGAAACTAGCAGAGCAAAATCTGGAATCTAGCTGTTACAATAAATCATGGCCTAAAATCTCTCGTCACAGTATGCATGCAGTAATTTTTACAGGATCTCTTACCTTATAAATCTATATGTTTAAAAACAGGAATATTGGTTGACAGTGAGATGTCGTCATATGCCCAAGCAGGGAACCAATCTATCTCTATGTAGCTGTTTCTTCTTGTCGAGTCGAAATGGCTAACTCGCCAATAATTGCAAATGATTTTAACGTATTTACCGAAACCAACCACTTTTTGGCAATTTTTGAGTACTTGTTTATGTTAAATTGACTCACCGAGTCGATTGATAAGCTCGACTCGCCTAAAGCCAAATGAAAATCGTTTGAATTTAAACGAAATCATTCGACTCGAACCGCCTATTAATTCTTAAAGCTTTACTCCTTAGATGAATAATTGGTCTCTCGCGTCGACCGGAGACCAATGATTAATCTAAGACTTTTTTTTATACAACTAAGTAGGCAAACAGGCGTACGGCCCACCTGATGGTAAGTGGTTACCGTAGCCTATGAACGCCTGCAACACCGGAGATGTCACGAGCGCTTTGCCGAGCTGTCTGCTATCAGCACAGCGACCCTACTCACCTGCAGGAACACAACACTGCATCACAGTGTTATTTGGCTGCGGTCTTCTGTAGGGTGGAGGTACTTCCCCAGACGGACTACTCCTTACAAAATGTCCTACCTCTCTTAGAAGACTTTCCTTCCGTCTTGTCCAATGATGGATTGTGATCATCTGTCCACAGAAACAAGATAGCGCCACAATATTATAATTCTCTACCTCAAGTAAAATCTAATAAATTTTATCAATCACGAATGAATTATTTGTCTTCGGCCTTAGGCTCTCTACACACCCACGTCTAGTTGTCGCCGACAATCGTGTCTGAGTCAGGTCGCATGTCGCAACGATTGTCGCGTCGGCGCGATGTGGGTGGTCCGATAAGCATCTAATTAAGTTTTACTTTTGTACTGGCTGTGCCAACACGATTAAATCTATTGTTGATAGTTTTAGTGAATTTAATAGGGAGTTAAGTTTGTCATTACACAATTTTTTAATGACTATCGCTTGTGTTGCGATATAGGCGATTTCAGGCAGCTTTTCTTCACTTTTCCTAATTATGCAGTAGTATAGGCTCAGCGACCAAAAACGGATCTAGTTACAAAATATGTAATTGACGGACTTAAAAGCCGTAGGCTTTATCTACCAGTCAACTAACAGGTGATGTTGAGAAATATTTATCATATTTTGTTTTTTGGTAAGTAAGTACTTACATTACCTTTCATTCCTTACATTATTAAATACGATGTAAGAGCTCTATGTCCTTATAATATATTCTTTCTAAAATCTTCCCGTCGTATATATTAGATGTTCCTTCCCTCCATTTTTATGATACCGCCAAATTGTCTTCTTGGGCATTTCCATTCTGTTTCTTGGAAAAATATTTAAAGAACTCTGAAGTACTATTTGTACTATCAAAATTCATCTTTTATCAAATTTTGCAAAAAAAAAAATTAAGAAAAACAATTTTTTTTTTTTTGTTGTCAAATTTTTAACCAAATACTGTTTGCGCGTGTGCACCGAGCCTTATAAATTATTCAAATGCGGTGCTCTAACGGTCACATCGGTTTGTTTAGGGCATCACATCTCCAAGACAGCGACAATATCTATTCTCGATCTACATTTGTTTATATTATAAACAATACTGTCACAATATGGCATACACTCGTCCTTTATTCACAAGCGATTTTAGTTCCTATGCTCGTGTATAATGGTAGATTTTTGAATGAATTTGTGTGAATTCATGTTTGTTTTAATTTTACAAAAGATGATGTGGATAGAGGTCAAAGACATGTATTGTCGTGAGAAAAAGTGGGTTTGCTGTATATTGAAGTTCATTTCAATGACTCATCTTACCACAGATCTCGTAAAACCCGAAAAACAAAAAATACGAAATAGTAGGCACTTATTTCATAATTTTATCTCTTTTAATTCTAAGTATTATACACTATATTTTTTTGAGTACCGCACGGCCTAAAACTGGATTTACCTGAATACTCCTCTCAGTGCTACGCTTGCTCTTTTGCAATACTTGCTGCACATTTATGGAACAAGCTTCCTCTGGAAATCAAACAGTCGTCCTCTCTTCATACCTTCAAATTCCGGGTTAGGGAATACTTTGAGCGTTCGGACTTGAGTTGACTTAGGTTTAGGTTAAGTTAGTTTGTTTTACATTTATCGTATCTATTGTACTGTACACTCTTTGATGCCCATGTACTCTTTTTTTTCTTTTGGTTTTCGGGTTGACTTGAAGAGATCCCTTTCAGGGCTAAGTCCGCCTCTTGTTGTGTTCTATTTTGTTGTAACAATATTCTTTCTGTACAATAAAGTTTTTACATACATACATAATTATATTTCCTGTTCCCATTAGGTACGTATACAATTGATATCTCATAGAAACTTCGATTCTACTACTTACATAATTTGTATTGCTTATATTAATTACGCAATTATTAATCTAAGTTGCAGTGGAACATAACCACGTCATAATCAGATAAGCGGTCTCGAGAAACTCTGACATCAGGATGTGCATGGTCGGTTGACCATGAAGGCCACTTGATATAATGATGAGGATTATTGGAGAACAAAAGATTTGCCTCCCAAAAATCTTATCCAGTATTTCGTGTTTGCGATCTTTGGGAATTAGTAAGATAATCGACCACGTGATTTAGCGGAGCTAATGTCATTCCCATACATTTTTTTTTTTTTCGAATGCCGTTAAGGTTTTTCAAACTTTTACTTGTCTATGGGCGGGAGCGCTATTTTTGAAAATAGTTGAGTTACACTTTTCAAAAAATCACGTGGTATTAACAATGTCAAGAATCACTTCATCTTTTTCACGTAAATATGTAAAAACAAATCCAACAAAACACATTTTCAAAATCAACTTGTAGCCATTTACATACACCGCCCTCTTGCGGCACTTAGTGACACGCGAACCTCCCATATTTCAGGCTTGCGACAATCGCATGCGACTAATCGCGATCGTATCGCTCGCCGACTAAACGCCGGTGGATATGAACTATATTTTGTTACACCCCGATTTTAATCTAAGCTCATATTTCTCGGTTATTAAATGGTGTTAATAAGAAGGGTTGTTTAAGTAATTATAGTGTTTGGAAATGTTTTCAGTTGTGACATTGGGTTTACTCAAAGATTCAGGGAATCAGTCCAGTGGGCTATGAAACTTTTTTCTCTTTTCGTGACGTAAAAGAAAACTACGAGAAACAGACAACAATCGCTCCAATGTAGTCCACTGCTGGACTTGGGCCTCCCCATTAATTGAGGGTTGTTGCCATACTCGCCACGCTTGGCGGGCGGGTTGGCGAGCGCAGTTTCAGCGGCTTATCTTACTTCCGACGCTGCTGCCCATCGGAAGTATTCTTAAGGTAAGGAAGGGTGAGAAGTGTTTAAGTTTGGGGAAAGGATGAGGTACTAGAATGCTACTGACTCGGATGGACATGGGTTGACTCAGTAGCAGCTCGGGTAAGTCGGGCTCGCGTACCCGTGTGCTATGTATCCAAGCCATCGGACAGACGCTTGGAAATAACACGCCTGACTTAATGTAGTGTCGTAATGTAGTGAAATCAAATCTAGATCCATGATCAAAGCGTACCCTACACTCTGATTTGATGAAGAAACAAGTAGAGTTAGCTTGAATGAAGAAAAAGAGAATGGGTGTGTCAAGGGCGAGGCGCGATCCATATATTGGATTGGTCGCCATTTAGTAAAATCTCGAGCGTAGATTGGATGGTATGTTAAGCCGTTTATCCCGGTTGTTCTCGATAGGTGGTACTAAGTAGTTAGATTGTGTAAGACGCCTTTAGGTAGCCTAAAAGAATTTGAGAGTGTTAGCCACTAACTCATCACATGGCATGTTCCAGTTGGCCTTGTTTCGGTACAAAGGGTCACGGAGGTCATACGGCAGTCGGCCCATTGTAATAACCATTGCCGCCAAATCTAGGACCATGACTAACAGCGTACAGGCTCCGAAGCGTAAGCTGACGATGCAACTAGAAATACACGCTAGGATGAAGACTTAGTTTACGAGGTACCTATAGCACAATATATGTAATGACCTCCGAAATTAAAAAAAAACTTCATCCAACCCCATTTTCAGCTATTAAAATGCATCGCAGTATCAAGTAACCTGCATAGATTACAACCTGCCATAAATCCAGCAAAGCCTTCGTGAACCAGACCACCCCGCTCCACTTCCGGCACGCGAAGGCTGCACTTTGTATACAACTTCCGGCGGCGCCACTTCCGTTCGGACAACTTGACCGGAAGTGGGTCGTTCGGGCTCTATGTCACCTTAAGTAGTGTTACGATTATGTGCTTATTTATTACGTAATTACAACTGTATTTGTGGGGGGTGGATTTAATCATGTTTTTATCGTAGATTATAAGAGAAATTATAAATACCCACAGGTTTTACTAGAGTTTTGCATTCCTTACTAAGGCGAATGTTCATGTAACCGAATTTGAAAAAATAAATTTATATTAATTTCCTAAGAATGTTATATTCAACCCCAAGACATTACACACTTGAATACTAATTTGTATTCAATGTAAAATACAAAAACTAAGTAAATTACAAATACACTAGTTATTGAATTATAGAAAACTAGCTGTTTAGCACGGCTCTGCCCGCATTACAAAGTAGCTTTTATTTAACCGCGAGTCTACAACGCCAACTATATCTATACCATGTTTCGTCAAAATCGGTGCAGACTTCAAGCCGTGAAAGCATGACAGATAAACAGACAGATATTTGCATTTATAGTATTAGTATGGATCTAGTACATGACTTAAAATTCATGAAAGACGATGAACATATATTTAAAAAAAAAATGTCTCCACTTTGCAAAATGAAATGTTTCAAACTTACATAAATACTCAATTAAAATCCCTACTACCACTTCATATACCTAAATATATACATTAAATTGTCACCAATCGACGCAAAACACACAAACCGCCGCCATCTGGCGGGCGGACCATTGTTCGACTCTATTTACACCGAATGGGTCCCATATGTCGAGATGTAGTGACAAGGGCAGAGACGCCAAGTATTGTGGGACCCTTTGTACACACTACTGCATATTTTTAATACATATTTTTCAAGCAACTGACTGTTATAATCTTGTAAGTTTTATTCCAGTTACTAACTAAATACAAATACTTTTAATTGCACCAAGAAAACACGGTTCTTATAGCGTTTACTACTAATGTATTTAACTTTTCAAACATTTTACAGCGTTCATTTTTCATTGACTATGTTAACATTTGTCTGTGATGTTTTAAGAATATGAAATTATCGCCTATAATGTGTAACAATCTCGGAAACATAAGACATTATTAAAAAAGAAAAATATACAGAAACACTTCAAAAAAAGATGCACAAAGGCGGACTTTTCGCTGAAGCAATCTCTTACAGTCAACCTTAGGATGTAGGATAAGTTAATTTTGAGCAGATAATACTGACTGCTAGATATTTATAATCTGTCACACGTACATTCGAACGAAATATATACTCTTCTGTAAAGTCATGTCTGAAATGAAGGTGTTTTATTTGTATGTTTTTTATATAAAATACCTACTATCTTTTTCCCGCAGCTCCGCCTGCGTCAAAAAGTAGCCTATGTTTGACCCCGGGTCTTCAACTATATTCATGCCAAATTTCATCAAAATCCGTTCAGCGTTTGACCTTGAAAGTGTAACAGATAGACAGACAGACTTTCACATTTTTAATATTAAGTATGGATTATTCAAGACTGCGCAAAGGAGCCGAGGACTCGTTAGTATTTTCCTTCAGGTAACTTAAGGACATAAAGGCGATTCTACAATATAAATATTAAAATAAACATACATACATTCTTTGCATAGATTTCGGTTTAAAAATATCATTTTTTTTTCACGCACCCATGCATCAAAGCCACCTTTCTTTTATTAAAATACATTTTATTTAAAAAAAAACGTATTAAAATACTTAAAATTAATGATTAACAATCGCGGAAACATAAGACAATACACATACCTACCTTAAAAATACATTAGTCACTCATTTAAAATAACAATTTAAGTCTGAGGGAGGGGCCATAGACCAGCATAAAATGGTTTACAATGAATAAACTTGTGCATAATAAACAGAGGAGAATTTATTTATATAATTATGTACAGCAGATGTGTTAATGTAGAGTCTGAGGAGATAATTTTAAGTGTTCTGGAATAAATGGTTTTAAAAATACTTGAAATATGTTGATTTTGTCATACATACGCCCATATTGTTTGAATTACTTATCTATAAATATACCAAAATCGATCTGATCTGAACTGTCACAAGATCTGGGGGTCGATTCTCGCGCCCTTAAAGTCGAAATCGAGTTTCTTCCAAGCGTGTTTCCCAGTTGCGTAAAAGGAGCCCAGGGTACGCTGTAAGTCATAGTGCTTGATTTGGCGGCACTGGTTATAACAATGGAGCGACTGCCGACTGACCTCCGTAACACTGTTTACAGGGGAACCAGACCAACTGAAACACAGAGGAGCTATTTAATATTATCAAACTTTTTATACATTCTTTTTTTTTTTTTATACAACTAAGTAGGCAAACAGGCGTACGGCCCACCTGATGGTAAGTGAAGCCTATGAACGCCTGCAACACCGGAGATGTCACGAGCGCATTGCCGACTTGTCCGCTATCAGCACAGCGACCCATCTGGAGCCTGGCGACCCTAGTCACCAGCAGGAACACAACACTGCATCACAGTGTTATTTGGCTGCGGTCTTCTGTAGGAGAGACGGACTGCTCCTTACAAAATGTCCTACCTCTCTTAAATTATTATTGCACACATCTGGGAAATCACAAATCCGCTATTCACACACATACAACAAAACATTACCGAAGTCATGCTAAACCATACAATGTATCAGATTAGTATCAATTACACATAAGCTACCTCCACAAACGCTAACCAAACCGTACTTCCCGTGGGACGTGGTCTATTTGGTCAACTCATACAACCTTTTACACCACATGATGTCCGATTAGAGGCATACAAACTCATACAAACAGACACTGTCTAATTATGGAGTCGTGATCGCATTCCCGTGTCAATGATATGAGACAATGTGTTAAAAGATCGGTTTTGGAGATGTGAATTGATGAATGGAAGGAAATATACGCTATGACGTTGTCTTTTTTCTTACTCTCATTTGGGTGATTTTTTCACTAGTGTACGTTGGCAGAGACCCTGAGGTTAAAACATATTGAAAAATAAAATAAAAATACATCCATAATCCATAATAATATTATAAATGCGAAAGTCTGTTACGCTTTCACGGCCAAACCGCTGAACGGATTTTGATGAAATTTGGTATGAATATAGTTAAAGACCTGGGGTCAAACATACGTTACTTTTTGACGCAGGCGGAGCTGCGGGAAAAAGCTAGTTTGAGATAAAAGAAAAATCTAAAACCATTAGACAGTCAAATATGGATTTCGAAATTTTTAAAAATATACAACTACTGTTTTAAAACAACCATCGTAAGAATAAACGGGTAAAAAAAAAGTGCGTAAATTCTCGAAAGTAAAGTTTCGTTATCTACTAAAAAAATAAAAAGAGCGTTTAACATTTGTATTAAGATATTATTTATTTAATTTTGGTACACCAACAGATTACATGTAATAATAACATACAATAAACATTCCCAGAAATGTGCTAGCATGCAACCCAATTAATTACAGATGAACACAGCATTCATAAACATTTTTTCAGCAAGCAAAATTATCAAATACTAGCTGAACCGGCAAACTTCGTACCGCCTCCGAATATATTCACCTTTTAAACCTTCCCTGGACTTCCACAAATAATTCAAAACCAAAAAAAGACAAATCAGTCCAGCCGTTCCCGAGTTTTAGCGAGACCAACGAGCAGCAATTGATTTTTATATATAAGAAGATTGTAAATTGAATTTGGAAATGAAACAATTAAGATATAAATTGAATTTATTTTATTTGCCAGTGTAAAATCAATCTATGACAAACACGGATCTAGTCAATAATAAAGTTACAATCAATGATAACGTTCTTGTGTAAGAACCTAATCAATAAATGTATAATTTAATCATTTTAAATGAATACTTGCACAATCAATCAAATAATACAATGATAATGAAGTCTAATAAACATATCTCTAAATTGGCGCGAAAACCTTGAAACTTCACTGTGGTATGTTAAGGAATGTCAAATATAATAACATCACAGTAGACATAGTGGCAATGATAGGTCTCACAAAAAGTGTATGGTTTCCATACGCAACTAATAATAGTGTGATTCTCCAGGAAATTATCCAAATTTACTTGAATTTTTATTTATTTATAAATCTTTATTGTACCACAAGTAAACAAACAAAAAAAAACTTTTACAATTGGCGGACTTAATGCTAAATCATTCTCTGTCAGTCAACCATTAGGAAAATCAAAAAAGCTATGTGTGGCGCGAATTATCTTAAAAATACAATGAGAGAAAAATAACACTTACTGCTAAATAAATATACATAGATTTACATACAGTATACATAACTATACATATACATACATAAAAGAAGAGATAAAAACGGAAAAACATGACGCTCGTTAAGGGTAGCTAGTGAGGTGAATTTTGAGTCTTCTGTTTGTTTTATGGGATTATTGCCAATTTTCCTTAATTTTACCAACGTTTTTGTATGACTTTATGATAAGCATCATTGAAGGAAAGATAAAAGGAATAATGGGTTCAGGTAGATCAAAGCAAAGCTCGTATCAAAAATTATAGGAAAGGAAAAAAACTAGCTATTCGACAAAAATGGAAAGAACTCCACTGACAATAGCCCAGGTCTTAAATTTATGATAATTATGTTACCAAAGTTTACAGGAAACATTCCTAATAGATTTTCACAAGTTCAGCTGGACTGGAAGAGGTCTCGTGGGTGGGAAGTCTCCTTCTTAGGAGATGTGGGAGACTTTACCGAGATTTGCCCAGCAGTGGAACAAAACATGTTAAAAAATAAAGTACGTAAATGGCGGACTTAAAGCCGTTTCTTTCCTCTGCCTCGGCTCTACATTTCCCCTTCATCCATATTCGTAACTGAAAACCCGTCCACCTAACCAATAGAAACATGACCAGAAGTGTTAGTGGCCAACATTGTAATATTTTTTACTGGCTGCATATAGGCACGGCCAAACGTGCCTTCCGAATGGTGACCAATCCAATACGGGTCGCGTCACTTGCGTCTCGCTGTCGCATGTCACGCGCAGTCGCTACGAATACGCGCATCGCCCACGGCTATCGAGGTTCTCATGCTGTTTGGAAACTAATTGTAAGAGAAGGATTAAATTTACAGTTTCACATCCCTTTTCTCTAAAGAAACCAACCTAGAAACAACAAAATAAGCCATCCCAGCTCAATTTAAGCCGCATATTTTGATATCGTAAAACCGCTCATTAACCGGCTCGTTGCGATACTGTCATCTCGGCTTAGTGCCCTTAATGACACCGTTCCCAGAAGTTGACAGAGATGGCGATGGCTGCACCACAATAAAACCATAAAATGGATGGAGTGGGTATAGAGATAAAGCTAGTTAGTAGCAACTCACGGAGGAAAAAAAAGTTTAAGTTTAGTTAGTTGTCGGACCAAGTGGGTCCGATACATCATCATAATTATTTCAGCCGCACTCAGTCCACTGCTGGACATAGGCCTCACCCAATTATTCCCAAAATGACCGGTTGGCGGCAGCCTGCATCCAGCGCCTGTTTGCGTTCGTGGTTGCCCTTCGAGAACTTTTCTGCCCCATCGGCCATCGGTTCTCCGCGCTATGTGCCCCGCCCACTGGCACTTCAAGGAACTAATCCGCTAAGCTATATTGGTGACTTTTGTTCTCCTTTTTCGTTAGATACACTGAACACTAAACTTGTTTAGTGGGGGGTTATTGTGTGAAAATATTGACGCGAGATGTAGTACATTTTTTATATATATTATATATTTGACATCAACTTCGAGTAGAAAGATGGCGCGATCCATCATTCTACTCGAAGTTGATGTCAAATTAGGTCATATAATTTTATGCTTGCTATGCTATGAAGCTTCAAGGTCAAAAAAATCTTTCAAGTTACGTTAAAAAGCGTACTGTAAATGTATGTAATGAATGTAAAATACAACGTCTAGGACAAAAAAAAACATATGGATCGTAAAACCGTAAAAAGGCAGTCTTTGATTTAATAACACGTAACTGTACCAAACGATATTTATTTTTTACTTGTATTAAGAAGGTGCTAAACGTCACGCTTAAAGTACCTAATGGAAAAACTAACCTTAACAGAGTCGTGACTGCACCTCTGCACTATAACCATTTTCAGTCATAAAGCTTCTTTAATTGTTATCATAAACATCCAAGAGATAAATCCAAAAACATCGATACATCGGTCGAAACTCCAATTTCCTTGCAATAGAGTTCAAAATCGCCTAAACTTGTCAGAAATTCCGATATTTTACGTTGGTTTGGGGTCACACCGACTCGTTAGAGAGCTTCTAAGTTTAGTATGGATAAAGATCGTAGGTTATGGATGGCAGTAGGTAGCTACCGTTTGGTACATTGAAGTATAAGCCATCAATAGGATCGTTAAAGTATATAATATATCCGTAAGCTATTTGAACGGTTGACACGGATTTGTTGGTCTTTGAAATGTGAATTATTGAGCATTTTATTAGTTGTAGGACGTAGGACTGAAATGCTTTCGGCTTATTGCTTGACTGTGGTTGATCCGGAGCATTCGAATTTTTAAAATCAAATTACATATACTCGCATAATTTAACAAAAATGAGAGCTTTACCGAGTATGTGTGACGTACGTCTGAGCGATAAAATTAGAAATAGTGAGATAAGGAAAAGGTGTGGTGTGAGGATGTGGTGACAAAGATAGAAAAAGAGATGTTAAGGTGGTTTGGGCATGGAGAAAGGATGGATGAAAGGAGACTAACGAAAGGTATTTACAAATCAAAAGTGACAGGAAAAGTCTGTAAGGTCCGGCCTCGGAGAACATACTGCGACCATATCGCATAGGTACTAGGTAATCGACGAGCGTGTATGACGAGAATGATGAGCTCTCGCTTCTTCTACAGAAGCAAGGAAAGTATGTAAGGATCGTAGCAAATGAAAATCTGTAGTCTCTGCCTACTCCTACGGGAAAAAGGCGTGATGGTATGTATGTATGTATATTTTTTTTTTAATTTATAACCAGCCAGTTATTGTAACAGTCTTTTTATTAGGTTTTTTTTTCTTTGCTGCGTCACATACAAAAAACTACCTCTCCTCAATGCAGTTTTTGAGACCTTTGCCCAGCAGTGGGATAATATAGGTTTATAAAAAATTACAGCTGTGATAGGTTTATCGGACTACGGAATCTATTTCAATCTTTTCTTTGCATGATCGGTAGAGAAAGTGGAATATTTATTTTATAATCGTCCTCCTACCTAAAGTACGTCCACTATGAGAATGTTAAGGTAAAGTTCAGGTTAAAAAGTTATCAAAGAAATATTATATCTTTTCATAGAGCGGAAAGCACAGACCATACAAACAAACAAAAGCTAGAACAAATTACAACTTGTCATAATTACAATAGACGCAATGTGTTTAGGAAATAGCCATATTTACTATAAAATACAACCAGCTGTTGGCTTTAAATACGTATTTAAATCATAAGGCATAAGCAAAGTAAAGCACCTAAGGCAACCATGTACGGATGCGATGACACGCGTAGGCGCATATCTGTTTGAATCAAACAAATTATAAACTACAACTCTATTACTCCTTAATGCTATCGTAATAAAGTTAAAATTACTTTGATTTAATTTAAAATGAGAATTGTTTCCAATTGATCAAAAGTAACCGTTGATTCGAGATTCAATTTTAAATTTAAGAACATAAATTCGAATTTTATTTGAATTGCAAAGTGATACAAACTTCTTAGATACAAATTAGGAGATTGCGTTTTGTTTAATTCGTATTGCGTTCTAATAAGGTTGGGTTTTGGTTGTTTTTTTGATGTTTTTCGAGATAGTCTCGCTTTCGCACGCGTCCGCGTCCCCAGTAGGCACATGTGACGGGTTGCACAAAAGTTCTTTGTTTTGTTCAATCTCGGTAATTTGCTACGTAATCTAGGCACTGAGGATATTGCATTAGTCGACTTTTTCTTTTTTTAAATTACATTACTGTTTGATCCATACCACTAAACATAATTTTTTTGAAAGAGTTAGCTAGTCAAAACACGTTTTCTATTATGTAGTAGGTAATTAAACAAATCAAACACTAACTTCTTTGTAGTAAAATACCGTCAATCTCAACGTTTATTTCACAAACTACTAAGCTGATTTTGATGAAACTTGTCACTTCTTGGAAAATAGTAAAACTTTATTACATTTTATATGATGACAGACACAAAATTAATAGACCACTTATGAAATATATTAAGATTCAGTATTTTTACTTTTTTAGAAACAAAGCTGTAGAAAAAGCAAAAATGCGATTACTGACAACATTTTTTTCCTCTTAATAATACAAAAAGGCAGCGAAAGAGCAATCATCAAATATCCAGTGACGTAAAACAATGAATCAATTACAGCTAGGGAGGGGACAAATGAAAAAACAGATCCCCCCAGGCTTGAGATAAAAGATTTAGCAAGAGGGGACGATACTTGTCTTTTTAAACGGTTTGAGTGAATGTTAAGCTGATATTTTAGTAATATCTTTTTTTTATACAACTATATTTTTAACTTATAGTAAGTGGTTACAATAGCCTATGAACGCCTGCAACACTGGAGATGTCACGAGCGCGTTGCAGACCTGCCCGCTGTCAGCACAGCGACCCCTCTGGAGCCTGGCGACTCTACTCACCAGCAGGAACACAACACTGCATCACAGTGTTATTTGGCTGCGGTCTTCTGTAGGGTGGAGGTACTTCCCCAGACGGACTACTTCTTACAAAATGTCCTGCCTCTCTTAAATTATGTTAAGATATGTTTAGGTATTTTCAGTATGTTAATTTTACAATTGGTTTTCGTTTTTAAAAAGACAAACGGGCACCGAAGCCAAAGGAACTACTTTAGGAGTAGTTAACAGAAGTGAAGATATTTTAAGAAAAAACTCAGAGATGTAGATAAGTACAACTTTTGAAGACATTATTCTATGAATGTTGATAAGTACTTAATATATTTGTCAAAATATAATGTTGAACCAAAAATGCGGAAGATACAGAGTAAAATAGAAGAAACAACCAGTTGAGGATGCAACCAGAAACGCCCTCAGACAAGTGAGAGAGAAACATGTTACTACTATTTAAAAAAAAAATGTCCACAATCGATTAACAATAGCAATTTCCCCAAAAGAGCAAAACATTAAAACACCCTACTAAATTAACAAGATCGTCGTTTGTCCCTATCCCTACATAAATCCGAGATTTTTCCCCAAAAAAAAAAAACAGGATTACGCGCCCCAAGCGTCTCGATGTGACAGATTAGCTCGTAATTTCACCTAAATTGATGTTGAGAAGAATTTTTCCGGGTTTTTCTCGGTCTCCCCTTGTGGTAGTGTTGTTGCGTTAGCGACATTCTATCGTTTAGTTAGATAGTATCGATAGCTAAAATAGCAATGTACCACAAGCAACTAACAATGTAAGTACATTTATGCAATAAAATTCACTCAATCCATTCATTTATTAAAAATAAGTAATGGATCAAGGTCGATAGTATATATACTATCGATAGTATTAGTAGAATAAAACTCGACAGAATCGAAATTCTATTGATAGTTACTAAATCAAAACTATAGATACTATCGTCGACAAACATAGATAGTATCTATACTATCTATGGTATAGGAATTCGATAGTGTCGATACTATTGATCAACAAATTTCTAACTATCGCCTTAATGTCACTGTCGATACCAACGATAGTATCGCTGAAATTCAAAATTTTCAAGTATTTTTGAGTTTTCGACTCGAAAGGAGATAATTTTTAGTTGAACTATCGACTATTTTTCAAGGTCAACTATCGATAGTAAAATTATCGATATCGCAACAAGACTATTGAAAAAGATTGTGGGAAAGATTGCCAGTCACTATAAGTAGGTTAGAAGAATCTTTGACACAAATTAGAGGGAGTTTGGAAGTTGTCTTGTTGATATCATAAGGGATCTTTTACTTAGCTTCATTTTTTAATATAACTTTGACTACTCTATAACGCAACTTAGCCACTCATCATCATCATCATTTCGTGTAGGTTACATTGTCAATCGACCATGTACACCCTGGTGTCAGAGTTGTTCGGAACCGCCTCTCGGCCTCTGACGTGGTTCCTTTAACAGCTTCCAAATGGCAGCCGGGACCAACGGCTCAACGTGCCTTCCGAAGCTCGGAATCATCATTATTATCAGACAATCAAGTGATTAAACTGAAAACAACTAAACGGGTGCTGTATGCTTCCGGTGGCAATCGAACCCACCACCGCCGGGTCGAAGGCGAACTTTTCAGCGCTGTAGACAAACCACAATGGTTTACAACAGTGTTATTTTAGATTAAGTACATTATTATTACAGATTTTTCATGATAACGAACGGTACGAATTAAGTATTCATTAAGTATTGAGCGAATCCAATTTGTTCATTTATTGTTTCTCAAACCAAATTCATAACAATGTTAACGAAGTTTGTAACATTGTTTCTAGTGTTCTATATGGACAAACAACGAAGACTTTGCGTCGCCCACGCAACATCTGATTTATATCTCTTGACAACAGTTGCGCGATTTATTGTAGCGGCAACATCGTCGCAATTAAATCCAAGATGTCGCTCGCTTGCCTTTTTGAGTTATGACCAGGAATTATGGCCATGGTGTCACAAGTAACCAGTAGTCAAGTACTTTGTCTCGACTATTAGTTTAGCTGAATTACAGAATAAAACTGGTCAAGTGCGATTCCGACTCGAGCTCGAAGGGCCGAAACGTGGTCTTTGACTATGGGCCTCAGAAATGTTCACGAATGGCGACCACGAACCGGCAATCGCAGCGTTCAACATCCACCGACCAGAGGATGGTCAGATGACCAGAAAAAGGCAAAAGTTGGACGCAAGCCGTTTCCATTACGACATTTTGGAAATCATTAGGATAGGCCTATGTTTAGCAGTGGACTGACTGCGGCTAAAATGATGATGATATGTGAAACGCGATATTTAATCCGCGGTTTCTGAGAATGGGCATCCTGTTCTCTTGTTTGCTAATGCGCTAGCTCCACAGAAAATCTGACGCCACAATGCTCCCGTAGACAACCCTCAAATACGAGTAGCTTGTGTCCGTGCCACGACATCGCCGCGTCCGTTCTGTGTGTTCTACCATCGTGCGCAGACGAGTAAACGTAGTGACGGCGCGCGGTCCGTGACCCGTCGTTTCTGTGTGCTCTTCATGTCATCATACTTTAAAAAGGGCGTGAAAAAATTCCTTTAGGGTCGGCAACGCGCTCGTGCCATCTCCGGTGTTGCAAGCGTTCTTAGGCTACGGTAACCACTTACGATCAGGTGGGCCGTACGCCTGTTTGCCTACTTAGCAGTATAAAAAAAAAAGAACTGATGACGAACCATGTTCGCTCCTATTCCGTCGCATTGTACGCTCAACTTAAAAACCTTTTATAACACTTGTAGATATCAATCAAGTGTCAATCGACCAGGTGACTGACAATGGAAAGTCGACGAAAAATGGCGGATACGAGTAATCGGAAGCTCTAGCAGGCTTCGATCAAAAGCTCACAGCTTTTTTTAACCTGCTCGAAGGAGGATTATGCTTTTTGAGCGAGCTTTTTAGGGTTCCGTACCGAATGGGTAAATCGGAACCCTATTACTAAGAGTCCGCTGTCAGTCCGTCTGTCTGTTTTTCACCAAGCAGTATATCATAAACCTTGTTAGTTAGCCAGATGAAATTTTCACAGATGATGCATTCCTGTTTCCGCTATATCAAAACTAAAAAACCAAATATTAATAGGGATCCATACAGCAAACGTGATTTTTTGCTGTTTTTGTGAATAATGGCAAGGGTTGCCAGGTCGCCAAACCTAATAGCCGGACAGACCAGTCAGTTTGGCCGGACATTTGGCTAAAACGGCCGGACACTCTACATTATAGAGGATGTTGTGTCTCAGTATTTAAAGCTTTTCTGATTATTACCATGAATCTTGTTAAATTAAATAAAATGTAAAAAGCCTAACAAAAGCCGGACAAGCTGGACACCGTTTATTTTGGCCGGACACGCAATTAAAAATCCTAACTTTGTCCGGCTTTATCCGGACGCCTAGCAACGCTACACGGAACCCTTTTTTTTTTTTTTTTTTTTTTTTTTTTTTTTTTTTTTTTTTTTTTTTGATTTCGCAGGGGAATGCATTTACGCACGAAGTGTGGGACTCCTGGGCCGCTAGTCGGCCCAGACTACCCACTAAACCCCTGCGGGTGCCGTCGGCCGCATTGCAGGGAGGCGCCTCGGATCTAACTAGCACAAGACGCCTCTGCGATTGGCCGGTTTCTCACCAGAAACCGGACTCTCCACTCTCAGAAGTCCTCCGACACCTGGAGAACCTCTGCCACCGGGTGGGACTATTACAGTCCCACCGTTTACGGGGGGGGCGCTTCCAGGCGCGCTAAGTAGCGCCTGCGTCGCACCCCCCCTCTCCGCCGCCGGATCGGGTCCGCGAGGGGATCGTCCTCGCGGTCCCTTTCCTCGACCTCCCTCTGCGACATGACGACCTCGCAGAAGGAGGCCATTGCCGCCCAAGCTCTGTCGCTCTCGAGCATCGCGTTGGCGACACTCGGGAGCGACAGGTCCGTGACGCCAAGCGCGGCGGCCAGCTCATGGCGCTGCCGGCTCCACCTGGGACACCGCTCAAGGACGTGTTGAGCGGTGTCCTGAGCCTCGCCACAATCGTGGCAGCGAGGCTCGGCCTCCCTCCGGGCCACGCGGTGCAGGTACTCACCGAAGCAACCGTGCCCGGTGAGCACCTGCGTCATGCGGAAGGTGAGAGGCTTGCGCCGCCTCATCATCCACTTCTCCAGGACCTGACGCAGGGCCTCCGCTGTGCGGACACCGAACGCTGCCTGCGCCAGGTCCGCCTCCCACCTCCGCACGACTTCCGTCTGCGCTCGCAGGCGCACCCGCCGCACGATCTCCGCCGAGGGGCGCTCGCCGATTTCCCTCCTATTTGCCACAAAGTGGTACACTTCGGCGAGCGCCTCCGCCACCAATTCCCACGGCGGGTCGCCCGCGAGGGCCGTGGCCGCAGAGAAGGCCACTGTACGGTACCCCCGTATCACCCTCACTGCGATCACCTTCTGCGCCTGTCGCAGAAGGCGTTTGTTCGTCGCGGTGAGGGCGTCCACCCAAACGCTACACGGAACCCTTCGTGGGCGAGTCCAACCCTGACTTGACCGGTTTTATCAATTGTAGTTGTCGCTTCCATGCCGAGGAGCATGCTAGAGGTCTGGTTTCAAAAAACTCTTACACCAGGTTAAGCTACGTCAATGGACTTCTAATCACACAATATAAATGAATGAATGAAGCAGCTGGTATCCAGTTTATCTACTAAATGGTACAAAAAGGACAGGTCGAGGAAACCCAGGTCAAATTCAAGTCACGATATTGCTTGGAGACGCTAAACAACTTTTACTGACCCGGTCATAGTCGAAGAGGCACGGCTTCGGTTAGTGTTATTTTTTAATTAAACTACAAAAAGTACAAAGAAAGGAACATAGAATAATACTGAAATCATGAGTACTTAAAATTACATTAAGCCCGCCAAAGAACCGACTGGCAGGAAGTTGCGCTGAACAGGGAACAGTAGAGATCTCTTGTGTCGGAGGCCGAGATAGTCTTCGGGTCGCTGAGCCATCGCAGTAAGTAAAATTACATTACTTACTACATTATTGATTATTTTTAATCGTGTATTTTTTTTTTTTGAAACATTCTTCAGAATGCGATTTGCTGCATTAGGTAATCAAGTAGAAAAGTTTAGTTTTTTTTCAATTTGGCTTCTTTTAGCCAGTAACAAGTATATTTTTTTTAATATAGTTGTTTAATTAGACAAGTTTAAAGTCAAGCCAGTACTTAATTTATAATCAAGTCTAGTCAGAAGAGTCAGGCTAAGTAAAGTGGTAGAAAAACTGCACTTAGCTATTTCCAGGAGCTTTTGGTAACAAGCAAGGAAATCACATAAATCAAACACTGTATCACTTCTCAACACTCTCGCTTGTTAATGAGCACTTTGCGAATAATAATCCACCATTATTATGCACAAACACTAAAAAAAACACAAAGTTTGGAAAATAAAATACAGCGCCGATACTGCTTTTCTTAGCTTCCCGCCAAAAGCTGTTTTTTTTTAATTTATTTATAATTTTAAAAAAACATTGGAGTTTCAATAAAAACACTGAGGGTTTAAATAAATTGGGTGAAACATATGAAAAAAGGCCATTTAAGAGGTATTTCAACGTGCGCTGTGGTCCGTGGTCCACGAACGGTAGTCAATGAATAAGGGCTGGTTTAGACGAATCCAGTTCCGTCAATCCAGTAGCGTTCATGGACATGAAATTTACTCACACACACAAACAATTTCGTTTACGAGCGCGTCTACAAAGACAATTTCTCTACCGGATTGCCCGCACCATAACAAACCATTCGTTTAAGTGCAAAAGTATGATTTTAAAAGTCACAAATCCGGCATTACCTCTCCGTCTAAGATTATGAAGTGCTTACACCGTGTCATCGGATGCCAGAGAAATTAAAATGTTAATTAATTTGTTATTTTAGAAAGCTGTAATCACTTAATGATTACTAAGGGTTTATTGGTTGTAAAATTGAAACCTTCGAGCTTTTTAAGTTTAATATATATTGGTTCTTACTACAACACTGAGGATTTAGGATTATTTTTTATCTTATAGTTAATAACTATAATCAAATTGTAATTGAACCAACTATACATTAAAAATCTTAATTATTTAGTCTTTGTGTGTCGGAGTTTAAGTCTAAACAACAATTATTTGTCTTTAATTTTCTGTAAATAACTAAATCAAACCATTGTTCATTCAACACAAAGCTATCAAATATGGTACGGTCAAACTCTATCATAGTACCAAATAGTGGCATGACCCCAAGCTATAATTTGATGTCTGTCACATGCAAACTGAAGGGTAACATCGTTTATTAATCGAATTCTAAAAATACAAAAAGGAGGTTCTCAATTCGAGATTTTTTTAAATACCGCATAACTACGCATTTCGTCCTCTGACATGGTGCCTTTAAAGACCACCAAATAGCAGCCGGGAAGGTAACGTGCCTTCCGAAGCACGGAATCATCTTTATTATCAGAAAATCAGGTGATTCAAGCCTGCAATGTCCTAACCAAACTAGAAACCACTAAACAAAGTATGCTTCCCGTGGGAATCAAGGACTTCCGGGTCTAAGACGAACACCTTTACCACTGAACTACGTTGGCAGGCAGTTGATTATGAAACAAACACTTTCCTTCCGGTAAAAACAACGAAATATACAAAATTTTCCGAATCACTTTATTAATGGGACTTAGTAACTTGAAGCATAAAAACATAATGAAATAATGAGCCATTTCCTTTCCAAGGAGGCTTAAGACTTTCAAGGTCCATTCAAACTGACGCGAATCCCGACCTAGGGACGCCCACAGAAATAAAAATCGGTAGAAGTGCCGTAGCGTGTGCCAAAGTTAACTGGCCTGCTAATAACATTTCTATATGTTATTATTTCTTCGGGATTCGCGTCAGTTTGAATGGACCTTTATAGGGTTCCCTGTTTTCATTACAAAGTTTCTGAGAAATCCCCAAGTGAGAGCGACACTAAGTACCGAAGTTTTATTTGGGAACAAATATTTAATTGGGCGTCGAGTTTTGCTAATTTTTCGGTAAACCGGCTTTGTTATTTTATTAGGTGATTCGAGGATTTTTGGATATTGTTGTAGGTATTTAAATAAGAACATTGTGAACCTTATTTGCTGCAAATAAATTGAATTCGAATTTGCTTATTTGCTGAATTTGGTTTGGCACATCTTGATCAAGTTATTTATTGTATGAATTCATTTATATAATGACGGATGACTAGAGATGGGCGCCTTCCCGGAAATATTTACATTTATTCCCGGAATTTCTTAAAATTTCCCGGGAATAAATGGTCTCCTTGCATGTAAGTCATGGTCCTAGATTTGGCAGAACTGGTTATTACAATGGGATAACTGCCGCCTGGCCGACGTAACCCCTTTTACAGGGAAACTATACCATCAGGAACATGACCCGAGGTGTGTTAGTGTCAGAATTTTTCAGGCTGCCCTAAGGCATCTCACACAGCCTCACGACTGCTATCTATCGATTACAACCGGGGACCAATGGCTTAACGTGCCTTCCGAAGCACGGTTGTTTGCACAAGTTTCCCCATCTCTATCTGATACAAAATCAAAAACATTAATATCCATTATTTTTCAGTAAAACACCATTTCTGTTTCACAATGCCGTTTTTTCGAATCAAAAATAAAATTATGTCCATTCCATACCACACTCGTAATCACATGGTTACCTGTCGGAGGGGCTTCTGATTTTCCCAGTAATGACAAAACGTACGCACTACCTGTAGGACGTGAGCGAATTTGATTGGAAATTGAGCGCACGCGCATAGAGGGCGCTACTGTCTCTACTACATAAGAAAGAATAATTTGAACATGTTTTAAAGCGTAGAATCTGGAAAAACATATGTTGTCACGAATCTACTATCCTCAAATTATAGATCCTCCATTTACGAGTTTATTACTAATTTTCCGTTAATTTACCAAAGTTTACGGAAATATTGGGAAAGATTCCGGAAATTCCCCGGAATGGCGCATCACTATCATAGAGCCCAAGGTAAGTACTTGCTTTCCTTAAGGAGTACCCATAATCGACGAGCGTGTTTGACGAGAGTGATGAGCGTAGAGGAAGCGAGGGAGGCCTGTAAAGATCGCAGCAAATAGAAATCCGTAGTCTCTGTCTACCCTTACGGGAAACAGGCATGATGCTGCTCTGCCTGCCCCTACGGAAAGAAGACCTAATAATATGCATGTATATTGTAAAAAGTAATAAACCTTTTAAACCCATAGCTAAAACATTCATCTGACCATCGCTAAAAACAATCGATTCCCCGCCCCTATTACAAGCGTGCAACTGGTAAACACGTCGTACAGCAATATCGATTGTTTGTGCATTCGATTACGGCACATCTGCCACCCTAGTCCACCCCCGAGCGACACCCTGTCCGGGTTGGATCAACTGGATTTACATGGTTTTGCTTAGCCTACGTGATATCCATCAACCCTGTACGCTATTGTGTCAGAGTTTTTAAAAACCGCCTTTCAGCCTATGACGTGATTGTTTTGGCAGCCGCTCGTCCCTTTATTGTCATCAGCATCATTTCAGACGCAGTCCACTGATGGACGTAGGCCTCTCCTAGTGATTTCCCAAAGTTGGAAACGGCCTGCATCCAGCGTTTGCCTGCGATCTTTTTCAGGTCATCTGACCATCTGGTCAGTAATCTCTCTATCAGGCTAGTCACAATACCTTCTTACTATTCTGTGACAATACCTGCGCTCATGCAGTCGAGTAACAATTAAAATAAAATTTAAACAAATTATACATAATAATACTTAAAATATACAAAACACCAAATAGCTGAGGAGTCTATAAGTACCGGAATTAGCATTGTTTTGTTTCATTATATTTGACTGAACAAATTTCAATAATCTTTAATGTCAACTGAGCACTTCTGAAGCAGAAATGTGGCTGGGAATACGTTCATAAGCGCAGCGGTAGCGGTGTAGAGCGTCAATGTACTACATTAGTGTTAAATAGTTGTTCGCCGCGAACATAGACCTCGCGATTATTTTACTACCTATATTAAACAATTTTCTAGGCTAACAAGCATACGACCTGCTAGCTAAAAAGACAAAGTAGTGGCATTCCCTAACATATGGCCCGCATAATGGTGAGAATCCATAGTAGTCTATCGACAGTGCAACCCAATACTTGGATGGTCACATGCCCATTGCAGAACTTTAAACAATTTAGTAGGAAACAAGCATACGGCCTGACTAATGGTAAGAAATCGTAGACGTCTATAAACACCAGCAACATCTGGATGGTCACGTGCGCATTACAGTTTTCGGATTTCAAAGCCCTATAATTTATTTATTTTTTAACAGAATAAAAAAAAAACCTTCTGTTTATTTTGATAAGAATAATTAAAAGTTACTACCCTACTGTTAATTTTTAATAAACTACAAAGTCCATTGGCCCCGCTACCCTTGTAGATGAACTCAAAATATCTTCAAGTTGGTCCCAGTAAATAAATAGAAAAAGTTTTCTTGTTTTTAGCATAAAAAATGCTTAAGTACCTAGTTGGTATCCCATAACAACCAAATAAAACCGTTACGCATATGTATAGCATGTAATCTGAAAGAGTACATCATGTAACACAGCGTCATAAAACAGAAATTTGGTATCAAATGTCAGAGATATTCATTCAGAACAAGTTACGAGCCTAGATTTCGTGAGCGGCCTAATGCATCCAATAAGGTATGCCACTATTCCTTTCAATATTTCGCAGGAACGCTAGGAGAGATCATTTATTTGCCGAATACAATGTCAGCATTCTCGTATTCCCTCACTAAGCGCACACCCGAACTCCCTGTGATCTCTCACCCGTGTAATCCCCGCTAATATTATTTAGACAATCGTTTCCCTGCCACGACACAGCTTTGACTTTTAATCAGTTAGCAAACATTGCATATTGAGGAGGCTTGTGTAATTGTATCAGCTTAGTCATGTGGCTGGTCCGGTTCACTGGTTTGGTATGTCGCAACCCTTAGATTTGGTTTGATCCATATTAATTTGGGATTGTGATATGCAAGGGACAGCTTTTTATTGCCGGATTTCCTTTAGACTTTGAGATTGGAACAACAGATAGACATACCATCACGCATTTTTAAATAAAAAATTCTGACAGTGTTGCCCACTAACACACCTCGGGTCATGTTTCAATCAGGACGGAGGTCAGACGGCTATCGCTCCATTATAATAACCAGTTCCACCAAATCTAGGACCATGACTTACAGTGTACCCTAGGCTCCGAAGCGTAAGCTGACGACGCAACTAGGAATACACGCTAGGATGATGATGACGTGTTAGGTTTTGAATAATGGCTTCCATTATTCTTCTTTTTAAACTCTATTAACAAAAATCCAGGATTGCTGAAGGCAGCAATCAATCATGAATTGGATATGATAGGCCAATATAATCACGCATTTAAGCCACATTGAAGTCAAGTTCAAATTTTAAGTAATCATTGCTGTGCTGGTATAAAGTAAATAACTAAAATAAAACCCATTTATTTCAGGCTACAATGGCCCATAGTGCACATACAATTAAATGGCAAATGAGTCGCCCGGGAATATCAAAAAAATTCGTACATTACATCAAATCAATAATCAATAAAATACACATGTCCAAAATTATTAACCAATAAAATATGAATGTCAAAGAAAATAATAATTGATTCATTACAATTTTCTTCTATATGGGCTACACGGTAAGTGTCGGTCACAACAGTGCTGGATGTAGGGGCAGTCCGGTCTACCAGCTATCATTGTCAGCACGGCGTTAGGGCTGTCCCGCACCCTGCGCACCAGGGATGCGGAGCGCTTGCGCATTATTGCATGAAAGCAGTCTACTTGCGCGTCTGCGAACATTCCTAATGCGCTACAGAAGCGAGGCAGCCTCAACACCGCCCTAAATGCATTGTTGAACTGGATACGAAGAGCGCTGTAGATTCTCTGTGAATATGCAGCCCACAGGCTGCTTGTATACAACGAGGGAATATGTCAACATTTTCCGGCTTTTACATTTACGGCCTTAAGTATTTTCCTGGATTCAATTCTATCATGTTTTCATCAAGTAAAGTATCTTATTTATCATTTTTTTTATTTGTATACACAAAATAAACAGGATACAGAGCATTGGACACAAATTAGAACAAAATTGCAACTTATTCCATATGAAATCTCTTACATTATAGCATTAATAGTCATTATTAAAAATTAATTTCGTATGGGGATAAATATGTTACCAGATACTATGAAAAAAATATTTCATACTGTTTAGTACACTCGCATACACAAGTAGCAGGACCGTGCGTATATTTGCGTATTGCGCACGCCTCGGCACGTCACCGCATCGCACCGTTGATTGGGCACGTACCGCGTGTCATTATGGCGTATTATAGGGTACAGTCGAGGAGACAAGTTTTGTAAACGCATGACAGTCGAGGATAGAAAATTGTTTGTCTACGTGGTGGGAAAGTCGGTAGCTTAGAGGCGATGGGAAGGATATTTTGTAAAAGGGATTTTTTTAATACTATTTCGATAATACCTACGACGTATTTTAAGTTAGTTTCTTGGCATACATCTTAAATTTAGTTTTTCGTCAAGTGCGAGCCGGACCCGTGTACTCCGTGCCATTGTCTACAAAAACTGCAAAATAAATCATGTCTGTTGAATAAGAACCCGCTTAAATGTTTTGTTTATTCTGTTTTTTAGTAAGTTTTTGGTTATAGCGGCAATAGAAATACACCATCTGTGAAAATTACCAACTGTCCAACTATCACGGTACAGCTTGGAGACAGAAGGAAAGACGGTCAGCGGAGAAAAGGTCCCGTTCTACCCTATGGGTTTAGTTAGGTTTAAAAGCAATTATATGTCTCTATATATGCAAGATCCAAATCACTTTTTGATGACAATCCAATAAAATTAAATATTGATTCCAACTGTGAATATTATAAAAAGCAACTTTTATAGAATGCAAGCCCTGTAAATTGATGTAAAACAGAGACATTCAATAACATAAAGTAGATTACCTGTTTCCCGGGGTTTGACCCCGGGTCTTCAACTATATTCATATCAAATTTCATGAAAATCCGTTCAGCGGTTTGGCCTTGAAAGCGTAACATACAGACAGACAGACAGAAAAACAGACAGACAGACAGACTTTCGCATTTATAATATTATAAGTTTATTATTAGTATGGATTATGGACTAGCTTTTTTCCGCAGCTCCGCCTGCGTCAAAAAGTAGCCTATGTTTGACGCCGGGTCTTCAACTATATTCACACCAAATTTCATCAAAATCCGTTCAGCGGTTTGGCCGTGAAAGCGTAACAGACAGGCAGACAGACAGAAAGAAAGACAGATAGACTTTCGCATTTATAATATTAGTATAGGAAGTATGGATTTCAATAAATCTTACAATTAAATCCAACAAAAATAAATAATCGAAAATTCTGTAAAAAAAAAAAGGAATTTCCAATAACAGTCCACACAAATCCACAAGCATGTCATTACATAATTTCGTTCAGATAACTCTTGTCTGTCAGTTCGTGTGTTTGCGCACGGTGTCGCGTCCCTGATTGGCGCACGTACGAAATGTCATTACTGACAGACAGATGCGGGACTGTCGATAAGAGAGGTGTTATTGATTTTTTTATATACAAAATTTATTTTCAAAATATATAGAGGCAAATCATATTACCCGGAGAATGTTAAATTGGAAGGTTGCGGGAGCAAGAAAAAGGGGAAAACCAAAAAAGAAATGCTAGAGAGCGAGGAAAGTGGAAGGAACTAACATACTGTCGACCCCACATACTAAAGTGGGACAAGGTAATGGAGATTTTCAAATTATATCGGTATTTTATTTCTCCCTTCTTTACCTAGCGCTTTCTCAGTTGCATCCTCAATTGTTTGCTTCGGAGCACAAGTCCAAGCTGTCGAAAGACTGTCTTTTTATTATATACAACTAAGTAGGCAAACACGCGTACGGCCCACCTGATAGTAAGTGGTTACCGTAGCCTATGAACGCCTGCAACACCGGAGATGTCACGAGTGCGTTGCCGACCTGTCCGCTATCAGCACAGCGATCCCTCTGGAGCCTGGCTACCCTACTCACCAGCAGGAACTGCACTCACACTGCATCACAGTTATATTTGGCTGCGGTCTTCTGTAGGATGGAGGTACCTCCCTAGACGGACTACAAAATGTCCTACCTCTCTTAATTGTCTCAGCTATAGTGAAATTTCGTTTGTCATAATTACAAAAATAATAAAAGGGACAGCTCAACAAATTAACAATTTTTTTGAGATTAATCGATTGTTATTCGTGTAAAGTTTTTTCTTTGAGTAAAGACAATTCTTTCTCTCATCAAAAACTTAAATTATTTTACTATTTTCTACCCGACTGTACTCACGTTTTCCATTGACTTTCATATAGTACTGTGTTTTATGTACGAACGATGATGAGACAATACTCAGTGGTTCTCAAAACAAAAATATATAATTTATTTTGTAAAAAAAAAACGAATAAAATTATCAATAATTATTAACTGAAGTGATCAGGAGTTTTATCAAAATTTTTAAATTTGTGCCATAGATTAAATTTCTGTATTTTAATGAATAGGGTTTTATTTATGTTTGAGAACAACAATGTCAAGCGATTTAGTAAGCTACCGCAGATGATAATGTATTTTTTTGAATTCAAACTCACAAATTATTGTTCAAAGATTTTATGCTTGTTTGTTTCAGTATCTATGAAATTTAAGTTGCTTCAGTGATTTTATTTTAAGTGTTTTTATTAAATTTATTGACATTTAGCATTGAGAAAGGAACATCAGTCGTTCCTTTTTTTCTTTTGTTTTTCTATATGGCTCTTAATTTCGTATTTAGCCAGTAATAAGTAACATAGTCAAGCAAGTCTAAAGTCACATCAGTAGTTAGTGAAGTCAAGGCGAGTCAGAAGAGTTAGGCTAAGTGAAGTGGTGGAAAACCTAGTAAAAAGTTCTTTAATAAATGAATGAATGAACACTTTATTGCGCCATTTACAAACAAAAGAAACACATCGTTAAATCCAATACGACTAAATGGGTACAAAGGCGGACTTATCTCTAATGCAATTTTTTCCAGCCAACCTTAGGGTAGAAATGAGCTGCGGTAAAAAAACACTTGCGTGAGCGGTGCAGATTGCTTAAATGTACATGCCTACATTAAGACGCATATAATATACTAGCTGTGCCCGCAGCTCCACCTGCGGTATATAGCCTATGTTACTCAGGGTGAATGTAGCTTTCCAATGGTGAAAGAATTTTTGAAATCGGCACAGTAGTTTTTGAGTTTATTCATTACAAACATACACACAAAAATACAAATCTTTCCTCTTTATAATATTAGTGTAGATAGATGTAGAAGAAGACTTACATAAATAAATAATAAGTATAAACTTACAAATAACATCCATTTATTTATTTATATAATCATTAACAATTTTTATATTGGTAGGCAAAATGTGAGACGCTTCGGTACGTCTTTGTATTTGAAATGCTGGCCACTTAGGTCACAATTGTCAAATAAAAATATTGATGATTTAAAAAAGGAACTGTTCAATGTGTCACATTGTAAAAATTATCGATTCTTGTGTGTCTGAAAAATTAAAAATATATTAATCTCTTGTGTTTATATTCAATTGCTGTATTTTTATTTAGTTAATTGTTGTCAATATTTTTTATGTCGTTATAGTTTTCAAATTGTGGCCATGGCTACGCAAGCCCGCCATTTTGCTAATACATAAAATCTCCGACATGGTAGTACCTACTACGGGCAATAAAATCCTACTGGTACTACTAGTAGTAGCAATGGTAGTACTATCACTAACAAAGGGCTTCAACATATCTAATAGAAAGTATAGTTACAATGTGTCAATTCCACAATCGTGGTATCTACTTACTGCGTTAACCCTTTGTGGTACTCGCGCATTCCTAGCCAGATTGAAAGCAATTTTCACTGATTGTTAACTAGGCACGCAATTTTTAGATTCCTCATAAATTCACCAATCTCGCGGTGATATTGTGTCGTTGTTTTGTTTTTCTGTGTGTCTAATAAGGAGGTGGTCGTGGTATGGACAGCTAATTTAATTTAGTTTTTTTTAGTAAAGAAGTGGGTACAGTACTAATGAAGCTGTACAGTAGTGTTGTGCTATGCCCGGATTTTTTTGGGAACTTTCCCAATGTTTCCGCAAAATTTAGAAAAATTCTGTTAAAAATTTACAACATAAGTATATGCTTACTAGCTGTATCCAGCAGCTCCGCTTGCGTCAAAAAGTAGCCTTTATTTGACCCCCGGGTCTTCAACTATATTTATACCAAATTTCATCAAAATCCGTTCAGCGGTTTTGGCCGTGAAAGCGTAACTTTATAATATTAGCTTGAAAGTATGGATATGGATATGAAAGTATGCTAAGCTACATATATAACTAAGCTAATGAAAACTGTATGATTTAATTTGACAATTTGTATAAAATTTATTTAGGTACTTATTTGAATTTGATTCCGCTTTCCCAGATGGAAATCTGAGAAAATAAAATCTATTTTAATAGTTTTTTGTACGAATGCCTGAAAACTTCTTCTACCATATCTGCATGGACTTTTAGTTTGATTCCTCTGTATATGTTGTTATTCAAAACGTCAATAGTTTCCTTAAGTCAGTCAAAGAACATTTCTTTCTCTAACATTACAAACCATAAAAGGGGCGAACAATCGTGTTGTAGCCAGGACAGAATTGAAATCAATTTCGAAAGCGAACTGCACAGTACACTACCAATATGAGGCGAAAATTGGTTGAGCATTGATAGTATAGTTATGGCAGATACGGTTTTTGTGATTAGGAAACTTGGAGGGGTACACATGGTAGGGACAGTTGTCAATCAATCAATCAAATCTTTTGTGTCGGATGTCACAGATCCATAAAAAACCAATGCATAATTCGAATTTAAACAATTAAAAATTGAATTTTGCAACTATGATTGGTGTAGGCGTGACGACTGAAGAAAAAAATTTGTCTGTCAGATTTTTTTTTTATACAACTATGTAGGCAAACAGGCGTACGGCCCACTGATTACTGATAGTAAGTGGTTACCGTAGTCTATGAACGCCTGCAACATCGGAGTTGTCACGACCGCGTTGCCGACCTGTCCGCTGTCAGCACAGCGACCCCTCTGGAGCCTGGCGACTCTACTCACCAGCAGGAACACAACACTGCATCACAGTGTTATTTGGCTGCGGTCTTCGGTAGGGTGGAGGTACTTCCCCAGACGGACTACTCCTTACAAAATGTCCTACCTCTCTTAAAATAATCACGTATTTTATTTTTTACAAGTTATTATAAAGATACTTCTTCTTCAAGTGCGTCCCCATTACTGTAAGTTGGCCGTCAGCTCCGCAAACTTTGCTCGATCTTTTGCTATATCAAACAGTTTTTGATATCAATTCCGGTCTACTCTTTTAAATTCCTCAAAAACAAACATACGTATATTTCCAAAATATTTATGATATCACAAGAATAGGAACTTCGGTATATTTGTAATTACCTACGACTACTTATTTTGAAAACGTATGTTTTAGATAAAGTCATGATTCGTATTTTTAAATCCAAACGAAATTTCTAGAATTTAAACGCAAATTGGTTAGGTTATTGCAATAATTGATGATGTAGTGGAAAAAACAGGCCACAAAAAAGTTTTTTTTTTAAACACAGTTTTAGACATCCACAGATGTCACATTATCACTAGGCAAATTTGCCCGAACATTGACCATCTTTCAAAGCAGTGTGTCGCAGTCTCAGCAACCAGAACTCGTGAACCGATATCGCCATATCATCAGCACCCAGTCATTTGCTCTCAACCGTGTGAGAAAAACATTACCCGGACACCTAACCTGCAATTTGGGAGCTATGTCAAGTTGGGCAACGCTGGTACATGAGTAAATAAAGGAACAGAGTGAGAGAACTGACAGCACAAGCATCAAAGGGTAAAACAGGACCCTATTACTGATACTTTGCTGTCCGTCTGTCACCAGGCTGTATCTCATGAACCGTGATAGTTAGACAGTTGCAATTTTCACAGATAATGTATTTCTGTTGCCGCTATAACAACAAATACTAAAAACTAGAATAAATATTTAAGAGGGCTCTCACCAACAATACAATACAAAATATCTTTATTGCCCACATACAGTAACAAATAATTAAACATTTACAAAGACTTAAACATAATATGAGCAAAGGCGGACTAACCAACCAAGCGTGATTTTATTGCTATTTTTATAAATAATGGTACCGTTTTTTGTTTCCATGGTGATTAATAATTTTATCTTAACATGAAATGATGATGAAAGGCGGTCCCTGGGCTTTGCAGTGATCGGCTGGCAATACATCCAGGAAATCAATTGTATGAGAGAGATAAGTAGGGATGTTAACCATAATGAACAATGAAAGTGAATGGATCACTGTTACTTCAATGATATCATTGCTTGGTAGAAATAACTCATTTGATGTCTACGCATCAATCACGTAAATTTGTCTCTAGTATCTACACGTAAATTATTCATGTGTATTCTATGTAAATGGTGCAATAAGTGTTCATTCATTCATCATAATTCATTTGCGACTTTCTTGCCTTATATCTCGAGGTATTACCATCATCTCTTCTTGCATCTTATCTCTGTCCATTTATACACTCATGCGACACTAGCCTAGTTGTTCGTCGTCTGTTTGATCAAATTGTTAGTTGAGCGACGTGATCATGTGTGATTATAGGTGATTTGTTGTACGTGCGGCCATTTTGACATTATTTGAAAATATTCATTGAATTTTATGTCCAGTTGGTTTTTCAATATATAAATGACCTCTGCTTTGCTAATTTTAGATGAGTTATTTATTTCAGCTACAAAAAATCATATACAATCTACAACATATTACCGTTAAAATAGGAGATTTTAAAAGTCAAAGATTTTTCAGAATCCAGGAATTATGATGGTGATTTTATAATTCCTTGTTTCCAAGTAATCTTTACCTTAGGACTTCGAGCATGTAAAAAATTTGTGATGATAAATATTGTTAACCTAATTTTACAGATCATAAATATTGTTAATTGATGATATACAAAAATATCCGGTAGGTAAATCTTTTTAATATTTATACCAATTTAATTAAGCAAGTACTGATTAAATTTTTTAATTCTAAACAATTAAATTAATACTTTAAATTCTCAGAGTTACACAACACAAATTCTTAGAAAATTATGCTGTCTCTTCAATTTACACAATGGGCAATTAAAAATGTCGGTAGTCTTAACCTTCCAACGATAGTATCATATTATCTTGTCACTGTACACTTGCTAACAAGGAGTCATCACTTGACCCCTTGAATCATTTTGACGCCGTCATTTCAAGGGTTAACAATTCCCACAAATTAAAAAATCAACCTTAACTTAATCACTTAGAGTTCACTTTCCAAATTGTGACAGTTTGATGAATTCCTTTAAGCTATTTCAAATATGGAATTATTTTAGAGCTGTATTTGAAAGAAATAAAGAATCTTTTTGTTTGACAAAAGAAATTTACATGAAGATGTCAGGTTGACGTATATCGGATGACATATGGATGGAAATTTTAAATTTCGAATGTATCGTGCTGAGTTTGATGCTTGACGGGTGGGATAGAGCTTGTCAAACTGACACGACACGCTTTTTGTAAGTGTAACACTTGAGACGTTATATTTTCTCTATTTGAATATGAACCATTGTTTTTTGATATCAGTGTAGGAATTATATCAACTTTTTGGTTTGTTACCGCTAGACTTTCTGTCTTGTTAGATCGCCGGTTATCCATACTAATATTACTAGTGGCTCTGTGAGCTGTAGACTTCGCGAGCTTATAGAGATTGCAGATTGAAGGAACTTTTCACACCATATGTTTTTCATTGAATATTAAAATCTTGACAATTTGCCAACTCCGTCATTTTCAAAAATTTCCAAAAAATGGCTCGACTATCGATTTTCATATGTTTATCGAACCTGCTCCCAAAATTTCACGGGAATCGGTTGAGAAATGCGACCTCTAGATGAGAACACACAGATATACCGAAGCATTATTGGCCAAGCTGAAACGGAGAAAAAATAAATGCGAAAGTCTGTCTGTCTATTACGCTTTCATGGACAAACCGCTGAACGGATTTTGATGTAATTTAGTATGAATATAGTTGAAGACCCGGGGTCAAACATACTTTTAGACGCAGGCGAAGCTGCGGGAAAAAGCTAGTTATAATTAAAGTTTATAAAGCAGTTTCAAACAAAGCGTAAGAATAAAGTCTCTTCTTTTTTGGTAAGTGATATAAGAATGAAAAACTCCACCGGCAACCTCTTAAATTTTTGAATGAATGAATTTTTCTGCTTTGTACTGCAATAGAAAAGACATAAAAATTTCGTTGGAATTGTACTTAACTGAAAAACAATATTTAAAACACGTAGTACTAAAGAAAAAAGTATGAGTTTAGACTTCACTATACATATCCTTACTGCTTCAATCAGCGTCACACTTGACCAATTATTTATCTTTTCTGAAATTTTGTAATTTTATATGTGAAGTAAAATGATATAATTATGTATTCACAATTGCTTACATTGTTTGTGTTATAAATATCAAATAAACATTTTTATTGTTACGTTATGTATGTTATTTATGTATGTTTATTTTTTATGCAATATTTGTGTATGTTTATAATTTTCAACTATATCTGTTGCTGTACCCCCCCTTTTTTTTTTTTTTGTTAACGGAGGGGAAATGCATTTACGCACAAAATGTGGGACTCCCAGGCAGAGTGCCTGGACTACCCACTAAAACCCCTCCGGCGTTTCCGCACCGGCTGTTGAGGGCGCCATGGGGTCGCGTTAGCATTCTACCACGACGCCCTCCAGCCATGGCCTTTGGGCCCCTCATTTTGCCTTTCGGTCCCCCCCCAAATCGGACAGTGGCCCATAAATGGACCACGCCCGTCCCCCAGACCCACATCCATTCGCCGTCTCATCATAGACGGCGGTGGAGTGGGCTGTTGGCAGAAATTGGCCGACAGTCAACAAGACCCCGACTACCAGGGAGTTATTAGCTGTAACCCAGGGTGCACCGTCCCGAATCCCTTGTCAGCACGCCCTATCACCGGATCCTTGGGATCAAATGAGAACGCAAAGCTTTCAAAGGACCGGGCACTCGAGGA
Source organism: Euzophera pinguis (assembly GCA_947363495.1). NCBI lineage: Eukaryota > Metazoa > Arthropoda > Insecta > Lepidoptera > Pyralidae > Euzophera > Euzophera pinguis. The sequence continues at coordinate 1,757,839 of OX376168.1, read as the reverse complement.
GGTTCCCTGCCCTGCACCCCGCCTGTACCTACCCACCCTAACTTAACTGTTTCTCTTTCACCTCGTAAAGGTTGACTGGAAGAGATAGTAATAAGTCCGCCTTTGCTTATATTATATTTGAGTCTTTGTAAATGTTAAATTATTTGTTACTGTATGTGGGCAATAAAGATATTTCGTCCTTTCATTCTTTCTCTCTATTTTTATTTGAATGTAATTACATCCTACTTTCAGAGGTTAAAAAAAATGTTCTAATTCCACTCCACCTCTCGTACTATTGACGGTAGTCTCAACTGCCAAAACATTTTCATAATCGGAACACAAAACCGATTGCGCAAGAGTTGAGCGACTCGTGACGAACCTGACGCAACCAAAAATAAGGGATAACTCGTCTTAATCAACGGTTTCGTGACCAGTTAGTTGCCAATTGAAGATTTCTAACCTTGTTGCCATAGATATCTGAAAGCGACGGTAGATGGGTCTCCAAAAGAAGCAATGTGTAAAATTTATTAAAGGTATTAACAAATTATGCTTGAAGCTATTATTACCAACATCCTTCCTATCCAAAAGAAACGAATACATAATTAAAACACGGATGGCAGTCATTTTTATTCTAGAGACAAAGTCCTTAAACCTGAATTATTAGTAGTTATTTTCAGGTTAATAACTGTGTAATGAAATATAAACTTCATTATACAAGGGTAAATTGCGTCATAATCCTTCTAACAAAACTTATCCGACTTTGGTAAAATCGGCCCTTAATGAAAGACGACCTCTTTCACCTTTGTTGAATTTGAAGAATTAATTTTCTTATTATTATGTTGTGTATTTGTGTTGCGCAATTTTTTTACATATTATTATACTTTTACTATTGTAAAAGACGAAAAGAATAACATAAGTTGCAATTTACTGCTAACGTCGATAGCAGATTAACAACACCCGAGCATTAATTTATGTACCATTTAATGATAATAACAAAGGAAAAAAAAAGAAAAAACGATCACAAAAAACTAACAAGTTTAAAAAATTTAAAAGAGAAGTGATATAAAAGAACCTAAGCTTCAAAGCTCACTCTATAAAATATATTTATATCTATGCTTGGTATAATTTCATATTGAAATGATTGCTTCTTCGGAGGTGTCAGTGCCATGGATCATCATATTTTAAGTAATGAATGATTACGCTACAAGAAATTAAAGTGTCCAACACTGAAAGTATAGAGAGATTAATTGAAAAGATAAATTTTAATTCTAAAAAGTAATACCAACACACATTACTTTGAATTTAATTTATTACTCGTTGATCCATCACACACTGACACTATGGTCATATGACCTGAAGAAGGTCGCAGGTAAGCACTGGATGCAGGCCGCTTCTAAAAGTTCATTCTGAAAATGGTCAGTGGTTCTAAAAGTGTAGATTACAGACATAACGGAAGACATTAGGCACTATTAGAATATGTCTTAGATGGCATAAAAAACAAATGCAAAAATAAAAAAATATTCTTCCTAATAATATTTATTATTCCGGTATACTTTTTATTTTATTTTGAATTTACAAAATTTTCCCAATTTTCCAAAAACTTACGAATTTTTACGGGAAATTTTACAACTTACTAAAAATTCCTAAATTTCCCGGGAACGGCACATCACTAGTCGACAGTCATCTAGTTAAATTCATTTATGTACTAGTAAATAAGTCACGTAGTTTTCACCTGCAATATTGGCATACGAGCAGATAATTTTCGAAATTATCCTATAATCAATAAAATGCCACTATATTTTTTATCCATATTACTTTAGCTGGAAGAAAATATACCTAGCTGTACTGGACTGATGTCAGTTGATTTTTTTCAGATTCGATAGCTCTTACTTTCGTATTTAGCCAGTAACAAGATTTTTTTTTAGTTAATATTTAGTTAGGCAAGTCTAAAGTCAGGTCGGTATTTAAGTCAAGTCGAGTCAGATGTGTCAGGTAAATGAAGTGGTAGAAAAACTGCACTTAGCGTTTTCTAGGAGCTTTTGGCAACAAGCAAGGAAATCACATAAATCGAACCAGTGTTCGATGTTCAGTGTTGTGTGTGATACAGTTATCACTTCCCAAAATTCACGCTTATTCTCGAACACTTTGCGAATTATTAAACAAAAAAACACAAATTTTGGAAAATGAAATACAGCGCCGATACTGCTCTTTTCAGCTTCCCGCCAAAAGTCCAGTTGATATTTTTTTTTGTCTTTTGTATTTTTACTTTTTTTATTGTTTTTGTTACCCTTTTACATATTTTTAACTAGTTAGTCCACGGCTGGACGTAGGCATCGCTTAATGTTTTCTAAAATGACTGCGTTTGCCTGCGATCTGCGATTTGTCCATCGCTGCCGGTTCGTGGTCGCCATTTCTGCCCTATCGGCCATCGGTTCTCCACGCTATGTGCCCCTCACACCGCCACTTTAAAGAGCTTACCCGCTGGACAATGTCAGTGACTAACTCTTAGCTTAATAAAGTCAGAAAGACGTACAGATTAGAAATCAGAAGCTCACGAAGTAATTGTTTGAGCTTCGAGCAGACATATAATTATTGTAAGAGGCAGTATGTCTGCTAGAGTTTTTAATTAGCTTGTCAAAGTGATGTAAGTAAAAGTAACTACTTTGGTTTGGCCAACGTTAAATATTTCTAGCAATGTGACCCGGCTTCGCACGGATCTGTCAAACGCGCTAAGTTATGTAAAATTATCTAAGTTTCCTATTTTCAGCGATATCTTCTTCGCCCAAGCGTATTTTCCTACTTGTGTCGTCAGCTTACGCTTCGGAGCCCAGGGTACGCTGTCAAGTCATGGTCCTATGTTTGGCGGTAGCGGAATATTCTTCATTTTTCTTTTGGGAAAAATCTTCAATAAAGTTTGTATTGAAACACTCAAAAATATTTATAAAATTGTTAAAATATGAGGACTACTAAGAAGAGATAATTCTCTCGAACACACATAGGTATTCTTCTTTAGGATATCAAGATTCTCAAAAAGGAATATACTTCACTAGCTGTTTCCCGCAGCTCCGCCTGCGTCAAAAAGTAGCCCATGTTTGACCCCGGGTCAACTATATTGATACCAAATTTCATCAAAGTCCGTTCAGCGGAAAGCGTAACAGACAGACTTTCGCATTTATAATATTAGTATGGAAGTATATTCAACTAGCTTATATACTTGTAGAATGATTATGTGCTTTAAATACCTGCCGTGTACCGAAACATTGATGACATTTGATGGGGACCGCGTTTGATTTACATTTATTACATCGCAGCGGGCATTTCAAACTTGTTTGTGTCCTAGATGTATGTCTGGCTAGATGAGACTTTGATTATTACTTCTTCTTCTTCTCTGAAGCCATTTTCTTCATAGCTAAAGTTAGTGATCACCGCAAAATGTCAAAATAAATAATTTGGTAGTACTATCTTAGATGCAGATCTCATCATCTCTCTCATCTCTTCTTCTAATGATTTCCAATAAGACTGTTTAGAAGCGGCCTGTATGTAGTTTGTCATGCAGATCTATCCTTGGATATTGAACTTCATAGCTGCAACGAGAGGATCTGTCCAGTGGGTAGGCGGTTTGCCCCCTTGGTCTGGATCCTGTTACATAGGGCGCACTGTAAGTTTCCGGAACTGGCCACTTACATAAACAATATTTAAAAATTTATTGCAACATTTGAAAATAGAACTCTTTGGCTGTAGAATGCAGTTTGTTTCATCTGACTGTCTTTTGTTTTTACCTTGTGGCGCCATTTAAAAAATTGTGTGTCTGCATCAACATGGATTTAACTCGGGAAAATTTTCGTAGTATGATTTTCTACGATTTTAAGTGTAATTTAACAGCTCAACAGAGCATCGCTCGGCTTGAAACAGCTTTTGGCAATGAAGCACCATGCAAGACAACTGTTTATAGCTGGTTTGCAGAATTCAAGCGTGGTCGTATCAATCTCAGTGACAAATCTCGCGATGGTCGGCCGTCCACCGCTGTGACCAACAAAAACATCAATGCTGTGCGCCGTATGATTGAAACAGACAGGCATGTGACCTACCATGAAATTCGCGCATCCTTAGAAATAGGCATGAGTCAAATACAATTAATCCTACACCAACATTTGGGTGTGAGAAAGCTGTGCTCGCGGTGAATCCCACACAACTTGACCGAGGCTCAAAAAACGGACCGCGTCACTTGGTGCAGTGCCATGCTTCCCAGATTCAACGAAGGTGCGTCAAATTTGGTGTGGGACATAGTAACAGGTGACGAAACATGGATTTATTGCTACGATCCCAAAACAAAGCAGCAATCGAGCGTATGGGTCTTTCAAGATGAGCCGACACCAACCAAAGTGGCGCGCGTGAAAAGTGCATCTAAGCGGATGATTGCTTCTTTTTTTAATAAAACTGGACACGTGGCTACTGTTGCTTTAGAGAATCGTCGTACAGTGAATAGTGACTGGTACACGACTATTTGTTTGCCGGAAGTTATTGACGAACTCCGTAAAAATAACCGTAAACGCCGTATCATCCTGCACCACGACAATGCTAGTTCTCACACGGCCAGACAGACAAACGACTTTTTGAAGGCGAAAAATGTAGAACTCGTGAGTCATCCTGCATACAGTCCCGACCTGGCACCTTGTGACTTTTTTCTGTTCCCAAAAATTAAGAACCAATTACGCGGTCAACGATTTTCATCACCAGAAGAGGCTGTCGAGGAGTATGAAAAACACGTTTCAGAGGTCACCACAGAGGAGTGGCACAAAAGTTTTCAAAACTGGTTTCATCGAATGAAAAAGTGCATAGACGCCAAGGGAGATTATTTTGAAAAACAATAAATTAATTTTGTACCTTTAATAGTATTTTTTCATATTCATTCCGGAAACTTATAGTGCGCCCCACGTATAAAGAGGCAAAATTGAATTAGCACCGAAAATGCTATAAATATTACAAGTATAAAAGATTAAAAAAATATTTTTATGTATTACCATGGAGCAATTACAAAGAGAAAGATACCTGAAATGGCACAGTGATGTGATCATTGGCGCCTCACCGACACAAAAGTGGGCGGAGCTTATTATTGCCCGTGCTTCATGGTTGGAGCCACGGCCGAAACCAAGCACCCCGCACGTCTGCCTTCCGCCCCGTGTAGCCTCACAAATACTTTCTTTCAAAACGCTTATTACGGCATCTCCTCTTTGTAATTACTCCATCTGTATTACTCATTTATTTTCTTGATTATTTTCTTACCAAACTGTAACAAAATAAATAGAGTGAATCTTCTCTAAAAATGAATTGTCAGTTTCCGTCCCATCGTAGGTGATTTTCCTGAAGCTAAATGACACAACATAACTGCGCACTGACGCAAATGAATGAGTGGTCTTTTCGCCATACTCCGCATAGACAATGCAGCATCATCATCTCCGTGACATGCAGCTCTTGCTTGTGCCGTCCAATCAACAGTAAACTCTTAACCATGCTTATTAAGTATTGATAGATTTATATCGATAGATCCATTTCTTTCATGTCTGTCCATGAATTCTGACTGTCATTTTTTTTATACAACTAAGTAGGCAAACAGGCGTACGGCCCACCTGATAGTAAGTGGTTCCTCCGAGCATAGATTATACAAGCGGTAGAACACGCATAAGGAGGCTAGGTCTCTCCTGAGACTCAAATGCTCAATACCGCTTGTAATCACGGGATCTTCGGCAATTCTGACAGCGCGTCTCTGTATTGAGTCAAACGTCTTAAGCTGACATTCAAGTGCTTCCGCCCACAGGTGACAACATTATTCCATATGTGGCCGCACTTGCGCCTTATATAGGAGGCGTGAAAAAAAATATTTTTGATTCTGAAGTGGGAAAGAGAATATGTAAGTCTATCTCCCTTACAAGTTTGGTATCACATCTAGTCATATACATCTAGAGTATAAACAGGCAAAAAAGTCACGCGTCCATTGCGCCTCCGATCGGCCCGATAATTTTTCAACACACCATCCACTTATTACGATCATAGACAACGCATTAACTAACGCGAGTACACAAAAACCACACCCAAAATCTAACCTTACCACTTCTTCTACAAGGTCTATATTTCAATGGTTTGTTTGTGAGTTTATTGAAGTGAATTATGGACCTTGTTTATAGGTTGTTATGGGTGATTTTTGTTTGTTAGCCTATTGTGTTGGAACTAGTGTTTTAGCCAGGCATCGGTCAAGAATCGTGACCGGTCCGTCCCAAGCACCTGACGTCTTCTCGTATTTAATGTTACCTCGCTTGAAACGTCTCTGAGACGGTTTTAAATAGATATTTTTACAGCCATGGGAAACTTTCACTGAAGTTGCCACTGAGTACTATGTACAGATTCGTTCTTTTTTCTTTTACCGTATAATCGTTGCTTGTATCATCTGATTATCCATTAAAAAATATGTTTATGTCAGTGGTGTCAATGATGATGATATTTACCTCGGAGATGCTACAATTATGGCCACCCCACTGGCCATGGAACTTTTGCCAAAGTATCTAGTTATTTTACTAACTCTCAATACACGTAGTTTGGCGAAATTATTAAAGTTAAAACCTATACCAAACTTTAGTAAGTTTACCGAAAGTTATACAAAATCCTGTAAATTCTGGGAAATTTCCAGCAGCACATCACTATTATTGACTCTTGCATAATTCAAAGAGAGTAACATCAATTTAAAAAAATAAAAATCATTTATTTCAGGCATCATGACCAATATTATCAATAAAATTCAGCACAATAGTAAGTTAAATATAAAATAAAATAATGAATTAACTAATATTAAAAATTACATTAGAATAAATAAATAAATTAACATTAAAAATAAATAAATAAATAATTAAATTAATATAAATGACTAAATGCATTTAAAATTGCATTATGAACAATCAGCAGTTAATAATCGATGTCAAGTCATAATGAAAAAGATTTTAATACATCGACAAAAAAACAAATGCAACGTGTAATATCTGCTACATGACCTGTCCAGCTTGCTAGCTGTGATACGTAGACCTATATCCACTAAAATGGCATGAAACTCAATTTTACCAATTCGAAGCTTACTGAATATCTGTGTCTCCTGTGTAAACTCGTGTGTTGCAAACAGTTCGATGTGTCAGTTTGACAGTTGAAAAAAGCGAAAATATTGTAAACTTTTAAAATCATTAACTGATCGATGTCATTATAGAAATAGAGTTCCTGATATCAAAGGGAAGATTGTAAGTCCGCCTCTATATTCATAAGATACACGCATTATAGAGAAACCTGAAATTCAGTTCTTTAACTGGCACTAATTTCAAAGGCTGCCTAAAAGCACCTGGCTCAGGGTCTTTACTATCACCTCTAAACGCAGGGATTGAGTGAACGACATGGAGCAAAGGTGTAAGGAGACATCTTGCTTGCTCACTCATTTCTGCCCTGCTATTAGAGATGATAGTAAGGCACCAGGCCAAAGCTATCCACGTTTAGGGGCACATGGTCTTCCGTATCGCAGACGACGAAATTAAAAATCGTCCTCATTCACATGCCGGACAAACTATCCTTAGCGCCACCGCCTGCCCAGTTTATCATCAATACAAGTTTATGCCCATATTAAAATATAGGCAAGCATCGCATTTTTAAAACCGCGCAATCTATATATATATATCTAACCTTAGCGCCACCGTCTACCCAGTCTATGATCAAAACAAGTCTATGTCCATATTATAGTACAAGCATCGCATTTTTTCATAGCGCACGGTCGTGACTCCCCTGACAGCTACTTTTTACCATCTTGCTCTTTTTGTATCGCTTTGTCTATTCTTATTTACGTGGCTTCGGCGGCTACATATTCGCAGACTCGAGTAATCGGTGATGAGCAAGTGGTGAACAGAAGTGGCAGTAGGTAGAATATTTTTTTATACCTTCCAGAATTCTTGTCTCGGCTTAAATCGCAAATTAACTTTTTTAAACTAACGCGTAATATATATAATACTAGCTGTTTCCCGCAGCTCCGCCTGCGTCAAAAAGTAACCTATGGTTGATCCTGGATCTTCAACTATATCCATACCAAATTTCATTAAAATCCGTAAAGCGGTTTGGCCGTGAAAGCGTAATAGACAGACAGACAGACGGACTTTCGCATTTATAATATTAGTATGGATAAAGCGTAGTATGAAGGTACTTTAAGCTCTTAATCCTGTAATTTTATGTTTTAAATCGCAAATGTTTTGTAGTTTAAGAAATTATTTACGGGATATGCCCCGCAACATTCTACGTGACGCGAGACATGTTGCTTGTTCCCACGTTAAAGACGGGCACATGTGTTGCGTAATTTTGCATTTCATTTCAGCATTGATGATAGCTAGTATATTGATTTTTTTTTTAATTGCTTGATTTTTTTTGCTTCAATATACTATGGTTAGGTATTTTCTAAATGATAATAGATTCTGCATTGAGATTAATTTTTTGAAAAAGAAATTCTTTAACCTCGCTTAGTGTCTAGTTCGGACTAGAAAAACAATAATAAGTCTAACATGAAATAGTTAAAATTCTATATACAATGCACTCCAAAACAACCAGTTAAGGATGCAAATGTAAAAGAATGGAAATGTAATTCTTATTTTTGTTAGTACCTAGGTACATACTCTTAACATACATTGGAAACTTAAATTAGGAAAACTTGGTACAAGGGTTCTACTTATTTCTTAAGAAAATCTTAGGTATCAAAGAAGTAGAGACGCGTCAAATGCTATCAAGACGAAACTCGCAGAAGCCTACGTTCGTTCTTTGCCTATCTCTACCTTCTGTTTTCACACTCTTTGGCAATAATAAGGTCTTGTCCCTAGTCCTTTCTGCGGAATGTCATGGGAACGCGGGTAGCTCTTCGTACACGACACAAAATTATTGAGATACAACTCCCTATTACCCTATTACGAACGCCGACCTATGTTTAGTATAGGAATGTTAAAACGCATATTATGCACTGAGATTTTGTATTATTTAATGATCCAGTACATAGTTATTTTGCATTCTTTCGGTTGCACGACATTTTCAAATAACTGTGAGTAAGTAGCATGTGAGTATCGGATTTGTCTAAGTACAATTGATTGTGTAATAAAATCGGTAAATGATCATAACATAGATTTTACACAAGTACGACTGACCTCAAAAATAACATTTAAATGGCCAGAACGTGGTTTTATAGTACTGACACCAGGTCATATGGGGTCGATTGGCCTTATAAAACTATTTTAAGCAAACAAAGGAAACGACTTTTATGAAATATCAAAAATGTTGAATTGTGTTTATTTGGATGATATCATTGTCCACTCTCAATTTTCAATTTTGATTTAAGAAATAAAATACTGTACCGATGTTAATAAAATGTCTATAGAACCAAATTGAAAGTTGTACTTTCTACGAAGTTATCAAATAATATGCGGTATCAAATATTAGGAAAAATCATTCACAAGAATTGAGAAGTTTTTTTAGATATTAGAAGTCGCTTGTATAAGAAGACAATTTTACAATTTAAGCCCAATTTTTTTGACCCAAATCTTAATGAATACACAAATGTTTTCTTTCGTCTATTTCAGAAACATTTAGAGCCATTTACAATAAGGAATTCGACATACATAACATTCGGGGACTACACAAGGAGATCAGTACCCCAAGCACGAATATTTGCAAGTTTCGTAACGTAAACGTATCGAGTAGTCGACACGATAACGGAACACAACGAAAGGTGGAAGCACTATCGCAGGCATATCGAGACCTCGACACGATAACGTTAGTGACGTCATGCTAATGTAAATAAGGATGAGGAAAATCGAATGAAAGATCTAAAAATTGAATGAACATTTCGTTCAAAAACTATATCCGTATTTAATTAATAAAAAATATTGTGATTCCAGGGCATATTAAACCTTAAAACTCGTCTAAATTTGATGCAATATGAAGAATTTGCAGTAAAAGTTTATATTCACTTAAAACAAATGATTTCGTTGTTTTATTTATTATTTGAACTTTGTTTGGTGAGACTGCCATGCCACGGGCCGTGCGTTTCTAAACGATCGACGCGGAGGTACCTAACACTTGAGACGATAGCAAAGCTCATTCACTAATCACTTCAAGGACAACCTTTGTTTTGAAATGAACTTGTGTCGAAAAACTTGTGATTTATAAATGTTTGGACTTATTTTACTTACTTTAAATGGATTTTCAGTGGATATTTTTGTGGATACTTGGAATATGTTTTTGTGTAGGTTGTAAAAGTGCTAAAGTGTATATTCTGTAGAGTTACTCAATTAAAGAAATTAGGCTGGTCATATTTATTTATTTGTAAACAAAGTGATTTTTAAATAAACTGTGATGGCGTGTAAGTATGTGCCTTATTTTTGTCATACTCTTTCTTCGTCCAAGCATATTTTCCCAGTTATATATTCACCTTGCGCTTCAGAGCCTAGGGCACGTTTCAATCATATAACAATGGAGCGACTGCTGTTTGCCTTTCGTAAGCGTTATTAGGAGGCAAGGAGACTGTCTGCGGCTTAAATGATCATGATGATGATGAAGCCTGCATGTCCTAATCAAACTAAAAACAACTAAACAGAGTATGCTTCCCGCGAGAATCGAACCCGCGACCTGGGGGCCCTCGGAAAAACAACTTTATTACCCACTAGACAACATAAGCAATTTTCGGAAAATTATATGCAAGTATAAAATAAGAAGATAAAATATTTTTCAAATAACCATTTCTACTTTAAGAAGATATTTTGTTTGTACATGTGGAACAATAAAATATTTTAATAAATAAATAAGATATTAAATAGTACAAAATACGATGTCGAGGGGTACTTCTTGTTTGAATGAATCATTTTATAACAAAATGTATCAATAAAATCACTTTTATTAATATTTTAAGCTTCCAATAAACTCTGACGAATGTTTTCTCACTGCAAAATTTTAAGTGACAAAACTTTCGAGAAACTCGCAAGCCAGCCTTCGACAATTACGATACCATACGTCATTTTAAGCATTCGTGCTCGCTATCTCCATACAAACGGCTTCAAGTTACGTTACCTATTCGATACGAAGACGATTCGAAACATAATGTAAATATTTGTGCTTCGAAAACTAGTTCCAATTACGCACACTAGAGGCGCTGTTCAAGTGCCCATACTAAATGCTCACGTTAACGATACGAAAGTTTTTTCGATAGTGATTCGTGCTTGGGGTACAGCAGAGGCCTAAGAGAGGCAACGGGTGACCCTCGCGCTGTCAGCTTTCTCGCTCAGCGAATAACCATAGCTATTCAACGCGGGAATACTGCTTGTGTGATGGGAACTCTGCCCAGGGGACCTAATTTAGATATTTTTAGTTTTTAAGTATTTTTTTTTGATACCACTAAGTAGGCAAACAGGCGTACGGCCCACCTGATGCTAAGTGGTTACCGTAGCCTATGAACGCCTGCAAAACCGGAGATGTCACGAACGCGTTGCCGACCTGTCCGCTATCAGCACAGCGACCCCTCTGAAGCCTGGCGACCCTACTCACCAGCAGGAACACAACACTGCATCACAGTGTTATTCGGCTGCAGTCTTCTGTAGGGTGGAGGTACTTCCCCAGACGGATTACTCCTTACAAAATATCCTACCCTCTCTTAAATTTTAGTTTTAATGAATATTTTAACTTGTATTATAAGTTTATATTCTTAAAACTAATAAAGAACATTTAGGGTCTTTCACCATTCACTGCTCAAGCAAGATCTTACAAACAAAGCATCATTCACATCTACTGTCAGAGCATATCCGTCATCTACCGACAAAGTGAGGAAGTGCAGGCCAGTTCGCTGGCAGAAGGGACAGGGCACGTGAAAACGATTAGCGCACAGAGCCGCTTTGTGTACAGTGAACACAAGATGCCTTGTACTTGAGGGGAGGTTGGGGAAGTTATGGGCATAGAAAAAATAAAAATATTCAAAAGTTGCATGAATAGTTTAATATCGTCCGAGCTTAAACGAATTCAAACGCTTCTTGACAGCAAACTTACCTAAATTAGGCATTTTGTATTATTGATAATAATTATTAGTTTATAGAGTGACATTTTTTTTAATCAACCTATATTGTCCCACTGCTGAGCAAAGGTCTCCCCCAAGTCCTTCCAAACCTCTCACTGTTCCGCCACCTCTGACCATCTAGCCTCGAATCTTCCCAAGTCATCGCTCCAGCGCATCCTCGGTCTTCCGTGGATCAATCTGTTAATTTGTATACTGGACCAGTTGGACGAATTCGACAGTAAATGGCACTAAACTGAACTTGGCCGAGATGCGTGGAAAGATAAAGGCCTTTGCTCAGCAGTGGGGTACCTAAGGCTATTCAACGAAATATTTTATACTGTGTCGTAGATAATATAGATGACTTGTTGTTATTTTATGTTTAATTCAAACGACTCTTGACAGCAAACTTACCTAAATTAGGCATTTTGTGTCATTGATAATAATTATTATTGTTTAAAGTGTCATAAATTTTAATCTGTTAATTTGTATAATGGACCAGTTGGACGAATTCGACAGTAAATAGTACCAAACTGGACTTGGCCGAGATGCGTGGAAAGATAAAGGCCTTCGCCCAGCAGTGGGGTACCTAAGGCTATTAAACGAAAAATTGTATACTGTGTTGTAGTATGACTTGTTGTTATTTTAAAAGCAACATTATGTAGATACCTACCATCAAGTAGATGCTAATTGACAAGTACCTCCAAGGAAACTGCGAAAGGAACTACTGAAAACAAAGGGTATCTCCACCTATGTATTGTAAATTTACCCTATTTAATGCCAATAAATTATTTGATTTGATTCTATCTACAGAATAAATGATATTCTCGGTACCACATCGCCCCAACTTCCCATAGCGGCGTTGTCGCGTGCTATCGAATGTCTACTGAAGGGCCTGTCTGTCTGTCTGTTCGTTTGTCCGTCGAAACAGGCATAATGAGTTACCATAACATACTGCGGTATGTAGGTGCAATCTAACTTGTGTGTATTATTGTTAAGACTGTACAGAAACCATATTGTTTGACCTCGGTGTGGTATTTAGTACAATTTTGATTTTAAGGAATTTTTATTTATTATTTTTATTTTTTTTGGTAATTAAAACACACATTTGAATCACATAAACTATATAAAATCTTGATAAATACATAAGAGAATAGTTTTACAATTATTACATAAATATTTTATTTAATTTTGACAAAATGTTGTTAGCCAGAGTCTATAGCAAGTTTAAAACTCACTTCAACAAGTATGCTCTAAGCAGTCACGTTTAAATTAAATGAAGAATGCCTTTTATTTTGGCATAACGTACCAGTAGTCCTTCTTACACTGGTCATTGCAGTGCCAAATTTCATACAGTCCGAATAATTAGAAGACAATGCCAGCCTTTTTCATCACTCTACCGCGAAGGGTCAAATGAGCGCGTTCGTTAATACTACGCCACTTTTGGTCGAAACGCGAAATGTAGAAAACTTAGTGTCAATTTCTTCACTCATTGAGTTGACCTGTTTTGGTTATGAAGATAATAGTTCGTTGTTTTATGTTTGATGAGTCATAGACGCAAGTGCAATGCGCATTTGATAATGTTATTTTGCTATGAACAGAATTATTTTTTAATGGAATTTTGTTGGCACGTAGATCACCGTCATTATTTTTTTTTTAAATAGTACCTAGCTTTGTAACTAGGCATTTTCTTATTGTTTTGTTTTTTGATTTTCCGCCATTTTGGAAGGTGTTCAAAACTTGAAAGAAAATTTGACACTTAGTATTTCTTATTACAGACAATGTTGTTGCACTAGTTAACTCCATGGTTTACATTTTTGCTCATTCTTCATTTAAACAAGTAACAAGAAGATAAATAATTATTTGGACCATTTAAAACATAGTATTTAAGACTTTTTCAGTTCTGCAAATTATTTTACAAGGTTTTAGATTTAAAACTCTATTTTTTTTTTCTTTCTATTATTCTACAAATCTGTAAATATACCTTACAAATAATGTTAATAATGTTTACCTATAATTGTGTAATTACACGGATATTATTGCACTACAATTGAAAATTTAAATTTCAAAAACAACTTAAACTTCTCTCTACCAAGTTAGTGATGTATAATGATAATTACCCAAATGTTTGCTACATTATATCCAGACACAATTCAACCACTCGACAACCCCAGTACCCCAAACAAACCTAATCATCACAAAACAGGAAACGAAAACTCGAAAGTTTGTACAACGATTACCGAGTTTAATGGCATAATCGAACGAAATTCGAAATTCCGGCGATTTCCCCAAACGACCCTCGAGATAAAAAGTTGAGCAAAAAGCCAGCTACTCAAACTAAGCGTGAAATATGGAAAAAAAATGCTACGCAAGTGAACAATCAGCCATTCAATGCATCATAAAAATATGATTGACGTGTTCTATAATATGACATCTTCCGAGCGGTGATATTTTTTTGTCGCCACGCTCCATATGCCCCTTAATTTTGGACCTAAAGTGCGTAGATTCTCCATTTAAAATTCAACCTTTTTGAACAACATTAAGATTGAATTTAGATTAGTAGTTTTATGATTTAAAGGCGTGACTGTTTTCGCAATAGCATTAGAAAGGAGATATTAAGAGTACTCTGAAATCCAATTACTCCTTTGTTCGGTTGGATGTGGATTATGTTTCTAAGCCTGTCCTGGCTATATACCGGGATAGCTATTGATGTCTCTTCTTTTGTGTCCTTTCAAGAATTTCAATGTCGTTATGACGCTTGGAAGCCGCCGCTGTTAGTTTTTTTCTTAGTCAAATATTGTGATAATACATATGTTTTGCTACCTATTTTAGGCTTATAAAACAAATTGACATATCTATTTGGCGCAAAATAGGGCCTTCGCATAGCGAATTGAACAATTTGGAATAATAATAGAACTACTTTATTTACCTTTCGATGCGAACATTTTCTAAGTAAAGAATCGTCTATCTATCTACATTTACTATAGGTTCAAAAAAAATACGTTCAAATATTTTTTTTAAATTTAGGATATAAATTTCATTTCATGACCAATGTTATGTATTCCTATTATTGGTGTTTATATTGAAACCAAGCCTGTAGTGTAGTTTATGAATGATGTATATTACTCATTAAATTAAACTATTTTAATACGGTTTTATCGCGTTTATTACTTATTTATTTACACCTGACGTTTCAAACACTTTACAGCGTTCATGGTCGCAGGCAGACTGGTAATAAACGCGATAAAACCGTATTAAAATAGTTTAATTTAATGAATAACAATCGCGAAAATATAAGAAATAATTATGTATATTACTGTTGATGTACTTCAATAATAATAAATATAAAAATATATCTACGGGAAAAAGGCGTGATAATATGTATGTATGTAAAAGTATAAACAAGAACTGCCTTAAAAGCCTACAGTACACCTAAAAACATTGCCACTACTTTCTTTGTTGGTAGTTAGAAGTAGCACGTACCCTAATCTACATTTAGTACTATTTCCATAAGTAATTACTCGATGACAATGTCTCCGATAACCCCATCACATCTCACATCAGACCAACCGACATGAGACCGATACGCCGTTTGACAGAATTCGGTCACTTATCACATTTCACAGAAACAGTGTCGGGACTTAATGAGACAGTCTTAGATCTTGTGATAACCGTCTTTTGTTGTTAAATGACACTGTTAACATTGTCCTAACGTTAGTCCTCTATGGAAACATCTTCATTGTCATGATGTTTTATGTTTTCGCGATTGTTACACATTAAATTGAAATGTTAGATATAAAAACCTAAGTAATAAACGCGATTAGGTATAGAAAAGTTTAATTCAATCTTCATCATCCGTATGTATTGTGTCCTATATTCCTTATTGCCCTTTATCAATATGATTTACCTATGTTTTAACAAATAAGTAAATGATTGATTGATTGATATATTCAGAAAGCATCTTGAATCTTTGGGTCCTTTCGTACTCAAATTTTAAACATCAATGTATTATACCTGGTGTTTCCCTTTTTAATTTGAGGTTAGTTCTTTGTGTCTTCGGAAATTATTTTTAGTACTTGTAAACTTTGTGCTTTTGTGCATTATTTTTCACTTTTATTTATATGACATTGATATCAGAGAACAGAAGTAGGGATAAAAATTCTATATAGTAGGGCTTCAAATAGTATTTTTGGTATTGAAGCCGGCTTTAGTGCCTTTTCATAGCATCTGTCGCATAGTGCCCACTGTTTTTCATAACAGTTTTGTATTATGGCGATCAACAGATCAGATGGTCAAACGATCTGAAGAAGGTCACAGACAAGCGCTGGATGTAAGCCGCTTCCAGCTTGTCATTTTGGAAATTGGAGGCCTATGAACAGCAGTGGACTATATCTGAATTGATGATTGTAATACCGGTTGAAATTCTCACACAGCATCTTGATACATCCACGTGCACTGCCCGGAGCCTAATTACAGCTTAACACTGCATTAACAGGACGACCGGTATAGAACAAATAAACTCCAATTTAATATCTATAAACTGATCGTAAAACACGTCTGCTTAACAAGGATACATGTCGTAGTATATTCAACTTATATTATTCACGTCTCGTTTGATGTTGCATCTTCAGATTGTTGTTGTGTTTGGGATTCACTTTACCGTTCTGTGTCTTCCATTACGACCAGTTTCCAGTGGCTGTAAGACCATTACTTCCATTCATGATATTTTCAATACAAAGTTAGTCAGATTTTTGAGACTTATGCTCTGGTGAATAAGCACGGTCAGATACTTAGTCCCAATGTAACCAAAGAATTTTAAAAAACATAGCAAAATATTATTATTTTTTAGAATTAGGTTCTTTAGATTCAGACAGCGTTTTACGAATACTACTTATAAACATACCAACAGTGCTAATTTTGAAATATATGACACTCCCCGAAAACTGGTTGGTCGAATGAGAATCGTTCTTCGAACCATAATCTCTGACTCTGTTTTCAGTGAGTCACACATCTCAAAGATAGCACTCCTGAACGAACTGCACAAAATCACTGTCAATATCGAATCCAATAATCGAATAATTAGCAAATTGGTCACACAAAACTTTACGACTGCGAATGACTAAAACAAAATTGTAATTAGCTGTAAATCGCTGCGTGGCGACCGTCGATCGATTCTCGATTCCCGACACAATTATGAGTATCGATTATGGTTTGTGTGAGCGTGCGTGCCAATGGGGTGTGTGTGTGGGTGTACACAACAGATTTATTGTTAATGGTGTCCTGAACATAATTAAAATGGTTGATGTTTTGCCCGGCGCGCTGCGGCCGGCCGTACTTCCAACGAAATACAGATTAGTATGAAACAGAGGCTGCTAGTAACAAACGTTGGATTACAACGGCTTTCGTCGAAGCCAGGTAATTGTTTCAATAGCAAAGGATTAGCTTTCTTCCAACCTTTATTAAAGAGGGATACTTTATGAATGGTCTTTGAAGAAACGATATCGTTTGTGTAAACATGGTTTAAGCGCTTATTGAAATGTTGGAAGACACTGTGGTTAATGTTTTCTTATGTTTTCGCGATTGCTATTCATTAAATTAAACTATTTTAATACGGTTTTATCGCGTTTATTACTTATTTATTTACACCTGACGTTTCAAACACTTTACAGCGTTCATGGTCGCAGCCAGACTAAGTTAACATTTGTCTTTGATGTCATAAGATTACAAAACGACCGCCTGAAATTTAACCACTGTGGTTAAGTTAGCATTGTACTTATTAAATATCTCTTTTTCAGAATATGCTATCAATGAGGAGAGATTTTTTTATTTATTGTGAACCTCTCATGAACATGATGATGTATGGTGATTTATCAATACAGCCACTTTAAATACTTTTATTAAAAAGTTTCATAAGTATATTTTAATCCAATTACTTAAATTTAACAGCTGAGAAAAATAATGAAAAATCATCGTAATATTTGCGCACATTTTGTAAACAATGTTGTAATTTCAATTTTGTGATAAATATCCCAGATGTGGGCAATCAA
The DNA here is from genome assembly GCA_947363495.1 of Euzophera pinguis. Classification (NCBI taxonomy): domain Eukaryota; kingdom Metazoa; phylum Arthropoda; class Insecta; order Lepidoptera; family Pyralidae; genus Euzophera; species Euzophera pinguis. The sequence continues at coordinate 1,739,719 of OX376168.1, read as the reverse complement.
TATTTATTGTATTCACACTTTAATATTATTACATCAGCATTACAGATTTTGATGAAATTTGGTATAATATACCTAGTTGAAGACCCGGGGTTTCACAGTTGTTTAAAAATAAATAAATGAAAAATAAGCTCTGTATACCCAAATTACTCTGTACCAAGTTGGGTGTTATAGATGATGGTGAGCGATAAGCGATGGGATCTCACCTCGTGGTATATGCAGCCTGTGGCGCCATCTGCCCTGGACAATGGGTACACGAACAATATACTGCGGACTCACCTGCCGTAATGACTGGTACTAGGTATATACTGATTGGAGTGATATCAGCAGCCCTATTTTTGAAATGTATGACATTCTAGCTCTATCCCGTAGCTTCGCCTGCGTCTAAAAGTAACCTACGTTTGACCTCGGGTCTTCAAATATATTCATACCAAATTTCATCAAAATGCGTTCAGCGGTATGGCCGTAAAAGCGTAACAGACATACAGATGGACAGACCGACAGATATTAGCATTTATAATATTAGTATGGATATGTGAGTATGGATTAGTATGGAAGTATGGATATTGAAGGATAAACGGCCCACAGCCAGCTTTAAAAAGTAGCCTATGTTCGACCCAGGGTCTTCAACTATATTTATACCAAATTTCATCAAAATCTGAAAAGGTTTGGCTGTGAAAGCGTAACGGACAGTCAGACTTTCGCATTTATAATATTAGTATGGATATTTTATTTGTTTGTTTGTAATATCTTTAATGTATAAAAAAAAACAAATAATTTACATACACAAGCATGGAAAAACAATAAGTAAAACAGCGGACTTATCCCACTTAGGGATTTCTTACAGTCAACCAGCGAGTGACAGGAGAGGATATGCTTACCAGAAAGGTAGAAGCGTGTACATGATAATATTATTATGAAGGAAATACATTAATAAATCTACATACTTATATAGAATAATCATACATACATACATATAAATAAACATATTATACATACACCCATGTAACTAGCTTATAGGTACTTTTAAATGTCTAAGTTAATAAGTAGTTCATTAGTAAGTCAGGGGTGTTGTTTCCAAGCATCTGTCCGATGGCTTGGATACATAACCCATGTCCATCCGAGTCAGTAGCATCCTAGTACCTCATCCTTTCTCCAAACCCAACCACTTCCCACCCTTCCCTAGCTCAAGAATGGGCAGCTCGGAAGTACAATAAGCCGTTGAAACTGCGCTCGCCAACCCGCCTGCCAAGCGTGGCGAGTATGGCAACCACCCCTCAATTTCGGGGAAGCCTAAGTCCAGCAGTGGACTGATTGCGGCTGAAACCGATTAGTTAGTATGGATGCCACATCTGTACTTCTTTGCGTGTCGATGGCTTTATATTATATTAGCCCAGAAACAAAGCCAACTGGAGGCCTATTTTTGAAAAGTATGACATATATGTCGAAGAAAAAATATTCGACTCACCGATTTTGCATGAGTCGCTCTTTTCGAAAATAGCACCCCTTAACATGTCAGATTCCAAGTATAAATCATTCATTGTGCAGGTATTAGGGTACCTAAAACTATCCTTGGTGGATGATAGTAGATAAGTTAACTAAGAAATTCCATATAAAATCTTACGCGGTCGCTAGCGTCTCCGTTAGTAAAATCTCAGGCACAGAGCGACTATGGTCTTATTTCTATGACATTTTTAGAGGAAATTTTGACAGAAACGATCATGAATCAAGATGATTGGAGTATTCTCTACTAATCTCTAATTAACTTATGAAGTAATGATGTAAATTACAAAAAAAAACAACTGGATGACAAATAATCCAGAGTCACATAATAATAGTCAAAGTGATGTTTACAGCAAGTTCATTCATTCATTCGACTCGCTCAGAAGAGGCTAGTTTCCAGGGTCAAAAGACTAACATTAAAATTAGTCAGTCATTTAGGGAATCAAAATATATTAGTGACGTACTTTTTCTTTTGTCGATTGAGCGATTAATTATAAAGATATAACGCATCAAAGTTTAAGAATAGGGCTCGTGACGTCACATATTGCGAAAAAGTGTAGCACACTGTGACGTCACACGGAACTTTAACGCGCCATATCTTTACCATTCTTTGTTTAATTTTCAAAAGAAAAAATAAGTCTCCGATATTTTTTGATTATCTAACTGACGGACTAATTATATTTTTTTAGGAAACTAGCCTATTAGCGCGACTCCAGTTGGGCTCTAATTTCAAGCTTAAAAAATCTACAAAAACGCTAAGCCGCAAAATATTAACTTCCAAAAAATTCAAATTAAAAAATTCTTTGTCAACCGATAAAGCTAATCGCCCACCGACGATAAATCATCCGCCCATAATATTAGACGCGATACATTTAATTTATTTTGTACGTTATCCCCAAAATCGCCACCACGCCTACTGTTGTTCAGATGGGACATTATATCTCTGGAGGAAATTACCGCCCAATATATTATCGGGCGATATATTAATACGCAGGTCATAGAAAGAGGCAGTTATATAATAGCTTGGGTATACACCGTGAAATTTTAGTCGTTTTGGACCCATCGTCCAGCGACTCCATTCATGCAACTGAACAACTTTCCCCAAGATACATGAGTCGAAATATGGAGTAAATTTTTGGACCTCCCATACAAAATATCTCATCACGTGACATAACTTACTATGGGAAGTCCAAATTTGTTTTTCATGTTTCGAGCTATGTTCCTTGGGGAAATTTTTTCGGTTGCATGAATGGAGTCACTGGACGATGGGTCCAAAACGACTAAAATTTAACGGTGTATTTAATTGATTTAGGCATTTTATTTATTTACTTTATTCATGTATACAATAAAAATGCAAAGGATTTTACATAAGAGGAAAAGATGAACAAGGGAGCTGCTTATTTCTAAAGCATTTTTTTCCAGCAGACCCATGTGAGAAAAGACAGAAGGGTGATTGGCGTGTACAAAAAAAAAAGAAAAGTGAAGACTATACCTAATTACCTAGGTACAAAATTGATAAAATCATTGTAATATAAACATACTTAATGTAATAAACAAATATCATTATAAATAATACATACATAATAAACCATTAGATTCATACAAGCACTTAGCAAATTATTTTGCGTGCTTCTGCCACCAGTTAGTTCGTGTAAACTTTTGCCGGCCGGCACCCACTCACTACTGTTAATAACAGTGCCCACTGCCCACCCACTGCTTCCTTGGGTGCTTGGGTTACCACCAGTTACTGGCGGAAGCACGCAAAAATAATTTGATAAGGGCTTAAGCATATTTTTTGTAACTATTTTGTGTCCCACTGCTGGGCAAAAGACTCTTTTCTGCCACACATCTCTGTTCAGGGCTATTTCTTTTCAACTTTTATAGAACTCTCTTAAGTAATTTCGTTTTTGGCCGTCCCTTCTTTCTACCAGCATAACAAAATAGCTACAAAAATTTTAATTAATAACAACCTTATAGAAATTACCACAATTGATTTTCACACTGTTTTTAGTTCTTAAAACTCGAACATCTATAAAAAATTGAATAAAGTGCGTAAAAATCTTCGATCTTCGAAAAATCTTGTCATTAATATTTTGTATGGTAGGTCTGTGTTTTCACTACTTTCCTTTGAAAATGTTTCACGTACTTAATTAACTGTAAAAAAAATACTTTTGTGCTCATAAAGGCAGTCTGTTTTAATCCGCAACTTTAAATGTGTTCGAACATGTTTGTATTTTTAAATCACCTCCTGATAATAAACGCAACAGAAGCTACACTCCGATTTTTCTATAGTAGACACAAAATGATTTAACTTATAACACAAAATGTGTTCTCCCCATACGACGGACGTAATTAAATAAAACATTTTTCTATTATATGTTAGGTAAATGCAGAATATAAACTTGATTTTTCATAAAATATAATTTTACATATCTCCTTCACACCATGAGCATTGCTTCGCGCTTAAAAATCAAAGGTTAATGTTTTAGTAAAATGTGTTTTGTTTATAATAATTGAAGACGCATGCTTTGTTTTGATTAGATAGTTACAACTTCTGTTGATAGATGGAGCTAGTAATTAAGCTAACGGTTGTTTTAGTGATTATTTTATCATTATTATAAACGATGTAATTGTAGAATACTTCTGACATTCATTTAATTTTTGTGTGTATGTTATAATCAATTGGTATTGAATAAGTCATTCCTTCTACTCTGTGTATTTAAATACAGTCATAGTTAAATTAAAAAATCATTTATACATACCATAACGCCTTTTTCCCGTAGGGGTAGGCAGAGACTACGGATTTCCAATTGCTACGATCCTTACAGACTTCCCTCGCTTCTTCTAGACTCATCACTCTCGTCATACACGCTCGTCGATTACGGGTACTCCTGACGGTCCTACACTACGACACTACCTTTCTAAGGTATAAATTACTTATTACCTTTGCATTGTGTCCTACTCGTTTTATGTATTTTATTTATTTAAGTATTTTATGTAGATTTATATAATGATTTCTTATGTTTTCGCGATTGTTATTCATTAAATTAAACTATTTTAATACGGTTTTTATCGCGTTTATTACTTATTTATTTACACCTGACGTTTCAAACACTTTACAGCGTTCATGGTCGCAGGCAGACTAAGTTAACATTTGTCTTTGATGTCATAAGATTACAAACTACCGCCTGAAATTTTTATTGGGAACTATTCCGATTCACGCAGTATTGGCTCACAGTATCTAAGGGTCTTGCAGTCTACTTCCGAGTTTGCGATTTTATTAAGTTAATGACTGGGTCCCAAGCTGGTGGTACCTGCCATCCATCCTCTCTATTGAAATTAGGATGTTTTTTAATTTCAATAGCTTCACGTAACATCCTTGGAATGAATCTGTTTTCCTTTGCAAGGACTTGAGGATTATCAAAACGCATATAGTGGTTGGGTTTGTCTAGAGCATGTTAAAAACCGTATTAAAATAGTTTAATTTAATAGATTTATGTATACAAAAATATCTATGTAAGTTTATAATCTGTTTTGTTGTAGATAACATGTTAGCTTTCTGCACCGCTCGCTCAAGTTTTTTTTATTCTCTGTTCCTTTCTATAAGGTTGGCTGGAAGAGATTGCATTAGCGATAAGTCCGCCTTTGTACTCATTCCTCTTAATGTTAATTGGTTTCTTTGCTGTATCTTTTCTTACATGTATGTAAATGGTGCAATAAAGTGTTCATTCATTCATTCGTTTATTCATTCACTCACACCCTCCCTCCGAAACACATACCGCACCTCACCGCGCAGATCTAGGCTATAAATCAAGATCAAAACAATGCCAGGATACCTACCTAGAATTCATGTTCATTGTTAAAAAATATGTGTGCATATTCCCTATTCCCAAACAAGACTAGACGGTATAATCGAAATCACCCCAAGATATTCTCATAAACTTTCAACATGATCTGTCTCTTTCTCTCTGACAAAATACAAATGCTCCGATCGACATATTTCAATCGGTTTTTATTCAACACAATTAATAATTCGTAAAAATCATTAAGAGGACACGGGAACAAAAGTCGCCGTCCTTTGTGCCATGTTGTCTTAAAAAAAAGAGATTAAAAAAGTTGGAATAAAACGGTCATGAGTGATATAGAGTGCGTGGGTTTGGGTTCTGTTGATCTTTAAATGCAGCGGATTGCATATTTTATTGTAATGTGTAGTCACAATCATAACGTTTGTATTTTTTTCTATATAATAATGACCAATAAAAGAAAAATAAAAACGAAATCTGTAGATGCCGTGCCTCACTGTTGGGCAAAGGCACAGTTTTATTCACCCTTGGTCTACATTCGTCTCTCCAAAGAGCAATATGCATCCGATTCGGCGATTTGCAAGCAGCGTTTGCAATTATTAAGAAGAAAAACAAGTTCAAAAGTATTGTTTTGAATATTTATGTAATTAACAAGAGAAACATTGTTGAAAAAAAAAAAAACAATTTGAAGAAATTGCGTTAAATTTTTACCCTCATCTTTGCAAATGATAAACGTGTTTAACCATATATTTATAAGATAGATGTAATTTTATATAAAGTGTAATTCATCCTACCTTAATTACAGAAAAAAACAATTGTACATCCAGAAAAATAACCCTAAGCTCTACTATACGATGCTCCAAGATGCAAGATGCTCCAAAATCAAACTCTAGGATAACCATGACTTAAAAAAAGGATTTTTCATTCGACAGCGGTCCCCTAAAAGATTAAAAAAGGTTCCAACTCCACGGGGAGCGGTGCTCACTAAACCAACACGGGATGTGTCGACACACGCATTTCTGTGATCCGCCGACTGCGTGTTAGCTAGATATGTTGTCTGAATGTTCTATCATGTTTGTGGTTTTATAGACAAACTGCACAGGTTCAACATAAAATATAGCAAAATATAGCCTAAAAATATATTTCTATGCAAATAAAATCAACAATTCATACTAATATTATAAATACGAAAGTCTATCAGTCAGTCTGTCTATCTATTACGCTTTCACGGCCAAACCGCTAATCGGATTTTGATGAAATTTGGTATGAGTATAGTTGAAGACCCGGGGTCAAACATAGGCTACTTTTTGACGCAGGCAGAGCTGCGGTAAACGGCTAGTAAAAATCATAAATGTAAGCTTTCAGTTCTCTCCTACTGCATTTAGGTATATAAATTATATTTTGTTAAAAATGTGAACATACTGTAGACACTGTAGTTAAGTCAAACATGTTGAGCACAATCAACGATATGTTACTAACTTAAGGATAATGCGCTCGTCTGCGATTCACGGAATCTGGGCCTATGTTCATGTAGGTACGTTTGGCTAACTAATACTCACATATATATGTTTTGTAATAAAAACGATCAAGATTATTCAATAAGGCGAACGTGCAGCGCAACTTTATTGTGTTTTTTCTTATTATGAAAAAAAAAACAATATTTTAATTTTGTCCCACTAGGCAAAGGTCCATGCCAACGTCTTGTTGTTCCACCATTTCCAAAACTTACTTTTCAATATTCTTATGTTTTATCATCGCTTCAAAGCATTCGTGTTCTCATTTGCTAATAACCGTCACCAACAGTGGCTATTAAATAAAAATTAAATCTACTCAGCTCAGATACCCAGCAATTTTAATAAAGATATCCATGCCATGGTTTTCCCTAGTGACTATAACATGGGAGCCTTCAAAAAGGGCGTGAAATAAATTCTTCAGGCTCGGCAACGCGCTCGTGACATCTCTGGTGTTGCAGGCGTTCATAGGCTACGGTAACCACTTACCATCAAATGTGCCGTACGCCTGTTTGCCTACTTAGCCGCTGTAATGTTAGTTCTATTAAAAGATGTCAACAGAGAATTTAAATGAGTTTTATAGTCATATAAGTTTCACTATTGATGATCTAAGCCCTGCTTTTTCTGAGTTTTGGTCCTTGCGGATATAATTTTCCAATTTTGATTCGTTACGAGAATCAAAATTGGAAATGTACAGTTGACACCGATTATTTTAAATAATGACCAATACCCAAAGACAATGAGCAACAAATGAGCCGGGCATTCTTGGCGCTACATCAAAGAACTGACGTTACACCACCCGCTGGTCACCATCCGCGGTGACAGCCAACGTCGTATCACCACGCACGATATAAATGATCCTATGTAGGCTTCGCATCCCTATGGCGAAGGTGGATTTACACGGTGCGGAGTTGAAAATAAAAGAAAATAAGTTCAAAAATCTATATATAGCGAGTCAACGAACACTTATAAACTCTGCGAGGTTTTCGCGGTTTTGGTATTATTCCTGGAAATTAAAAACAAATTATTTAAAAAAAGTTATCATAATTTTGTGTGGGTTTTATTGGCAATCGACCATGTACGCTGGTGTCAGAGTTGATCGGAGCCGTCTCACAGCCTCTGACGTGGTTCCTTTAACGACCACTAAAAGCCTCAACATTATCAGGCAATTAGGTGATTCAAGCCTGAAATGTCCTATCCAAACTGGAACGCACTAAACAAACTATGCTTTCTATGATAATTAAATACACGACCTCCAGGTCTAAGGTCACGAAAGTAGGAAATGGGAGCTATAGAAAGGATGAAATCTTTGCTTTAGTGCTGAGGTAGAAAGACCAACTTATCTATCTTAAATACGCCCAATTTGGAAACTTGATAGGTACTGCTCTAATTCAGATCTGTCCAGTTTGGAGATTTTTAATCTTACTTTTATTTTTTAAAGGAAATATAACAAAGCATCGCGCACCCTGAGCTGAGAGCTCTAAATTCACAGGACTTGACATAAACATTTTTTTTATGTTATTCCTAATCGTCTCTTATAAACGCACGATACGATTCGCAGCGCTCCACAAGGCACGCTCCTAGGGCCTGCGTGTCTCCTCTTTTACAATGTGCCCATAACGCCGACTTCCCTGTATTTATGCCTCTTTGTCACGACACCGACCAATTGGATGTCCAGATAATTTACTCCAAAGTGACGACATTAATAAAGGCTGATGTAGAGTCCTTTAATAATCCATTCAGGGAGCGTGCTGTGACAATGTTGTCTATAGTATCGATGTTCTGTTTTATTTATGGTTACTGATTAAATTAAGTTTCATTTGAAATGAAATCGTTTATTTTCAATATAGGACATAAATATCACTTATTGACGTCAATTTACTTATATTAAGTTTACCACCACTTCCAAAGCGCAAGTGGATAAGAAACGCCACAAACACCACTGCAGCATTTTCTTCAAAACGTCAATTTACAAATAAGAAAAAAGCTTTCCTTAATTAACTAGGTAACGAATTCACATGCTTGTCAAAAATTTGCACAATATGTTTTATTGAAGTATTTTCGCATTTTGTATGTAATATTATTTTATTTACTGTTGCTTGGCGCTGGAGATCTTACACCTAGTTTATCTTGGCAAACGTTCTCTCTTTTTTTATGTCCAACGATTGCCCATGATCCCACCTGATGATGAGCGCAGATGTGGTCTATGATGGAGCTCGCTGGCTCATTAATAGCCTATTCACTCCAGCTTTGAAGATACCCAGGTTGTAAGAATCCGAAAATACGTCTACTGGAAGGGAGTTCCAATGCTTAGCCGCACGTATTAAAAACGATGATACAAATCGCTTTGTGCGAACCTTTGGGATTTCAACAACATAATATGGATTTAAAATAATAACATATTATGTTTTTAGAAGTTTTGTAGAATTAAGGTAATACTTTACGTTTTTGATTTAAGTTAAATACACAGTCATTTTACCGTGTTTAACTGATTCGCTCTAAAATAATTTTTAAATTCGTACTTTGAAGTTTGACTAACTTACTATATATAGATTGCTAAACAATAAATTTGCCTTTACTCCACATAAATGTGTCGCCTATGAAAATTTATTGATCATTATGATGGAATCATTTTGTATCGTTTTTATTTGATAATATTTTCAACACTCAATACTTTGACTTCTACTTTTAAATATTTTAACTGTAAAGGCCTTGTCATTGATATAGATGACGATTAAAACAATTTAAGGCCAGATAACACCAAAATACCCTCAATTGAGAAGTGCGATAGTTGAGACAATTGAATTGACGAAGACCTCTCAATTAAATAACGTTTTGGCTAATAACTGTTAATTACTTTAAAAGCTTTTAACAATTGCAGATTAAATGATGATTGTTATAGATGGCCTTCTGTTGATTCAAATCACATGTTATATCACTGTCATTATCATAGAATCACTTAAATCGTCATCGGTTTTAAAAATCTCTGAGACCAATGTATCTATATACATCTATAATTGTCCATACTTCCATACTAATAATACTCTATGTAAGCTTTTTCCAGTTCTATATTGATCTTTAATTATATGAAACTAGCTTTTTCCCGCAGCTTCGCCCGAGTCAAAAAATAGCCTATGTTTGACCCTGGGTCTTCAACTATATTCATGCCAAATTTAATCAAAATCCGTTCAGCGATTTGGCCGTGAAAACGTAACAGAAAGACAGACAGACAGATAGACTTTCGCATTTGTAATATTAGTATGGATGGATTTTATTATGTCATATCTAAATCTCTCGTGCTCAGAGTAAATCACTATTGTGATTTTGAACTTCTAATTTCTTCTTGTGAAGTTGAAATGGCTGCCTCTTCAGACTCGTTTAGACCAATAACTGGCCACGGCCACAGCCCTATCGTTGGCCGCTAACAGATCCTCATACGTGCAGGAGTCTGGGCATTTGAGACACACTAACAGATGCCCCAAGGACTGAACATCCCCGTAATTAACAATGGCTGTCAGCCCAGAAAACCCCACCTGACTCTGTTCTGCTTGCATCTCCCAACACCAGCTCGAAGTCTTATTATGGACTTTCAAACAGCCCAGGGGAGAACGCCACTACTAATTTAGCTTCTCTTTAGATCTTATCATTGTAGAGATTCAAATCAGCCGGCCTACTACCTCCTCTACTTCTTAACAAAAAAGTTACCGATGACCAACACAAAACATTTGACAGCCAAAATATATCAGAAATGGTCGAAATTCGGAAGGTATCATCAAAGTCACAATAGGGCAGAAATAAAAACTATTATTACTTTACAACGAGCGGCTTTTGTCCCAAAAACACGACTAATGAAGTCCAACCCGAGTTTTATTTCGCCAGTAAAGTTTCACATCGTAAATTCTCGTCAGTCAAAACGATTAACAGAAAAAAACGGTTTCTTAGAAAAAATTAAAACAACTAAGTTATTGCTCGACCAAAAAGAACTTTAAAGTGACACATTTAAATTTTAATTTCCTTGAATTCGATTTTCGAACCTTGAGTGATGCGGACAGACTGTCATAAGTCCACTTTCGGCGATTCTGTTATTTCTAATTTCAAATTTCGTGTTTTCTTTGACTTTTGTGTTTTTTTTCTGGCTTTGGCGGTACGCTTATTGGGACCAAATGACACGACAGGTGACGGTTTTTTTTTCGTAGTCCTATTAGAGAGGGCAGGCAAGAGAATTGTTATACATTTTATTGCGTGTCCGTAGTTTTATGTCGTGCGATCTCGAAAGCGATAGCAGGGCTAATTTGCTGGATTCTAATTTCGGTCACAGATGTTGCGATAAAGATGTCTTTGTTGGCGTTTTATTGTGGAATACGCTATTTAATTATAGGAAATATTATTAATTTGTGTTTTTTACTTTGATGAGCCGCAATTTTTAGATGGTGTATTTTATTGTGTTACGTAATCTGTTTTAGGTAGTTAGTCATTACAGAACATCCAAAATACAAAGACGTATACAATGATGCTACGTACAAATTAACTGACTGTAATTTAAAGGGTATGGAGACGATAAGGGTTGGTGTTTTCTATTCCATTATTAAGCTTCATTATGAAATCTGTAAATGGCAAACATAAAGCCATGCTATGATGATCGTAATAGCGACAGATGCAAAGAGCTAATCCTAGTTGAAATGTAAATTTTAGAAATTATTGAAATATTTTCACATAATTTTATGTCTAACAAAAAAAGAGGACAAACATATAAATAGTTATTAGCCAGCCATAAAAACATAACTTTAATAATTTAAACAAACGTTCAGGACATTAGCAGACATCAGTCAAAGTGAAACAATCGTAATTGCGTTGTCCTAAACATTTCATAAGTACTTGCCGAACTGGCTATTAAAACTGCATTACAGAACTCTACGGTACAATCGCGAACATAATACTTAACTAGTATTAGTTTTTAATCTCTGAATTTTAGTGTTCAGTCTATGGCTCACCTCATGAAGAGACCTAATTTTCCAGATTCCTGCACGGTTGAGGATCTTGGAGCGGCCAATAACAGCGGTCAACGTAGCCACGTATTGGTATAGCCATATATGAAATCGTCGCTATTTCGACTCGAGAAGAAGAAATGTCAGGATTAACCTGACAACAGGTGGCGCTATAAGGCTTCGTGTATAATACTAGTTTGGCATACGTGAATAGAGCCCAGCCCAATGCTCAAGTTACTAATGGGCAAAATTGGGTTTTATGATGATGATGATGACGCTCACAAAGTGTAAAAACGGGAGTCTGCCACTTAATTTCCATATAATACTTTTTCTCCGATGTAGGTATGATAAAGGTAGAGAATTGAAATTTTCATGCAATATATCCTCAAAAATAAATACTAGAAAAAGTTAATTATTTCTTAATAAAACAAATATAATTTCAACCAAGTCGTCGATGAATTAACTACAAGTACGACGAAGTTGTTAAATGTAGAGCAAGGGATATATGCAAAGATCAAACGAGAAGAAAGTGAAATTTTAATTGACGTAGTTGTAAAAGTTATATAACTATAAAAACCAAAGAAAAAAAAATACATTTTTTTTAATTGAATTGTTTTATAAAACACTTTTCCACGCGTCTATACCGATTTAGTCCAGGAAACTGAAGCTTGACGGACACTCGCTCGTAACATATAATATTGTGGAAACAGGATAAACATCTCCAAATTAGAGTGGTCATTACGGCAAAAATAATTTGTGCGTTTAATTGCGTGTATTACTCAATTTCTCGCTTTTCGACGAGTATCAATTAAGTAATATGGGAATTAATTATATCAATCAGAAATAATATCACGAAGATTTATTATGTACATTTATTATATTTATTCATGTACTTATAATGTGCATTTTCTGGATTTTTCAATGAAAAGAACGCATAGTCCGAGTAAAAGAAGAAAATATATTAAAAGAAAAAATATTACATACCTAAATTGAATTAAATATCAATTGTTTGACATAGGTATTTAGATTCCCTTTATGCAATTAATTGCAATCTCTCTAATTAGAATCAATTATTGAATCTAAACTCATTTGGTTCGATGTTTTTTCGGCTGAGGCAACCCCTTGCTATCAGGTGGGCACCATACCTACTGATAACCGACTACCTCAAAATGAGAAAAAGCTTTTCACAAAGGCAAATAACATTTAACACGTATTGACATTGTATTGATTGTATTGTATTTATCTTTAGAGAATTGATACTGATCAATAAGATAAAAAAAATACAATTGCAAAGTTACTTATAAAGCCTATTTCAAAGACTGACAACTGTCTACATCCGTATCATTGCCACTTCGCTAAATCCGCAAACTCGTTTGCGACACAAAAAAAAAATCAAAAAAGAATTCGAATCCAGTATCCAGTAACATTGGTAATCCTCATCCCATTACACGCTCCTGGGTGGCCAGTGACAATCTCATTGCAAGCGAATTAAAAAGAGAACAATTTTAAATTTGGAACGCCGACAAAGCGCCCCCTGTGGGCTGAGCAGTGACAAACGAAAGTCAATGTAATTGTTGGCATTATGCGGTGGCGCTACTTGGTATTGTCATTGTCAGCATTGTCACAAAATGGTTTTACACCAAAAGTCATTTTTTGTGGTTATACACTTGTGCGTTGACAGGCGACAGAATTTCTGAAGTGGGTACGTTCGATTATGAGGTTCGGGGACAAGTTTTTTTTTTAATTGAATACAAAAGGTAGAAATCTACCTGTCTAGGAAATTGGTTGTTTGTTAACCTGGGCCAAACCTGGACTTCATTATTGATTCGGTAGTCCAGTGTCAGATTAAATTTACTTTGTACGTATAGCAACAATAAGGGAACATGTTTCCAGGTATTTCTGCCACTATAATTTAGTAACTATTTTTCATAATAAGTTTAAATAACTCATAATAATTATAATTATGATTTTTGACCACATATAAAATTATAGATATAGGTAGTTAAGTAATAAACTAAACGCTTTTTTTTTAATTTTTTCTACTGAAATAAGTATAGAGATTACGCAGTAGAAAGAATGAGTATGTAAAATCCAGCTTACTTTAAAATAAGTTTTCAAATTCCTATATGTATATATAGTAGTTATAGATACACTGAATCAATTCACATAACAATCTAATAATTTAAAAAATAAAATAAAAATCAACCTAACAAGCTCTCAGTAATGAATTTCCTATCTTATTTATGACTAGCTTTTTCCCGTAGCTCCGCCTGCGTCTAAAAGTAGCCTATATTTGACCCCGGGTCTTCAACTATATTCAAACCAAATTTCATCAAAATCCGTTCAGCGGTTTGGCCGTGAAAGCGTAACATACAGACAGACAGACTTTCGCATTTATAATATTAGTATGGAAGTATAGATAACTAGCTGTTTCCCGCAGCTCCGCCTGCGTCAAAAAGTAGCCTATGTTTGACCCCGGGTTTTAAACTATATCCATACCAAATTTCAGACAGACAGACAGACTTTCGCATTAATAATATTAGTATGGATATACAGAATCTTGTCACATAAAAAAAATGTGACAAAAATAAATAAATAATGCATGTTATAAATAAAAAATAAAAATGTATGAGAAAATTTAATAAAGGCATAAAAAATATTATTTTAAACATTTGCAGCGCATGTGCTATTATAGTACGTCTTCCGCACTAGTAAAAATAAACCTACTCCGTCCGCCTTCGGGGTCGTGGGTTCGACCACGGGAAGCATAAGTACTTTATTTAGTTGTTTCCAGTTTGATTAGGACATTGCAGGCTTGAACCACCTGAGTGTCTGATAACAAAGATGATTCCGTGCTAATAAAGGCACGTTAAGCCGTTGGCTGCCATCTGGTGGTCGTTAAAGAAACCAAGTCAGAGACCGAGAGTTGGTTTCGAACAACTCTCACACCATGGTGTACATGGTCGATTGGCAATGTAACCTACGCGAAATGATGATGATGACCAGTAAATATCAAATGTGATTTTAGTTTAGTTATTTTAGTTATTCCTAGACACCAACTAGGACGAAACACGCTTCAGTAAAACCGCAATTTGCGCAAAATGCGTTACAGTATCCGCATCGGCTCATCCGAAGTCCCTAAAAACGTTGGTGACACCTCCCTGTCTTCCCACCCTACTCTCTATCTCTCTCTAGCACGCTCTATCCGCGACAAAATGCGACACCCGTCGCTTAACAAAAACACCGTAACTGACATCAAACAACAAACAAAACTCACCTTTATGCTCCTAACTTTTAAATCTACGAGCAGAATACGCGACACATTAGACGACATTCGAATTACAAAATTACAATAGCGCAACTACATCGCTAACCTAATCAAAATCAACTTTGTATCATCGACAATAGATTGGAAATTCGGTTGGTTGTGAGGAAGATGGTGTAAAGACACAGTTTTCAAATGTCACGGCGTGTTGTTGTCTCTTTTCGTCGGAGTCCTGTCGCATCTGGCTCCTTTGGAATCCTTCAGCTTCCCCCCTCCCCGCGCATCTTTCATCCCGCTCTGGGCCCGCTGAAGCCCAGTGTCCGTGCCCGCATTGTGCCAGCCGGTCGTGCGGTTCCGTATGTGGGACACGTATGTGATCGTGTGATGTACTGTGAAGTGACTATAGTGCTTCATGATTTTTGAGGACGATTTTCAACTGCACCCATGATTCAGGTTAGTACTTTTTGGTAATTAGATTGCTAAGTGTCGAATTGATTTTTAAAAAATTTTGAAAGACCAAGACTTTTGAAAAAATCTTATAAGAACATACACATTAATCATCATCGTACGATTCAATAATAGTACTATACATGATGAGTTTTAAATTTGCACTTACATAAATTTCCTCCATAAATCCTCGCAAATACAGCCTTAGATCTGAGGTCTTAAAATATGGCTATTAGTTAGAAATAAAAGATTAATATCTAGATGTGACCATTATATTACAGAATAACGGGAGTGTAAAAATAAAAACGATTAAATAGTCCACGATCAAGTTAATTAAAAACTTATTAATTACTAGCTATTTCCCGCAGCTCCCCCTACATCAAAATGTAGCCTTTGTTTAACCTCGGGTCTTCAACTATATTCATACCAAATTTCATCAAAATCCGTTCATCGGTTTGGCCGTGAAAGCGTAACAGACAGACTTTCGCATTTATAATATTTGTATGGATGAACATTTATACTTATTTTTAGTAACATTTATATTAAGTAACAATTTTCTTAGCCATAGCTAGTACATATACCTAAATATATATTTTGAATTTAATACTCAAGTACACCAAGTGGTCCAATATCTGCCTTAATTGAATTATACGGAGCTTAACGAAGCCTTTTGCGATAGCTTCTTTCAGTAATATAATAAAATCATCAATTTACAAAGAATTTCAGCTTTTTTGTAAAGCTTTATAGCCATCAGGCATTCTTCGATCAGAAGTCCAATAGTTTGCACAAGCTAGAATGCTTAATAAAAGAACAGCATAAATAATTGTAATTTTAACACGGAAAGGCTGAAGCAAACAAATATGAATGTTAACACTGTAACAGAAAAAGTTATTAAATTTAATGGTTATGCCAACCGTAGGTGTTAAAGTGGTCAGTGGAAAGGTAATCGAATTGCACATACAAATGCGACGGTCGCAATAATTGTACTTAATCGTTTCGAAAAGGTGTGATTAAATCCGATAGTGAATCGACTGTTGCAATCTAATTAGAATGAAATGTTAAGCCTGGTCCTAACCGTAAATTAAGAAAATCTGCTAACGAAATATAACGTATTTCAAACGTTTTACTTGATTACTAACTAGCAGAATCGAATTAAATAGATGTTGTCATGTCTTAATTTCTTAAATTTTGTAATGTTCCGGTGAACATTTTATTTTTCATGAGAACCTTCGTCTGATAATAATAAACACAATAAAAAGAGAGTTTTTGGTCCAACCGTTTACGCGTGATGCAGTGACCAAGGAAAATAGAGATTCATTATAATTATATTCTCTATTTCTATTTCATCTTCATAAAATCTAACATAAATATAAAATTTACAATACATATATATAAAATTTATAATACAACCGAGGGAAGTAGGAACTTACCACACGCAGAACTCGTAAGAAAAATCATAGTTGTGTTGATGATGAAAAGCGTAAGGGGAGTACAATCTGACTAACAAGACTAAAATCACTGTTTGTTCTTGTAAAGAAAACTTAAGAACCTACTCAACATAAAATATTAATTATTTTATTTCTTTACATCTTCTGTATTAGCACTTTCGGTCTTGCCGCAGCTATTGTCAAAAAACTTGACGAATCAAATGACTATTTATTGACTGCACTTTGTTTCACCTTGTTGTAACTTGTGACACCTTCTTAACACATTTATTCTGGCAGAATAAATCGATTCTGCATTATAAACTGATTTAAATAGAAACAGATTCTGCATAATAAAAAAACTTTGTACAATAGATACATGGTTTTCGATTTGTATGTTTTACCATCATCGACATTTCTCAGTAATATTTTCGGTATCCTAAAAGCCTTATCTACCCGTCAACCGTTTGGGTAAATCATAGCTTTTACATAGATATCCATGTTTTGCGCCTCTAAACTTCCTAAAACCTAATCGTCAACCAGCATTTTCTTCCAAATTGTGCTAGTTCTATGTACTTTTAACACCAGGTAATTCGTTTCAAAATTGAGATTTGTATTGATGGGTTCTAATGTTGCATCCGATTGTTTCACTTCTATTATTAGCTTTATGTTTATTTTAGCAGTACACACTATTAACTTGCTTTACTCTCTGTTGTGTCAAGGTTTGTAAATAATAGTATAACATTGGCATTGTACAAATTAGAATCATCTTTATAAGTGTTTACTTATATAACATCCCTAAGCATACGTTTTGTACAAGTACCCAATATTTTATTGTGCTTGTTATAAGCGTAAACCTCTCATTTATGCTTTTGTATTTGTGTCGCAAAAGCACAGTACTAAAAGATAAAAGTGTTTACCTTGCGCCTAATATTGTTTGAAATCAAATGTAAAATTTATACAATTGACTGAAAACAATGTTTTAATTAAAAGTATGTTACGAGTAAATCATTCTTCTTGAGTAGAGCTTCTTCCATTCTTCTCTATACGAGTAAATGTGGTAGGTAAATTTAAGACAAATATTATTTTTATTGTTTACCAAACGTGAAAAGAATTTATGATTACAAATTAGATTGTTGTACAAAATTATCAAAACACCTTCGTGTTCTTGGCTTATCGGATTCGTTGCTATGAAATAAATAGTCTAACACAGATTATTAACAGAACTTCCCGGATAGGATACGGTAGCGGGCTCCCCAGCTAGGCTATCCCTGTATGAGACTAATATGGGGTGCCACAGTAGAAAAGATGTTAGGGAGTGTTGTGATGATATCTTCAGTGAAAATGCACAAATCCGAGACGTCACAGAACTATATTTATTTTATTACTGATTTCCATACATTAATCAATTATTATAACTGAAGTTCTGTACTAATTTAAAATATAAAATACACAAAATAGAAATGGAGCTTTCGAGAGGAATATGGAATGTGTTGAGATGACGTGAAAACAGTTTGGATTAAAAAAATATGATTGGAAAAATTTAATGATTTTAAAATTAAAATGTGGTGAAGGATTGTTATGAAATGAAGAAGTATGAAGAAATGAGGAACGATGCAAGCGCATCGTTACAATACCAAGATCGTTCTTAGTCCCGCATCTGCTTCGTTTCAGTCATGTGGTAACAAAAACATGGACTTTGAAGTGGGTGCACTGACGGGCTGACACGTTTCTCAAAATTCTCGACCTGACGCATCTCCGTTGTATGTTTAAAATCACTTGTCGGTTAGTCATATTGTTTTGTTTGGCATATAAATCCTTGTATCAAGACGTACACGTTTAAGAGATTAATTTTGTTGCCGTCAATATATTGTATTATTAATTATGCTAATTTGTAAATATCTATAGTTATAAAACTGTAGAAGTTAGAGCTCATTCAAGATTTCCCTCTTTCATCCTGGCTTTTTCTGGGTTGTGTGTGTCCAGCTCACCCGTCACGCTAAAGTACATAATTTCATTTCCAAAAGCTTATTGACCTAATCTATAATCCAACAAAGTGTATAAGGCAGAACAGAATAATTTAAGTAAATGTAAGTAAGATGATCTAAAATTAAAATTATATTATGACAAATCCTTGCAAATGTAACAAGGTGATAATTAATTTCGGTACAATTACATATTCAATAATGTATTTATATGTGGTAACATCGAGTAACTTTAAAGATAACTTATAGAATACCAACAATAGTTATTGAAATACTGATGATTCATCATATGAAACAAAACAAGATCACATTTTACTCACATAAATCTTTAAGTAATTAAACGCAATCAAAATTAACAAAGTCATAATAGTTAAGCTACTAAGGAAACAACAGATTTTGAAATTATGACAGATTTATGATGTACAAACTTTGATTAAAATTACGAAATGTACACTAATATTGATTTATTTGAAGATAATATCTATCATAGTTGTCAGGCCAACATGATAGATTTAAACGCGTGGGATCCATTGTTGTTTACTCTGTTTTAAATAGATTTCATTTTAAATCTACTTGCGATGTTCACTTCTTCTGACACGCAAAATATTTTGCTTACATCTTAAATAACTCCTTATTGATGTACCTACACCTAAATAGTCTCATAGTCATAATACCTAGTACATGTTAGTAGATTTTGAGTTAAACTACTCCATACTTATAAAGCTAAAATTCTTAACTTATTTTATTTGTAAAAATGTCCTCTTCGCTCAAAAAAAAGAAAATCATAATCACGATAGCCAAGAATATTAAGGATTCGTTTCGTCAATAAAAAATACAATGCTTTAAAAGCATATCAATAACTATATCACAAAATTTATTAGAGAGTAATCCAATTTAGATAAATAACAATCATGAAAATTATATTCTGATCACTGTTGTACAAATGAATGATTCAGTGAAACTATTGCCAATATTAGGTCTTCATTATTTTCAAATTCCAAAATGAATTAATAGGTTTACCGTAATACCAGAGATGCTCCAGTTTTTTAATAATATTAATATTATTCGAACAAATATTTTCGCATTGTTACGTACTATAAAAATACTTGATCAAATCGATAGTCAAAAATTTTGGAAAGCTGACGAGTTTTTTGAAACGAAACCGTTTATATTTGACCGTGACAATTCAAAATAATATGGAATTTCTATTTTTCGATTTGACACGCCATACGGTGTTATTTTAGATACCACGCTCGTCGCTTTAAGTATCAAGAAGAGCCCTAATATTAGAAAAATAATCATTGCACAAAGTTCAAAAGGAACACAAAAACGATGATTGAAAAATAAACTAAGACCCAAAATCGATAAAGAGAATTTTGACGCCTTTGAAACCATGACGTGACAAGATTAAGTAGGCGTAGTTAAAAAAAATCAATCGTCTCAATTTCGTAATTGTGTTTTCTGATTTAAATTTTCACGGTGACTTTAAATTCCTAAGATACCGTTCAATTCATACCTCCTACGATACCGTTCGATTCATAGTTATGTTGTAAGACCAATCGTAGATAACGTATATCTTACGGTGTGAAAAAAAAAAGAATTAATGAATTCCCATAGCATAAACTATCATATTCTATTATTTCATAAAAATTATCACACTATATCAGTACAACATCAAAAATAGATTATTTACAAAAGTTTTGTTCGTTCAAAATAGTTTCAAACCTTTTGGACAAGACCGCCACTCCTCTTATTACAAAACTCTTCATGCTACACAATATATCTGGTAGTATTTGCTAGTATTATGAACACATTAATAATCAAATTACTTATGTGTTAATGTTCAAGGTATATAAAATAGATATCGATAAATAAATACATCTTTGAAACAAAGTTGCCTATGCATAAAGAAATTATTGGAATAAATAATTTCAATAATACTGTCGCTGCGTATTAGAAATCCCTGATATCCCTTGTAAAGTAACTGACATCCAGGAACAACAAAAAGGCATAGCAGATGTTCTAGTCGATGTCAGCATGACAGTATTGACGGCTAGCGGCGATAGTCACGCGATTGCTACACAATTTTATGTACACTTTATATTATAACTCTCTAGCAACACGAATATAACGCTTACCGACGCTTACTATCAAACTCTTGCACTAACACATTTCTAATCTGTTCGTCTGATAAATATCATAAAATAAGCTCCACAAGTTATGGCAGATGTTGGTTGGAGTTGCCATGTTGACGTCTACCGCGGATGCCTGCGCGGCCCGAGGGCGTCACGCCGTTACTACGCGAATTGTTTTATTTAGACGATATAGTTATAAAATCTTATAATACATTTATGGGCTCAGTTTTCAAGGTTTTTAATAAAGGGCCATTATTTTAAACATGTTCATTAATCCCAAATGATATATCACGCCTGACCTGATATGACCGCCTGTTCTAATCACTTACATCCTTACTAGCATTGACATCGATATTTTCTTCATTTTATATGTATCAGTTTTATACTAAAATAAAAATTGTGTGTGGCCCTACATAGTTAAAGCAACATACACATTCCGTTATCAATACACGTACAAACTACATCAAATCCGATTACTTAAATGATATCGAAGCAGCACCTTGTACTTTGCAAGCATAGCCGAGGGCTGAGACTAACGTTAAAGGCGCGGTGCATATTGAAATAAATGGGCCCATCAATGAAATGCACCTTGATGCACCATTACTGAGATTAGACTGGTGACCGACCGAGCTTTACTTTGGTTATAGACATAATAGTGGTAAGCAAACTTCGATGTGGTCAAGATTGTTAATTTTGTTATTATGTAGATAAAGTAACAAAGTTATTGAAATTGATATTTGCATAAGTTATATCTACTCAAGCGCTTGATATTGTAAGAATTTGTCAATCTTTATATATTTAGATAAATATTTATTCACGTATTCGCAGAAGAAAAGAGCTGTTAGAGTTTTATCATTGTACTTACCTATAACAAAAAAAAAAAGAAAACCTTTCTTGGTAAATAAAAATTGAAAATTCCTTGGTAAATCTTGGAGATTACCATTTATGAAATACCATTAAGGATAGTTAATAATCCATAATAATAATAGATAAAATAGTGCGAAAAAGATGATATGATATGATAGGCAAAATAAAATCTCTAGCTCTAGCGCCACCGAAAATTAATTATCGCTACTCATCAACTTAACTTGTTAAGTAAGTAATTGGCGCGCAGGAAAATCAATAAGTTCAAGGCCGACTTTTAAGGTCACTGACAACATATCTTGTAAGTTCTGTAGCACCTTATTTCTTATTCATTCACTCCAGTGTTTACAGTGAAAAATATCTAATCAAATGTAGTTACGATATTTTCCTTACTCATGAATATTGTGAGGGCCATTTTGAGCCAAAAGAAAGGTCTCAATTTACTATAGTTGACAACTCCATCAAGAGACTTAAGAGTAATTGAAATATTTTTTAATAAATCTAGCATATGATAGTCCGATTCGGGATTCTTTGGAAAATGATATACTAAGGGCTGATTAAACTGTAGGAAAACGCTAACATTAATAAAATTAATATTCGTTTAAAAATAGAGGTTATTATTAACTTTCATAAATTGTCAATAACAACTCATAGAAAAACATTCACATGGAGAAACTACCATAAAATTCTACAACTACCAAATATGGCGTCTATCTATCAGCTGTTATTGCAATCTACCCACGGTATAAATGACGAAGCGTTATGGCAACACCCATAGATTAAAATCTCCAAAACGGAATACTTCATGTCAATTGAAACGTGTAATTAATAACCTAAATTCTAAATGTTAAATGAAGGGTTAGTTACTAGTAACTTAATCATCCATAAATTTCGTTATTAATATTGGATTTGGCATTCGGAGTTGTGGAGCCGTAAATATGTATTCAAACACACGCCCACTTGCGTAATATCTTGAAAACCATAGTAGGTTAAGTATAGAATGTTAACTGTACATTTATTTAAATAAATAACAAGTCTTCTTACAATTTCAAAGGAATTTTACTCACGATATTTTTCATATGATTTTTGTTTTCATATATTAAAAACGAAAAAACTTTAACAATTTCTTTTACGTCAATCCAAATCAAAATGATATGATTAATATGATCAATATGATGCAAATCCAAAATCAAATTTTATTATGCTCATTCGGTGAAACTGTAATATCTAAATAACTGAAACGGCCAAACCGCTGAACGGATATGACGAAATTTGGTATGAATATAGTTTAAGATACGGGGTCAAACATAGGTTACTTTTTGACGCAGACGGAGCTGCGGGAAACAGCTAGTAAATAATATAATTACTAACCTACCTACTCATTATAATTATATGGTTAGATGATATGATACCCGTGGCGCCATCCAGTAGCACAAAGAAGAACTAATTTTGATTATAGCTCAAGAATTGTGGAATTCTTGGTTCAGTATAATTTCTCTGTTCCACCGATGCCTTAGGCGCCCAAGCCATCACCTAATAACTCTTCAGCCAATTATATCTCCTCGGCACTAAAAGCTCGTAAATTAGGTACCTATTGAATCTGATTTTAATTTGCGCGACTCCAAAAACATTTTCTTTACTACAATGTTGGTATATATTTTTTGATTTAAAATGCATTCTTTTATTGGAATGCAAGTTCTGTATTTTTTTTTCATCATTACTACTTATTTAACTATTTGTCCGAAATTAATTATTATCTTGTATTTTTTTTTTAATAACCTGCTACTGTTCCAGTACTGGGCAAATGTCTCCCCCCATTCTCATTCACTTATCTCGTTCAATAGCGACTGTCGCACTGTAAATTTTCTTGTAAGATATTAATAACATTAAACTTTACCTAATTGATCGACAATATTCCAGAGTTACGAGTTTTCAAACAAACTTAATTTTAGTAAACCTAACCTTTAACTACAATTACAAATACACTAAAACAATACTTATTTAATGTTACTCGCATAATTCATAAATTTAAGAGCCGGGCTATTGTCGGTGGAGTCTATCCCATTCTTCCATATCACTTGCCAGTTCTTTAATTTTTTGATACGAAACGACGCTTACTTTTAGCACCGTTCATATTGACGCGAATCCCGCTGGCGTGTCGGGACGCCCACAGAAATAAGAATATATAGAATTGTCATTTTTTTTTTGACCCGACCTACAATTTTAGCTCCTGTGAGCTTTCAAATTTACAGCGGGACAGTTTGAGGCGAGGGCTATTAACCACTTAGCCTTTTCGGCAAATGCACAAGGGTCTCCCAGTTGGGACGAACCTCTGCCACGGGCTTTGATTTTGATCAAGCGAGCGATGCAAACTCGCGAGCGATAGCAAACGCTCAATGCGATAAGGGCCGACACTACTGTGCCTGAAGGGCCTACTGAGAACCTATCGGCGGCGTGAAGCACTCTGGTACATTTCGGTACCTGATAAACTGTCTACTGTTACTACTACGTCGCACTCGCCGGCGAGTGCGGTTGTAAGTTCCTATTGAAAAGCCCTGACTCCGGTGAGTCGAGGGGTTTTCGAAGGGAAGGTTCTCAACCGAAATGGGATCAGGCATATTAACTTTTACATACGCTACGGCACTTCTACCGATTCTTATTTCTATGGGCGTCCTACCAGTCGCGCGGTATTCGCGTCAGTTTGAGCGGTCCTTTATTCGCTTTTATTAACTTTGCTTTGGTCTACCTGGACTCCTTTTTCCTATCTTTTAAAGCATTATTCTTCCAAGCGTGTTCTCCTAGTTGCGTCCTCAGCTTACCTTCGAAGCCTATGGTACACTTTAAGTCATGGTCTTAGATTTGGCAGCACTGGTTATTACAATGGAGCGACTGCCATTTTACCTCCGTTACCCTTTTTATGGAAACCAGATCAAGAGGAACGAAACTAGATGTTTTATAGTGGCCGATGTTAGAATTTTTTTTATGCTGCCTATAGGCATCTAACATAGCTTGACGACTGCTATTTATCGATAACGTGCTTTCCGTAGCGCGATGGAGATCGAGATTGTAAGTGCCACTAATGGCGACCAATCCAATACGGGTTTTTTTTTATACAACTAAGTAGGCAAACAGGCGTACGGCCCACCTGATGGCAAGTGGTTACCGTAGCCTATGAACGCCTGCAACACCGGAGATGTCACGAGTGCGTTGCCGACCTGTCCGCTATCAGCACAGCGACCCCTCTGGAACCTGGCGACCCTACTCACCAGCAGGAACACAACACTGCATCACAGTGTTATTTGGCTGCGGTCTTCTGTAGGGTGGAGGTACTTCCCCAGACGGACTACTCCTTACAAAATGTCCTACCTCTCTTGCGGGTATGCGTCTCTCCATTACACGCACATTCGCTACGGATACGCGTGCCGCGCTTGGCTATCAAACTTCTCAAACATTTTGCTCGTATAATACATAATATATTTATGCGTTAACAACACACCAGACAGACAGACTTTCATCACACATGCCTAGAGCCATGCATGAACCGTTATGTAGGAAGCTAGGTAGAGCTTTGACCCCGTTAAGTGATTAACGAGCTTTCCACTAAGCTCTAATATAATAAACGCGAGCTAATTATGGAGCGGGGCATGCGTGTTTGTTACGATCGTGCATGTCAAGTGATAGCTAGCGTGCCGTGACTTGGATTGGTCGCCATTAGTGACATTTTTATTCACTCCGTTGTATTAGTCAGAAGATTTTTCAAAACGTATGACTAACCCAAAAGCGGTGAGTTGAACGATATTCATTTGACTGACCGCTTTTGGATGACGAACGACTGATGAAATCGAGAACCATGATAAAAAGCATACCCCAGGCTTTAAAACACACACAGAGGACGCCACTAAGAAACACAAAGAAGATAAAAATGTCTCAGGAGTGGTCTATTCCTAAGCCGGATACATTGAAGCCTCCGCTACCAAAGCTTTCACCATACCACCATACAACACTGAATCTTGTTTTGTATGTGCTATGATAATTAAATTAATGGGTGGGACCACCCACGGGGCGCTATTGTTGCATGACAAATATTGAAACAATCATTTGATGTCTACAGCATACATTGCTTATATCAACTGAGAGTACTATGGTCTAGTGGTTAACCTTCAGACCTGGGGTTCCTGGATTCGATTCCCACGGGAAGCAAAATTTTTATTGTTTCTAGTTACACTTTTTTTTATACGACTAAATAAGCAAACAGGCGTACGGACCACCTGATGGTAAGTGGTTACCGTAGACTATGAACGCCTGCAACACCGAAGATGTCACGAGCTCGTTGCCGACCTGTCCGCTATCAGCACAGCGACCCCTCTGGAGCCTAGCGACCCTACTCACCAGCAGGAACACAACACTGCATCACAGTGTTATTTGGCTGCGGTCTTCTGTAGGGTGGAGGTACTTCCCCAGACGGACTACTACTTACAAAATGCCCTACCTCTCTTGATTTCAGTAGGGCATGTAGGTATTGTGATTCGGAAGGCACGTGATAAGGGCGGTTCACGTTAGGCAGGCGGTCTATTTGACGGGACAAGCACAAAATTTGGGGACCAGTTCCTAGAGTGTTGTAAAGTTTTTTCCGGTAGTTAGGCAAACAGGCATACGGCCGACCTGATGGGAAGTGGTTACCGTAGTCTATGAATGCCCGTAACACTAAGTACCAATCCTGAAGTATTTATGTTAATTTATGTATATATAAATTATATTCCGTTGTAAAAGATGTTTGGTTAAAGAATCGCTAAAATAATTAAGAAACTTTCATTGTAGTCACCTAATTGTAACTCTTTGCTGCAAAGAAATAAATTTGAATTTAAACTTAATTCATTCATTCATATTAAGGGGTTACATGGTTAATCGACCCTGTACACCCTAGTGTCAGAGTGATTTGCTGATTTAAACATGTAATGTCCTAACCAAACTGGAAACTACTCAACAGCATGCTTTTCGCGGGAATCGAACCTACGACCTCCAAGTGTAATTCAAACGCCTTAACCACTGAAACACGGAAGCAGTTAACTACATTTTTAGGTACTATTAAGCATTATATTTTAACTTAAATGTTAATTTAGAAATTGTTTTCAAGCCTTCTTCAATGCTGGTAATTTTTTTATTTAGAACTAGCTTATTCCCGCAGCTCCGCCTGCGTCAAAAAGTAGCCTATGTTTGACCCCGGGTCTTCAACTATATTCATACCAAATTTCATCAAAATCCGTTCAGCTGTTTGGCCGTGGAAGCGTAACAAACAGACAGACAGACTTTCGCATTTTTTAATAATAGGATAGATTTGACGTTTTGAGTATTGGGACACAAATGAAAAATAATGGCATAATTAATTTCAACCTGCTTTCGATTATGTCAAAGTAGTTAAAAACTAATGAGAGATATAAACGTCCAACATATACCTGGGTTAATGGGTAAATAGTACGTAATTGGAACTCGTAAAAAGTATTCGCCGTCAACTATTTATAAGCTATTTATAGGCTAGTTATAGCTAACAAACTGTGCGATAGCTTAGCCGATGTATAAGCTAATTATTAGGTAGGAACAAGACCTTCTGAAGGCTTGAAACTGGTACTGGTGGGGCGAAAAATGTTCGTCTATTTAATTTTTTACGTCAAATATTTTTTTCATATTTTTTTGAAATAATCGATGATATTTTTTCAGTCACTGAAAGGAATAAGTAAGTAACGTTATTTGATATTTTCCTAATGTAATTCCTTTAGACCCTTATTACGCTATCTTTTCGAAAAGCGCTTATTTTTACTCAAGGGGTGTTGAAAGCGTTCAAAGACTACGGTAACCACTTACTTACAGGTGGGCCGTACGCCTGTTTGTTTACTTAATTGTATAAAAAAGGGGGCTGAAATCTGTCAACTAAACTGTAGTTGTCAAATTGTTATCCAATCACAAAATTGTATAAAGTGGTTTTTGTCCATAATGAACACCTCAATTATTTACAAATTGTAAAATATTACCCCGCATGGTTACTTGCAAACAGTCATTAGTCTTTTTACCATTCCCTGAACTTTCCCACCGGTAATCTCCTGCGTGCGTATTTAAAACGGTCATTACACGAACGCATTCTGTACTTCACTGTACCTAACCTGTTCCTGCATGTATCATACCGAACAATATGGCATGTCACGGCCCGCGAAAAACGATCACTGCACTAAAAAAACTAACAGACTAAAATTGAACATTATCCGCTTACAATAAAGCGCATTTTTAGTTGTTACATTAAAAAAATACCGTGAAATATGTCCGCCGGTCCAATACGTGGTAGGCGTGGGTCAGATGCGTTGACCAACTCTTTTGCACTTTAGCACTCGAATGTACACCTTATGTTGTTGTAATAAGTAGCAATGAACGCTGATCAGTGATCAGGTCAGTGACCCCGGCTTAACATCGCGACTAAAGCTGATTTTTTTTTGTCCTCTGTTGACAATTACTGGTGGTACATTCCCACAGTAAAACGTCTTGTAGCATACCGTTCGAATTTTAGAGTGCATGCGTGTTGAGATGAAAAAGAAGTTTTCAGCCATCTATTTATCATTGTTTTATCTATACTAGCTGCTTGCTCCGATTTCGTTAGGGACTTTTTTCGGGAAGCTGTGAAGAGCATTATCAGAGCTGTATTTTATTTTCCAATATTTATGTTTTTTTTTTTGAGTGTTTGTGCTTAATAATGGTGGATTATTATTCGCAAAGTGTTCGGTAACAAGCGTGAGTGTTGGGAAGTGATACAGTGTTTGATTTATGTGATTTTCATGCTTGTTGCCAAAAGCTCCTAGTACCTAATCGCTAAGTGCAGTTTTTCTACCACTTTACTTAGGCTGGTTGTTCTGACTAGACTTGACTTCCGACTAGACTTTTAGGCTTGACGAAACTACACTGTATTACTGACTTGTATTCATGGCCGTAACACCCATTATTTAAAAAAAACTGATTTCGTTAGGGTGATATAGAGTGGAACTGTCAAACGGATATTTGACAGTCGATTACAGTAAATGTTTTTCAGCTGCCATTTGGTAGTCATCAAGGAACCACGTCAAAGGCCGAAAGGCAATTCCGAAAAACTCTGACACCATGGTGTGCAAAGTCGATGGACCACATGGTCTATCAGTCAAAATTTGAGTCATTCAAATTTTTCCAAATTTCGTCTCAATTTTATTTTTTTCTACAAATTTTCCTCAAAGTATTGAGTGAGAAAAACAAAAGTTGGATGACACTTACCTACTTCTGAAAACCACTTACATTCATATTATCAAAAGACATAAACATTCCGGTGTTATTTTAATCAAAATCAATATAAAAACCATACTCGTACTTAATACATTTATAAGCCGAAACGCATTTTCGGGGTCTGAGACCGTTTGCACAAACTGTAATTTAATTAAAGTATATGAGTTTACGTGCGGTAATGATGTGATTGGTTAATGGCACGCCGAGGCTAAACCACAGATTATATAACTTAAACACCGCCGACAACGTAATGAGCGGTCGCAAAAATGAAATTCAGTCACAATGTAAAGGCTATTCACGGCAAAGTCCCACCCTAAATCGATTTATTGGCTAATTTAAAACTAAATTAAAAATTATTCCCAACTGTAATTTGATAGTCCCTATTAATCGACATGTGCCTCAAGTTATAAATTCCAAGAAAACATTGTACACGATCATTAAACTTTTCTTAAATCATCTTACTATTATGAAAATGATACGGCAGTTAACAAAAAACGTCACAGCGGAGATAAGTCCGCTAGCACACGAAATTACTTTTGTAACACCCTACAATCTTTTTAACAGACGTATATTTTTGTTAAACGACACTTTATTATGTCGTGTTTATCCGTTTTGTGGTATTAGAAAAAAGATTGAGGTAATTGGATGAAATTGCCCTTGGAAATGACAATATAATTTTTCCAGGGATCGTATCATTTAAAGGATCGGTTGCACGGTATAATCGAGTGACAAACGTTTCAAAAGGGCAGCGATTAAGGCGGGATTTGAAGTCAGTTGCACAACTCTGGTTTAACAAAACAAATGTACTTATTTGAAACATAAAATTACAGTTTGCGTTTAATACATTTATACTTCCGACGTTTCAACCTTGTTACGTTGATTCTTACAAATCCTTAGCTTTTCATTGGACTTATGTTTTGAATTAATATCTACCTCAGATAAATTACGGTGTATTGCTATTGAGTTAGAGATAAAAAATATTTATTGCAAACATAGGTAATATTTTTTTTTAATTGTCTAAAAAATAAAGGTCCATAACATAGCTACTTTTAACAGAATTGCAGATAACCATAACATTCGCACTTTTATTGAAACTACACTATACCAAAAATCAAATAAATGCTTTAATAACATCACAATAATAATGCAATGTTTACTTATTGATGAAACAACAAATCCACAATTCGTACAATATTTAAGCGGCAATTACTTATTATTAAATTTAATTTATGTCGTTACAGTAACATCGGCTAACATTAAAATAAGTTTAGGGTCGGATCAAATTAACCCGCGTCTTAAGTTTGACAACTCGCCGGCCCGAATGGTACCAAATGAATAGCAATTTAGTTTTGGTATTAAATCGTTTCAAACACGCGACACAACCACTTTTCTATTCTCCAGTCGAGTCGAAGCCGTCATTTTACACAATTTTACCCAATTGCTCTGTTCCCAGAATTAATTTGATATTAGCCTTTCAAAACGCAAGGTGTGTCGGTCTGATAGTTATTTTGAAGAGGCTTTTGAGCAACCAGTGTTTAGCTTGCTTAGACTCGATAATCTTTTAGAATTAGCCGTATTCATTCATGATAATTTGTGATTGAACGAAATGTTTAAAGGTATATTATTTGTTGGATCCAAAGGGTTAAACAGCAGACACGCACAATTTTCGGTTTGATTGAAGGACTTAAACGATACTTAAATGTGCCAATAAAACTTTATAGACAACGAAATATGAGATATGAAATGTTTTTTTATTTGTTTCAGGAATCGCAAACAAGCAGTGCCGAGAGATGGGCAGGGCGCGGAGCGGAGCACAATATGGCTCTACAACAAATCCTGAAACTGCAAGAAGCAAGAGCTTTACACAAAACATCCCTTCTGCCGATTTACAAGAAAAACGGTCTGCCTTCACCGACAGAAGCTAGCCAGGATTGTGATCAAATGATATCAGACAAACGACCTGATTCTCATCCAGATCTTCGATTAGATCAATCGAAATTAGAAGCAGAGTTTAGAAAATTTATGGAACACCATGGTCGGGATGTACGGAATGAGGAATCATTAAAGTATATTCAACATATGATGGAAGCTAAACAACATTTTGAATACCTTCAATCTATTCAAGATTTTGAAAGAAAAAGACCAGAAGAAGATAGCCGTCTGGTTATTAAGACTGAAATGTCTCCAAATAGAACTTCACCAGTTAATAATCCATCGCCAGCTCGAAGAGAAAGGGAATCATCTGCTGAAGCGTCTCCTACGAATAGCGTTCGACATTCTACCTCATCTAGCCCTCTTTCGACCACTAGTCCAATAAACTCGTCTCCTTTAAGCCACCTACAGAACATGCAACCCTTTGACTTTCGTAAAAATAAAGCTTCAGGTGAAAAGGAAGAGCCAAGAAGGTCTGTTTATAATATGAGTTCAGAAGACAAAGCTATGGATTTAATGAGAAACCCTTTCTTCAATTTTCCATTACCAGGCAATCTTCCTATTCCTCCTCTATCAATGCCTTCCACTTTTAACCATCCAGCAGCCATGGTCGCTGCTCTAAGTCAGAACCCAATGGGACTTGCATCTCTACAAGCACTTTTACCTCAAATGTCAGCTAAACCAGTGGATACAGCAGAAAATAAAACCACAAACAACTTTAATAAATATAGAACTGTAGGTTTAAGACCAGAAGAAGAAAATGTTCTTAATTTGAGCAAAGATGCTAGTGTTGATGTAGCAGCACAAAACTCAAGGAACGTATATTTAGGAAAAAGTTTAAGCCCACCTAAAAGACAATGGGGAGCATCTCAGATACCTTTAAATCTAGGCACCCATTTTATCAATCCAACCACGGGTAAAAAGAGAGTCCAGTGCAACGTATGCTGTAAAACTTTCTGTGATAAAGGTGCGCTTAAGATACATTTTTCAGCAGTACATCTACGAGAAATGCACAAGTGTACTGTTGAAGGCTGCAGTATGATGTTTAGCTCAAGAAGATCGAGAAATAGGCATAGTGCAAATCCAAATCCTAAACTTCACTCACCGCATTTGAGAAGAAAAATTTCTCCTCATGATGGAAGAAGTTCACAGGTACATTCAGTACTCATTTCCCCACATGCTGCTGGTTTAGGAATGCCCCCAGTCATGAATTCTATGCATGCATTCGGATCATATCCTCTACTTAATGCTTCACATAACATGAGACAATTTTCTTCTAACATTCCTTCGGAATACAAAAGCAATATCAGAATGAATATGTCTCCAACAAACGAACAGTTGACTCGCCAAGAATCTGATTCAATAGAGAACAAAGATCAAAATGGGCACGCTGAATCAGACGATGACGATGGTATTGTTGTAGTTGCTGGTGATGATGAAGATGATGAAAATGAGCACATCGACACCAGTGATTATTACTCCAATTTAAATAAATCTAACGGTTCTGTTGAAGATTCAGAAACAGATTACGATCAAAGAAGTGTAAGTGATAATAATGAAAGCACAGACACCAGAAAAGATGACGCGGCAAGTCCAGAAATCATGAAAAGGAAAAGAAAAAACTTGAATCCTACACGTTTGCAAAACAATTATGTTTCCGAAAACTGTGATGCCAATGTACCAAATGAAGGACCAAACAATGTAAATGAAGATCAAGTAGATTCAAAACGTCCCAAGACTGAAGACTCCGAGACCACTGATAATCAAAGTAATAACCAAACTGAAACAATTAAAGTAAAACAAGAGTTTAGTGTGATTAAGGAAGAACCTGCAGAAGCTGTCTATAACGCTCAAGATCTAAGAGTCAAGCAAGAACCAATTGATAAACCCGAATCATACAAAGTCAACGAAACTATGCACTCAAATGACAATTTTTCCTCTGAAAATTCATTAAAACGGTTAGAAAGTCTTTCACGGGGTAACTTTCCTGATATCTCAAAGAAAGTTGACTCTCATAGTTCAATGGGGCCTTACAACTTGTCTATGAACGATTCTATTGACTATTCTGATAGATCACCAGCGTCTTCTGTATCGAGCTTTGAGTATGTCCCACACGAAGAAGCACAGGGCCAAATTTATGGGCATTTCGATAATGGCTTCTTCATTAGTATGACGGATATACCAGTAGATCATGAAAATTCAAGAAAGTGTACAGTCTGTGGAAAAATGTTCCAGAATCTATATGTTCTAAAGGCACATTACCAAACTTCACACTTGAAGCTCATGTATAAGTGTAACGTTGAGGGTTGCAGAGCATGTTTTCAGTCGAAGAGAGGTAGAGATAAACACAGCACAAACGACAATCTTCATAAAAAAATGCTGTCATCAGAAGACTTGAGGCTAAAAGACGATTCTCCTCTAAGATTATTAGAGAGGGCACGAGAACAGATCGAAATTATATCGAGATGTAACGAAGAAGAGCGAGCGGTGCCCTACATAGAATCTCATGTATATTACCGAGCGAAAGAGTCGGATAAAATGAAAAATTTCAGTTACCATTTGCCTCTTGGTCCACCGTATCCACCTTTACATCTTCCTGAAACTTATTTGAGCAATCGTGACCTATTTGCTCAGCATCCCTTCTTATTAACACCTCTCGGTATGTTACCAAACTTTCCTCCATTCCCCCTAGGTTTATTGCCACCCACCTTGAACACATTTGGTTGTCAGAGCCAGAATTTTTCGCCGCCTACATCCCGAAAGCTGAATTACTGTGTAGAAGACGAGGCGCCAAGACCAAATAAAGATGGGAGTTATCCATGTCGTGTTTGTGGTGATTGTTTCAAAGAATTGTCTGGTCTAAAACGGCATTGTGAGTCGATCCACGCTCGATCTTTGCATAGATGTACAGTGAGCGGTTGCAATGCAGCATTTTTATCACGGACTAAAAGAAATATACATTACGAGTCGCACATGAGTAGAAGACCGAATGGAAGATGAGCCTGTGTCGATGTGTGAGAGAATCCCAGTGAATGATTTATCTCCATTGCATTTGTAATGATATCTTTAGTATTACCAAATAGTAATTTAAATGTGGCATGCCAGTACCTTTTAATTCTCATATACTCATGAAATAAAGGCGTGTGCATGAAATTAATTGCATTATAAAATATTTTCCCCTAGTGTAAATAATTAGAATTTAATAATAATAGTTTTAATTATAATTCAACATTCCATAGTAATAATTGTGCAATACTGTAAATTGTAAATTAAATTGTGGCATTTTAAAATTTATCATAATGTTACTGTCATTATATGAAATAGATCTGATTGTAATTAATTTATTCAGAAAATTATATTCTTTGAAATTATCTTTTATTCGTGCATTTGTCAGAAAATATGTTTAATTTTCGTAATACAAGGTGATTTTTTAAACATAAATTTCATAAATTCATTAATCTACTAAAAAAGTTTAAAAAAATTGTCTTTTCATACAGAGTGGTTACAAAACTTTGTATGGGAGGACAAAAAACTTTTTTGTTTAATGATGACAAAAGATGATTTTGTTGATGATGATGAACTTGAACTTACTGGAGACATTGTAATTAAAAAGGATTTGTTCAAAAAATTAATCTGTATTAATATCATATCTCTCTATTTTGGTGCTAAATTGATTAGAAATTGTATATTTCACCGCGATTTTCAATGTGTCTAAGATTTGTAATTTATAAACAAGAACCAAAAAGTATTAAACTTTAGTTGTAATATAATCATATTATCCTTCCTTTTGCCAAACGATGTAATGTAATAAAATGATTTGATTTACATACTCTTTAATTTATAAACCTCTTTTTCGACCGAGTGTATCCCACTTGCATCTTAAGCTTGCGCTTCAGGATCCGTATTTTGTAATTTATGAATCGTATGTTCAATAAAAATTATTCGATTACGAACAAAAATAATTCGATTCGCCAATTGTGTGTCACACTTTTCGAAAATAGCTCTCCAGAGCCCCTGATACGCTTTTGGTCATGCACCTAAATTTGGCGGCAGAGTCCTTAGACAAAGTAACAATTTAATAAATGATAACAACATTAGAAAATGCCTATTTATTTAATTATAACAGACAATAGTAATTAAAAAACAAATAATCTAACTAAACAAAACTAAACTACATCTAAAACAAAAAGAAAAACTAAATAAAATCTAAAGTGGGCTCCCCTGGCAGGGATCTAATCACGCAAGCAGCATTCCCGCATTTACAACATGAGTATTCACGATTAGTATGAATATCGACCACCTAATAGTTTCTAGGGTCAAAAGACTAACATTAAAATTAGTCCGTCATTTAGGGAATCAAAATATATTAGTGACGTATTTTTTCTTTTGTCAATTGAGCGATAAATTATAAAGATATAACGCATCAAAGTTTAGGAGTGGGGTCACGTGACGTCACATATTGCGAAAAAGTGTAGCACACTGTGACGTCACACGGAACTTTAACGCGCCATATCTTTACCATTCTTTGTTTAATTTTTAAAAGAAAAATTACGTCTCCAATATTTTTTTATTATCTAACTGACGGACTAATTATATTTTTTTAGGAAACTAGCTTATTGTGACTTCCAGGTTATTACAATGGATCCAAAGACCTTTGTAAAGATTTTAAATGTCTACCTGTTACGCTTGTTGAATGAATTAAAAAGCTCTATTACAAAATATCCCATTGATTGGCCAAAGACTAACTCTTGAACCATATTCTGAAGGCATATGTAAATTTTCACCAATTGCCCAGAGGGGTGAACTTAATAGGGATTTTCGATAAATCGTAACAGTACTTTTTGCCTACTTTATCCATATTCACACTAATTTTTATTTTTTCTTTTAAAATTTAAAAGAAAAATTCTGGAAAACTTAATATAAATTATTCACATTACTTTGTATCATTGTTAATGTTAATGTTTAATACCTAGTTCATAAATAATTAGTTTTTAAGTAATATGTGGTAAGCGGTGCTGAGAGCACAATAACTTTTTTCTGTCTGTAAAACATTTTTATCCATATGTATTGTGTTCTTGTTTGCTTATCCCAATAAAGGAAAAAAAAAAAAAAAAAAATTATAAATACGAAAGTCTGTCTATCTGTTACGCTTTTATGGCAAAACCGGTGAACGGATTTTGATGAAATTTGAAGACCCGGGGTCAAACATAGGCTACTATTTTTGAGAAACGGCTGGTGATATATAAAAAGAAAGTAGAGAAAGTGTACCTAGAGCTCGCGGCTTTATGAGATACTAGCTTTTTCCTGCAGCTCCGCCTGCGTCAAAAAGTAGCCTACATTTGACCCAGGGTCTTTAACTATTTTCATACCAAATTTCATCAAAATGGGTCTCGCGGTTTAGGCGTGAAAGCTTAACAGACAGACAGGAAAACAGACTTTCGCACTAATAATAAGTATTAAGTATGGATTGCAGGTGATATATTTTGCACAACTAATTCATCCAAAAATTGCTGATCCTAAATATTTTTAAACATTTCTTGGCGCCATCTGGAGCTGCTTAAAGTCCGTGTTTAAAATATATTTTAGTAGCAATATCTACTTATAACACAATATTTATGGAAAATAGCGTACTTTGGAGAGAAAAAAAACAAACTTTTTCTCAAACAGCTTGGGGCCAAAACTTGATATTCCAGAAGTTAGGCACTCATTTGCGTGATTTATGAATTTTAAATTTGTTTATTTTAAGGGTTACGCGCGTAATAACGAAATGAAAAAACCATCTTTCCTAACTTACGTTATAAAAATATTAATTCGTATATTTGTTTCGAATTTTTCGAATTTGTTTGTTGCTCCAATGGAGACCACGAACCGACAAGCGCAGCGTTGGACATCCACCTACCAGATGGTCTGAGAAAGATCGCTGGAAGCCGCTGCATCGCTTCCAATCGGTCATTTTGGAAATCAAAAGACCTAAGTATGTCCCTTTTAAGGTTTTAGAGATTAAGTCGGATGCGAGATATGTCGAAGAAAAAGGAGGGCGTATAGCCGCACCAGGCCTAACTTCACATACTCTACGTTTTAGTCAAAACGTGATGCTTGGCCGTTTTGCTACCGTTACGAAGATTTCATAGGCATTCGTTCATCGTGTGTGAAATAAAACGGCCAAGCCACACGTTTTGACTAAAATGTAGAGTATGTAAAGTTAGGCCTGGTAAAGTAAGGGCGCATAGATCAAGAAGCTAAATGAGATCTGACCACTTTTTCATAGTTTTTGATTAAGGTGTAGTGTAGAGCTTGTAGGTTTAGAGCGTGTAGTCTTTAGACCTTGGCTTACACGAGATCTGATAACTTTTTCACATGGTAAGCTATGTAGACTCGTCTTGGCAACATTTTTACATGAAATTTTTTTTGGCGGGATAGGATTTTCTGTAGTTAGCCACCATGTTTTTTCAAGAAATCTCGAATTCAACTATCTCTAAAGGCGCGAGAACGGCGCGGGCGGCATATTTTGGATTGGTCGCTGGAAGGTATCGAAGAAACGGAAAAGTAAGTCGATGATATCGAGAAAATAGTTAGCAACTGCATTGCGGTGGCTCAGAATGAAGATGGTCGGCGTAGACTGACGTAGGAGGCTTATGCCCAGTAGTGGGTTATGGAAAGCTGATGATGATGACTAATTTTTCTGGTTTGATCACTTCCATTGCTTGACTTAGTACCAGTTGTGTATATAGGAGTCGTTAGGCTGTGTCAGAGGAAGCTTGTTAGTTTGAGGAGCTCGTTAGTCGAGCGCGACCCGCGTATCCTTAGCGAATGCGCGTGTCAAGCGACGACGTGACGCGACCACTATTTGGATTGGTCGCATTTTAGTGGCATTTTATATCTTGAGCTCCTCCGTGCTTCGGTGCACGTGAAGCCGTTGGTCCCGATTGTTATCGAGAGATAGCAGTCGTGAGGCTGTGTCAGATGCCTTAGGGTAGCCTGAAAAATTCTGACAGTGTTGGCCAAAATACACCTCAGGTCATGTCCCTGTTGGTCTGGTTTCCCTGTAAAAAGGTTTACGGTTATCAGACGGCAGTCGCTCCATTGTAATTACCAGTTCCGCCAAATCTAGGACCATGACTTACAGCGTACCCTAGACTCCGCAGCGTAAGCTGACAACGCAACTAGGAATACATGCTAGGATGATGAGGCTGTGTCAGAGGAAGATAATTAAATATTTGAAAGTCCTACCTACCCAAACAAAGGAAAATTGATGTATTAACCGGTTTCCTGGTAAAAAAAAGCAATAGCTGTTAGATTGCAGTCGCTCCATTATAACAATCAATACCGTATCTTTATGCATAATTGAAGCGTAGCATGGGACCTAAAGAACTGTTAAATAGTTTAAGGCTTATTTTACCGTTTTAAAAAATAGATATCGAGTAAGAATTTGGTGACCATTGAACCCCCTGACCATATGTCCGAAACCTTAGAGTATTCTAATAAGGTGCTTTATCGTAATAGAGCGCGCTTGCAATACTTAAAACAAATTATGCTTGTAATACTTAGGTACTTTTCGCTGGATATGCGTGCTAACGGACTATCTGTCAAGGATGCCGAAGACCGGGCGAAGTGGAGACGCTAAAGTAGGAAAGCCGACCCTGGGCTCCGAAGCAAACAGCTGAGGATGCAACCGGGAAGGCGCTAAGATGATGATGATGTTGTAATACTTAGGTAAGGAAGGTTAGCAAAACTACTAACAAACTTTTATTTCTGGAATTTTCTGGCCTTATCCATTGAAACCGATGTAAATAATCGATGCCACCAAACGTATGACCCAACTGAAAGACTGTCACTGAATAACAAAAACCCTCAAATGCTTCATAAAAATGATGGAGGTATTAACTGTGGTATTGAAAAGCCTAGATCAAAACCTTGTGAGAGAGGAATAGATGAAAATGTCAGATTGGCGAGTTTATCATTAAGGTGACGATATATTAAGTTACTTATAATAAGAAAACGATTTTTTTATGCGTGACAGTTAAGTATCTGTCGAAGATGCCGAATATCGGGCGAATTGGAGACGTAAATACAAAAAGCGGGATCTGTGCTGCGAGGCTAACAACTGAAGATGCAACAGGGAAAGCAATAGGATGAAGAAGAAGTGAGAAAACTATTTTTATATATTACTTAGTTCCTGATTGTAAGTAATTTCGGTAGCCTATGGACGTGCAACTCTAGGATACTGTTTCTACAATTTCATGAAGTCAGAAGAAATCGCTCTACTAATAATAGGTACATAAGTTACTCTGAACCTAAACCCTCAACCGAAGCTACCGTGTCCTGTTGACATTTGAGTGTCACCCGTCCCACTCAAGCGCGACATTTGCCTGACACGTCACGTCAACGACATTTCGCTGTCACGCGCGTGACGTCGCGTGCGGATAGAGTTCGTTAATTTTTAAATTTTCAATTATCGCCAGTCACTGGTTGGCGGGTTTCAATTGATTCGGATTTTTTTAATTCTGTTGACTTGGGGCATCGTTGTCAATTTATTTATCGTAATTTTATAATTTTGCTATAAAATCAATGTAATAGCTGCGTTTTAGTAGGATTGTGTTCACAGCAACTTAAAGATGATGGTGTTTTGTTAATGAAAGAGTTTAATTAATATATCAACACTGCAGTCACACATAACAAAAAAAAACCTAATTTGGTTGCTTTTTCTCCTTAGTAAGCCAAACGTATTTCTGTTTATACGGTTATATCAAAAAGTCACTAGTCAATTCTCATTTGCATAATCAACTCTCATCAGCAGCATTTGCATCAGAAACGCACACGAATTTAATTACAAATATTACAATACAAAGACTATATTTACATCTAACACTAGTCTTATCATAACGGCATAGGGTTCAAATTAAAAAACAAAATATTGTCTGCGGCGCACCAATTCAAAACAAAATTTCGAACGTCCCGCTTGTCAGCAATTTGTTTTGAAGAGAGAACACTTCTAATTCGCAAAAAGAACGAGGCTTCTATTTTTAAAAGTATCGTCACGCAAGCTAAGTTAGACTGCGTTCACGAATGATACCTTTTTCAAAAATATTTACTTAAGTATTTTTTGTTTGAAAAATAGCAAAATATACCACAAAAGTTCGAAACATTTCAGATCAACTAATTTTTGAGTTTAATAATTTATAGGTACCTACTTACCTAAGTACGAAAGTAATGACGAGATACAGCATAATAAATGCTGAGGAGTGTTTTTACCATGGTTTTTACTTTCTTCTTCTGTGATTAGTCGGCTCACTATTGGTCGGTTATTTTACTCACTTATAAATTTTATATGAAGGTTTTTTTTATATACAACTAAGTAGGCAAACAGGCGTACGGCCCACCTGGTGGTAAATGGTTATCGTAGCCTATGAACGCCTACAACACCAGAGATGTCACGAGCGCGTGACCGACTCTGAAAGCATTTTTTACGCCCTTTATGAAGGCTTCTATGTTATAGTCACTAGGGTAAACCATGGCAGGGGGTTCATTCCATAATCGCAGTGTACGAGGCAGGAAATTCCGTTTGAAGCGTACTGTACGCGATAACATGGGATCCAAGGTGGGAGAGGTGCGATGGTAAAAAGTGGCTGTGGCATCATGTCAAACATTTTCTCCGAGCATAGCCATTATTACTAACATAGTTTTAGGACCATTGTTACTAACATTTAATATGGATTTTTTGACTGTCCGAAATAAAGAGATTTATTATATATTATTATTATTAGGTTTATGCGAATGTATCTGTATTTCTTTAAAAATCTGATTTTGTAACAAATGTAATTAAGTACATAATATAGTTTTTTCAATTTCTATTATTTAAAATTCCGTAGTTCCCGACGTAGTTATAGCTTTAAGATGCAATTCGTATCGTATTTTTATTTCTAAACCTGTCAATGTGTCCACAGCTTTACAAATTTAAAATTTGAATTCGAAATGTTCGAAATGGGGCTTTCTAGAACTTTTTTTTCGCCACTAATGAGGCAGTGGCTTCTTAAGAAGCTATGTTTACAACCAGCCAGCCATACAATTTTAACTTTTGCCAAAGTTACTGTTTTGATGTTTAATTATGCCATTCGATCCAGAACATTTTTAATCTACATTGCCTAGGTTGTAAATTACTATTAAACTCCAGGAACCCTGAAATCCATACTAATAAACTAATAATCATACTTTATTAAAAAAAACACAGATGTATAAATTGCACAAATGTTACAAGTACTAAAAAATTCCTCCCCGGATAGCATCCGGTTCAAAGGTACTCATTATACTGGCTGCATTTCCTCTTTGTATAGCAATGGATATTCTTTGAACCAGGTACCATCCAGAACGAATGTCAAAACCTCGGTCCCTTAAACGACGCCCTACATCCCTCACAAAATCTTTTGCCTCCGCACACCATGGGCCAGCTGTCTCAGCGGCCGCCGGGAAAAAATCATATTTGCTAAACTTTTGACCGGCAGTATATAGTATTACACATGTTGATACAAATTCGAACAATGAATGGATGAATGAACACTTTATTGCACGATTTACAAACAAAAGAAACACATATAGTTAAATCCAATACAACTAAAAGGGTACAAAGGCGGACTTATCGCTAATGCAATTTCTTCCAGCCAACCTTAGGATAGAAATGAGCTGCGGTAAAAAAAACACGTGCTTGAGCGGCGAGCGAAGCAGAAAGCTTAAATGTATTTACTACTTACGCTGAAATTGACGATAAAACCAATTTTTTAAAATTATATATATTTTGTTACCTTGTTCTTTTGTATAGGGTAGCCATCGATATGATAGCCTGATTCTCTAAGATGTTTTAATAGAGCTAATCTATAAAGATTAATACGTATGTAAGTTCAAATCACGGATGGGTGGGACTGTTACCGCTAAGTAAAATTGGTAGTAAAACTAAAGAAATAAATTACTGGCACAAAATACAAAAAAAAAAAAACAGATCCACAAATTTACGAGCAAAAAAAGTGGCGCCGCTTTGTTCCCAGTCTTAACCCGTAACATACCTAATAAGGGGCATAAAGCACGTCGCATATTTCGGATGGCAACCCTGCAACCGCCTCTCATTGTGTGAGCGATTGATCACGCGAACAAGCCCCGCGGCCGCGAAGAACAATCGAATTCAGACGTTCAAATTCGAATTTTGAATATGGAAGCCGCCATATTGCACGCGATGCGCCCGCGCCGTAAGTCATTATCGTATAGTGTACAAAAAAAATATTTATAATTAAAACAAAATATATATAAAATACATGTCATTTACCTCCACCCTACAGAGGACCGCAGCCAAATAACACTGTGATGCAGTGTTTTGTTCCTGCTGGTGAGTAGGGTCGCCAGGCTCCAGAAGGGTCGCTGTGCTGATAGCGGACAGCTCGGAAACACGCTCGTGACATCTCCGGTGTTGCAGGCGTTCATAGGTTACGTTAACCACTTACCATCAGGTGAACCGTACGCCTGTTTGCCTACTTAGTTGTATAAAAAAAAACTTATAGGTAAATACACGTATTTAAAGAAGCGTTTATTACAAGCCAGCAATTTGCTAAAGTACTTAAAAATAAAATCTTTTTAAAAGTCATTCATTCAATCAATGAACATTAGACGAAAGCCTAATTTTTAAAGTTAAATAACTCCTAAATGGGCACAGTTATGTAACTCATTAAACGTTGAAGTGTCTCTTCTCTTCAATCAATAAATCAGCTGCTTACTTCGGAAGGTGCATTCTTTTACTTTTACGATAGCCAGTCGGTCCAGTATTGCGATATTATCCGCTGTGACATTTATTTTTTACAATTATACTGAAATAAAAATATTTTTTCTGACCGTATCCATACTTATCGATAGATGCTAGAGGCAACAAGATAGGCAACCGGCTAAAACTTGAGAGATCACGATTTTAATTTCAAGGTCGTATCGTCCACAAAGTAAGCCATTGATTGACCTGAATACAAATACCAAACAATATTTATT
This sequence comes from Euzophera pinguis, assembly GCA_947363495.1. NCBI lineage: Eukaryota > Metazoa > Arthropoda > Insecta > Lepidoptera > Pyralidae > Euzophera > Euzophera pinguis. The sequence continues at coordinate 1,696,557 of OX376168.1, read as the reverse complement.
ATGCGGATGATTATAAGACACACAAGCCTATTTAAACCTAAAACGTGCCTCTTAGTGTAGAAAAATATCGATTGTTATAAAAATTCAAACATTTTATTTGTTATGGAATGATAATAGTACCCACTTCACTTTAATAACGGGCAAATTTATCGTCAGCTTCTGAATAAATGAATTTTTATGCGACGTTTAAAATAAGACCTGCCAGCAAATATTCGAAATTCGAACAAAAACATTTCAAAAATGCGTCAATCCCTTCAGGGCTAGATAGACAAACTGTGAAAACTTTCTCTCGTGATTCCAAATTTAAATTTTAGCATTCTCCGTGTGATCGACATTTCGAAGTTTGAAATACCGATAACGAAATTTTAAATTTCAATAATGTGTAATCAGAAAATGTTTTATTTTTTCACATTATTTTTATTTTTACGGTAACAACAGAAGGTAAGTTAAGGACACGGTATGGATCATTACTGGATATTGTGAAGTGAGCGTGAATCGTTTATCCAGAAAGTGCAGGTCACACGATAGGTAAGTACCTACCACAATAAGCATGGACTTTTCACAATGAGTTGGTCTTGCAATTATTTCATATGCGCAAATACATATTATTATTCATTACTTTCATATGAAAGCGAATACAACATATGTTTCTCGGCTGTAAGTAGGCACGTAATATTTTTGTAAACAATAAGTTAACAGTTTACGAATAATTACGAAGAATATGTAGGTTTATAAATACTTACCATATGGAATACTTGATTATTAACACTTGCAACACACGTCAATAGCTCCATCGAGTTGAGAGCTGGAACGTATATTAGAACTAGATCAGCTAAGGCTGGACTAATGAACATCATTTCATTAAAAAATCATGTATGCCTGAACTTATGTTATAAAAAATGTATTTATCTACAACACCAATTAGGTACCTTTGTTGGTTAGAGATCGAATCCAATATTTTTTTCATGATCATCCCAATCATGCTGATTTGTTGGCAATCAACCTATAAGCAAAATTATTCCAAATTTGCCAAATACCAGCACGGAAGCCGTAAATTTGATATCTGAAAAGAAAATTATATTAAATTTAAATTACGAATTCGACAGAAGCCCGTGCCTCTACAATAAATTGTTCTGAATTGGTTAATTTTGGGCACGATTTGAAACAAACGCACGCATTTTTAAAGTGGTAGTTTTTAGTAGGTATAGATCTACAATTGAAAATATTGTCTTTTTGAACGTATAATATATTTCCGAAGTTTCAACAAAATTTATTTTTTACTTTTTAAATTTATAAAATTGTTTGACATCGATGCACTTTATTTGTTTTCCTTCCGAAGTACGTATCTACACTTCTCAATCCTTACGTACATTATTTTGATATACTTAGTTCAAAACTGTTCATTTACATTAATAATTATTAATTTCTATTTTATTTTACATTTTAATTTAACAAGCTTTAACGACGAACTTTACCAAAAAAAAAAACCGATAATGTTTTCTTATGTTTTCGCGATTGATATTCATTAAATTAAACTATTTTAATACGGTTTTATCGCGTTTATTACTTATTTATTTACCCCTGACGTTTCAAACACTTTACAGCGTTCATGGTCGCAGGCAGACTGCCTGTATAATAAACGCGATAAAACCGTATTAAAATAGTTTAATTTAATGAAAAAAACCGATACTTGTCTGTTCCAATAAACTATTACAATGCCTACAAGTTGAACGAATGCAAGTACCTAACTGGCATTCCAATTACAAATTTAAAAGTGGCATTCTTAAATTCTTATGTAAGAGGAGTTAAACAGCGTGTATCCCATTTACTCTCTCCACTTAATGCCATATACTGTCTCATTCCTATGCGACACGCGACAAACAGTGACATCTAGGCGACGACTACGGCAGCCAATGACAAAAGGTCGCGCTGCTATTGGTCAGTTATGTCATTCTATATTTTTCTATTCCTTTTTCAACTTTAGGCGGCAGCTGAAGAGTTGAGATATTTACAATTTAATACGATTTATTTTAAATTGTACGAGACAAAGGAATTTAGTAGAGATATACGTTTCGACGTGAGTTTTCAACCGTAAAAATGATGCTTTGTGCAATTTAATTTGTCGTTGTTTTTTAAAACCAATATTAGATACCTATTAAAACATTAAACTGGTGTTCATAGTTAGATAAATTGGAACTATAGCTTACTACTTAAAAAAAAGCTTACCTACTGTTTTACTAAGGTTATGGACGTTTGTAAAAATAAGTCAGATAGACGTAAAGAAGAAATAAAGTGTTAACAAAATAAGATTTTATCATTGGTTTTACCTATCAACTTGTCTAAGAAGGCAATTAATTATGAACTTGGCAAATATTATAACTTAGATTTTTTACATACCTATGTCTTTTATACATGATTTAAAATTTCAAAATCCTACACATGCATTAAGAACAATTCGAAGTTTGAAAAACATTAAAATTTGTATTCAGAACACAAAAATTCAAACATTGTCAACACGTGGGCGGGTGACGGCGGTTGGATAAAAATGTCACCAACACCCACGCGCTCGCTCACCATTGGCTGAAAATGTCACCGTGTCGCATTCAGTGACATTTCGCTATTGGCCGAACCACGCCCAAAGTTCCACATTCAAATTTGAATTAAGAGAACGCGCTGGCCATTTCGAAATTAGATGAGATGTTTTTATTTGGATTGTGAAAGGATATTTTGCGTGTCGTTAGATGTGTCGAGTAGAGGACCTGCGCGGAACTATTGATTGAGACGTGGTCGGTCCCGCTGGTGGCTGCCGTCGAGGTGACAAATGGCTTCTCACGGCGAGTGTAAAGCAGGATATTCTCATGTGTTTGACCGGTATAAACAATGATATGACATGTAGATCGTTTAATTTAATATTTTAATTAGTGTACCTAATGGGTACCTTTGAGCCGGATGCTATCCAGGGAGGAATTTTTTAGTTATATTTACAATTATTTTTTTGTTTTTAAACTAATAAAGTTTAAAAAAAAATCGGTTTATATTTATCTTACAAAAGCGAGCAGTTTGTGCCATCTATGGTTTTAATTTGAATTATGTTGTATTTGATTTAGTAGATAAATGAAGTAAAAAAAAGTAACTTTCTTTATTTTATACCTTATTACCGTTATTAATAGATTGTATAGATTCTGTAGATGTAAAATTGTACAATTCACTTAAAGATATTTTGTAATTTAGGTTACATTCATGAATGAAATTAATAGCGCAATCGACAAAATTGTTCAAAAGACATGCGTATCGCTGACGCCACTAGTTCATACCTACTTGATATTTTATTATTAAAACCTAAAAACCCAGCTGTTTGAAAAATTTCACTAAGTAGGTACCTATGTAGTCTATGGTAGTTTTTAAGAGAGGTAGGACATTTTGTAAGGAGTAGTCCGTCTGGGGAAGTACCTCCACCCTACAGAAGACCGCAGCCAAATAACACTGTGATGCAGTGTTGTGTTCCTGCTGGTGAGTAGCGTCGCCAGGCTCCAGAGGGGTCGCTGTGCTGATAGCGGACAGGTCGGCAACGCGCTCGTGACATCTCCGGTGTTGCATGCGTTCATAGGCTACGGTAACCACTTACCATCAGGTGGACCGTACGCTTGTTTGCCTACTTAGTTTAAGAGTCACTATGTTTTAGCATCGGGCAAATAAAGGCGAAAAATATAAACCCAACCCGTAGGAAGATGGGGTTCCGCAACGGGCTATCGAACATAAAATTTTACGCGGTCGTAAAGACCGGTCCGGGTTCATGCATATCAACAGGTAAGTATAAGCATTTTAGGGATACCTATACACTTGCTTGCTAGTGATTAGAATATGTAATTTAGCTAAATAAAATCAAAGTTAATTAGAGAGTATGGTGTTTTTTATACAATTAATCCTGCTACAAACTTTATAACACTTGAAGGGCTGATCTGATGGTAATTGGTCACTGTAGGCTATGTACGTCCGCAAAAACAGGAGCACCACATGCTCATTGCTGACCCTTGTGAAATCCTTTCACGCCCTTTTGAACCCATGTTGTCTATATTTCATTGGTTTCTGTAGCCTTATGGTTAACATGCCTGCCTGCTAATTAGGAGTAGGTACTTGGGTTTGTCACCGGAGGTCAAATGGAAAATGTCATTTTTCCTTGAATGTTTGAATAAACATTCAAGATATTAATATATTTGTATTAATTATTAAATATAAATACTGACTGTTTCCCGCTCCGCCTGGATCAAAAGGTAGCCTATGTTTGACCCCTGGTCTTAAACTATGTTCATACCAAATTTCATCAAAATCCGTTCAGCGGTTTGGTCGTGAAAACAGACTTATAATATTAGTATGGATTTAATGAATCTTGTAGGAAATGAGGAAGTAAGATGGCGAGGTGTATATTGCAACAGAGTTGATGGCGGACAAAACATTATGGAAGTAGGGTTGTCAGGTCTCCAAACCTAATAGCCGGACAGACCAGCCAGTTTGGCCGGACATTCGGCTAAAACGGCCGGATAATGTAGGGTACATTATTGAGGATTTTGTGTCTCAGTATTTAAAGCTTTTCTGATTATTACCATGAATCTTGTTAAATTAAATAAAATGTAAAAAGCCTAACAAAAGCCGGACAAGCTGGACACCGTTTATTTTGGCCGGACACGCAATCAAAAAGCCTAACCATGTCCGGCTTTATCCGGACGCCTGGCAACGCTATATGGAAGTTATACTTGTGTAGGTTCTAACATTTGAACGCCAGTGTTTCCCAAATAAAATGTATTTTACTTCCTGTATCTACGAAACATGTACTTTTAGTTACTGCAGCACTTAAAGTTTATTTAGGTACTTGCTTTTCCTTCTTTTTAGGAAATGCTACTTTCCTCTATGAATGAATGAATAAATGAACACTTTATTGCACCATTCACATACATATAAGAACAGATACAACGCAGAAACCAATTAACATTAATTTTATTAATGCTACTTTCCTCTATGAATGAATGAATGAACACTTTATTGCTCCATTTACATACATATAAGAAAAGATACGACACAAAAACCAATTAACATTAATTTTATTAATGCTACTTTCCTCTATGAATGAATGAATGAATGAATGAACACTTTATTGCTCCATTTACATACATATAAGAAAAGATACGACACAAAAACCAATTAACATTAATTTTATTAATGCTACTTTCCTCTATGAATGAATGAATGAACACTTTATTGCTCCATTTACATACATATAAGAAAAGATACGACACAAAAACCAATTAACATTAATTTTATTAATGCTTCTTTCCTCTATGAATGAATGAATGAACACTTTATTGCTCCATTTACATACATATAAGAAAAGATACGACACAAAAACCAATTAACATTAATTTTATTAATGCTTCTTTCCTCTATGAATGAATGAATGAACACTTTATTGCTCCATTTACATACATATAAGAAAAGATACGACACAAAAACCAATTAACATTAATTTTATTAATGCTACTTTCCTCTATGAATGAATGAATGAATGAACACTTTATTGCTCCATTCACATACATATAAGAAAAGATACGACACAAAAACCAATTAACATTAATTTTATTAATGCTACTTTCCTCTATGAATTAATGAATGAATAAATGAACACTTTATTGCACCATTCACATACATATAAGAACAGATACAACGCAGAAACCAATTAACATGAAGAGAAATGAGTACAAAAACAACTATCAAAAATGATAATGCTAATTATTTGACTGGAAGACATAACCTTTATCATAGTTTCAAATCTAAATGTATTTAGATAAAGATTATCTGTTAAATTAATCTGTTATCTGTAATTATCTGTTAAATAGATACTTCTAACAAAGAGATAGAGAAAGGCCAGGGTACGTACTAAGATAACAGAGAGAGATAGAAAGAGTCCTGTAATCCGATCTTATTCGAATAAAAAGCACCTCAATTCTTCACTTACCAAATTTCACTAAACTTGTAAGTCAAGCTTTACATAGAGTTAGAATAGTTTTGTAGTAGAGCGCGGGCATATAAGAAAATATTCATCATCTTAAATTTGAGAGATAACCTCTTTTCGGCATATCGGCTTTTTATTGTATGTAAATATTGACTGTAAAATTCACCCTCGGAAGAGAGATATCTTTATAATTTAAAAAAAATTAAACTCGGATGGGTTGAAAATCCAACGTCTCAAATGTTTTCATTTTCAAAAGGAAACGGGCGGGTCGTATTTGGTTATATTTTATTACATAAAACCTAATACGAATACTAAAATATTTCTTATCGTTTACAAAGTGTTCCATCAGACCAGATTCACAGGTTTTTCTCGCGAGAACGTAGAAGAAGTAAAGCCCGAGAACTTTGAATGTTGACAGCGTTCTCGCCGTGTTGTCGGCATTTTGGTCAGGGTCAAAGAAGCCGAGAACGCGAGAAAGCTATCCATATTGTCGTTGTGCACTGCGAGCCGACCGAGTTTTCTAGCCGAGAATTCTCACCAAAATTCTTGCGTGAATCTGAACAGCCCAAAATTATTTACTTATTGCAAATAGTGCAACCTTTGTAAATTAACCCAGAGCATAACAGAATAACTCCAACTTGTTAAATGATACTTCGCACGCTCTACATGAAGCTATTCTATATCCTACATTTGCATTCCATTTCATTTGGGCATGGACACTTTATACGTTTTTTAGTGTCGTTTTATTTTTATTAGGGTAGAGGGTTGCAGGGGTAGCTCGAGTGGTAGGGTTGCTCCGATTTATAGGTGCCTTTAGTTCGCGTGAGTAGGTATTGCTTATTGAATCAGTTGTCGTAATTTACTTTTTGTTGAGGAAAGCTCTTTCCGAGGTCTATTTTTTTTCTGTGACTCTATGATAAGATTTTTTTTTATACAACTAAGTAGGCAAACAGGCGTACGGCCGGCCCACATGATGGTAAGTTGTTACCGTAGCCTATGAACACCTGCAACACCGCAAATGTCACGAGCGCATTGCCGACCTGTCCGCTATCAGCACAACGACCCCTCCGGAGCCTGGGACCCTACTCACCAGCAGGAACACAACACTGCATCACAGTGTTATTTGGCTGCGGTCTTCTGTAGGGTGGAGGTACTTCCCCAGACGGACTACTCCTTACAAAATGTCCTACCTCTCTTGTATCCGCGTTTGTACCTCATTTTCATGTATATTTGTTTTCTATTTTTTTTCGAGTATCTGTATTAGGTATGTTGTATGTAGGATTGTAGGTATACGAGACATATTTCTACGCTAATCTCTACTTAAAATTCACTTCTAATCGCCTCATTCAAGACGTCACTCAGAGTCACAAGACCGTGAATTCTCAATTTGTTCAACTATTCATCCAACTATCCTACTGGCAGGTAATTGGAGTAGTACTTTCATATGTATGCTTTTTGTACAGTGGGACACAAAGAATAGTATACAATTTTACCCTTAAAACTATACCTCAAATGGTATACTTTTTAGGTGGCTCACTGTACGTAACAGGGACACCCTGCTGTGCTGTTTGCGATGAGTTGAACAAAATGTTCAGACAGAGTTACCTAAAAGAAGATTGATAAATTTTCTAATTGTTTTTAAATAAATTTTACTACCGACTCTACATTATAATATTTCATGATTTAAAATATTGGTGATGAAAAATATTTTTTTGCTAAAATATTGAAATCTATGTACAGAATACTATAGTTATTGGCCACGGCTTCACCATTCCGTATGTTGCTATAGAGACGTCTGTCACGCACATATTTTACTTGTTCCTTTGTTGTTAAGACTTATTTTTATACTGGCTTTTCCCGCAGCTCCGCCTGCGTCAAAAAGTAGCCTATGTTTGACCCCGGGTCTTCAACTATATTCATACCAAATTTCATCAGAATCCGTTTAGGGGTTTGGCCGTGAAAGAATAATAGACAGACAGACAGACTTTCGCATGTGGATGTATAGTATGGATATAGAGATGTGATAGAAATTTCAATAAGTCATATCTATTTCAAAATACAAAGGTAGAGAATGTCTAATAGAAAACGATATTCTTAGTTGGTTGCTTGAGCAAACTCCAATGAGAAACGACATAGGTTATAATAACAATCCAAAAAACAAACATTAAAAAATACAAAAGAATAGAGTAAAATATGAAAAAGTAAGGAGATACCTAGGTAGATAGATAAAAAACTGATTTATAACCACTTGGAGGACGCCTTAACCACCTTCAATGAGGAATCTCCTTAAGTCAAGAAAGCTAGTGACGACTAATCATACCAATGAGTTGAGGCGAGTTTGAGGAAACGTTTGAGAATATGGGATAAATGTCAATTGAGAAAGGAACTTCTTACTCCTCGATTTCGAAGCTCTTTAATTTTCATTGAACGGCGTCTTTACTTGATTAATCTCAGCAAGTCATAAAACTTAGTTACCGCATAAGTGTACTGTCAATGTTGCAGTGATATTCAACTAAATAACACCACTGACTCCAAGTTATCCTGGTTGCATCCCAAGCGTAATACTTCAGAGTCCACGTGTAAAAGAAGTTACTTTTTTTTTTAAGTTTAGCTATTCTATGAAGGAAATAAAACTTGAAGTTTATTTTTAAAATTAATTAATTTTAGTTTTCTCATGTACCTCAGTGAATCGTAAGTGACATCTTGAAGCATATAAAAACTGTATTATAACTCTAAGGTTTAACTAGAAGAGATCCCTTTAGCGATAAGTCCGTCTTTGTACCTCATTTTCGTGTACACATTTGTTTTGTTCTATATTTATTTCGGTGCAATAAAAAGTATTTATATTGTAATAGAATAGTTTGATTTTATGAGTAACTACAGCGAAAACTGGTTACATAAGGAAGCCATAAAGTAAAATTGTAGTGAATTTCATTTAAATCGGCCAATTGTAAGTCAGATTCTGGCACTGAAGGTTCTGTACCAGCCGCCAATTATTCTGTTTTTATACGAAAACATAATTTAAAGACCATGTTCTATGGTTCCATTTATCATTTTGTTTCTCATGGTTCATCGTGGTTTTGTATGAAAAGCTTTTCAAGTTTTGGAGTTAGCGCCAAAAACAAGAACTCTACAATTTATTTGATTCGGTACCTATAGCGCCATCTATTTGGTAGTTTTGGAAACATTGTTTATTTTTGGATTAGCCACCATATTTAAATACCATATTACTGAATGATGTTTTAATGATGAAAACGTGGGGTCGTACCTAATACATACGCCATTTTTATTTTCGATAAATCTTGCATTTGCCTTAATCCCTAAAAGCGCGAGAATCGACGTTTACCCTTGGATTGTGCGCATAATAATTAGAATATAACTAATATATAGAATACTAGCTGTTTCCCGCAGCTCCGCCTGCGTCAAAAAGTAGCCTATGTTTGACCCCGGGTCTTTAACTATATTCATACCAAATTTCATCAAAATCCGTTCAGCGGTTTGGCCGTGAAAGCGTAACAGACAGACAGACAGAAAGACAGACAGACTTTCGCATTTATAATATTAGTAAGTACATAAGGATAGTGCGGATATGGATATTATAAACCAAATAGGTAGAAATGTAGAGTGAATTTCAGGAAAAAAATTCCGCTGCAATTAGTCGAACTACATGTTTTTACATTAAAAAACCAACTGGAAGAAGAAACTAGCGCAACGCCCGGGAAATTTCATTTTAATTTTCGTCATCTCACACTGCACTTAAACAATTTCAAGCACCATTTAAAATGGCACAGGAAAAGTGATCGTTCAGCCTAAACCAGTAAGTCACTGGCAGGTTGCACAGAAACGCTTCCATAAACAATGCCATTAGCGGGAACGTTACGCGGCAGATTTTAAATTTGGAACGTTCGCAGCCATTCGTCATGTCGCCGCCGCGCCCGCGACACTCCGCCGCCGCCGCCAAGACCTCATGTAGGGGAGCGATAGGTTTTGATCTTTTCGCAAATCTCAATAAAAAAAATTTTTTTTAGTAATAGGATCTGAATTATATAAACTTGTATTTGGCCTCTGATAGACCTGCTCAAGTGGCTTTATACTGGGTTGGGAGAGTGTAATGCCATCGACACGCAAAGAAGAGTTTTATTTGTCAAAAACCCGAAAGGGAAAAGACATTAATTACATGGGATCATGAAGATGTTAGACCACCACTAGTCGCCACCAAAATAGTCCCTAACTATTATCAAAAATAGTTCTCAACAATTGTCAGTTTGAATGGATTCATTTAATAAGTAAATAACCAAAGCTGAAAAAATTGTAGGAAATTTAGTACCAAATTATTTTACCTATGACACTAATTAATTTCAGTAGTAAACCTAATAATTTATTTTACTATGGAATAAATTAGATATCTACATAAGATCTTAAGTTCTAATAAACTAAATTATTATATAGCGTTTATTACAATTCCAAAAATAAGAAATCATTCTAATAAACTTATATTAAAATAAACAATTTTAAATCGAAAACTAAAATTAAAGGGTTTCAAAGGTATCAAAACTGTTAGTTGCTCTACATCTAGTGACTAATGACGTCATGTGTCCCGCACAGCGAGATCGCGAGCGGCAACAGCAAATGACTCGCGATGAATTTAAAATTTAAACTTCGAACGGGCTAGCTAACGAGGGAGCAGTTTGCGAATTGTAATCTATGGTCGCTTTAAAATTTAGGGTAAATGTGCTAGTTTATTGTATTGAATTTTCTGACAGTTAAAAACAAAGCTTTTAATAAAGCCTCGATTGAGGCCGAATGTAAATGAGCTGTTAGTGGCGGGTTCCCCTGCTCGGCTATCTCGGCATGAGACTAATATATGGTGGCCACACGAAGTAGATAATAGGAGTGTTGTGGTGGTATCTTCAGTGAAAATGCACAAATCCGAAACTTTACAGAATTATATTTATTTTATTAGTGATTTCCACACATTAATCAATTCATAAAACTGAAGTTAGGTACTTAAAATATAAAAAAATACACTAAATAGCTTTTGCTCTTTTGAGAGGAATATGGAATGTGATGAGATGACGCGGAAACAGTTTAAATAAAAAAAAGATTTTAAAATGAAAATGTGGTGAAGGATGGTTTTGAAATGAAAAAGTACTTGCATCGTTGCATGTTTAATCAAGGTTTTTTTCACAGTTAACGGAATATATGCTATACAGATATTTAATATCTCCATACATTAAAACGCTCCAACTATCCTGGTTACTCCTGGTTACCCTCAATACAAAGTCATTGTTACGCCATCTATCGAAAATATAAGAAGTATCTAACAAATTAAGATTTATAACTTTTGAAATACAGCATTTAATCAACTTATTATAGAATTAAGTATGTAAAAAATAGTGTTTATAAAAGTCAGTTCATTTTTTTTCGCCAAAAATAAGCGAGATCAATACTGAATTAAATATTTTCTTTTTGAAGCGCCATCTTACATCAAATAGCGGAACTTTTATTAGGCAATAGAACCCCATGGTTTTGGTAAAACATTTTTGAGTCTGAAATAATCTCTTTTTTATAGTTCTAACTAAAGCGGTAGTTATTTTAGAATATTTCTACACAACTATAAAAGCCATTCAAACTATTCAGCATGTGAAAGTTATTTTTGGTTACATAGATACGTATGTCGGATTTTTTTTTAAATTTTATTAAAGGTAGTCAATGGCAAGTTATCTTACAGCTCTAAAGTTTCAGCTTCTTTTTAGTTTTAATTTGAGTTTTTCTAATTTCTGTTTTGAGCACAACAGAAATTAACTAAAATGAAGCTGAAACTATCAGAAATCCGAAGAATTTATAACTTTTCACTACAAATCCCTAAACAAAATCAACAAATACATTGGACTTAACAAATATACCTCTAATAGTGTCCGGCATGTTCCTAACCGTGGCATAGAGATCCCTCTGTACTGTTTAAAAATACACAGGAGTTCTATTTTTGAAACGTATAACTCACGCAATACCAGCGAGTCGAATGAAAATCGTTCGACTCACCGATTATGAATGAAATTTATGAAATACTATAATACGGTTTTTTATTTTATTATTAACATAATTTCTACTAAATTGTTGACATTTTTCTGACTTTTACTTGAATTTATTACTTTTAATTGATTAATCAATTACATTAACTGTTTTGCATGCCAGTGTCTGGTAAAATGTGTGAAAACTGAAATTTTTATTTATATCTATATTTGTACCACTTTTATAGCAAAATAAATATATTTGTATTTATTTGTATTTGTAATTACACCTAACGTTTCGACCTATTTACAGCTTCGCAGGCAGACTATGTTAACATTTGTCTGTGACGTCATAAGAATACAAAATTACTGCCTAAGAATAATTTGATTGAAAACTATCCCGATTCACAAAATAGGCGGTAATAATCCATACTAATATTATAAATGCGAAAGTCTGTCTGTTACGCTTTCACGGCCAACCCGCTGAACGGATTTTGATGAAATATGGTATGAATATAGTTGAAGATCCGGGGTCAAACATAGGCTACTTTTTGACGCAGGCGGAGCTGCGGGAAACAGCTAGTAAGTGACAAACGCGATAAAAACCGTATTAAAATAGTTTAATTTAGTAATGAAAATTACTTATCAAAAAGAGCACTCAGTAGGGATCATGCCTGGTGCAATTTTCGATTTTCATTCGATACATGAGTCATACATTTCGAAAATAGGGTACCTGTACAGTTTAATAATACACAGAGCCGACGCGGGTGGCCGAAGATCAATTATTGCCTACCAATTAACACGTGGAGGAACTTGTACGTTTACACAAGCGAAACATAGAATTACAACAGTCAGAAAGAGTGTCCTGTCCATTTATTCATTCATTCATTCATAGCTTGTGAGTCACAAGATCACTACACACTTTGGTGTTTTCAAAACATCATGTCTGCTTTTGATTTCCTGATCGAACTATTTAACAAGCCTTCCGGAGCACAGAATCAAATCATTCTTTTCAGATAATAGGCATGACGAATAATTTTCGATTTCATGTTGACATGAAAGACCTTACTATAATATGCACAATGGTAAAAAAATCAGGTCGATAAAACTTAAACTAACTGAGATATGACGAAGTTAAAATCACGTGCATTTTGAACGATACCAAACACTTCATACTAATGGATACCTAGGGGCGACGTCCTCACGCCTAGATAATTTACAAGGGCGATACTAAAATTTGTTCGACAACTACCTTAAATATTGGGTTTATGTAAATAGTTCCTAAATGAACGTTTCTTTATTTTTTATGTGTTCATCGATTATAATATATTTTCTTAGTAAATTTATATTTTCAAAATGGACTTTCCCATCGATTTTTAAATTGTTATATAAAATCGTCTGTGCAAAATTTCAAAGTGAAAATTTCAACAATGAGCTTGAATACATATATGCTACCATGCCGTCATATTACTTTTTCAATTTTTGAACCTTGTCGTCTACTCAATTACATGGTTTCCAAATTAAGTACCTAGATAAGAGTCAATTAATGTAATTAAAGATTACAAATGGGATCCGAACCCATGTGCTCTGGACTGTAAGCAATCGCCTAGATCATATAGCTATCCTCATAGCGGCAAACCTGATTACCAAAATCTAAAGTGTTTTTACACTAACATAAAAAATTAATTATACATTAACAAATAAATATAAAAATAATGTGGGTATAAAGTAAGTACACGTAAGTACCTACCTATTCTGTGCTTTTACTTCAAACATAACTGCCTCCGTGGTCCAGTGATTAAGGCGTTCGCCTTTGACCCGGGGGGTGATGGGTTCGTTTAGTTGTTTCTAGTTTGGTTAGGATTTTGCAGGCTTGAATCACCTGATTGACTAGTAATAGATGATTCCGTGCTTCGGAAGGCACGTTAAGCCGTTGGTCCCAGCTCCCATTTGATAGTCGTTAAAGGAACCACGTCAGAGGCCGAGAGGCGATTCCGAACAACTGTGACATCAGGTTAGGTATATAGACAACCTACACGAAATAATGATGACTTCAAACACGCATTCTGTACTTTATCACTTTACTTACATATCTAAGGAGCATACGTTACATTCAAAAGTTCGCATAAAACCCACCACGATTTGACGAAGAATAGGTCCTTTAAGAACAGTTTAAGTTATTTAAAGAGGAGTTCGCTTTGACAGTTATTTTAAGCAGGGTTACTTAAAACAAAAACTTATTTTTATCGGGCAATTCGTCAAGCGAAACCTCTTGGAAGTCCCATGTTAGTCAACGTACGACCGACGTGTGTTTTTCATGATTTATTTTTAGAGTTCCGTACTCAAAAGGTAAAAACCTTAGTATTTTACCTTCTTTAGTATTTGTCGTTATAGCTCCAATAGAAATACGTCTCCCATCATCAATTTCTACTGTCTAACTATCACTGTTCATGAGATACAGTTTGTGCCTCTACTATGAGTTTTTACTTACGCAGACGCTAGCGACCACGTTAAGTGTTTATACGGAATGTCTTAGTGACCTTACTATCCACCAGAGGCGCTGTACAGATGTGCCATGGCATACAAAATTGATAACACAGTCGTTAGTCTTCGTCAAGAGAATCTCATGGTAGAGGCATAGGCTGTATTTCATGAACAATAATAGTTAGACATTTATCATAAACAAGCAGCCCGTCCCGCTTCGCCCAGGCTTATAGCCTTCCTTGAGAAATAGGCTATCCAACACTGAAAAAAATTTTCAAATCGGACCAGTAGTTCCTGAGATTAGCGCGTTCAAGCAAACAAACAAACTCTTCAGCTTCATAATATTATATATTAGTATATATGATGTATTTCTATTACCGCTATAGCAATAAATACTAAAAACCAGAATAAAATAAATATTTAAGGGGGCTCCAATACGAGAAACGTGATTTTTTAACTCTATATTAATAACGGCAGTATGTAGACGCTTGAAATATTGAGCGAATATTTAGTTATTATTCACTTTAAAAATAAAAAATTAGACAAAAATAAAACGAATAATTATAAGGCCCCCCTTACAACAGACATGATTTTACTGCTGTTTTTATAAATAATGGTACGAAACCCATCGTGCGTGAATCTCGCTTGCACTTGACCGGTTTTTCTTGTTACTTGTAATGTTTCATTATGTTTTACTAGCGACCGCCCAGGACTTTGTACTCCTGGGAATATTGTTAAATCAATTTCTTGGCTGTAGCACAAGATACACAAATCATACATTCATATATCGTATAGGTTACAAGAACTATTTTACGAATGGGGTCCTATATTTAAGAAGCACGTCGAACCTTTGGGTTATTTGTAGGTAGTTACAGGGACAGATTTACACTCCTCTCGGTCTGTTATCTATCAGACTTAGCAGATTATACACCGTGAAATTTTGGTTGTTTTGGACCCATCGTCCAGTGACTCCATTCATGCAACTGAACAACTTTCCCCAAGATACATGGCTCGAAATATGAAGTAACTTTTGGACCTTCCATACAAAATGTCTCATCGCGTGACCTAACTTACTATGGGAAGTCCAAATTTGTTTTTCATGTTTCGAGCTATGTTTCTTGGGGAAATTTGTTCGGTTGCATGAATGGAGTCACTGGACGACGGGTCCAAAACGACTAAAATTTCACGGTGTATATTGAGTAACTGACGTATGACCTCCGTAACCTTTTTACAGGGAATTCATGACTAGAGGTGTGTTAGTGGCCAATAATAAACAATAATCATTTATTCTTTTGTAAACATGATAAATTCGAGATGGTACATTAAATTAAACTATTTTAATACGGTTTTATCGCGTTTATTACTTATTTATTTACACCTGACGTTTCAAACACTTTACAGCGTTCATGGTCGCAGGCAGACTGGTGTAAATAAATAAGTAATAAACGCGATAAAATCGTATTAAAATAGTTTAATTTAATGAATAACAATCGAGATGGTACATTGAAAATATGAGTTAATCTTGCAAAAATTGGATCAACTGTCCTTTAAAGTCGCAATCAACATTTTGTCAGAAAAGAATTCATGCAAGTCATAATAAAATGTCAGATTTTTCAGGCTGCCTAAATGCATCTGACTCAGCCTAACTGCCATCCAACGAAAACAGCTATACGTGCCTTACCAAAGCACGGAGGAGCTCGAGCTTCTGAATGAAAGAATGAATGAACACTTTATTGCACTGAAACTTTATTGCTTCTGTGTATTTTTTTTTTAATTATGTTTGTTTATTTGTTTGTAATTTCTTTTTTTTAATTAATAAGTAGTTACTCTAGTTGCGTTTGTTTCCTCCTCACCAAGATCATCGTAACTTTTAGAGCTAAACTCTTGTCGGTGAAGTATTTTCCATTCATCTCTACCTAGAGGGGAAAACTAAGGATTTCGGGTGTTTCCTTGGGACACAACTAAGTAAACGCATAGATGATGACCAAACCAAAACAATTAGGCAGTGCCAAGCAAGTGACCTCACTCCAATTCACGGAAGAGCTGCTAATGATACGTTTCGTGACATAGCCATTATATTCGACGCCTATCGTTTTCCTATTGGGGGCTGCGCTTGCGCACGCAGAGATCATTAGTCATTGGTTTCCGGCAGCAATGACAGAATTGCGTTTTTGTTTGGACCCTGAATCTGTTGAGGAAGGTAGGTTTTGTAGTCTAAATGTAGAAGTAAATCTGTAATTGAGAGCTGTTGTCGGTCTTTAGGCGGACTTTACTGCGGGTTTACCATGGGAAAGGAAAATCAACACCATTGATCATCTTTCTACTGACCGATAATGTAAAATGAAAATCATTCGACTCACCGATTTCAAAAAATTGTTCTAATAGCCAAAAAATTGTTCCAATCGCTTTTCTCGTGTGTTCCCTCTAGTTCTATGATAGAACTAATAGGATTTTTTTCTTACAAAGTTTTCACAAAAAAATATAAAACATCAACTATATTCATACCAAATTTCATCAAAATCCGTTCAACGATTTGGCTGTGAAAGCATAACTGTACTTATAATATTAGTATGGATTCAAGCTAGATATTTTAGTAACGCGTTTGTATACTAATACTTATAATAATTCTATGACTTTTCTGAAGTTATAGCTATCTCAATATCCTAAATCTATCATACAGAGGCCGTGTACATTAAAAGCTTGGCTCTTAAATATACCAGACTAACTCAAAATCTGTAAACGTTATTGAGAAAGGAATGTTTATTTTCGATGCTCTTTGGTAAACCTAGACAACCCTACATACCTCGAATTCACGTTGCACAAGGCCTTTGATCAAGCATCTCTCTATGGTAGCCTAATCAAATTTGGAACGTGTAGATAATTCGAAGACGCGTGCCAAAATGGCGGACGCCGACGTGGCCCGATTAGCGCGCGTAATGTCTACGGCAAATGCCAAGCACTAAACTGATTGGCGGGCAATGAAAACCATTAGCGGACTCATGCCAAAAACGGACCGTTCTGACTCAATCCGTGACATGTACTGAAACCATTATAACAAAACCCTTCCATTTTCCAATCTGTCAACGCGTTTGGAGGTCTTTTCAAAATGGCCGCTGAATAGCAATGTGCAATTAAGATTAATTAGGTCTGCGCCTTGAATGACTCTAAATGAGAACGTATTAATGTGTACGTGTTTTGTTTAGATTTTTATAACGTGTTCTCTTTTGTGTCAGTATTTTGAATGTTAAAAGAAACTTGGGCACTCTACATTAATTTATTTAATTCTATATTAAAATTGAGTGTTGCTTTTTGACATTTAAGGCTAGTAAAATTATAGTATCATTCATTTATATCGAGTGGGTCACACATGGTCGATCGACTCTGTACACCCTGGTGTCTGAAATATTCGTAACCGCTTTTCGGCCTCTGACGTAGTTCCTATAAAGACCACCTAATGTTAGCCGGGCTTAACATGCCTATCAAAGCACGTTATCATAATTACTTTTATCAGACAATCAGGTGATTCAAACATGCAATCTCTCTCTCTCTCATCTCAGCGATTCCCGGTTGTGTCTTCGGCTGTTTGCCTCAGAGCCCAGGGTTCGCTTTCATGCTCTTTCTCCTCCACTTCGCCCGGTCTTCGGCATCCCTACTTGTGAAACATTTAACAGGTAAATCCGTCCCTGCGACGTTAAGCCAGCACCAGATTCAAACCTGCCTAATGTCCTAACTTAACTGGAAACAACTAAACAAAGAATGCTTAAAAAAATAAGTACTAAGTAAGACCTCTGTTAAGATTGGGCAAATGCAATACAGTCCAAGAGTTTTTAAAATGTATGGCATACTAGCTTTTTCCCGCAGCTCCGCCTGCGTCAAAAAGTAGCCTATGTTTGACCCCGGGTCTTCAACTATATTCATATCCAAATTTCATCAAAACCCGTTTAGCGGTTTGGCCGTGAAAGCGTAACAGACAGACAGACAAACAGACAGAAAGACAGACAGACTTTCCCATTTATAATATTACAAATGCGAAAGTCAGTCTGTCTGTCTAGTTAATAAAGAAAAGTTTTTTCTTATCTGTAAACGTTTTTACGACGTTTTGAAGAAAATGCTGCAGTGGAGTTTGTGGCGCCGCCCGCTTCTTCTCCACTTGCGCTTTGGAAGTGGTGGTAAACTTAATTTATGTAAATTGACGTCAATAAGTGATATTTATCCATACTAATATGATAAATGCAAAAGTCTATCTGTCTGTTTCGCTTTCACGGCCAAACCGCTGAACGGTTTTTAATGAAATTTGGTATGAATATAGTTGAAGACCCGGGGTCAAACATACGCTACTTTTTGACGCAGGCGGAGCTGCTGGAAAAAGCTAGTATCCTATAAAATAAACGATTTCATTTCATTAAAATATTAATATTAAATATGGATATGTCGAATAAAACTCGTTCGATATCAAACAAAACCTATTCGACTCTCCGAGGAGAATTAACTCAGGTGAATTATGCAAACGACACGGATTTTCACAGAAAGTCAGTCTTTTCTAAAATAGCACTCCAGTAAAGCCATTTTAACTCGGGAAGATCTTTAGATAAATGCTAATTTCTTCTCCCATCATAATGATAGTCGCCAATAATAATGTCAGCATGAATAATGATTTTAAATATTAACATGTCCTTGAGACGAAGATGATAAATCGATGGTATAAGTAACTGTCTTGATGTTTAAACATTGTCAATTTTTAAATGAAGTTCACTTACCATCAGGTGGGCCGTATGCCTTTTTGCCTACTTTATTGTATATAAAAACTCATCGTGTTCAAGCCTATTCGTCATCTCAGCGTTTTATACCTAATTATATACCCATAAGCCACAAATTTAAGGGGGCCCCGAAGCCCTTATTTTCATGACTCACGATAAATCGATAAATCGAGTGATTTTCGATCGATATTGAATGGTTTTCATTCGACTCATTTGTGTGTGACAACTTTTCGAAAATACTAAACCCTGGTCGCTGCGAAACTTAGTCTTGTTTTTAATGGTGAAAGAAGATGTTTGTCCAATCCACTTGCTTTTTTATACAACTAAGTAGACAAACATGTATACGTACGGTCCACCTAATTTTAGTTAAAGTAAATAATAAAAGTTTTGTTCCTTTATGTGTGCTTTATGACGTTGCTTCGTACCAAATTTCAAGATTCTGAGTTCACTTAAAGTACCCAGTAGGTTTTGATTACCTTGCGAGTGTCGAAAATTTGCAGCATAAACGGCTGTATCTTTTGATTGTGTTGGCTAAGAAGTATTATTTTTTCACAGCCCCAAGGGACAGTAGACCTTAGTATTTGATATAAATTCCAGCTTGATACCTCCACGCGTTCCTGTGAAAAAGGTCTTAACAGACAGACGGGCGGTCGGACGGACAACAAAGTGTTCCTATAAGGGTTCCGTTTTTCCCTTTCGGGGTAGGGAACCCTAAAAAATGTTTTCATATTACACAATCTTCCACCACACATGTGTTAGTTTTAGTCGAATTTGAAGTACGAAGTCTAAAGTACCTACTTGTTATGATTCCCAGCCATCATAAGGTCAGTAGTTTGGGCCATTATCTACCGTCTATTGTAATGATTAATGCTATGCTATGATTTAGCTTATATTTTTGTCTGTAGATCATAGAAACTGGGAGATGTGGCGTGCAAACCAAATTAGACATCGGAGTGCGTGTTCTCATTTTTGTACATGAATAGAACAGAATATCGCTTTATTGAGATATCAGTTACATACAAGTTATAATATAAATATACAAACAATATAGGTACTAAAGTCGTGTACTAAGAACAGATTTCTCATTAGGTGGCGGCTCAGTAAGTCACGGAGAGTAAGCTAAACTGAATAACGATTACACAAACACTTGATAACTACAAAATTAAACCAATTAATTGTTATTTCACACAAACAGACAGAAGTTAAGATGCGAAAAATAAAACACACCGGCGCCCTCTCGTTTTGGCGACCAAGATCCACTTTTGGTCGCTGAAGAAAAATAATAAGTGTGGTTCTAAATGCTTTAATAATACGAGTATGTTGTTTTTAGTTAGATAAATGCACAATTAAATCTGATTGTCTGATAAGAAAGATTCCTTGCTTTGAAAATAAGATGTTGATTTGTGATGTCTCTTTGATTTCCTAAATAACGAGTTGTAGCCACGTCCTTTGAAACTTTCATCGAGACACGGGCTCAACTTGTTGAGGCCTTGTGATGGTCGAGTTTATTAAAATATATGTAACTACTAGCTGTTTTCCGCAGCTCCACCTGCGTCAAAAAGTAGCTAATATTTGACCCCATGTCTCCAACTATATTCATACCAAATATCATCAAAATCCGTTCAGAGTGTTAGGCTATAAAAGCGTAACAGGCAGATAGACATACAGACTTTCGCACTAATTTCAATATTATGGAAAGTATGGAAGTATGGAAACCGCGCGAAGTAGAGACTTGGAAGTAGAAAAGCGGACCAATAGCTGATCATGCAAACGGAAAGTAGCTAGGACGAATATCATATCTCCTTTATCCTCTAATCCAAGTACTCATGTCTAACGAGGAAGTCCCAAATGCCAAGGTCCAACAGACAGACGGTAAATCGAATGCTAATGACAACTTAATGATTGATCACTGTTGTCATTAAAGTTAGAGCAATGACGTTCAAGTGCGAATTTTAAAAGCAATTTAAATTAATTTCAATCATTTTTAATAAAAAGTTTGAGGAGCTCGGTAACGGTCTTCTTCTTATTTATTATCTTAAGCATTATACCATATCAAGCGTTAACGTATGTAAAATCTGTGAGTCGAATGATTTTCAATCAATTTAATACGTTAACATGTTTTACAGTTTGCGAAATAAGCCCCCAACTCGTACATGGCGTGTCAAGCGACGAGAGGTACTTGTTCCATTGACTTCACCGAGTGATTCCAAGTCAATCATTCAAAAGCTACATAAAATTATGAAGCTGTAGATAGATTCATGAAGAAATGAAAAATGACTCCCTAATTTTTCAGAACCTTAGGCGCCCAACAATCACAAAATATAGTCAATAAATCACCGGCTGAACACGTCTCCAGCTAAAGCCGTAAAATAAAACTACATAGACGATGACAAGAGCCCATTAACCAGATAAATCGTAAGAATGGAACGCGACGTTCTTTTTTCGAATTGCCCGCGCGTTCCCGCCCTCCGCTGCGATTGGCCGATAAGCGTCGTACGTGCTGATGACTCCACGCCGATACGAACTGAGCTGAAGTATGAGCCGTGTTGCTAGTTATGACGTCATGTAATGGCCAATTTCAGATCAGCAAAATGATACAAAACTGAGAAATAAATGAGTCCTACGTTGTCTGGGTAGTGGGTAAAAGTGCTATCGAAAGATCATGATTGACCGCCTTTAAGCTTGTTATTGCCAACATTAACAGGGATGCCGTGAGAGCCTATCCCCCCCCCCCCCCCCCGCCTCCGAATCCTTTAGAAAATGATCAAAAATTTATGCAACTTGCGAAATACTACATCTAACAACACTAAAATCATTTGTTTATCCACAAAGAAACAAAGAAATAGTACAAAAACACCCAAGTCTCTACTAAATGCGCAATAAGTATATATAACGTTTAAATTAATGTATGAACATTAATTGCATTATGAAACCTTCTCAAATCTATAATTCTCACTAACAAAAGGTTAACAAACGAACCAATAAATTCCTCTATTTATTAGGTGGAAATAAGTTAAATAACAATGGCGCGAACCGCACGCATTTTCGAGGCGTGGACATTACATTAGGCCCGCGGTGCACTATTGTTGCACTTATCTTGCAGCCGTGACATTTAACATAGTCCCCTTTTACACAGTCTGGACAGAGCCCAATTTTGAGGATATGAAGGAGAATCGATATAGACACGCAAAAGAAGACACGGTCAAAGAATTAGGTAGCTATAGAGTTGTCGGGACTTGGAACTATTTTAACTTGCTGTCATCATCATCGCTTTGAGTAGGTTACATTGTCACTCGACCATGTACAACCTGGTGTCAGCGTTGTGCGAACCCACCTCTCGGCCTCTGACGTGGTTCCTTTAAGGACCACCAGATGGCAGCCGGTACCAACGGCTTAATCAATTTCTATCGTAGTCTGTCAGTCGTCTTAATCTTTATTGATTGATCAAGCTATTTATATCATTGATGGAGCTATCTGTAAACTGTACTACACAGAGTTCGAGTGTTTTGCGAGTCACCGTATCTCCTCTGTCAATCAAAAGTTTTTTTACAAAATATACTTGCATGATAAGCGGTCTGTGTAAATAAAAATACGATACCAAAAACAATACAACGGTGTAACAAATGACCACATTAAACATTCGCAAGCGAGCGACAGGAACGTCCTCCCGCCGCCACCGCCTGCGGCCAAATGATCGTCTCGCTTCGCATTTTTCTGCGTGAGGGTAGTCAAAGAATGTGACCGTGCTATATGAAGCGCCCGAGGGGCAAAGACATTCTCGCACAGCCTTTATGTTTTATACCTCGGATAAATTGCCTTGCTTAATCTTTTGCGAGATGGTCAATAACCTGGTCGACAATGGTATTTGTAATAAACGAAATTGTGGAATACAGAGTAAGCGCATTTACATTTTGTCACGATTTTCATGTCTTTTTTTAAAACTAGTGTGTTGTGGTTACAATGCTTTAGTTATTTATTTTTGAGGATGCATTACATGCCCAATGAAACATAATAAAAGTTGGTACTCATTCATTTTGCGAGGAAAAGTAAAGCTTCATGGTATTCAGAAATGAGAACGCACCTATAGGTGTTTTTTAAGTATTTTGTAGCCCACATGCAATACGTGAATTGTATAACAAAAATACATAGGCTTTCTAAGAAATACAGACGAATCGTGTTCCTATAAGTCTGATTTCCCTGTAAAAAGAGTAATAGCGGACTCATGGCTCCATTGAGAGGAGCTAGATTATCAGGGCTCATCGCTATCGATAGATACCTTAAAGGCGGCCTGAAAATCGACAGTATTAACCAGTAACATGTCGGGTTATGTTCCTTTTGGTCTGGATTCCTTATAAAAAGGGACGCGGAGTTAACCTATGCCTATTAAATCTAAGACCATCATGGTCTTGGCTCTACAGCGTGTTTTTTGTTCTGATGCGCGCTGCAGATGCACTTAAGTACCACTTTCTGATGATGATTAATATAGGTAGACTTGTCAAAAATGTACTTAAAATTAAAGGTGAAAGTTCAAACAACTGGGCGACACTTAATTTGTTTCAAGGAAAGATGCATCTGCAATTTGCATAATACGACGAGCGCGTGTACACTCGGTGCGCCCGCGCAGGTACCGTGGGAATATCACGGGTGCTTCGTAGTGATGCGAATACTTTAGACTTTTGGAGTATTAGTCTCGACTCTATTTTATTTTTTCTTTATATACTCTCGTATTTAAAAAAAATGTTCAGACAATGTTAACCAAAATGTGGTTTGTCTCGTTAAATATCAATAGAAGAGGGACTTTAGATATTTTTGTTAACGTGGCGATAAGAAACTTTTAATACGACGGTTAGCGTTTAGACTCTGAAGGAAATAAAAAGCATACATAACGTTACGCGGTAGCTTGTTACCGCTAGCCATGTTACTCGAGACTTATTTAAATTTTAGTATTGACTTCGTATTGTACAAGAGGCCGTACGAGGCTCCTAACACATGCCTGTAAAAATTTTGGAAAATTCTTTAACCCATCCTATCCTATGTCAATAGCATTAAAAATAATAACCTCGGAGAGCGAGAAATCGCCGAGAACCTCATTCTTTTAGAATTTTGGAAGTCTATTGAAAGTTAAAGATAATGTTGTGTAAGGTAATGTTCTAGAGTGATGTTTTTAAAAAGTGTAACAGGGAGACCGAATTCAGAGACCAAAGAGTCTAAAAAGTTTCTCAATGAGTTCACAACACTATTGCGTGTGTACAAGCAACTTGTCCCGATTCGAGCTTAACCTGGGTAATGTCGGACATTAGGGTACCATACCATACGTTCTTTTTTCGTTTACGCCCAAAAAGGAATCAAAACATTGAAGGATACACGTAATTGGTAGTTTCAGTAGATTTTTTTTTCTTTTGTTGACCGTCCCTAAATAGCACCCGATAAGTAGGTACTTTAGCATATTCAATTTACTTAAAAAAAATATATATTGAAAAATCTCGTAACACCGATAATGATCCGATTATTAATTGGTTTAATTTTAATAATTATTTTAATTGCTCTTGTGATCCTAAGACACAGGGCTTTCACTTCATGATCCCTTATCATGGGTTTGAAATAGAACAAAACATATCATGAATAATCATTTTCAGACTGATGAACGTAGAAGAAGCGAGGGAAGTCTGTAAGGATCGTAGCAAATGGAAATCCGTTGTCTCTACCTACCCCTACGGGAAAAAGGCGTGATGGTATGTATGTATGTTTTACGTCGTTCCTTTCAGCAAGTCAATAGCCTAATGCCAATTATCTAAATGTCTCAATTTTATAGCATCACCACACGGGAATAAATCTGACTGCAGTCGCTCCATTATAATAACCAAAACCACCAAATACTGTGCTCTGAAGAGCAACTGAAGAATTTCGCAGGCCTACTTTCACTTAGTCTAATTTTTACCAAACTCTAAAAAGCCAATTAATAGCTACCCTTTTCTACCTTTATGGACATAGGATAGATAAAAGTTCCCTTTCGTTTAATCAAATCAGAAGATCGAAACAATAAGAGCGGAGACCACGATTCCAGCGGTATTATCAACTTAATGTGAATGCTCGACTTCTGTTTGGTACCGACAGCAGATTCATCTATTGCCAATTAAACTTTTAAACTAACGCACTGTTTACTTAAAACATAAAATACCATTAAGTGCGTCTTCTTCTTTGCGTGTCGATGGTTTTACATTATATCAACATTAAAGAGGGGTAGGATATTTTGTAAGTAGTAGTCCGTCTGGGGAAGTACCTCCACCCTACAAAAGACCGCAGCCGAATAACACTGTGATGCAGTATTGTGTACCTGCTGGTAAGTAGGGTCGCCAGGCTCCAGAGGGGTCGCTGTGCTGATAGCGGACAGGTCGGCAAAGCGCTCATGACATCTCCGGTGTTGCAGGCGTTCATTGGTTACGGTAACCACTACCATCAGGTGGGCCGTACACCTGTTTGCCTACTTAGTTGTATAAAAAAAATTTGTCCAGACACAAGCCACTTGAATAGCCCTGTCAGACGCCACATATAAATCCTAGAACAAGACAGAAAATGCGCCATAGTTTGAGGAGAGAAACCACAATCAAAATAGTTTTGCGTGCCATCAATGATTCCCCGTCGGTTTAGGTTGTCTTTACAACGACCAACTTGGATTCGAGAGTCTTTCAAACAGGCCAGGGCAAGTGATTAAGTGCGTATAATACCTTTGTACTTACTTCCGAGTTTTACAACGGCCGCGATCACGGAACGGCTGGCTCACCATTTCCACAGCTCCGTACTTCCAGCGGAATCGTCTTCCACCGGCATATTTTGATTTCTCCAAGAACAACACGGTTGAAACATCGGAAGTATAAAGGTATTAAGTACTTACTGCGATGGCTCAGCGACCCAAAGAGGATCGTGGCCTCCGACACAAGAGATCTCCACTGTTCCCTGTTCAGCGTAACTTCCTGCCAGTCGGCTCTTTGGAGGGCTTTCAGGTCCTACACGATTTCGTCTCTAAAGCAAAAAAATAAATAAAATATTCTTATTGGATAAGGAAAGGTATGGTATTTTGGGGTGAAATGGAGTAGTGTTTAATGTTTTAATGAATTTCTTCCCTAAACATAAATGTAAATGGAGACAAGAAGAGGGGAAGAAAAAATGGTTGGATCATAACCAGACCAGTAGTGAAGAGTAGTCAGCACAATTTAAGGAGTTCTTCGTTCACGCGTTATCTTGCGCGTGTCAAGCAACGGCGAGACGTGACCCATAATGGATTGATCGCCAATTAATAAAGTTTTCTATCTCGAGCTCCACTGTGCTTCGGAAAAGACGATAAGGTTGTCAATCGATAGACGGCAGTCGTTAGGCTGTGTCATATGCCGCATGTCGTCTCATTTGCACCAAGAGAGTGGCGAGCTAAATTTTTTCTGAATTTAAGTAATTGTCAGATTTATAAAGACCACACATGACCTTTTTTTAATAGCCCTAGATGTCCCACCCAATGCTGGACAAAGCCTCCCCCCCCCACCCCACCCCATTTAGCCTACCACGCATCTCGGCCAAGTGCCGTTTGGTGAACTTTGGTGCCATACACTGGCAAATTCGTCCAGGCCATCCCGTCATCTTTCACGTGGTCTCCCTCTTGGTCTTGGCTCATGTACTAAACATGAAATATCAAAAACTACTGTAACTATGAAGCTGAAAAACACTTCAACTACCAACCAATCCATATACCAATAAATACAAAACGTTCAACAAAACCTTGTTTTGCAGACGCTCCCCTACAATTAGTAGGGAGGTACCTAAGTACGGTCTGCAATCGCAGCCGATACGCAAATTGCCGGCGGCTATTTACAAAGACTCCCCCGGGACAATTAGTGCGATCGGGACCTCTTTCCCATACGCCTCGGCGGCTCCAGAAACCAGTATTAACCGGGTAAAGCGGGGAGGGGAAAACTGCGATTTGGTTTTGTTTTGGAATTTTGGACTAGATTTTTGACTTTTACATGTACTTAGAATAAAACAAACTTGCTCAATCACATGTAGTGCAAAACATGGAAAGAAGTAGTAGAAACACTACCGCAGAGTACATCAAATTTCGGATTATGAAGTCAAAAAGAAAGGCCGTAGGTACATAGTTACAGTAGCTACTGACAACACAGAGTATGAAAGAAAGAAAGGAAGAAATAGTTTATTTGCAATGAAAGTGGTATAGTCTACCAAGTGGTATGCTTACCTAGAATAAAGGGTGGAGAAGATAAGACGAAAGAATATTCAATTTATTCATAAAATACAGAACATCATTTCAAAAAACACATTTGAACGCAATCAAATTTACAGATACCAACCTAATTTTATTCATTCAACAACACATTTATTGAATGTTACATAAATTGAAACTTTGGATGAAACTTTTCCAAAACTAAACCAGCGTTGAGACGATTTATCTTTTGATTTATCTTTGTTGAAGGTTCAAATAAATAATATTAAGTATAATTGTTTTATTGTATTTTACAAGGGCATTTTAATGGGAATAAGTATATTATTACTGTCCGTGATACAAAATCTCCTAACCTAAAAGATTATCCATACTAAATAAATGCGAAAGTCTGTCTTTCTGTCAGTCTGTTACGCTTTCACATCCAAACCGCTGAAAGGATTTTGATGAAATTTGGTATGAATATAGTTGAAGACCCGGGGTCAAACATAGGCTACTTTCTGACGCAGGCGGAGCTGCGGGAAAAAGCTAGTTTGCAAATAAATGAAAGAATCAAATAACTTACCTCTTCTACACACGATATCTCTCTTACCAATCACAGTTTCAAAATAGTGATAGTTAAAGATTTCTGAATGTTTAATTCTTAAATATAAGTTCCACATGTATATATATATGCCGTAATGTAATAATTTATATATTAACAACGGTTAAGACATTTGCGACAAATCCACAACAAATGCGACTAACGCAATGCGTTAACATTGACAATTTGCAATAAGATTTTATCTGTCATAGATTAATAATTGGTCTCGCACGCGCTCGACTAGATACCACGCTATGAAGAAAAATCGGTTTCCAGAATGCGGCAACTATATATTGTAGTGTGTGTAAGACAATGTGCAAAGAAGAAACGAGAAAGAGTTATTTCTTGAACTATTTATTCTTACATAGTTTGCATACGCAAACTGGCATATTGCTTCTGTTTTAAACTTAAATTTTAAATTTATCTCGACGTCCAACTCACTTAACGGTTGCTGAGTGACTGACGCAGACATGCCGCAAGTACGCCGAATTCGCGTAATTAGTTGCCGCATTTGTCTAGTACGCCGAGCGACGGTATCTAGTCGAGCGCGCGAGACCAATTACTAATCTAGGGTATAAGTCTTAAATAAAAGTATACCTACTTCCTGCACGACAAAACATACGAGCTTCAATTTTGAACAAAATTGAAAATAAGACTAGTGAATCTTTTTCCCCTTTTCTCACTTCAATCATTTCTAATTAAAAGGTAAAAAAAAATTGACCATGCCTTTGCCTTCTGTGTGGTTTTATGTCAACGCAATAACAAATTTGTTTACAAAAAAAGGCATTACAGACACACAATATAAGTTTACTACTGATTGTAACTCACTTATCATTACAAAAGGGAATTCAATGCGAAAGTAGCGTAAAATTTTTATAATTGGCACAAAAAATTTAAAAAAAAATCCGTCCAACTTAGCGCCATTTGCTAATAGATTACCAATTTCTCTTACACTCAAGTTTCGAGCATGAACTTTATAGCACTGATTATAAGGTTTAAAATTGCTCTTTATAGTTGACAAACGAAGTTTGGTCAACATTTGCAATCCGGGAGGTCCAATCTTCAAAGGTTGTCATATTTTACCATTGTGCCCAAAGACGATCATTGTTCAATGGGTTTTGCGAACATAATTGCATTACAATTGAATATAATTGTTGTAATACTATTGACATTCCATATAATGGCTATTGGCTATTGTTGGCAATGTTTGGTGCTTTTGTCATTGTTTCGTAAGGTACCTTAATTGGCTTACCATTTCGGTTGGGTTCAATTTTAGTTGGTCAAATTCATGATTGCACTGAATTGTTTCGATCGGAAATTACATAGTGCATCTTGATTTTTTAAATGACCAAGATAAAATAGATCAAGTCAGTCATGTACTGTTGCGGAAACTTTAAGATCGAGGTATTCCTCAAAGCGCAACCATTTTCAAGCGCAACTGAAGGAGCGCACCTATAACATAACCGTATTACCCTGGGGGCTTTAAATAAAATAATGGGATAAAGCCAAAGGCATCTTACTTAATTAGGCAAGTCGACACCTAAGCGACACCTTCCTTTATGAGCGACGCCTTCTTTTATGAGACACCAAAGTGTTCTATTTCTGCGCGATTACCAGGAGCCCTATTTTTGAAATGATAGACATATATGTCGAATGAAATTCGTTCGATATCAAACAAAAATCCTTAGTTACCGAACGAAAGTCATTTGATATCGAACAAGAATTAACCGACTCGCCGATTTGGCGTGAGTCACACTTTTTAAAATATCACTCCAATTCACAGCAAGGCCGTATAAGTAGGCACTAAAGAGTGCGTATTATATAAGAATAGAACCTAATGACTGGACTAGATGTGGTCCAGAAGGCTGGACCGTCCAATGAACATGGTTACAGAATGCCATCAAAATCCAACATCGCACTGGCTATTAAAACTAAACACCACATTACTACAGCGAAATGGTACAAGTTATACACTGAGGAGTTAAATAAATCTTCATTTTAACTCCTCATGACCCAAGTGACATCCGGTTGTCGCGTATCGTTATTAATTCTGTTGTTCTCTCCGGTAGCAGAAAGCTCTGCCATTTGTTGGTTGTTAAAGAAACTGGGTGTACAAGGTGGATTGTCCACGTATACTCAATATTAATGAATTATGAAAAACGTCATCCGCTCTTATACATGGATTATTCTGATCTGATAAGTATATTACCTTGGTGCCATAACAAGAAATGATTAGGTAGACAACTCTTTAAGGATAACCAAATTTTTTCCTGGCCGGCACTTTTCACGTTTTGGACCTAAGTGGAAGATGTTTTGAGGTAAGTATTCGCAGCGCTTCGAGGAATAGAATCATACTCGTATATTTTTTTTTCATTTTTGAAGCGCACCTTTTAGGACCGATTCGAAGAAAAATAAAGGTGCGCTTCGTTAGGTGCGCTTGGAAATGGATGAGCTTCTGTACTAATAACTACTTAGAAGGATTTTAAAAGGCCACCTTTTATAACTTGCCACGATTCGAGTAACCGAGTGTCAGTATCTCCGTTTCGATCGGGCGTTGGCAAATGATGTTAATTTTCGAGTTTTACAGCGAAACAAAGCAATTGTTATCTGCGCAGCCATCGCTCACGAGCCGCCATCTAGCGGGAGCTGCGACTTCTCAATAGGGCGAGGGTACACCAGAGATTATGAATTTGTTCTCGAAGTATCAAATGTAATTCGAAACGTACTACTTCGATGCACGTTACCACGACAGATCTCTATACTACTCGAGAAAATTTTTAATTTAGATTTATGGAAAAGCTATATTTGCCCTCGCAACCAAATGACAATACCAGATCATGTAGTATAGTGCGCTGGCAAATGATTTTAGATACAACCATTTTAGTACCATTAGGTAGAACCCTCGGTTCGTTGTTCATCCCTTTCAAGGTTTAACGTGCCTTCTCTACCTTTCACCAGAATCCCTACCGTAATTTTGGAACATATCTAACCTTTTCAAGTGATTTAAAAAGGACTAGGCAAAACCATGGCCCGCAATGAGTCAATTCGCCTTTAGATACGTATTAAGTTTCTTTTTTTATATAAATATGCTATTTCCGAGCAAGTTTAAGCAACGATATGCACTTTCTTAGTCTTATCAATAATCATATATCGGATATGTGCGTCCGCCTTGTACACATTGTTTAAATTAGTATCAAGATTATTACTTACCCTATTTTATGCAAATAAATGATTTGATTTGATGTAATTTTTTTGTGAATGGTACAATAAAGAGTAATTATCTATTTATCTACGTCAGTAGGTACATTATCGCTATTCTGTACTACAGGCATTACCTCATTGTACCTCCACCCTAAGTTAATGCAGCGCCTTGCCGACACGCACGGCAGTCGCGGCCGAATTACGACCGCGATAAAATCGCAACGACAAATCGCGCGACCGCCGCGCTTCTCACCGATATCTGGATTGCAGGTAACAGTTCGTGAAATTGTTAAATTGAAGATCCTCCGGAAGATCCTCGGTCCGACTGGCGCAAGAAATGGAAGTTGTGAACTGGATAACAACAACGAAACAAGTCGTAAGAGACATGTGAGTATGTTAAAGAGCATCGAAAACAAACATTCCTTTTCCTTTCTCAATAGAGCATGTCGACCTAAAGACTGCGTTGAATTTACATTCCACATATTAGGAGAAATATCACCCGAGAAATGACTGAGAATACGAGCGGTTTTTAGTAGACATCCGCCATGTTTTTCTAGATTCTCGATTTTACCTCTAAAGGCGTGATAATCGGCCTCCAAGATTTCATTCTCAACACCAACTCTTGTAAATTTTGTTGTCCGTGGCATCTGTCTGCCAATGTCATGTTTGTTTGTTATAACTTTATCGTACAGAAAATAACGGTTACATACTTGATATCAACCTTCGATATATTTGTCGTAATATCGGGTTAGGGAATACTTTGAGCGTTCGGACTTGAGTTTACTTAGGTTTAAGTTGGGGTGCAGGGCAGAGAACCTCCTCGAGTGCCCGGTCCTTTGAAAGCTTTGCATTCTCATTTGATCCCAAGGATCCGGTGAGAGGGCGGGCTGACAAGGGACTCGGGACGGTGCACTCTGGATGACAGTTAATAACTCCCTGGTAGTCGGGGTCTTGTTGACTGTCGGCCAATTTCTGCCAACAGCCCACTTCACTGCCGTCTATGATGAGACGGCGAATGGATGTGGGTCTGGGGGACGGGCGTGGTCCATTTACGGGCCACTGCCCGATTTGGGGGGTGGCCGAAAGGCCAAAGGTCGGGGCCGAAAGGCCATGGC
This sequence comes from Euzophera pinguis, assembly GCA_947363495.1. NCBI lineage: Eukaryota > Metazoa > Arthropoda > Insecta > Lepidoptera > Pyralidae > Euzophera > Euzophera pinguis. The sequence goes on along the minus strand of OX376168.1, from coordinate 1,664,178 downwards.
TGGAGGGCGTCGTGGTAGTATGCTAACGCGACCCCATGGCGCCCTCAACAGCCGGTGCGGAAACGCCGTAGGGGTTTTAGTGGGTAGTCCAGGCTGGCAGACCTGGGAGTCCCACACTTTGTGCGTAAATGCATTTCCCCTACAATAAAAAAAAAAGGTTTAGGTTAAGTTAGTTTGTTTTACATTTATATTTATCATATCTATTGTACTGTACACTCTTTGATGCCCATGTTCTCTTTGTTTTCTTTTGGTTTTCGGGTTGACTTGAAGAGATCCCTATCAGGGCTAAGTCCGCCTCTTGTTGTGTTCTTTTTTTTTGTAACAATGTTCTTTCTGTAAAATAAAGTTACATACATAATATCTACAACCATGCATCAACGGGTCGCTACATCTACGGTCTATATCTATATTAAAAGTCACGGAATCAATCGGCCGTTTTATCAGTGTCATAACATCGAGTGCGCTTCATCAGATGTCGCTGATCTTAGCCCACTAAACAAACGCTGTATCCTAATCACTCAAACTTCTTCTCGAATATCATTGTTATGTTAAACAAACACTAAAAATAAATGCAACGGCGGACTTATCCCATATAGAGATCTCTTCCAGACAACCGGGACGTTACAGGAATACAATTGATAAAAGACAGATGGTAGAAGTTATAAAAGCAGAGTCGAGGTCAAGAGGATTTGGAAATATTTGAGGACGGGATATGTCCAGCAGTAAACATAGGTCTCCCTCAGCCGCAGGCAGGTTGAAATCATGATGACAACCAAACTCCATTGGCTCCTGTGAGTTCACGAATTGAGAAGCACTCCTAAATATTAGTTTGCGTGAGAACCCACCGTTAGAAGCAGTTATCTGCGAGGAACCATAGGCACGCCTCGGTAATATCACTACCTAGTTAGAAGCGATATGGTTGTGTTTTTGAGGGAAAAATCTTCATCCTAGCGTTTTCCCAGTTGCGTCCTGAGCAGTTTGCTTCGGAGGCCAGGGTCTGCTAAAGGCTTTTGAGGGAATACATACAAACAATTGACATTTTTTGTCACTTTACAGAGATTACAACTACCATAATTTACTTTCACGTATCACTTTAAATACTTTACATTAAAATCTTTATCTGCACCACTGATGGTTGACTGGCAGAAATAGCTTTAAGCCCGCCATTTACATGTTTTTTTTCCGTTTGCAAAATGAGAACAGCTTTATCTAAAACTAACAATAATTTTGTCCAGTTCAAATCCACGCTGTCAAATGCTGACGCCGTCCAAGAGTCATTTAGTTTTAACAATCGCCACGACAATATTTACGAGAGCTCACCAAACAACGGTACAGGCGTTAGATCGGCCACGATCTGGCACGACGAAGATTTACTGGTCTATTGGCGATAGATAGCCGCTGCCGACTGCGACAAGCTAGGGTTCGGGGACAGGGGTGGAATGGAGACGATACTAGCTATGTTTTTAATTAATTCGTAGAACCAACTAAGGACCAATCGTGTAGCGGGGTTCACCTCTAAAATGTAAAGTTTTACGCTCGTAGTTGGGCAATTCAGAATTGAATTCGTAGATCGTTATGTTGTATTGAATAGCTTGGAAGACACTACAGCCTCCACCTGGACTCTGGATTTACCTTTTCTTTATCGTCTTATTTTTCTCCTTGGGGCTGTCAGAAGCCAGTATTGCTTGAGATTCTTTGTAAGAGCTCACCAAACAACGGTACAGGCGTTAGATCCGCCACGATCTGGCACGACGCACATTTACTAGTCTATTGGCCGATAGATAGCCGCTGCCGACTGCGACAAGCTGAGTTCGGGGACAGGAGTAGATGGTGACGCTAACTTAGATGTGTTGTATTTAATTTTAATAGAACTGCCTGGAAGAATCTAACTGCCAAATTAGATTGTGGTTGTCATTGTCACGATCATAAGGAAAACAACGTTGTAGAAGCTATAGGTATTTAAAACAACATATCTAACCATGACGCCTCCGCATGGACATAGTAGATGGAGACCAGAGCAATTACTTTTCTGTTTTTTCCTCATTGAGGCTGTCAGAAGCCGATGCCAGAATTGCCTGAGTTTTTTCGAGAGCTTTATTACTGAGTCTTCTGGAATAGACACGGAACAGAAACGCTTTACTTATTAGTGGTTCTGTGAAAGCTGTTAATAAATGACGCTAAAGCATGGGGCTTGGCAACTAGCTTCTTAAGTACGCATCAGGTTCCGTCAATAAAAATACAGTTTTATGACTGGCAATGTCGTCTCCATGCAGTTATTCGCCTATGGCAGCGATCGGCTTTCCATCTACACAGCACAGCAGACGCGCAAATTGAAATCCTCGTGACTTTCGCGATCTGATGCGATACCTCCGCACAGACTTGAAAGACCTACAGACGGATTGTCCTCCAATCAACAATATTAAGCTTGAAAATATCCTGAAGTGTGGCCATTGGCGTCGGTGTCACACGTGTCTTGGTTGACATATTTAACTTTAAGTATTGCAAACGAAACTGACTGATATATCGTTTTACGCATAGATTTAGCAATTTCTTGACTTGGTTTTATCTACGTAAGAAGACATGCGGCAATTAGTGGGACAACCTTTTTTTACAAGGACAAATTCCGCTGGACAAAGACTAACGCCACGCCCAGGGGACTTCTTACGTGATACGATCTATAATTATTGTCTGTAGTTCTTTTAGGTATATGTACCTCTGTTAATTATCAGCCGGTCTGCGCAGGCGCATCGGACACGAAGTTCGACTTCCATCGCGTGAAGTCGTAAAGATCGATCGAATACAGGAGTTCTAGCACGAACAGTGACATATTTTAGATAGCATTTAGTTGGGGTTAAGTTTTGGTCAGGCGATGGCGGTTTTGATAAACAAGTGCTATCCCTTTTATTATTAAATTCTTGTTTTGAATATACAGTCGCCTTCTTTTCGTTGTTGTGTCAGTGCAAGTTCAATCGCTTTCAAATTTTCTACGCCTCTAGGATGGTATAATAGGTTGTGTTCTGATGGAACTTTTTCATATGATACCAACACCCCCTTTCTACCATCTCACTCATCCCTATCGACATCCTCATTCTTCATTCGTTGCTTCAGACGCAGTCAGTCCACTGCTGGACTTCCTCCCCAAAAATTGAGGGGTTCTCATCCTCATTCAGAAAACAAAGGATACAGTTGATTTTTAGTTGAGTAGTACAAACTGCCACTGTGGTCCGGTGGTTAAAACGTTTGTCTAAGACCCGGAGGTCGTGGGTTCGATTCGTTTAGTTGTTTTCAATTTGATTCAAAACATTGCAGGCTTGAATCACCTTATTATCTGATAATATGATTCCGTGCTTCGAAAAGCACGTTAAGCCGTTGGACCTGGTTGCCATTTGGTGTTCGTTAAAGGAACCATGTCAGAGGCCGAGAGGTGGTTCTGAATAACTGAAAACAGGGTGTACATAGCCAATTGACAATCTAATTAATACTAAATGATGATGATTTGCGGAATTCGAATAAAAAGTTAGACCTAGGTAGGTCTACGTAGACGTATTGATCCTAGGAAAGAAACAGAGTGGGTTATTCTAGCTAACCCATTATCACATAGCACAATCTACTGACATCATCCTCTGACATGCCCAGCATGCACCGAAACCTACACGCTGGAGGACCTGTATAATGTTACCACAAACGCTATATAGGTGGCCCAATTTTGGGCCCTTAAGAACGTTTAAGGCGATTCACACATTGCCCCGCTCCACGCTGCGGGGTGCGTGACGACGGAGCCACGAGCGTCGTTGCTAGTGCAGATCTGCATGATTTCGCAAAAACGCACGAGGCTGCAGTAAAGTATGCGGTGGCCTTAAGTTCTCGCAAAGAAGACGATCTACTTTCTCAATCAAATAGCACTGTCATCGGACGATAGCCCTGACTGACAGGACCCACAGACAGTACCTACCACAAACCGTTTAACCCTACCTTATATAATTTTATTAACCATCTGTTCTAAAGCTGCTTCATACGCGCTGACGGGTTGACAGCCCACTTCTGATTTTCACAAACAAATTTACACAAAACCATTCCATTTCAGCCCTTATGACAATAAAAATAAGAGCTATTATTATAGTGAATGTAAGATGGATTTCGATGGAAAATCGGAGGTCAAAAGCTAATCGTTCATCTCTGGGTATGATCACGAATCAGTGTAGGATTCACGTCTAATATTTGCTTTTGCAAGGAAACTAGTTTGGCTTTGTTGAAATTAATATTTTGTAAAGGCTAGTAGGCATAGGGGTATTACTGAAATACTGGCTATTTCTGCTGCCCATCCTCTTTTGACTATTTCGGTTCATAACCAGAGTTTTTAACCGTTGAGAATTACTCATTTTCCATCACTAAATAGAGCTATTATTAAAATGGAGCGACTGCCTTCTGACCTGTAATCCTTCCCATATTCCAAAGGAATGATTCGAGGTGTGTCAATCCTTCTTCGTATCACACATGCGGTCACATGCGTATCAACTTACAAGTTATTTGACAAACAAAACGCAGTATCTAGCGCCTGCCTTATTGAAATCTCATAGTGGCACTAGTATAAGTATCTACAAGTGGAGCGACTGTCGTCTTACTTACGTAATCTTTCACATAATCAATCAATCAAATATTTATTTGTATAAAATGTAGGAATTAATCCGATGTGTATAAATCCTTTTGTATCACACATGCCTATCAATACAAGTACCCACCCAAAATCGGGCCAATTTTCTCATCGAGTGGACGCGCGCTTCCGGGCCAGGACAGACAAATTGCAATGCGAGGTCGAAGTAGAGTAGACACATAATTATATGTAATTACAGGCAAACCCTTGGAGTGAGACGTCGACGATAGTCTTACATAAATACAAGTATTTTAGACCAAACTTTTGCACCGGATCGTATGTCAGGAATCCAATTTATGTTTAACATACAACCATTGATATCTATCATCATCCTTGTGTGTATTCCTAGTTGCGTCTTCAGCTTACGCTTCGGAGCCTAGGGTACGCTGTAAGTCATGGTCCTAGATATGGCGGAACTGGTAATTACAATAGAGCGACTGCCGTCTGACCTCCGTAACCCTTTTTACTGGGAAATCCATACTATATGAATAATTATCTGCTAATATTATAAGTGTGAGAATCTGTCTATCTGTCTGTTACGCTTTCATGACCAAATCGCTGAATGGATTTTGATAAAGTTATGGATATAATTGAAGATCCGGGGTCAAGCGTAGGCTACTTTTTGACGCAGGCCGAGCCGCGGCAAATAGCTAGTAATAAATTATTTGCTAACGAATAATAAGTACGTAGATGCAGTCTATTTAGGCTGTGAATGTGCGTTAAATAAAAAAAAATGTCTTAAATTAAAAATGAGACCAATTATTAGGTTGAATTTAGTTTTAAAATACTTTTAGCGGCCTTTAAGTTTTATGTTAAATAGCGTTTTACGTATTTTCAATGCCTGTTACCCTTTTATTGTCTTCTCTTGAGAAGTGAGATTTCTTGTAATACGAGTAAGTAGCATTGTACTAATGCTCTGTTCTATGTAATGAATAAAATATTTTTTTTTTTTTTTTAAAGATGTGGGGTCGCCACATAACAACGTGAAGGAGAAGATTGAATAAAAAAAATCACATTAAACTCAACAAATTTATTTCATTTTACAATTCTTCTTATGCTTCAAAATCTCAACCGGCGTCAAACACAACACTTCATTGCAAATATCGCACTTATGCTCCATAGCGTTAGGTCTATTTTCCCTCGTAGTTTTCAATACTTCTTTCTTCTCTTCTCTTCTAGAAGAACAAGTGAACTGTTTGTGCTGTAATCGTTCTAAGGGAGACAGACATAGAGCTATATTGCAATCTGGACACGTCCAAATAAAACTGTAATTCTCTTGATAGTTGTTGTGGCTCCAATCGCTGTCGACGACGCTGAAAACGTTAATTTAGAACAGTGATTCCCAAAGTGGTCCAGGTGGACCCCCAGGGGTCCACGGGAGACTTGCTGGGGGTCTACGTAGGCGTGAACAAAAAATGGGGGTCCATAAGATGTTAATGGGGGTCCACGAAAATTTATCTGCTTTTGATAGTAAAGAGCAAAAATGTAAGCATAGTTTTTATAAGGGCCTACCTACATTGTTTTAAGTACCTATCTAAGCAGATAATATTTTAATAAGGCAAGCGACTGTTACTTGTCCAAACTTGTGTATTCGATATTACGTACAATTTCGTGTACAGACTTGCAAAGCGCTATCCGCCCGACAATGCTTAATGCTTGTTCAGACATGAACTTGATCAACACTATAAATACTTGATGCCAAAGGCAACCAAACGCATTCATTTGTTTCCGGAATTTCGAAAACAAGGCGGAATTTGGAAAAAAGTTGTGAGAAAATTTATATCTGTGTCTGCTAGTGCCGGAGAAAAGTAAGTAACCTACCTTTTTTTGTTATAGTACTTAAGTATTTTGTTTACGTGTACTAGTCGGTTGATCACAACGGCCTGTATAGATAGGTAACTTAGTAACTTACAGATATTTTAATTGTCCTCTTTCGATTTGAAGACAAACACAGCACGTTTTATTCAATTGTTTTTTCACGAGAGAAGCACTGCCTCTCTAAAAAGGCCGAATAAGCAATATTGCAGAGCAATTAATTTTGTAATTTTTCTTGCAAATAACTACTAATTTTATAAAACAGTAATTTCATAATCATGTTAAATTGATTTTGAAGTAACTATTTTATCAAAACTATTCCTTTTCGGAAAGAGCGAGCGGTGCGCGGGCGACGGGAAAAGGGCGGGGCTTGAACTTCGATGCCTGTTTGTCACGTTTTAACAATGAAGCCGCAGACAAAAAATACGCAAATACACGGAGCGCGTGAACTCATTGATTTAATAAAATGTTAGTTATCGTTTTTATGGACAATTTTGGGATTTCGACGTTTATTTTTTCCTACACAAATATGATCAGTATTCGATACTGAGTACCCTAATTTTTATTTATACTATTAAAAATTAGTGGTAAATTATGTACTTTAAAATTGATACCGTTTTGTGAAAACGTTTGTATTTGTCTCAGCGGTTTATTAGTTGGTCCCTTTACAAGCCGTAATTCTATTTCCGCGTGCTGACAAAGGCTGCGGTGTGATACCTATATTCAGAAAAAAAACTTGGTTACTAAAACATTTTTTTTACAGGTAAGGTAACTGACACGAAACATGGCTACAGCAAAGAAAAAATGTCGACAATATAGTGTCGATTATTTGAAATATGGTTTTGTTCCATCAGAGGCAGACAAACAATTGCCCATGTGCCTATTATGCAACAAAGTTTTGAGCAATGACTCTATGAAACCATCAAAGCTCGAAGATCATCTAAAAAGGTGTCATACTGATAAAATAGGTAAAGATTTAAAATATTTTCAAACATTGAAAGAAAAATATGGAAAGAGACCCACCATGCACAGTATGTTCGCTTCAACATCTCAAAGTAACGATGATGGCTTGCGGGCATCTTACAATATCTCATTACTTATAGCAAAATCTGGAAAACCGCACACTATCGGAGAACAATTAATTTTACCCGCTGTTGAAGAGGTTTTAAAAACTGTTTTGCACAAATCTCCATTTGACGTACTAAAAAGAATTCCATTAAGTAACAATACTGTACAAAGACGCATTGATGAAATGAGCTCTGATATCGAAAGCTTTTTGTGCAATCATCTGCAAAAAACTCATTTTTCTATACAACTGGACGAGTCAACGTTACCCAGTAATGAAGCATTACTATTGGCATATGTCCGATTTATTGTTGAGGAAGAAATTCACGAAGAATTGCTATTTGCCAGAACTTTGGAGACTGACACTAAAGGCGAATCAATATTTAATGTCCTGAGTAATTTTTTTACGGAAAAATCGATCCCATTTACAAACATTATTTCAGTGGCAACAGACGGAGCTCCTGCAATGGTCGGGCGATATCGTGGGTTTATAAGTCATCTCAAAAGAATTATACCAGGACTTACAGCTATTCATTGCGTAATCCACCGACAACATCTTGTGGCAAAACATTTAAGTGACAGGTTGAACCAATCTCTTCATTTTGTAATAAAAGCTGTCAACAAAATCAGAAGCAATGCATTGAATACACGTTTATTTGCTCAATTGTGCGACGAAAATGATGAAGACTTCCAACGACTGCTCTTACATACTGAAGTACGCTGGTTGTCGAAAGGTGCATGCTTAACGAGATTTTACTCTGTTTTCGATTCCATATTAGAGTTCTTAGAAAGTAGAGATCCAGATTTAAAAGAAAACTTGATCAAATTCAAAGCAGACATTGCGTATTTGACAGATTTGTTTAAAAAATTTAATGATATTAACTTGCAGTTACAAGGGGACAGCCTGAATTTAATAAAAACAAAGGGGATAATTTCGGCTTTTCTTGGGAAATTGAAATTTATGAAGCAAAACATTAGTCGGCGCGAATTCTCTCAATTTCCAAACTTGTCGCAGGTAGAATGTATTGATGAGGATATCCATACCTACAGTCAACATTTAAGTGCCCTGCATGATGACTTCAAAACCAGGTTTGAAGATATACTGACGATGGATATACCACCATGGATAATAAATCCATTTGATGAAACGGAAGTGGCCAATGTTGTATTACAAGAGGAGCTGCTCGAGCTAAGCACTAATGAGGAGCTGAAGGTGAAATTTAGAAAAGGCTACCCAACATTTTGGCTGCAAGCAGAAATACCCGAAAAATATCCTGGACTGTGGGAAATCGCAAGGAAATTTTTAATAGCTTTTCCCTCGTCATATCTTGTCGAAAGGAGTTTTAGTGCCGTTACAAACCTCTTAACAAAAAAAAGGAGCAAATTAAACATCACAGAGCGGGGGGATTTGCGGTTATTGCTCACAAAAATAAAGCCAAACATTGATCGTTTGCTGACACTCCATCAGATACATCCTTCCCATTAATTAAAATTATGACCTGAACCTATATTACCTTAATATTTTTTTCTTGTAATTCTATTCTTTTAATAAATAAAGTGATATAAAATGTACCATTTTTCGTTTTTATTTTACATATCGAAATATAGGGACAGAACTCAGAAGTGACACAATTTTTATTTTTTGGCGACTTTAAGAATGTGGTAGAAATGTAGCAGCAGGGGGTCCACCGAAACCAGTAAAATTTTGAAAGTGGTCCACGAGAAAAATAAGTTTGGGAACTACTGATTTAGAATTTAAGTCCTTTCATACACAAAGTTTAACAATATTAATAACTAATATGTGTAAAACTAAAATAAGGTCTTGTGGCATTGTAATATAAGCCAAATCTTTGTACTATTTAAAATTGACATAATGATAAAAAATGCCAATTGGCTAGTAAACTTTTTTATGAAAACGTCTAATTCGTAAACTATTTCGAGGAATAGGCTTGGGTAACAGATTACATTGATCAGATCTTTAGATAAGCAAGTATTTTTTAAGAAAATCGCTGAAAATCCAATGACCTTCATTTTTTAGCAAGGTTAACGTGTGACGTAGCCGGACACCTGACGGCTTTCAATTATTTTTTTTAGGTTTGCAGCACAGGGTAGTGAATAAATATTTTTTGTTTGGTAGCGCTAATTAGGTGCTTCACGTACTTGTCATCCATGCCAAATGTCATCTCTGTTCGAGTAAACATAACCCATACATAACCTGACTACATCTTCATTACATTCATTCATAAATTATTATGAAGAATCGGTGTCCAATTGATGAAAAATCAGATGTCAACGGATGAAGAGACGGCAGTAAAGTCCAATAAACAGGCCAATATGCAATAGATGTATAGATACGAGAAATGGGGTACCTAGACATATTGCGATTGTAAACTAACAAGACATTGACATTTGACACTGACATATACATATTTTTTTAATGCCTTAGAATTTATAAATATGAATGCCTTTTAACTTGCAGTTCGAGATGGCCATTATAGCTACGTGACGTTCAAATTGTATCTCCAGAATATATACACAATTTATTTTTAGTTTACTAGCCAATTCTAAATTTTCTTGTAAAGAGTACGAGAAAATATTGAGATTTTCACTCATTAAATTAATTTTTGAAGGTATATTTTTAATATCTGAAAAATGTGGCAATTTCCTTTTTTCGGCTGTCTTTTTGATAATAAATAAAATCTGTTTTTTAACCCTTAGCTTAATTTTTTATAGTGTTGTCCTAAACTTACCAATTATAAACAATATTTTCAGTGACATAAACGCCCCCTTTTTTCTCGTGGGGGCGGCATTCGAACCCCTCTTGGAAGGGGTTGGGGTCTATAGTGCAGTGAGCTTCATCAGGTCCATGATATAACACTTTTAAATCTCCAGGTAGCAATCTGAGAAATTTCAAATTTTTAATTATTTTTTTGATTTATAGAGACCTAAAGAGGGATTTTATTTTTTTTATATTATTATATTTATGTAAGTGTGTAATACACAATATATGTGTAAGTTTATGTTTTGATATTTATTAAAATTAATTTTCTATCTTGACATCTACCGCGCACAATCTTTATTAAAAAAATTTAATTCTTATTTTCCGAAATTTAATAAATAAAATTTTATTTATAAAATTGAATTTTCCGAAAGGGTGCGCCTGGAAGAAATTGCTATTGCGATAAGGCCACCTTTTGCGCAAGGTTTTTTATGTATTTGGCAATGTATCCTTGTTGTGCAATAAAGAGTTTTGTATTGTATTGTATTGATTTAATTTTTTTTAGTTTGATGAATTTACTCAAATAAATATATATATAGGGACAAACTATATTAAATAACAGATCCATCCATATCCATACTTCCATACTAATATTATAAAAGCGAAAGTCTTGTCTGTCTGTCTGTCACGCTTTCACGGCTAAACCGCTGAACGGATTTTAATGAAATTTGGTATGAATATAGTTGAAGACCCGGGGCCAAGCATAGGCTACTTCTTGACGCAGGCGGAGCTGCGGGAAACAGCTAGTACAATAGTTAAACATCCAAAAGCCAAGCAAATAAAAAAAATGATCATCTACGATAAATACACTTATTTTAAAAACCTTTTTCTACACGAGCGAAGCCGCGGGTAAAAGCTCATCATCATCCTAGCGTGTATTCCTAGTTGCGACGTCAGCTTACGCTTCGGAGCCTAGGGTACGCTGTAGTCATGCTCCTAGATTTGGCGAAACTGGATATTACAATGGAGCGACTGCCGTCTGACCTCCGTAACCCTTTTTACACGGAAACCAGACCAACAGTAACATGACCCGAGATGTGTTAGTGGCCAACATTGTAAGATTTTTTTCAGCATGCCCTAAGGCATCTGACACAGCCTCACAACTGCCATCTATTGATAACAACCGGGCCCAACGGAAGCCGCGGGTGAAAGCTAGTAAAGAATAAAGAAACATATTCCACCTACCTTTTAATAGTATAGTAGACCTCGCTAGTCATATAAGAGCTTATGTCGCAAGAAAGCTCATGTTGAAGCTCGTCGTACGGAAGGTTTTTGTGCTTTTCAAGTTCTGTTTCCACTGATTTATTGGGATTTGCGTCTGTAAGGTGAAATATATTATGATATTTTATTAAATATAATACGAGTATAGTAGTGATTATAGTAAAATATTATACGATTTTGTTTTCTTCGTCCAAGCATGTTTTCAAGTTGAATCTAACACAAATAATTTTAAGCTTATAAAGAGTAAAAAATAATAATAATAATAAACACTTTATTGCACCAGGAAAATACAATTTTGAGACACATACATGTAGACATAATGATGTGCAAAGGCGGCCTTATCGCAATAGCAATCTCTTACTGGCAACCCTTTTTGTAGGAAACATTTCAGGAAAAGAGATTTACAATTTATAAAGAACAAGTTTGTATGGTTTGTACTTTGTACCTACTCGCAGTAGTGACCACTATGCGACTGATATTTGCTGACGGCCTCAGATAACTAAATGTGGATTTAATTATTTATACATACTAATATTTTAAATGCGAAAGTCTGTCTGTCTGTTACGCTTTCACGGCCAAACCACTGAACGGATTTTGATGAAATTTGGTATGAATATGTCAAGCATAGGCTACTTCTTGACGCAGGCGGAGCTGCAGGAAACAAGTAGTAATAAATATAAATATAGTAAATGTAAGATGTAGTATTTCTATGTGTAATAGCTTTGTTTTTATTGTCTTCTGATTGAACGCAGATGTACATATGCATTTGACGTCAATAAGTGTTATATCCTATATTGAAAATAAACAATTTCATTTTATTTCATTCGAATAAACCTCCATAGTTTTTGGATTGCAGAATTTTTATTTTTATTTGTGTTTTGTTCTTTTATATATATATATATATATAAAAATAAGTATAAAAATAGTAAATAAGTCTCGCTAAAACTCGATAACGGCTGGACCGATTTGGCTATTTTTGGTTTTGAATTATTTGTGGAAGTCCAGAGAGAAGGTTCAGCGGACAGGTCGGCAACGCGCCCGTGACATCTCCGGTGTTGCAGGCGTTCATAGGCTACGGTAACCACTTACCATCAGGTGGGCCGTACGCCTGTTTGTTCTACTTAGTTGTATAAAAAAATTAAGAAACAAAATATATTACCTGCAAGTCTTCGATTAATAAGCGCGTCCCATCGCTGTCTTATTTTCGCGGCTTTCAGCAATAAATTCAAACCAGTGTCCGGGTACGGGAACTCTAACAACAGCCAGGAATCACAGACGATCCTAGAAAATTTTAAATTGAATAATACTAATGTTTTCCATATGTTTTCGCGATCGTTCCGCATTAAATTAAGCTATTTTATTGCGGTTTTTATCGCGTTTATTATTTATATAATTACATCTACTACGTTCGTTTGAACGCTGTAAAGCGTTTGAAACGTTAGGTGTTGAAACTTTCACGTAGGCTGTCATCAAGTGACAAGACAGAATGGCTGTAATGAAAGCTATCTTTAATGAGAGAGAGATATGATTAGGTTAACAATCGGTTATGATTAAGATCTTATTAAATTGGACAGCGGGCCTGTTTGGTCCCGATAGTGGGACGGTATCCCAAATCATGGTTAAAGCAGACGCACACGACTCCCCGCGTCATACGATGATCCACAACCAAGAGTATACCTGGATCTCTCCCATGCTGCTAACATATTAGGAGACAACTCATTAAGAGTGCACCTCACCGAGTCAGAGCCATGACTGGCCAAGATTCGGAACAGTTTTTTTTTTTTTTTTTATTTTGACCGGACCTACAATTTTAGCTCCTGTGAGCTTTCAAATTTACAGCGGGACATTTAGGTCATTGTGCGATCGATTTATACCCGCTGCAAGAGTGGCCAACAGTAGGGATAATGCTGGAGGTGGTAGGCACACGTGTTGTTTACAACGACGCGCCATACCCCTCTCATTTTACTTTCTATATTAAATTATATATAGTTAGGTTAGTCGACATACATAAGGGGGCTCCCATATAATCAAACATGATTTTTTTGTGGTTTTTATATATAACTAGCTTTTTCCCGCAGCTCCGCCTGCGTCAAAAAGTAGCCTATGTTTGACCCCGGGTCTTCAACTATATCTATACCAAATTTCATCAAAATCCGTTCAGCGGTTTGGCCTTGAAAGCGTAACAGACAGACAAACAGACAGACAGACAGACTTTCGCATTTATAATATTAGTATGGAAGTATGGATGGTACGGAACCCTTCGTGCGCGAATCGGACTGGCACTTGACCGGCTTTATTTTTTCCTATATAGGTATCTCTATCTCGAAAAAGTTATTGGCATAAAGTTAGCTGTTCAACTAAGTTATTTTTTTTAAATACAAATAAAACTAAATAAATCCATACTTCCACTAATATTATAAATGCGAAAGTCTGTCTATCTTTTTGTTTGTCTGTTACGCTTTCACGACCAAACCGCTGAACGGATTTTGATGAATTTTGTACGAATATAGTTGAAGACCCGAGGTCAAACATAGGCTACTTTTTGACGCAGGCGAAGCTGCGGGTAAAAGCTAGTATAGTACAAATAAAATTACCTTGTAAAACCAATATTAGTGTCAATGGAGTGAGCTAAAAGTAGTAAGGTTTGCGCCGCTGGCATTCGCATGGAGTTCACTATGTATGGCTTAGTCGTTTCTAGTAAAGATCTAAAAATATTAAGAAATATTAGCATAAAATCTTATTTACAAGCATTGTTAACTAGTAAATATACTCTAAAAAAAACTATTCTTAATACGGGGGGTATTAAGAATGTTAAGTACATGTTAACAAAATGTTTCATTTCTTTCTGTCCTCACAAATACAAACATATTTATTTTGCTAAAAATGTGCACATATAGATATCAAAAAGTGTCAGATTTCACACATTTCGCCAGACACTGGCATGCAAAACAGTTAATATAATTAATTAATCAATTAAAAGTAATAAATTCAAATTCAAGAAAGAAAAATGTCAACAGTTTAGCAGCTTACCAACAACAAAATATGATTCATTAAATTAAACTATTTTAATACGGTTTTTATCGCGTTTATTACTTATTTATTTACACCTGACGTTTCAAACACTTTACAGCGTTGTATGGATTGTTACAAATTTTCTAATAAAACCATGGTGTAGTGGCAAAAACATAAAATGTATTTTTAAAATAAATTTTCAACAACAAAATATTTCTTCTGTCATCTAAAAAGCGGGAAAAATTCTATAGACAGACAATATAATTCGAACCCGGAACAATACAAGATCTTAATCTTTTTCATAAATATTCTTAGTGGCCAGTATTTGAATTAGGAACCTTATTTTCTACTAGTCCTGTTCAGCGTTCATGGTCGCAGGCAGCATCCACCATGAACGCTGTAAAGTGTTTGCAACGTCACGTGTAAATAAATAAGTAATAAACGCGATAAAAACCGTATTAAAAAATTTAATTTCATGAATAACAATCGCGATAACATAAGAAATCAAAATATGATTCAGTTCTGAAAGAGTCAAAATATTCACTAACTGTTTAGAAAGGTAGCCATTTCTTTTTTTAAATTCATTAATATGTACAGACTTTATATCATCATCAAGTCTGTTGTATCGATACTAATATTATAAATGCGAGAAAGTCTGTCTGTCTGTTACGCTTTCACGGCCAAACCGCTGAACGGATTTTGATGAAATTTGGTATGAATACAGTTGAAGACCCGGGGTCAAACATAGGCTACTTTTTGACGCAAGCGGAGCTGCGGGAAAGAGCTAGTATTTTATATTTAACGTAAAATAACCAGACAAAACACATTTTTGCTAACATGGGCTTATGAAACATTTCTTAATACGAAAATTTAACTGAATTCTTCCAGTTTATTTAGGCCATTACAGATTGGAATCATCTGATTGTCTGATTCCGTGCTTCAGAAGGCACGTTAAGCCGTTGCTCGCGACTGCCATCTGGTGGCCACCATCAAAGGAACCAATAAAAGGCCGGTTTTTTATAAAGGTAAACATTTAAAGGTTAACATTTATTGTCAACTATGTACGAAGATAATTCATTCATATGAATTTAAAAAAAAAGTACTATGAAAAGTCTTTGAAGTATAAATAAAAAAAAAACTTACAAATAGCACAATATCTGATGTTTGTCCGACACAGGCAACCGACTCTCGTACCCTGGTGTGTCTGTGTGTATGTCTGCCTCAGTCAGCTGCAGGATTCGAGATTGTTTGCCGAATTGTGAAGTAGGATGTAGGGATACGTAGGGCTTGCTCCACGTGTGGAATAGTTGCTCTGATATCGACTGTGAAGTATTATACGATTTAAATTATTATTTCTTATGTTTTTATATTAATAAACCTCAAGACCCTTGAAAACTGTGAGCCAATACTGTGTGAATCAGAATAGTTTTCAATAAAATTATAGGCGGTAGTTTTGTATACTTATGACGTCACAGACAAATGTTAACTTAGTCTGCCTGCGACCATAAACGCTGTAAAATGTTTAAAACGTTAAAAAATTTGTAACGTTGTTTGTAACGTTGTAAATAAATAAGTAATAAACGCGATAAAAGCCGTATTAAAATAGTTTTTTTTTTGTTTCTATTGCTCGAACCCGCGTATGCTGAATTTATAATTGGGAGGATAAAATAAAGTCATCTAAATACACTAAAATCCAATGTAAAGATGTGACCGCAGTGAGCGAGAAATAGCTGCTCTGATATCAACTGTGGAGTACTATCTGATTTAGCTATTTTACATTCATACATACATACCATCACGCCTTTTTCCCTCCGTGGTAGGCAGAGACTACGGATTTCCATTTGCTACGATCCTTACAGACTTCCCTCGCTTCTTCTACGCTCATCACTCTCGTCATACACGCTCGTCGATTACGGGTACTCCTGACATCTCCCTTTTTTAATATATTTAGCTATTATGACTAGTATTTTAGGTCCATTGTAATCAATCAGCAGTGCCGACCATGACTTACAGCGTACCCTAGGCTCCGAAGCGTAAGCTGAGGACGCAACTAGTAAGTACGCACCAATACACGCTTGGACGAAGAAGGTATATTGACACGTTTTTAGAGTTCCGTACCCAAAGTGTAAAACGAGACCCTATTACTAAGACTTCGCTGTCCGTCTGGCCGTCTGTCACCAGGCTGTATCTCATGAACCGTGATAGTTGGACAGTTGCAATTTTCAAAGATGATGTATTTCTGTTAATAACAAATACTAAAAATCAAACAGAATATCCATACTTAATATTATATATGCAAAAGTTTGTCTGTCTTTCTGTCTGTTACGCTTTCACGGCCAAACCGCTGAACGGATTTTGATGAAATTTGGTATGAATATAGTTGACGCAGGCGAAGCTGCGGGAAAAAGCTAGTAATGAATAAAGAGAGATCTTTATTTTTAATTAATATATTTTTATTATTTTATTTAAGAGGGCTCCCATACAACAAATGTGATAAAGGGTAGAAAAGATGTTTCATTTTAAAAATAAATAATGAAATCAAAACAGATGTTAAAGTGGGGCTCCCATACATGATGGTACGAAACCCATCATACGCAAGTCCGAATCGCATTTGACCGGTATTTTTATTGACTTGTTTCCATTGCTTAAAAAATGTACATACCTTACAATGATTAAATGAATCGGCAACAGCTATTTGAGGGTACAGCGCTCTGCACAACACCACCTGTGAATGAACGTACGAATGAATGAATTAAATAACACTACTGCACTATTCATTCACAGATCCATCAATAAAGTCCTGTATAAAAATTTATTTATTTCAGGCTTCAATTAAATAAAAATTCAGCATATTTAAATAATAAAATACATTAAAACTAGTGGCTCTGTGAGCTGTAGACCTCGCGAGCTTATAGAGGTCGGTCGGAGGAACTTTTCACACCATATGTTTTTCATTGAATATTAAAATCTTGATAATGTTCGTTCCGCTGATCTTTTTAGTTGTTTTTCCTCCTCTGTTCTTAACAAAAGAAGTAGTGACAATTACAAAAACTTGGCGTTTATACAAACAACGATGAAGTAAATTATTCAATTATAATAATCAATTAAGTCGTTTTTTTTTTCTTTTACCAACTTTTTATTTAACGTGCAATCAATGTACGAGTATATATATATATATTTGGGTCAAATCACGTAAGATAAATTTGATCTACTTTCCGGTTTCCAATTAAGCTGAAATTTTGCACACATATATCATGTGGCAATGCAATGTATATTATGATGACTTGGAGCTGGTCTGATGATGGAGCTGGCAAGCGGTCATAGGAACTCTTTAATGAAACAACGTAATCCCATCGAGTTTAGGCTTGTTTACTTTGGTCTCGCAATAAAAGATTGTCAAAAAAAACGTTTTAGTTTAGTAATGAAAATGAATTCTTATAAAATTTTGGTAAACTGGTATTTTTGGTAAATAGACTAAACGAATGTTTCCTGTAGTTACATAATTCCCAAGAAAACAAATAAGTATACCCGTACTTTTAAGAAACTTTTAAAATAAACTTTAAGATACCGGTCGAAAAATATAAATAAATACATTGAACTAAAAAGACAACACCTTCTGGTGAGATTCGAACTCTAGACGCTTAAGTCGATCAGATCTCTTTATAAATAAACTGGTGAACGGATTTTGATGAAATTTGGTATGAATATAGTTGAAGACCCGAGGTCAAACAAAGGCTACTTTTTGACGCAGGCGCAGCTGCGGGAAAAAGCTAGTTAATATAATATGTCCTTTGGGGAGCATAAATATTTATAGAACCAAGTAGTTCCGAACAATCCCCATGAGAGCTCAGTATAACGACGCAGAAGAGTTAAATCATCAGATTTAACTATCAAGTTAATCTTTACCTTTAACATAATCAAGTCTCGTCCACTGGAAGCACTAGCCCCGGATATGAGCGAGCGGATTCGAGCAGCGTCGTTGGACATCCGGAACTCGATGTCGCGGATGTCGACAGTTTCGTCGTGTTCGTGTTTCTCGTCGGCGATCTCCCACGAGTCGACTTTTAGACGCTTCTTGCGTTTCGACTCTTCGACGGCTTTTTGTTTGTATTGTCTGAAGAAAAAAAAAATATCAACTTTCTTCATATCGAGTGGACTTTATGATGTTTCGCATACTCTGTAAAACGAAATATGCTAAATTTGTTTGCGTTAAAAATACAACTCTTCGGAAATATGTTGTTGATAAAACTATTTTAATACGGTTTTTATCGCGTTTATAATAATAATAAAAATAATAATAATAATAAAGGCTGTGACGACCCCATCGCCCACTGGGTTCCCTTCCCAGTGCAGTCAGTCTCCGCAGGGCAGCTTGTGGCGAGCTGTTGGTGAGTGGCGACACCGCGGACCTGAGTGCTCCCAGGGGAGACATCCGTCCCTCACCTTCGGCCTTCCTTCGCCAAGGTCGGAGTGGACGCCGATGAGGGACAGGACCCCTACCTCTGGCTTGCCTTAGCCGGCCGGCCAGAGTGGAGTCGCAAAAGCTATATGCTCGAGGGTAGAAGTGTATTGCACGTAATGGCGTAATAACGGGGAAACCCGCTCACGAGGTAACTCGCGATGGCGAAACCGGAGCCGCACCTCTCGGCACCCTTAGCCGCTCATTCCAATGTTGCCCCTCTGTTGCCAAATGCGGCGACTATTTGGGGGGCCCATTCACTGAGTGGCGAGTCACCGCCTGCCACTAATAGTCAGTAATCATGATTATGGCAGGTGTCCGAATTCCTATATAATAACCCAGATTTAAACCACCCAGACTTCATCACCATAACCCATTTATTCTTTTCACTCATTAGAAATAGTTCCTCCTCCTGCCGAGACCTGTTCATGGAAATATCAACTATTGATATGGCCGAGAACGGGTTTTGGCAGGAGCACCACATAACATCAACTTCTCCAAAGGGCCTCTACGCGTTGGATCAATATCCCCGCGCAAGCCTCTCAAAGGACCGGGGTAACCCGTGAAATCCAAAAAAAAATAAAAATAATAATATTCACGATTATGGCAAGTGCCCGAATTTCTATGACAATGACCCAGAATTTAAACCATCCAAACTGCATCACCATAGCCCATTTATTCTTTTCACTCATTAGAAATAGTTCCTCCTCCTGCCGAGACCTGTTCATGGAAATGTCAACTATTGATATAGCCGAGAACGTGTTTCGGCAAGAGCACCACATCACATCAACTAATCCAAAGAGCCTCTACGCGTTGGATCAATATCCCCGCGCAAGCCTCTCAAAGGACCGGAGCAACCCGAGAATCGCAAGCGAAAATACATAATAATAAAAAAATAATATTTTTCTCCACTTATATATAAGGTAAAGCTTACATAACATCAATATACTAAACTAAAATAATGACATTTATGCAAAAATATGCTTTAGTTTGTGGGCAACTGGCGCCCATGGTAGGTATCCGAAGAAACCTGTAAATACCGTTTATTACTTATTTATTTATAACAAACGTTTCAAACATAAGATATTTATTTATTTGGAAAGCCATGACTTAAATACAAGAAACATTATTAGAACTAATAGTAGGAAACATGAAGCCACTTACAGGTTTTCACAAATAGAAACAATATGTTTTATAAAAAGTCATGTACACAACACTATCAAGACAAGACAAAAAAATTAGTGAATTTGAACTCAAAAAGTAATTGGCTAGTCAACTAAAAAATAAATTGTGTATATTATATATTTTATTGATAGAATAGACTATTTGGGAGATACAATTTAAACGAAAAAATTCTTAAAATTATATTTATTTTGTTATTTAATTTTAAAGATTTTATAGTGATGACGTCACGCAGCTAAGTTATTAAAAAATAAAGCTAAGGTATTAAAAAATATATATGTCAGTGTCAAATGTCAAAGTCAAGATGGACCACGAGCCCCGAGTTGGTTTCTTTTCTTGTTTGTTTACAATCGCCAAATATTTAGGTACCCCATTTCTCGTATCTATTGCATATTGGCCTGTTTATTGAACTTTACTGCAGTCTCTTCATTCGTTTACATCTGATTTTTCAATAATTGGACACCGCTTGTTCATTAAATGAATGAATGTAATTAGGTTATGTTTACTTGAACAGAGATGACATTTGAAGCGCTTAATTAGCGCTACCAAACAAAAAATATTTATTTACTACGCTGTGCTGCCCACCTAAAAAATTTAATGTGAATAGCCGGAAGTTATCCGGCTACGTCATACGTCAACCTTGCTAAAAAATTAAAGTCATTGGGTTTTCTGCGATTTTCTTAAAAAAATACTTGCTTATCTAAAGATCTGATTAATGTAATCTGTTCCCTAAGCCTATTCCTCGAAATGGTTTACGAATTAGACATTTTCATGAAAAAGTTTACTAGCCAATTGTAATAATTAAACTAGCAAGTAAGTAAGTAATTGTAACGAAACTAGGTTTAAATACGTCAAAACAAAGCTTAATTAAAGAATTGACCCATCAATTTACCCTTGACCATATTAACGCTGTCTGCAAATATATCTATATCTAACTTTTTAGCCAATTTGTTGAGTTTATCAGTTGCTCGCCATAGGTAAGAATTATGTCTGTAGTTTGTAGAAACGCCAGATATAGAAACAATAGGATTGTTTCTGAAATTTATTATGGGTATGTAAAAAAAATAATCTACAACTCAGGGCAATCTAATTTCAACAGTTTACCTAATTAAAACTAAATATCTATGTCCATTTATAAATAACATTATATGAGCAATGTTGCTCTTGTCAATTCAATCAAGGAATAATTAAACTGATCCTGATAATGTTGGTAAAAGGTTATAAGAACGTGATATTTACCTTCTCATATTTTTCAGCTGTTTGAGTTGTCCGTGCCTTATAGACCTCTCCGTTGAAGACATGGCTTCGGGTTCCGCCGTCTCCATCAGATTATTGTCCTGTAAATATTTCAAAAAAACAGCAAAACTTATTTGTGAGCTCGTTCGTCGTCACTAGGATAGGCTGTTCTCGGCAATTTTGGTAACTTTCCGAATATTGATGATGGCAACATTTAAAAAAATTACAGGAAAAATTCGGAATAATTCCGGAAATTTATCAGTGGAATATTTCTGTAAGACTTTTTCCAGCGGCACATCACTAGTTGCCACTAGTGGAATTAGATTAATAATAGTTTCCAATGTATATTTACAGCGTGTACATGAAATAAATAAAAATAAGATATAAATTATTTTAAGCTTCTTCGTGCTTCGATATACGGCTGTAACAAATACCATTAGGTAACCTGAAAAATCTAACAGTGTTGGCAGCGTACCCTGGTCGTCGCAAAGCAGGATATGCTTGCTAACGGACTAGAGAGTCTATTCTTCCCATCGCTCACAGAGGTCAAGGATGCCGTTCGGACAAGAAAGCGGACCCTCGGCTCCGAAACAAACAGCTGAGGATTTAACCGGGAAGGCGCTAAGATGATGACGATGGCAGCGTACTCAAGTACTGGTACTTTTGTATTTTGTATTTTTGTACCATTTTGCCAACATAATAGTGTAAAATACTACTAGAAATGGTGGCAACCGCGCCTTAAACTCACGTGTAACAGACCCCTAAGGTGAGCGGCAACTTTTTTTAGTTCATACAATCTCTGTTCGTAGGTCCTCCTTGGCAAAAAAAACTACCGAAAATGGTAGAAATCATTTGCTTAACTTACTTGTAACAATCCTCTGAGTTGAGCGGCTAACTTCGTCAGTTCATACAAACGCTGCTCTTCGATCCCTCGACGTCGACACCACGCACGTCCACCTTGGCCTAAATTAAAATCATACTTAGTCATTTTCCGATAAAATATTGTACTAATACGAAATAGGAAGATCCAAAAGTCCGCGAAATGATTAATGAAAATGGAAATGCCGACAAAAAATAAGGAGCTGTTCTTATTTTACAGAATTGAATACATTTGTAATTGGTTCTTACATCGCTTTGGTGCCAACTGTTAAAATGTTACAATTGGTTTATATAAATTAAAAATAATAATTAATTATTTATGATGTTTACGCGATTGTTACACATTAAAATACGGTTTGTATTGCGTTTCAAACACTTTGAATCGTTCAGACTAAGTTAAATGTGAACTAAAATTAAATTAAAAAGCGCCAAATTGTTTTTTTTTTCACTCTTACCCTCCGCTTTGACCGAAAGCCACGCGCAGTATAAAGAGAGAAGCGTTATGGGGTCGCCGTGATCAGATTCATCGGGTTTTCTGGCATTCTAAAAGGAAGAAACATACAAATTGACTTTAAACACTAGCCAAATTTTTACAATGTTCAGTAGGTAAAACTAAACCAATTCCAAAAAAAAAGTTTCGACCTGTACTTTTTCTGTCAGTTGTTCACTACATTATTTATGGCAGGTCAAAAAATCTATATTCTAGATGTATGATTTTCACTAATGAAACAAGCTGTAAAAATTAGTCTGGTGTTTAAAAAGTCAGCATATATGTTTTATCATTAAGTTCATCTATTTTACTATAATAGAATAGAATATTTGTGGTCGTCTATTACAGTCCAGCCTCACACTCGAAGTCCTTGTGAGCCCGCGTGGTGTAAATTTATAGATCGTACGTTAAAACTACGACATTGAAAAATAAAAGGAAAATATTTCATACACATTCGTCGCTTTTAAAGAAATCGTATCGCGAATTGATGATACCCTTTAAAACACTCCAAAATCTGAAAATCTGCTTAAAAACTCAAGACACTAGGGTATCCACAGGCGATTGACCTGTAAATCCCGTGTATTACAGTCCCACCTCACACTCAAAGTCCCTGTGAGCCCGCGTGGTGTAAATTTATAGATCGTACGTCATAACTACGTCATTGAAGAATAAGGTTCGAGTTGTGCAGTAGTAACTTAGTAATGATCTTGGCTGAAGAAAATAGTCATACACATTCGTCGCTTTTTAAGAAATCGTATCATAAAATGAAGATTATAAGCTTAAAACACTCCGAAAGCTGAAAAGCTGCTTAAAAACTCAAGACACTAGGGTGTTCACAGGCGATTGAGCTGTAAATCCCGTGTATTACAGTCCCACCTCACAGTCGAAGTCCCTGTGAGCCCGCGTGGTGTAAATAGATCGTATGCCGAGCGCTGCGGTCAAGGCCAGCGCCGAGTCCCGCTTGTGCGCAGGCAACGTGGCGCTGCCGATCGCTAGGGCTTTGGCAAGAGACACTTCTACCGGAATATTTGCTAGGCACTTCCCGAGGGGTGTTAGCTTCTCGTTTGATGTTAGAGCTCCCTGCGAAAACGAAAAATATTATTTTAAACTTTTTATTGAATTGTAAAGCATAAACTTCCATTGAAACTAACGCGAATTCTACGTGACTAACGGGACGCTCACAGAGATAAGAATCGGTAGAAGTGCCGTAGTGTAAGACACAGTTAACTGGCCTGCTAAGCTAATGGCACTTCTATATATTCTTATTTCTGTAAGCGTTCCGTCAGTCGCGCAGGATTCGCGTCAGTTTGAATGGAACTTAATAGGAGGACTTAATTCTAAAAGCATTAACTGAGTGAACCTTTGGGTTCTATCTACTTGGATCTTCGCAATTCTAGTTTAATATTACTAGTAAAAAGACGCAGTAAATCATCATTTCGGTACAAATCTGAAAAGAAGACTGTAGCACACGTTGAATGACCATTTTAAAACCAATTTCTTTATCGCCAACTTTTCTTTCTCTGTTTGGTCCCATGGTTGACTGGTAGAGAATGCCACTTGGCATTAAGTCCACCATTTGTACAAATTTTTTTATTGTGCAATAAAGCTAAATAAATTTCTGAAAAAAGACAGTAGAACACTTAAAATTACCATTTCGGAACCAATTTCTGAAAAAAAGTCAGTAACACGCTTTGAAACAGTCTAAAAAGAGGCACAAGAAGCAAGCACACGGCCACTCACGTGTTGCTTGAGCTCCAACAGAGCATTCTCCAGCGCTTCCTCGGGCGGCGCGTCAACAAACGGGAACCGCCTCACATCGGACACTCCGAGACAACTCATCAGCAGCAGCAGCGATGCTAGAGGCACTCGAGACACTTCCGGAGTGCTAAATGGTTCCATGTCTTGGTATTGTTTCTCGGAGTATATGCGGTAGCAGACGCCGGGACCTAAACAGGAGTAATCTTCTTCTTAGCATCATCATCATCCTAGCGTCGTCAGCTTACGCTTCTGAGCCTAGGATATGCTATAAGTCAGGGTCCTAGATTTTGCGGAACTGATTATTACAATGGAGCGACTGCCATCTGACCTCCGTAACCCTTTTTACAGGGAAACCAGACCAAGCGAGTCTTCTTAGCAAGTCGACTCTGACCAAAGTCCACGTCACGGGAAGGTATAAATTTAGTAAATAAACTAATTTCTACTGAGGTTAAACTAAGTTCTAGTGGATGACCTAGCGACAATATTGTAAGTTTAACAAATAGGTACAATTCACTTTAATTATTGTACGGGTAATAAGAAACTGACGACTAATTCTAATTAGTCGGGTTATATTTTGACGATATAAAGCGCTAATGTATGGTACAGGAACGAGTCTGGCTCAGTGAATGTAAACATTTGGTCCGCCATTTTGATTTAGTGACGGTTTATATTTCCACTTTTGAAACAAATAAATGAGAGAAAAATAATACAACTTTTACATTTATAATACAGTCAACAGAATCATCTAAAACCATTCTTAAATTAAATTCTCTCTAAACATTAACATATGTTACTTAAATACATTTTTTTCTTTCATTCAAATGTTGCGAACGTTGTTTCTTCGTCCTAAAGGTAGCCTGAAAATTTGTTTACATAATTTACAGCTTCTCAAGACGGGGACTTTAAATTACATATATATTTGAGAAGACCAAATTCTGCCAAATTTCATAAAGGTCTTTTGTAAGGTGGCTGGCCACTCAGGGCAAGACAAAAGATGCGCCATATTCTGTGGAGAGGCACCACAACGGTAGGAATCCTCCGCATTGTACTATATCTATTTCAAATTTTCATTATTACTTACACAAAATAAATTACATTAAAATAAAAAAAAATATAAGGATTTCTGCCTGCGACCATGAACGCTGTAAAGTGTTTGAAACGTCAGGTGTAAATAAATAAGTAATAAACGCGATAAAAACCGTGTTAAAATAGTTTAATTTAATGAAAAAAAATAATATGCAATGTAATGAAAAAAATCTCCATTCTTATATATTTCTAACTACCCTAAGGTTACCTGGAAGAGATTGACCGACTTTTGTATACGTACTCTGTTCATGCTTATATTTATTTTAGCATGCTTGCGTTATTGTACTGTGTCACACCCTGGACACTCCATACAACAAAGCCGAGATTACTACTACTATGATTCGGTGGCGTACGCACGCGCGTCAATGTGTGTGTGTCGCTCGTAGGGTTGGTTATTTACCGTGTCTGCGTCATAGTCGTCGCAGCGGCCGAAGCGTCATCCTTGCAGTATTTTGCTCTCGATTTTTACCCTAAATCTGCGCGCTTCGGTGCGGCATCTGTTTCTTGTGGGATGGAATGGTGTGAGTGTCCGTTCTGTACGTTAGTACTATTAATAATTCTGTGATTGTGTGCAAAGAAATGTTAAATAATTAAAATATGCTACATTACAAACCTGTTCGGCCCGCTCTGCCCTTCCTTTGATCGGCGCTCGCTTGCGATATCCAAAACTCTTTGAGCCTTTGCATTTTTGTCGTTGAATCGTAACTCATCTCTTTTACCTAAGAAATTACCAACAAATAAATACGACAGTCCTTCGTCCAAGCGTATTTCCCAGTTGGATGCAAATGGGAAACATCTTTGTACGAAGGACACCTTAAACTTCGGAGCCTAGGGTACGCTGTAAGTGATGGTCCTTGATTTGGCGGCACTGGTTATAACAATGAACCGACTGCCGTTTAACCTCCCTAACGTAATCTTTTTTACTGATAAAAGAAGGCACATGACCCGAGGTGTGTTAGTATGGCCAACACTGTACATTTTTCAGGCCGCCTAAAGGCATCTGACCGACACAACGACTGCTATCGATAACAACCGGAAACGTACCTTCCTGTGCACGGAGGAGCTCGAGATAGAAAATGCCAATAAATGGCGACCAATCCAATACGGGTCGCATCTCGCCGTCGCTTAACACTCGCATTCGCTAAAGATACGCTCGTCGCGTGAGTCTATCGAGCTAATCTAGCACCTCCTCTTAAAATAATTAGCATAAAAATAGAAATAAAATCGTTTATTTTCAATCGTATTTTTTTATCAAAACTTTATTGTTCCACAAGTACCAATCTACAATAATATCATAAAGAGGAAAGATTTGTATTTTTGTGTGTATGTTTGTAATGAATAAACTCAAAAACTACTGTGCCGATTTCAAAAATGATTTCACCATTGGAAAGCTACATTCACCCTGAGTAACATAGGCTATATACCGCAGGCGGACCTGCGGGAAACAGCTAGTACCTGATATAGTGCATTATCTATTTTTTTTGCGCCACCGTCTCTTTTTACCCGACTGCGACAGATGGAGGGTTATGTTTTTCGAGAGTATGTATGTATGTAGGTATAATTGTTTGGCACGCTCTACAGCCTGAACGGCTCGATGGATTTTAGCAGCAGATTTTGACAGGTGTCATTAGATTCGTATTTACTGTATGAGTGACACTGGGTACGTCAAAATAAAAATAAAAAAACAAAATGGCGGATTTTTTGGGCATTTGTCATTCCCCAAAGTGCCGGGAAACGCAGTCGGGTGTTTTAGTTTTTTAAATTGCTTGCTATTGCATTTCTCTACCCTAAGGTAGGCTGGAAGAGATTGCTTTTGCGATAAGGCCGCTGAACGGGCTCGGACAAGATTTGTCGGCTTGTCGGGGTTGTCGTCGTTAATAAAAATCCTTGGATTTATTTGAGAAATATGAGTCGTCAGTCCAAAGTGAAGTCTCTTTTTTCGTCTGTCAGTTATTCTTGTTTTTTATAGTCATAAAGTCATGTCAATAATGAGGCTGGACGCCGCAACAGCCGCCCATTGTACATCTTGTCTCAAACATATTTCCTATGCATTTTCTTTGATGCAATAAAGAGTTTTTGCTTACTTACTTAATTAACACTTATAACAATTGGCGGACTTAATGCCAAGAGCATTCTCTACCAGTCAACCATTAGGTCATTCATTATTAGAATCTTCTTTTTCTTCTCAACGAGTCGACTCTGGCAGTTATTATACTTCTGACGACCAAAACTATTTTCAGTATCCATACTAATATTATAAATGCGAAAGTCTGTCTGTTTGTCTGTTACGCTTTCGCGGCCAAACCGCTTAACAGATTTTGATATGAATATAGTTGAAGTCCCGGGGTCAAACATAGGCTACTTTTGACGCAGGCAGAGCTGCGGGAAAAAGCTAGTAGGTTATAAATTATAGCCCGACCACCCTGCATTGGCGTCGCTACTAATCGCCTTTATGTGGCAACATATTGTATGTGTCATGTCAAAAACAAAATTGTCAATCCTTCGTTTTCATTCGCGTTAAATATGTTAATATTTTATATCACATTTATCTTATTACTATGAATTATTTTAGGGAAATGATCATAAAATACGCAACGTCCACTCCTGTCTCTTTTTGCCAGATGACGTTGAGATGACGGAATGTTACATGAATGCTTAGTTGCCAGTAAAAGAAATTAGTTCCAATATTTTTCCGCAATATGGCGAAGATTGCTATTTTTTCTGGTCGGACTATTTCACTTATTGACGTAAATTTACTTATAGGTATATAGGTTCACTGACCTTTCCAGAATCGACGACGAAACGAATACCGTCGATGGTAACCGACGTTTCGGCTATGTTTGTCGACACTATACACTTTCTAACGCCCTCTGGCGGGTAGTCGAATACCTGTAACAATACTTATTGTTAAGAAAAGTAAAATATCGGTAAGCAAGATACCCCAAGGTACTATCAAAAAAACTAGACCCGAACTAAATAAAATAATTATTATAAAGCTGAAGAGTTTGTTTGTTTGAAAGCGCTGGAACCACTGGTCCGATTTGAGAATTTCTTTCAGTGTTGGATAGCCTATTTATCGAGGAAGGCTATATACAGACTGGGACGAAGTCGCGACGGGCTGCTAGTCTATCTATCTATAAAAGGAGATGTTCCCACTGACATATAGACTGGGCTGGAGTAAAAGCGGCGCATCCAAACAATGCTGGCAATGGACTTACAACCACGGATGCCGAAGACCGGGGGGAAATGGAGAACAAGTACGAAAGCGGACCCTGGGCTCCGAGGCAACCAGCCGAGGACGCAACCGGGAAGGCGCTAAGATGAGTAGTAGTAGTAGAGAGATAGGAGTCTCACTTTATCCTGCTCAGCTAACGACAGTCCGCTATGCAGCGGCAGTACGATCCATTTCTTAGTTTTCTCCGCGTACTGCTGCGCCGCGTCGCAAATGGCTGTGATTTCTTGCACGCCCGACATGAATATTAAAAGGTCGCCTCTTTCGTCACCTGAAATAGATATCATTATTGGTAGAATCGGTCAAGAGCGAGTCGGATTTGAAACCCTTACTGTGAGGAAATAATAATAGTAACTGTTCATGGAAACGTCAACTATTCATATAGCCGAGAATAGGTTTTGGCAGAAGCACCACATAGGTTTAGGTTTAGGTTTAGGTTTAAAGATTCTTTATTTCTCAAAACAAGACCTGTGAGTCACTTACATGAGAAAACTAATATACTTAATTTAAAAAATATATACAGTAGTTATTCACTTCCATCATAGAACGGTAATACAATGAAGAAAATAAGAATAAGTATCAACAAAACATACTGGTATGTAACTTACAAATTCCAGAATCAAGTCATGTCGGTATCCAAACTGGGTTTATCAAAATTATTAAATAGTTACAATCGGTATTATGCTTCCATACCTAATAGTTTTTTCCCAGTGTTTATGAGGATACGCGGCACTCAAATTAACTTAACTACACCTTATTGTTGCAAGTATTTCAATGTAGGTAGGTACGTAACCTATTATGAAAATAGTTTGGTTAAAATTAAACTTTCTAGTTACTTATAAATTGTGCCAATCTTATCTTAAATTCACTAAGTGTTTTGATATTTTTTATCATTGAGGGTAGACCGTTAAAAAGCTGTGCTCCCTCAAAGGTGAACATTTTCTTACCATAGTTTGTTCTAGTTTTAGGTAGAACCAAATAACTTGCGCGCCGTGTGCTGCGCTTGTGCGTCTGATGTAAATGAGTAAATGTGATTGAAGTATGGATGGCTTTATGTAATACTTTCCAAACGAGCAAGCAAGTATGATATTTATGTAACTGATTTAAGTTCATAAGGTTTGTTTCTTCATAAATCTTACAAGTCGGAGTATGATAAGGGTAATTAAATAGTAACTTGATTATTTTATTTTGGGTCACTTGGATTTCAGATAATTTTGTTTTAGAGGCAATGCCCCATATTTCGATTAAATTAATTAAATGTGTCTTAATAAGGGAATTGTAAATATTGTAACGTAACTTACGCGGAATACAATGAATAATAGGACGCAAAGAACCTATTATATAATCTTTTTTTTATTTGCTGCATATGTATGTTCCAATTCAATTGGTTGTCCATTAGAAGTCCTAGATATTTTTCATGTTTTTTTTCTTTTATGGGAATGTCATCAATTGTTAGTGGTCTATACGGAAGGATAGGTTTATTTTTTGCTCTAAATATAATGTAAGACGTTTTGGACGTATTTATTGTCAAAATATTATTTTTTAGCCAGATAGAAAGAGTATCGAGGTCTTGTTGTGCTGACGCTATGATATCTTTAATAGATGACCCAAAGTAAAACAAACATGTGTCATCTGCATATAAAGTTATATGACCTTTTAGCCCTATTTTGTTTATGTTATTTATATATACTAAAAACAATAGCGGGCCCAATATAGAGCCTTGCGGAATTCCATAAGTTATTGAAAGAGCCGTACTTTGATATTTATCTATTTTAACTATTTGTTGCCTGTTCCTCAGGTATGATTGAAACATTTTGAGCACATTACCAGTGATTCCAATTTTCGTCAACTTTTTAACACATAACATCAACTTCTCCAAAGGGCCTCTACGCTTTGAATCAATATCCCCGCGCAAGCCCTAGTTTGCCTGATGGACAATTTAAAGCCCAGATCTACTTTGTAAAAAGGCTTATTATAGTACTGGTGATTTTCTTGATGACAGGAATGTTGAACTTAAGCTTGGTGCAGAGTCCTCGACAAATTGACATATCATTATATATTCTGTTTTTACATTTGACATTTTTATTATTTTTATTCAGTTCATTATTTAATTTAAATAATCTGAAAAATAAAATATTGTGCAAAATATTGACAAACGTGTGAATTCATTCATTGAACTAGTTAATTAAGGCAAGTTTTTTTCTTATATGTAAATTGGCGTTTTGAAGAAAATGCTGCAGTGAAGTTTGTGGCGCCGCTTCTTCTCCACTTGCGCTTTGGAAGTGGTGGTTAACTTAATATAAGTAAATTGACGTCAATAAGTGATATTTATATCCTATATTGAAAATAGACGATTTCACTTCAGCCTCTTGAAGGACCGGGGCAACCCGTGAATCCCAAGCGGAAATACAAATAAACTGAAATGATGAAAATAGGCTACTTGACTGTATTCAGACTTGGTTAATATTCATTAAATTAAACTATTTTAATACGGTTTATTACTTATTTATTTACACCTGACGTTTCAAACACTTTACAGCGTTCATGGTCGCAGGCAGACTAAGTTAACATTTGTCTTTGATGTCATAAGATTACAAAACTACCGCCTGAAATTTTTATTGGGAACTATTCCGATTCACGCAGTATTGGCTCACAGTATCTAAGGGTCTTGCAGTCTGCTTCCGAGTTTGCAATTTTATTAAGTTAATGACTGGGTCCCAAGCTGGCGGTACCTGCCATCCATCCTCTCTATTGAAATTAGGATGTTTTTTAATTTCAATAGCTTCACGTAACATCCTTGGAATGAATCTGTTTTCCTTTGCAAGGACTTGAGGATTATCAAAACGCATATAGTGGTTGGGTTTGTCTAGAGCATGTTCACAGACTGCAGACTTGGTTGAGCGTCTATTTTTCATGTCAGCAATATGTTCTTTTATACGAGTATTAATGCTTCTCTTTGTTTGCCCAATGTATGATAAACCACAGTCACAGTCAATTTTATAAACTCCAGCATCTTGCAATGGGATATTGGATTTTACAGGTCTTAAAAATTGGTTTATTTTCTTATGCGGCTTGTAATAGGTCTTGATTGAAGCTCGCCTAAGTATGTTACCAATCTTGTCCGTGACTCCCTTTATGTATGGTAAGATGGCAGGAAAACGATCAACTGTGTGTGGCTTGGGTCGACTTCTGTGACAAATGTGTGGGAGGCTGAGATTGTTGCTTCTTAAGACAGACTTGACTCGTTGAAGCTCCTCCTTAAGATGGTGGGTGTCACAGATGCCGTGTGCTCTCTGTAACAAAGATTTGCCTACGGTAGCTAACTGACATGGATGATGGTGAGATTTACCATTGAGATATTTGTCTGTGTGGGTGGGCTTTCTGTACACAGTGTGACTGATACTATTGTCAAGATTTCTAGTTATTAAAACATCAAGAAAGGCTAATGAATTATTGATCTCAGGTTCCATAGTGAATTTAATTTTACTATTAATGGAATTTAAATGATCTAACAAAACAGAGACTTGAGTTTTGGGGAGTACAACAAAAGTATCATCTACGTACCGTTTGAACATCTTCGGCATAGCCAGGGTGCTTGAAAGAGCCTTCTCCTCAAGGTCTTCCATGAAAATGTCGGCAACAATGGGAGAGACTGGAGACCCCATAGCTACACCGTCAATTTGCATGTAGAATTTGTTTTCCCAGAAGAGATAGCCTGATGTTAAGCAATGCTCAAGTAACTCTGCATACTCTTGAGGTAGATGGTGGTCCTCAAGCCTTCTCTTGACAATATCAATACAGTCATGTAAAGGTAGGCTGGTAAATAATGACTGTACATCAAAACTGACCATTGTGTCTTCATCAGTTAATCGTAGATCTTTAATTAAGCTGATAAAGTGATAAGAGTCCTTGACATTAGTATCAGTATGACCACGAAGTTGTGTTAATATCTTCACCAGGTGTTGTGCTAGTTTATAAGTTGGCGAATCTATTTGGCTTACAATTGGTCTTAATGGGTGGTCTTTTTTGTGTATTTTTGGAAGGCCATATAATTTTGGTGGTTTCACACAGGAAGGCACGAGCGACGTGATGTCTAAGTTTAATGTGTCGGAGTATTTTAATATTAATTCTTTGGTTTTTGTTACGATCTTGTTAGTAGGATCACTTTTTACTTGTTTATATGTATTCTCATCCGACAACAGTTGTTGAATTTTTGTGTTATAATCAGAGGTGTCCATTATAACAGTTGAATTTCCTTTGTCAGCTCGTAAAATAGTAATGTCTGGGTTCTTGCGAAGGTTGGTGAGTGCAAGATATTGTTCACGAGGAAGATTCGGTTTTGGCGGCTTGCTATGTCGTAGTACTGATGACACATCTTGGCGTATCACTTCCAAATCTTCTTTATTTAAGTGGTTTTTTACCAAGACATTTTCTACCGAACAGATGATACGTTCATAAGGTATCCTCCTGGGTGCAACCGCATAATTTAATCCATTTTCAAGAGCATCAATCGCTTGTTGGTCTATCGGTGTTTGTTTTGCTAAATTGACAACCGATTTAATTGACTTTGACGTTTATGAGTTATTATCCCTGAGGATGGATGGCAGGTACCGCCAGCTTGGGACCCAGTCATTAACTTAATAAAATTGCAAACTCGGAAGCAGACTGCAAGACCCTTAGATACTGTGAGCCAATACTGCGTGAATCGGAATAGTTCCCAATAAAAATTTCAGGCGGTAGTTTTGTAATCTTATGACATCAAAGACAAATGTTAACTTAGTCTGCCTGCGACCATGAACGCTGTAAAGTGTTTGAAACGTCAGGTGTAAATAAATAAGTAATAAACGCGATAAACCGTATTAAAATAGTTTAATTTAATGAATAACAATCGCGAAAACATAAGAAAACATTGGTTAATATTGATAAACTAAACAAAATATACACTAAAAGCAATCGATTCTGAAAACAACAACAAAATTGGTTGTTAATTAAGGCATTAATTCGATTTTAAAGTTTTCTTTAAAAGAAAAGTGGGAGCGTGGTGGGAACGTCTTGCTATCTTTTTTGTACGCAAGAAACCGAGTGGCAGTGACGTCACAGCTCACACAGTGCATCCTTTTCTTGTTTTTTGACAGTTTCCCCTTCCACCTAATTTCAAAGGCTTATAACTTTTTTTTTTGAACGGATTACAAAATTTTTTTCATAATTCTGTTTCTGGAAATAAAAATATTGACATGAAAGAATAAATAAAAATTTGTAGAATACCCAATTCTTACTTAAATAAATTTTGTGCTATTCATTTCGTGTTACAAGTCCAATTAAACTGGCCTGTATCAGAGTTTTGTTTTCATACAATTTATTAGGCAAACAAACATGCGGCCCACCAGATGGGGTCCCATTGCCTAAGAAAAATAATTCATTCCCCTATTTGATGTAAGGGGGCGCTTCTGATGACATTCCGTAGATAATGTAATAAAACAACTAGAACTTCAAAAATGCACGATGAGTTTATTTTATAGCGGCAAACATTTGACAAGATCTTACTTGTACCTAAATTCAAACAATAAAGGCTTTTTAGCGTTTTTTTTATCTTTATCTTAAGAAATGCTGCCAACATGACAATCTAATATTGGCAGTAGGACAACATTAAAAAGTTAATTATGAGTGCGTTCTCAATTACTAACAGCTTCAAATAATATTTAAGTTATGTATATATGTACTGATTTCGCTTATTTTTGGCGAAATAAAGAGTTGATTTTTTTAAACACAATTATTTTACGTACCCAAATTTAATCACAAGTTACTTGATCAACTGTGCTTAAAAAGTTATAAATCTTAATTTAGTTTATAAGTTCTCGTGTTTTCGATAGATGGCGTAACAATGAATTTGTATGACAGTAACCGAGAGTAACCAGAAAAGTTGGCGCGTTTCAATGTATGACAATTGAATATTTGTATAACATAATATATTCTATAATCTATGAACACCAAGAGTATCACGGGCACGTTGCCAACCCTAAATATATTTTTCACGCTTGTTTTTGAAAGCCCTCATTTTGTGATTTGAGGCAATTTCTCTGACGTATGCATATAGTTGTACACAGGCAAATTTTTGTGGGAATCATACGAATACGAAACGGAGCGTTTAAGTATTACGTTACGCAATTGACCCCCCTCCTCCCCTTGTAACGCACCGTAACGTTTTTCTGTACCCCCTCCCCCCTCCCCCTCTCTAAACGTTACGTAACACTCAATTGACCATTTTTACCCTAAAGTCGCAAAAAGTTATGTAATAGTTTTTATCCTTGGTATAGTTTTAATTGCCTTTGCGGTAATAATACTAAATAAAACAAGAGATTTTTAATCCGCAACACCTGCGTATTTTGTTTGTTTTTTATATATTTTTGGTATATAACGAAAAGGTTTGCCAACTTGCGAGAAAAAATTAAAAATGACGACCAGACTAATACAATCGGGGGATTCCTTGTAAAACGTAAATGAAAAGGGTTGCCAATTTGGGAGTTTTAATTCCCTTATTTTTTATTTAAAAAAAAAGACAATGTTACGTAACGTGTTGTAAGAAAGACCCCCTCCCGCCCCTGTAAAGCATCGTAACGTTTTACGAACCCCCCCTTCCCTCCAAATTGCGTTACGTAATACTTGAACGCCCCCAAAACGCTTTTTAAGTCCGCTTAATTTCCTTTTTTTATAGCAATGGGTTTTACGGCCATGGATACAAGTCCTTTATAGCCCTTTTTAATTTTTTTATCTTTTTCAGTCCTACAGTGTGGTTTCGTCAAGTCTAAAAGTCTAGTCGGTAGTCAAGTCTAGTCAGATAAATCAGGCTAAGTGAAGTGGTGAAAAACTGCACTAAGTGATTACAGGAGCTTTGGCAACAAGCATGAAAAACACATAAATCAAACACTGTAACACTTCCCAACACTCACGCTTGTTATCGAACGCTTTGCGAATAATAATCCACCATTATTATGCACAAACATTCAAAAAAACACAAATTTTTGAAAATAAAATACAGCGCCAATACTGCTCTTCCTGCAAAAAAAACGCTTAATTTGCTAATTTACTAAACCATAAAAAACCACTCACTTGCATACTTATTATCGATCAGTTGCATAATCTGCACATAAGGTTGTGGGTCCAATCGATCGTCCCTCGTCGGCTTGTCTTCAATAAATATCGGCCTGTAGTGAAGATCTATTAGGTATAGACGACCTGGGACCTGGATAGACAAATTAATATTAATTCAGTCATATCAAGTGGGCCACATGGCCAATCGACCCTGTACAACCTATTGTTAGTTTACGGAACCGCCTTTCGGCCTCTGGCGTGGTTCCTTTAGCAACCACCAAATGCAAGCCGGGTGAACGGTTTAACGTGCCTTCCGAAGCACGGAATCATCATTATTATCAGACAAGCTGTTGATTCATGCCTGCTAACTCATACTAAGATTACCAGGGTGCACAGGGCACATTGACCAATTAATCCGCTCGATATCAATGAATGACTTAAAAGTCTTTCATTAATATCGAGTTAAATTAAGAACTTAAAATTATTATTTCAGAAGAGACATACAGAATCACTTGACTTTGTAATTCGAAACTTTTCTCTCATTTGCAAAGAAACCACACATTAGAAAAAATACGTTTAAATACAAATAAAACAAACAACTTTGGCGCCAAGAAAGGAGCTTGCTTCATTCTTTTTTTCTAAATTTAAAAACATTCTATTATTTTCACATGGATTGTTTTTTTTTTAATTTATAGCTTATTTCCTAGCAAATTACACAAAACATACATACCTGTATAACCACGGCAGATTCATTGGAAAAATAATCTTGGAACAACTTAATATTGATAGTAGCAGACATGAGAACAAGTTTAATGTCATGACGAGTATGTATGAGGCATTTCAGAACTCCAAGTAGAAAGTCTCCCATGAGATGGCGCTCGTGTATCTCGTCTAGGATTATGACGTCATATTCTGGTAGGTTTTCTGAGGACATCTGGGGGGAAAAATTAAACTTAATCAAATGTGGTAAAGAAAAATAGACCTCTTATTTTTAAAATTAAAAAAATTACTTTGCTCTGTATTTCAAAATGTTTTCTTCTAGTGCTTCACCGTTTCTGGAGATTTGGAAATTGTACTTATAAATGAACTTGCTTATAAAATGTATGTTACTAAAATATCCCTGTAGACAATCAAAATTTGTTTTCCCAGTGTCATCCACGTTCAGAGTACAGGATTTGACTTTAAATAAGGTCCGAGAAATGGAGTGACTACCATGATGGTAGAACACAAATTCGTTGATATCTATTTATTTATTTGACCACAAATTTACAAAAATCACTCAAAACTGATGAGTTGAATAATAATTATTATTTGATTCACTTGGACAGTGAGAATCATTCGAAATCAGTAGAGAATCATTCATACACAAATCTCGAATACAGTACTCCTGGAGTGCTATTTTTGTAAACTGTAACTCACGCAAAATCGGCGAGCCGAATAATTTTTGATTGATATCGAATGATTTTCAAAGAATTTTTGTTCGTAATCAACCAATTTTCTGATATCCATACTTCCATATCCATCCATACTAATATTATAAACGCGAAAGTCTGTCTGTCACACTTTCACAGCCAAACCGCTGAACGGATTTTGATGAAATTTTGTATGAATATAGTTGAAGACCCGGGGTCAAACATAGGCTACTTTTTGACAGGAAAAAACTAGTATGTCATACATTTCAAAAATAGGGCCTCCTGTACTTATAACTGTCCAACTAAATAACTATTTAATGTGTCTTACTTCACAGCTTACCTGTCTTAACAAAAGTCCTTCAGTGATGAAACAAATCTTGGTATCAGCTGTTTTGCTCTTCTCAAACCTGATCTGGTATCCGACCTTCGTGTCAAACTGAGTCAAAGTCTCATATGCTACACGTTTGGAGAGTGACACGCAAGCGATTCGCCTTGGTTGGGTGCATGCTGAAATTAATAAGTAAACTTTAAAACTTTTTACTCATTTGAGGATCTCGTTTGTCGAGCCCGACCCGCGTATCCGTAGCGAATGTGCGTATCAACAGACGGCGGCACGTGCAACGTTAAGCCGTTGGTCCCGGTTGTTATGGATAGATAGCAGTTGTGAGGCTGTGTCAGATGCCTTTGGGCAGCCTGAAAAATTTTGACAGTGTTGGACACTAACACACCTCGGGTCATATTCCTGTTGGTCTGGTTTCCCTGTAAGGGTTAAGGAGGTCAGACGGCAGTCGCTCCATTGTAATAATCAGTGCCGCCAAATCTAGGACCAGTACAGCGTACCCTAGGCTCTGAAGCGTAAGCTGACGACGCTACTAGGATTACATGCTAGGACGAAGAAGGTATATAAGCAACTACTAAGTATGGTTTATACAAAACAGACAGACCATTTTTTGCGTGGGTAAGATGTCTCATAGCTGGCGGAAAGGGATGTAAACATTCTCCTCTCTATAGTGATAGATAGATAAATTATTTAATATATTAATACAACATACAATCAATTTGGATTTCGGCCTGGAAGATCAACTGCACAGGCAGTTGAAACTCTCGTTGACCATGTTGCCAGAGCTCTTGATCACAAACTGTCTTGTTATTTATCTCAACCTCAGCAAAGCATTCGACACTGTTTTCATTTTCCCTGCTTATTTCAAAACTAGAAATGGTTGGTCCCCGGTAGTGGACCTTGGGCCCCGAAGTGAACGACTGAGGATGCAACCGGGAAGAGTATCTTCCCGATTGCATGATGATGATGATGATGATGATGATGATGAGAGGAACCTAACTAGAGTTGTTTTGTGACTATCTAACAAATCATACTCAGCGAGATAGCCGAATATACTAGTTTAGCGTAAAATAAAATATTTCGGTATTCTATTAGGTATCTTACCAATATTTTGAAAGCCAGCCTCGTGCAGGTACTGCGGCACTTGTGTTGACTTCCCGCACCCAGTGTCCCCAGCCACAATGACCACTCTCTCATTTTGTACCGCACTTACAATCTCATTTCTGTGAAAGTGTTAAATATACATTATTTCCTAATTCATTCAATTATTACAATTTAAGATAGGATTATTATAAATTAACAATAAATTTTTTCTTTTTATAAAAATGAAAAAAAATTCATTTATATTGAAGTACATAGTGCATCAACCTCTGGTTTCGATAGCTTGTTGGAATAGCCTCTGGGGCTCTGACATGGGTCACTTTCTTAACCTTTTAACCATCTTGGCACAGATCCGTCGCAATAACAATGTAATATCAAGGGCCGATTGCACCAACATCCTTCCAATTCAAGAGTAACTAATCTAATTAAAAAAAATTGGGTGGCAGACATTTTTATTCTGGAGACAGAGTACTTATACCGGAATTATATGTTAATTGACAGTTTTATCAGGTCAACTGTGTGGTGAAATGTAAACTTCATTATACGAGAGTAAATTGCGTCATTATCCTTAGAATAAAACTTATCCGACTTTGGTGAAATGGGCCTTAATTGTTATAAAATTTCTGGCAGTGAAGTTGTCTGACAATAATAAGCTGTAATAGCTATCTTTAACCTAATAAATATATAATTAATTAAAATGGTGACCTCACCTGTAACTGGCCACTGGTAGCTCTCTTTGAGTCTGTCTCAATTTCTTAAGCTTATCAAACTTCTCTTTATTCTTAAAATCAATATAAATAGACACAATATTCAAAAACACATCAAACAATTCTTTATCCATTTTCCTCCTGTGCCTATCATCAGATACAACATCCACATATTTCAATTTAGTACTGAAGTTTATACAATGGTACTTTGAGAAATTATTTGGCACACCCAAATCATTCAAATCATCTTCATTTGCTTTCTCCAGTAGTGGCTTACCAGCTTTCTTCAATGTAGCTTCATACTTCTTCAAAAATACCCAAAAATCATCCAAGTTGTTTGCTACGGTATTACTTTCACTGCTGTAAAGTATTATTTTGCTTAAATCTCGTTTGTAGTTGAAGAAACTAAAATCTGTTTCAGCACTTGCAGAAATAGAAGAGTGTGGACTTGTTTTTCGATATTTTCTGCTGCCCCTGTCTAGGGATCTTGATCTTCTTCGTTTAGATCGTTCTCTATTCGGGCTGTTATCACGTCCCATCCTAACTTCAATTAAATGAAAACTTATATTATTTTATGCATGTTTTAAACTTCAATGTTTACTAATTTCATATTGTTTTTACGCACGCACTAAGGTATATTGTGTGTGTGTTTTTACAAAAGTGAATTCCAAGCCGTCTTTTGCTGTTGGTTCTTTTAAATTTAAGCTCGCATCAAATAACAATTAATTATTTTGATTTAAGATAGGCCGCAAAATAATAAACCCCGCTAATGTATAGTACATACACAAACTACAAAGAGATACTAAAGTATTCTATGAATAAAATCTTGTTTACTTTTTTGAGATGTATGCTACATTGGAGGTACGTAAAGTGTCAATGTCAGCCACAAGCCACAACACAACTGGTGTAAATTAATGTCAGAATGACAAAATGACGTGATGGTCGTCAGTTCAGTTCCTTCAGTTACACAATCAATATTACGATGCGTGCACGTATGTCAGTAGGTATAACGCATGGATCTAAAGCTAAAGGGATAGCGCACGGGCATACAATACGCTGATGGCAGAAAAATTGACCTGAATGCATTTCGATACCCATCTCTCTCTTTCTAACTAGTGATGTGTTAGGGTGTGAATCTGGGTTTCCATCACAGCACTTGATAACAACCCCAGTTGAAAAAAATTGTAAACAGTTACGTAGGAATATAATGTTTATTTTGAGGTAGATTTTTATTAAAAAATGAAAAACAATTATGCTTGTATTTGATATAGAAATATAAAGCCCAATTATATTAAGCAAACTGACATTTTTATTTTACTGTATTTCTGACTAGGCAT
Organism: Euzophera pinguis; assembly: GCA_947363495.1. NCBI lineage: Eukaryota > Metazoa > Arthropoda > Insecta > Lepidoptera > Pyralidae > Euzophera > Euzophera pinguis. The sequence continues at coordinate 1,623,327 of OX376168.1, read as the reverse complement.
AATGTTTGAAGTGATGGTAATACTTTGGGAAAACAGGGGTCAAGTTTCATCCATTTGTTCAAGTTTGCCATCAGCCTATTGTATGCCGGTTTGGTTTCCCTCTTGACCTTTAGTTCCATGGTATAACGTCATTTGACGTTCCTTTCTCAATGGTAGGTACCTATCGACGAAATCCAAAATGAATGACATTCAATAATAAAAAATAATAAATAAAACAACTAAATAACTTTACAAATTATTTTCTAAATTATTAATACAGCATTTACGAAAAAATAAAAAGAATTGACTTGTGGTCGTGGTGGGTTTGTTGCATGCTATGTGAACTTATGAGTAATAGATAGATAGCATCGGCGGTGGGATAATACCCAAAAGGTATATAACCGGTTTAATGTTATGTTGTAAAGTAACTACCTACCTTTTAGGTATTTTTCCAGGTTTGAATACCTTGCTTTTGGGTACCTACTTTAGGTATTTACCGGTTAAAACCGTCTCTAGTTGAAAGCGTCAGGAACTTAGGACGAGTGCGGCGGACTTATGGATATTAACCGAACGGATTAACTTTGATACCTTGGCCGAGGAAAACAATTCTGTAGTAGGTATGTAGGCTGGTTTTAGTTTTCAATTTTAAATCAAATCTTTTTGTCAAATTCAATTTTTCAACGTTTTATAACAATTATTATTTTGAAAGTAAAAATAAAATATATTAATTGAAAAAAAATATTTTCGTAATGACGTTTTACAATATTTATTTATTTCTTTTTCCGTAAAGCTGTAAGTAGGTACGCTTTTTCTTATTTTATAGTATACTAGCTGTTTCCCGCCGCTCCACTTGCGTTAAAAAGTTGCCTACATTTGACTCTGGGTCTTCAACTATATTCATACCAAATTCCATCAAAACAGACAGACGCATACTCATTCACGTAGGATTGGGCGAGGACAACCGAATATTAGTTTTCTTGTGAATAAGTCAATATGCCGCGCAGTCGTAGCGAAGTTTGGGATCAGTTTTTGCTTATTTCTGATGTCAATGGTAAAAAACATGTTTTGTATTGTAAACAAATAAATTTATTCTGAATTTCTTTTTGTGGACGGTTAGTAAATTCTAATAGAGAAACGTTTTAAACCTATATTAAACCTAAAAAATTAGTTTAAAACGTTTTAAAACGAAAAAAAAGGTTTAAAACCAAAGGGTTTTAAACGTATAGGGGATGCCAAATGGGCGCTCCCGTGTCGGGCGGTGCGCGCTGGGCTTATAATGTAGCCGTCAGATCTAACCACCCCAACTGTGATTTCTCTTTATTTGTGAGGTGTAAATGTATGCCTGGCCCTTGGACTATGTACTAAATTATTCAAGTACTTAGCTGCTAGTGTTCCATGCGCTGCAGTGGTGATAACCAGATTGAAAGCGGATGCAGAATGAGACAAGCAGGAGTGGATAGCGAAGGGCGTCTTTAATTATGGTAATTAGATGCACTCACACAGATTAACAATATAGAGAAGAAGGAAAGAAGGTGCACAAGCGATATGGATAGTAGAGAAATTAAAGCTAATAATATTGAGCAAATAACACAAAATTCGCGAGACACGTAAACATGGTAAAATTGCAAGAAGCGATACGGACTTCGCGTAAGCAATCATAAAACTACTGTCATACCTTGACAGGCAAACTCGCGTCGATGCTGGAGGATCACATTTAAGGTTAAGTGCCCACGGCATCTAACGCGGAAAAATTAGCAAATTGACATATTGCGATTTAAATAATTTATAAGTAAAATTATTCATATTTATTTATATGTAGTTGTTGTAATATATGTTTAGATATTTATTAATGTATTTATTATATAATATGATACTGAAGAAAGATTATTGTATAATGTAAAACAGATTATTGTAAACAGGGCCAGCCGATGTATTTTATCCTTTATGAAGGCCTGCGAAGTTGCTGGTCAACGATTCTTATTGCAATACATTTTACGTGAGTAATTATGAATTTGGAAAATATCTAATTAAAAAATTATTAATTTATTTTTGAAATTTTAATAAGAAATGAATGTTGTGCGTGTAAAATATAAATTATTAGAAGATGCCCACAAACGTTTAAAATCAATAGATCAATAATTGGTTTCGCGCTCGCTCGACTAGATACCGTCGGCGTATTAGACAAATGCGGCAACTGAAACTACGCTAATTCGGCGTACTTGCGGCATACCCGCGTCAGTCACGCCACAACCGATAAGCCAGTTGGACGTCGAGATAAATTTAAATTTTAGTTTAAAAATAAAAGCAAAATGCCAGTTTGCATATTCAAACTATGTAAGAATAATATTACAAGAAATAACTCTTTCTCGTTTCGTCTTTGCACGTTGTCTTACACACACTACAATATAAAGTTGCGGCATTCTGGAAACTCATTTTTCTTCATAGCGCGGTATCTAGTCGAGCGCATATATTCATACGTAGGCGAAGTCTCTATTTAGAGACTTGCCAATTTTGTTTTTGTACGAAAAAAATAACAATATGTTCCGGGCTTACATAATTGATCTTTGCGACGATATGCTACGATTACGCTGGCGATCGCGCGAGAACAAATTATCAATCTAAATTTCCGAGTTAGAGATCGCATTTCCGCATTGATCCACGAAACTTGATAGACTCGTGTTTCTTTTTTCTTTTTTTTTGTCGATAGCTTTTTTCATTGGGGGAAGAATGTGGACGTAAAGGGAAAAGTTGGGTGTAACGTTAATTAATGGATTTCAATCATACATATAAAGGACTTCATTCAACAGGACCTAATGGCCTTGCCTCCATGCAAATGAAAATGACTTTTCTTACCTCTTTATTTGTAAACAGCATCACAGACATTTAAGACGTAAACAGACGGAAGGTATGCTATTAATTAGTGTAACAAAAACACACACATGCAAAACTATGCAAGCCTGGGCTGTATCACAGACATATAATACGTACACAGACGGAACATAAGATAATAGTTATACTTATGTAGCAAGTTATTGTTGTTATCCTTTTCTTACGTATTCGGATCTATATGGCGATATCTCTTTTTTACACCAGCAACATTCACTGTGTTGTAAAAAAATAAAAACGGGGTAGATAGGGGAAGTGCATAGCAGCGTAATGAGAATAAATCTCGTATTTAGATGTAGTTCGCGAAGTCTACAGCCACAGAAATACTAGCAATATTGATTGTGTAAATCTCCATTGACAAAAAATTACAAAGTTTATCTCTATGGTTTATCTAATGTGGCGCCGTCTAACGTCAATACATTGAAATTGTTGATTTCCGCCATTGCGTTCCGCCATTTTGCTTGGTTTGTGGAGTGAATGTAAAATTATTCCTATGTATTTTAACGTGGATATTAGTTATTTAGTTTAAAATTAGTGTTCCGCCAGACTAATGGCGTGCTTAAATACACTTAAGTTAGAAATCAAGACATTAGAACAAGTGTTTCCCAAAAGCCATGAACGGTTTCAGATAATGTCTGCTAGTGTCGACGAACTGACCTGCAGATTCGTTGGCAAAAATGGAAAGAAATATGAAATACATGCAAATATTACTGTAAGTGCCTTGTTCTTTTACTTAGAGAAGTTTTAAGTGAAAGTTAGACTACAGGGGTATGTTATTGATTATCTAAAGGTGGGACAAAGGGTCGTTGTTTATGAGGGCAGGGCTGTCAACAAAAGGTTTACGGAAGTAATACCAGTTTTCGTTGAATTAAACTGAAAAAATTGGCATGATTGGTAAATAATTGTGGGCAAACACATGTCTACGTATAGTACTTTAACTGGATTAGCAATATCGCGTAGTTGCTGCTTATAAATTATCTTTAAACTCGTATTAGAACTTTGCTTTTGGCAGGCGACGTGTTATATCGATCATATTGAGTTCGATGTACACGATTGTTAGTAATTTTGGGTGTTACAGCTAGGTTTAGTCGAGAGAAACATTATTTAGTTTGTGTAACGGTAAAATGTCTCGTTTTGAGGACAATGGCACTTAGTCATCCTTTCTACCTGCTTTTTTATCATGTTGACTTTTTGTTGGTTCCCTATTCCGTGTTTTTTGATCGATAGGAAGCTGGCTTGTAATAGGAATAGGGGATTTGTATGATTGAAATTGCATAGGTACTTTGTTTATATTAAATATGTTTGAGAAATTGCCAGCTGATTTTGGTTTACTATCAAAGTTTTTGAAGTGTAAACAAAATGAGTCAATGTATGAAAAACTAGTTCTTACCATTACTAATAGTAATTTCTATATATTACTAGCTGTTTCCTGCAGTAAAAAAGCGTCAAAAAGTAGCCTATGTTTGGCCCCGGGTCTTCAATTATATTTATACCAAATTTAATCAAAATCTGTTCAGTGGTTTGGCTGTGAAAGGTAATGGACAGACAGACAGACTTTCGCATTTATAATATTAGTATGGAAGTATGGATAAATGAAGATGTGTCATTTATTCTAAAAATTATTTGTAATACTCTTCAAGGAAATAATGTCAATACTATTTATTGGGAATTCATATTGTAATCATACTCAAGTTTGAAACACAAAATATCAGCTATTTATAACTACTGATAAAGAGGCAATTCATAACCTAGCAATTATTGCTATCAAAACAATGTAGGGCTTTGTTGATAAATCTTTTGAAACAACAATGGTTAATGAATTTCGACAAAATTGTACATTAGAATAGAAAGACATCAATGAAACAAATGTAATAAAATGAATAGGGCACTCTCATTTCGGAGGCCAAGATCCACTTTGGGTCGCTGTGCCAGCAAAGTAAGTAAGTAGTAAATGTTATAATTATGTAGCTATATTTTTTTTTATGCTATCACTGTCATCTCTATTTTTTACTGACTTCAAAAAAAGGAAGAGGTTCTAATGTTTGACTCTATGTTTTTTTTTTAACTGCTGGTCCACTTTCCTTGTCTTTAGAAGCTAGTAGAAAAAGTAGGTATGCCTACCCCATTAGAATTCTATGAATGAATGTCTTGCTGAATGGCTTAGTTATGAAGTGCCAAATAGTATATTTATTTATTAAAACATTATTCGACCACAAGTAAAATTTACTTACCTATACAATTGGTAGACTTAAAAAAACATTCTTTATAATGAACCATATGAAGAAAAAATTTTGCAGTGTAAAAAGTTAACTTCATATTTTGTAAAAGGGCTATGTTTATCGAGTATTTGTATGTCTATGTAACAGTCTGATCATTGATTTGGTTTATGTCAAAGTCTCTCCATGTCGTTTGACCATCAAGTGATATGATGTTCAAGAACTTGCTACCAGACCACAGAGCAATTTGATCCGTGTACCAGACACTAAGAAGGGCTGCTGCTGCTGAGTAGTGCTTTTCCCCAGACATAGACTTTTACCTCATCTCCTCTTTCATCATCCCTTCTCGTAGTCAAGTTAACCGATTTGCAGATTAATTAAGAAAAAATGTTTGATATTAAATAAAAAATAAAAAAACTAAAATATTGGTCTATCTGGGCAGACATTGAGTATAAGGAAGGATCAAGCATTACATTCTCCTGTTATAGGAGACGTACCCCACCACACCTCCAGTGTGGTTCGCAGACAGCGAGGATCCAATCGTGACAAATGCTGTTCAGATCCTCACTAACACACAAGGAAGAGATAATCATGTTATAAATCAGGTAAGGTCAACACTAACATTCTACTGCTGAAGACCTCAGTTAGTCCCTTTTTGTCTTATCAATATTTGACGTGAAAGAACGAACGAAATGTTTGTTAGTCTATCAAAGTTTGTTAATTTTTATGAATAAGTGGGTTAGTTTCTGAAATTTGTTTTTCATTTAAGTTAGGTTTAAGTAGATACATGTATTGGCTATTAGTTATATTTTGTTAATAAACTAACAATTTTGTAGTAAGTCAATTTGGTAGAAACATAAATGTAAAACAGTGGATTCTGGCATCTTAAGAAACCAGCTGTTGCAACTAGGAAACACCGCCTGAAAGTGTATAGGTAGTTACAACAAACAGCTGACCGTAGCTATTAAAAGAAATTTCTTTAATGTTTTTCTTTACAATCTCATTTACCTATTTCTAGGTCGGCATACTGTTGAGAGAACTCTGTAAGTTACATGGAGTACCGGAACCACCAGACTTGGATTCGTTATCACTTCCCGTCCACCCTGCTCCACATCAAAGGTAAATGAGACTTAAAAATGTTTCTTATTTGCTCTGATGCTTTAATATAATGGGAATGGACATCAAAAGATTTGTTTGATTTTGAAGAGCAAGTTTTTGATTACTATTATTATTATGAATGATTAATGAACAATAACAAGGCAAAAAGAATTAAGCATAATTGATACAGGAGTGCATATTTTTGAAAAGTATGACAAAATCGGTGAGTCTAATGATTTATATTCGACATAATAGTCATACATTGACATAATAGTCATACATTACCAAAATAGGGTTCCAAAAGTTTTTAACTTGAAAGTTGAAGTTATGTGTTGGATTTCAATTGAGTCAATTATTTCAATGGACTTAGAAATCCTACTAATAAGATATTAAATAATATGACATCATTTTTGTTCCTATTTTGAGAGATTCTCTTCGTAAGTAAAGCTCTATTCAAACTGACGCGAATCCCGCGTAGGGAATGCAAATCTCGCGAGATTGGGGCTCAAGCGGGATTCCGCGAGTTTATGAATAACGCGAGATCTGGCGATATTGGCAGTTTTTCAAATCATCACAATATTTGAATAAATTAGGAAAAAAAAATAAGTATAAGATAAACTATTATTTTCACGAATTTTTTCAATAGACTTTTATGCATCAAACATTGTTTGACATATCTGTCTATAATTTTTTAATAAACTTCTAAGTACTAAACTTTGATGTACCGTATCTATCAACTAACAAATGAAAGAAACAACCAGTCTTCTCTTCTAATATCAAATAAAAATCTTTTAGTAATAAAACAGTGCTTTTATAACAAACAAAACAACAAGAAATTTAAAAAAAATAAAACTTATTATTATCTAAGTTGAGTTGACTATTGACCTGATATATTATTATCAATTAAATAAAACTATATCTACTCAGTAGATCAATTAGATATTACAGATTAATTAACAAAATATACCAATCAAATGAAAGATTAGTTCAGTTCAAATCACAAGCCATTATTACTTCTTATTTTGTTGGCCAGATAACCAGCCGCTGAGAAGGCCTTTTCGGATTTTATGTTCGAGTGCAATCTCGTTAAACTCGCGAGATCTCGCCCTTTTTTCGTCCGAGATCAATCTCGCTAAATGAGGCCGAGATCTCGCGAGAATGAGATTGCATTCCCTAACCCGCGCGACTGAGGTGACGCCCATAGAAATTAGAAATAGGAATATATAGAACTGCCATTTGCAGGCCAGTTAAATTTGGCGCTACGCATACGCTACGGCCCTTCAACGATTCTTATTTTTGTGGGCGTCTCGTCAGTCGCGCGGAATTCGCGTCAGTTTGAATGGAAATGTGAGGGTTCTACACTTCAACATTAATCTACATTTTTACACTAATAGTATAAACAGGAAATATTCGTATATAATTAAATAACTCAAAAAGTACTTAAACGATTTTCGAAAATATAGAGCTGGTAGTGAGTAATATCTCTCGTGTGTCGGGGTTGTAGAGTTCCAAGCGTGACGTCAAACGGGGCGTCGTCGGGTACGGAGGAGGACGAGGAGATGGCGGGCGACTGCGACGAGGACGACTCGGACGCCGACGACGATCTGCCGCTGGAGATGGTGGACGACGCCGCGCGCGGGAACAAGGTCGGACGCGCGGTCGTATACATTATTTTTTTTTATAATTTATTTTACGGCCATAGATACAAGTCCTTTATAGTCAAAATTTTTTTTTGGTTTCGTCAATTCCTAGTGAAAGTCGAGTTGGTAGTCAAGTTTAGTCAGAAAAATCAGGCTGAGTGAAGTAGAAAAACCGTACTTAGCAATTACTAGAAGCGTTTGGCTACAAGCATGAAAATCACATAAATCAAACACTGTATTACTTCCCAACACTCACACTTGTTGTGCTCGAACTACACTATATTTTATATATATTATGTTATATCTTTGCAATAATTCATACTAATATTATAAATGCGAAAGTCTGTCTGATACGCTTTCAAGGCCAAACCGCTGAACAGATTTTGATGTAATTTGGTATGAATATAGTTAAAGACCCGGGTCAAACATAGGCATTGACGCAGGCGGAGCTGCAGGAAAAAGCTAGAGTACGCCATAATGAATAAACAATATAAATTTTTGAAAGTAAAATACAGCGTTGACACTGCTCTTCTCAGGAATTATTTCCTCAAAATAAAAAACAAGAATAAACACATAATTCACGTACAAAAACTTCTTTTAAATTATGGCTTCCAATGAAATTTCGATGATTCTGCCAATGTCATAGTTTAAAGAAATGCTGGTTATTTGGTAGAAAAAGTAGTTTACATTGAGTATAAACACTGACAAAATATTAACAATTATTTTTTTATTTTTTTTTTTAAATGAGGTTTCAGTTACATTTCGTGACAATGCCAGTCTCATGAGGAAAATCAAAGCTCATATTTTAGCTATTCAGTTCTTCAGAATGCATATATGAACTTGTCTCCACCTGACGTAGGCGCAAAACATTCAGTCGAATAAAGAACTTCTTTTTTGAATTTTGGAAGTAGTTGGAAAGGAGATTCACAAAAAAGATAAAATAATGGGTTAATCCTTTTACCATCGCACCTCTCGCCATCGTCAGGGATTTCACCCCCTATACCTTGGATCCCATATTATCGCGTACAGTACGCTTCAAACGGAATTTCCTCCCTCGTACACTGCGATTATGGAATGAACTACCTGCCATGGTTTTCCCTAGTGACTATATAACATGGAAGCCTTCAAAAAAGCTTGAAAAAAAATTTCTTCAGGGTCGACAACGCACTCGTAATATCTTCGGTGTTGCAGGCTACGGTAACCACTTACCATCAGGTGGGCCGTACGCCTGTTTGCCTACTTAGTTTTAGTTAATGTGGGCTCAAAGAAGTATGGTATTCTTTTTAAATGGGGACATCCTATAAGCCAAATTAACCAAACGAGTCTCTATGACTTGAATATTAAAAATGAATTGATTAACTTCCAGGACGACATGGAAACAGAGCATTTAGCAACGCTGGAGCGACTGAGACAGAACCAGCGACAGGATTACCTCTCGGGCAGCGTGTCCGGCAGTCTGCAAGCCACCGACAGGCTGATGAAAGAGCTCCGGGACATTTACCGCTCGCATTCCTTCAAGAACAACATGTACTCTATTGGTGAGTTGGGATGAAGCTTATTCTTCTTACGTGATGGCTTTCTCAATAAAGATATATTCTATTCTATGCAAAAATAGACACAAAATTGGTGCGAAATAAGAGTTATTTTGGAAAAACATGCAATGGCAAATATTTGGGCAAATAGGCCATGTGTGGTCGCACCACTAGGATTGTGACCGCATATGAGTTTTTTCTGTTGATGTTGTTTAAACTGTTTTCTTTTATGTACAATAAAGAATTTTACATACATACATGAGTTTTTAAGCTATACGATCTTCAGAACTGCGGATGGACCGAAAAAAATTATCAGTTTTAATTTATGTATTTCTTCAAAAGTCGTATAATTTACATACTAAACGCACAAAAAATTTGGCTGAAAAAAATAAATGCGATGCTAAAATGTACCGTTGAGTTAAAACTTTCGTTCGAAATATAAAATGTTTATATGGGACGGACCAGAGTATTCTCTACTAGAAAGAGAAAGATTAAGCGGCGCAAAAAAGCTATTCTTTGACCGATTGTGTCTATTATTGAAAAATCTTATGAATAAATAACAAAATGTCCGTTAAATAGGTTTGAAAAAACTAAAACTCCGGGATAGTTAAGACTGTTAAATGTAATTAATCATTTTATTAACAGTACTTGTTGAATATCTTTGTGGGTACTTATTCTACAAATAAACAACTTTGAAAACCACCTGATTCAAGTGGTTACCGATGGTAACTTACCATAGTAATTAATTAACTTATAAACGCTCTATTCAAAGTGACGCGAATCGAGAGCTACTCGCGGGACGCCCGCAGAAATAGATTCTGTCGAAGTGCCGTAGCATGTGTCAAAGTTAACGGGCCTGCTTATGGTACATCTACGTATTCTTATTTCTGAGGGCGTCCCGCAAGTCGTGCTCGATTCGAGTCAGTTTGAATGGAGTTTAAAATAGCTTTAATTTTCTCAACAATATCTTTGTCACCTTCCAGAGCTAGTAAACGACTCGCTATACGAGTGGAATATCCGTCTGCGATCGGTCGACCCGGACAGTCCTCTACACAATGATCTGCTGCTACTAAAAGAAAAGGAGGGGAAGGACTCCATCCTACTGAATATTATGTTCAAGGAGACGTATCCCTTCGAACCACCCTTCGTTAGGGTCGTTTACCCTATTATATCCGGTGAGTTTTATACATAGATTGGTGGACTTAGATGTTCTTAGGCACATTTTTCTATATTTTTTTAAAATTATCACACTTGGGAGACGTTGGCTAAGAATGAGAGAACAGAGAAGATGTGCTGTTTTTGAAGGAAAATAATTATATTTTGACAAAATAAATTTTTCTAAATTTTTTTTTACCAATTTCTATCACAATAGCTGTATCTAAAAAGTTATAAATCTTAATTTATAACATCTCATGTTATTCATAGTTGGCTAACAATGATTTTTAATGAGACTAACCAGGAAAGTTGGCGCGTTCCAATGTATGCTATAGAATATCTGTATAGCATTTATTTTGTAATCTATGGTGTAGGATAGTATTAGTATTTTTTTTTAAAATAAACTTGTCTAACACTAAAAATGTAAATTTCAGGAGGCTACGTGTTAGTAGGAGGCGCTATTTGTATGGAGTTGCTTACAAAACAAGGCTGGTCTTCAGCGTACACAGTAGAAGCGGTCATAATGCAGATCGCAGCCACACTCGTTAAAGGAAAGGCACGGATACAATTTGGAGCCACGAAGGTCAGTATTTTGTAGTTGTCGAAAGGAACAGAATACTTAATTGAGTCACTTTGGCATTGATTGGATTTGGATTGAGTGGTTTTTGTTTTAAAGCTTTTACTAGACGCATTTAGTCAGTAGCAAGTATACCCATACTAATATTATAAATGCGAAAGTCAGTCTGTCTGTCTGTTAGCTTTCACGGCCAAACTGCTAAACAAACATAGGCTACTTTTTGACGCGGGCAGAGCTGCGGGAAAATGCTAGTATTGAATAAAGTGGTTAACTACTGACTTGGAAGTTTAAACTTGATGAAACTACACTGTAGAAATAGAGTTAGAAAAATTAGAAAAAAGTGCGATGGGTTTCGTAAATATAGTGGAAGTTTTAGTAATAGATTTCTGTTTTACCCTTTGGATATGGAATCCTAAAAAGGACATTTAATTGATTCAGGCGTTACTTTCTGGATGTTAAAGTTACAAACACTTCAAATTATTTTACATTCTTCCACCACCAGTGCCCTGTTTATCGAAACAAGTACGAGTTATGTGAAATCACTTATAAAACAAGTGACTTTTTCGGTTTTGTCTATCAAAAATATATTTGTAACTTGTAGCTTGTAACTTGTTAAAAAGTTGGACAGTCTCTGTCGACTTTTTTGCTGACGAAGAGTTATTGGAAAATGTTGTTTTTACCCGTATGGATGTTTGTATATCTGCCCCATTGTTCCTTCTTTTGAACGTCGTTTAGATTTGCCTCTTTTGCGTGTATGTCTGTGTAGATAAAAATTTGTAAAAAATTAAAATTGCCGATTTTTGGCCCGAAAAAGTATATCTGTCTTCGATTATCGAATGTGGTATCATAAAGGCGATTTACAAAAGCCTAAGAAAATGTAAATTATTTTGGTATGCGAAACAAGAATCCAAATTAAAAACGTTTATAGTATTCTAGTAGATTTTTTTGTTAAAAATAAGTAAATACAATTAATTTAATGGCCAAATAATGCTAATAAAACATGTAATAGTTCAAGTTCACTTTATTTGTTAAAACATGTGTATTTATTTATTTATTTAATATTTACATAAATATAGATCTTATAATAAAAAAAAATTGTCACAACATGTTTGGCCTTTAAGGCATACAAATAATTAAAATTAAATATAAATTGATAAAATTAAATTAAAAACAAAGATGTCAAATAATTAACATAATACCAGTATTAAAATTGCCGATGAAATAATAAATGAATTATATAATAATAATTAAATGAAATATATTAATAATTAATGAATAATATAATATTAGGTGTGTAAAGAGTATAATTATCATCATCATTTAGAAATTCTACAATACTATAGTAACATTTTTATATATTATTGAACTTCTTTTGATCTGATAATATACTAACAATTGCAAACATAATATATTTTCTTTCCTTTAAAGTACATTTTGGACTGGACCAAGGAGGTTGTGATGCAGTTTTTCTACATTGCGATCTTCTTGGTCCTTTATAATCCGTGGACGCGACCGACACGCGGCCGCGATCAGGATCGGCGATGGATAGCATTTTGAAATTTGTTTCGATTTAAAAAAAAAATGTCTATAAACGTAGTGATGGTGAAGAAAATTTTACACCATTTTTTTATTATTATAGTATAATTATATAAAGTCGTGTATGAAACTGCACATAATTTGGTCGTACAATACTTGTGTAATGCTATAAAAAAATTCGTCCACGGTACCCTTATTATGCAACAGTGTCATAAACTACTATTTTTCAATAGCTATAGTTGTCCAACTGCTGGACAAAAGCCACCTCTCTCTTCCTCTACAAATAAAAATTAATAATAAACATTTATTCTGTCAGTGGATGGCACTACACGGCACTTAGTCGAGATGTGTGGAAGGCTAAAGGGGAGGCCTTTGCCCTGCAGTGGGACACCTAGGGCTATTTAAAAAAAAATCTGATAATACCAATACACATAGCTTGTTATTGCATTTCAAAATTTATCCGTCATTTTTGAAAACCTTTTTACAAACAAGGCGAGCATAATTGAATGTTTTGATAAGATTTTTTTAATGGATACATGCTCAGAAACCATCCACGCGTTCCAACACCTAACTAGAGCATTGTTTCAGTTGTACAAAGTCGCAAAATGTGTTTATGTAATTGTATTGTATGTAAACCATCCTGCTGTTTACCACAGGGTCGCGTCGAGTCGATGTACGGTCTAATAATACGAATAATAGAAATGAAGTCTATTTTTATCTTACAAAAGTGCTTGCCCCCTTTGATACGGTCATAAAATTCAAAATAATTTGAAGACTAATAGGTAGTTAAGATGTAGAGTTTATTTATTTATTGAACAGTTGTTTGCACACGGTAAAATATAAATGAAGTAATAGCGTGTTCCCGCCAGGTGGTGTCGCAGTCGCAGTACAGCCTGGCTCGTGCACAGCAGAGCTTCAAGTGCCTCGTGCAGATACATGAGAAGAACGGTAATGTACTCGCATCACATTACATACTTTACATATAACATACTTAATATTATAAGTGTAGAAGTCTGTATCTGTCTGACTGTTACGCTTTCACGACCACACCGCTGTACAGTTTTTGATGAAATTTGGTATGAATACAATTGAAGACCCGATGTCAAACATAGGTTCGGCTAATTCAATAAATATATATATATATAATTAGTCCCATAGCAAATTTGAGACTTGATGGAAACTAACTCAACGATACTGTATTTTATAACAAAACAATATATATGTATATATATACGTATAGACATCCAAGACCCGAACCAATCATAAATGACTAATATCTATCGTGATCTGAGCAGGGATAGAACCCGGGACCTCTGAATACACAAGCGTATTAACCATAACACGACAGAAATCTAACGACATAATAGAGAAAACGAAGCGGATAATAGACATTTGCAATTTTGATCTGATGATATCAAGACAAACGTTTTTTTTTTAATTACTTAATTTTGATTTGATAGAAATTTATCGAAACATGAAATTTTTGTTGTGAGTATCAACAAAAACCAGTGAGGCCCAAATGCGGACTTCTCACTACAAAATAATAATATTACAAGTTCAGCTCTGTTACAATAAAATTACTCTTTTAAACAAAAATAATAGATCAACCACCGAGCCTCTCAAAAGTCGAATGTATAAACCTGTGAAATCCAAAGGAATACGGTCTGTCTTCAAAATATTGTGTGCACCACAATCGAAAATATTTGATAGACAGTATCTTTCAATATCGGGCATCATGCCAGTTTTTGTACTGTTCATATAAATACAGTGTAGAAAACTTTTTCCAACACACATAAGTGACCTACACCCTGTGTATCATAAATCTAGATCTAGCGATGGTTTCGTCAAAACTTTGTGACCTCTTTAACTTCCAGAATGAATTTTTGATTTTTACTAAACAGTTTTTTTTTTATTGTATACTTATTTCAATTGCAGGCTGGTTCACACCCCCGAAAGAGGACGGCTAATACATCGTCCATGTAAATTAAGACTATCGTGCAACAAACGCCCAGACAGAAGTGAATTCAATGGAATCAGTTAGCATTACGTGTTAAGTATGACTGAACAGAACTGTACGTGTTAAAATAAGTGCTATAGTGGGCGTTCAAGAGACTCTTATAAGACTTATAGGAAATGTTTAAATGTGTAACGTTTTTGTAATCATTAATTTTCTCAAGTTATCCATGATATGGTAGACCGACTAGACGTTATGGAGTGTAAAGTTGGATAATTCTTTGCATTTCTTTTTAGTTATTGAAATAAAAACCTGTGATTCTTAGCTTTTGTTTTATTAAAAAAAATTGGTTGTCTGTAAAGTCGGTTTACGGACGGTAGTTTGACGTGACAACGTCAAACATTACAGTAGTATAAGACACATGATCATGCCTCTCTCTCTCGTTCGTGCCGCGCTCTCGCTTGCGGAACGCGACAATGAGCGTAACGGGACAATGACGTCATCTTTTTCGTGAATGCAGCCCGTAGTATCGAGTTATTAGACGTTGTCACGTCAAAAAATAACATTATTTTATAATTGCCTATATTATGGCATTAATGTTATAAAGGACTGTTCAAACTGATGCGATACCGTGCAACTGGCGGGACGCCCACAAAAATAAGAATCGGTAGAAGTGCCGTAGCGTGTGCCAAAGTTAACTGGCCCGCTAATGGCATTTTTTATACATTTATTTCTGTGGGCTTTCCGCCAGGCGAGCGGGATTCGCGTCAGTTTGAATAGAGCTTTATATAGGCTCCATCATATTTCTATCTAGAGCTAGTATTTTTGAAATGTACGAGTTATATGTCGAACAAGTCTTTCGACCTGCCGATCACGACGATTGAAAGTCATTGGATATTGATCGAAAGTTATATTTCGAGTAAGGCTTCAAAATAGGCACTCCCGATTCTTATCCGTGGACGTCGTAAAAACATTACAATAGAAGTGTCATTTGCCTATATTCATAGCGTGCGGGTTACATGGTCAATGCACCCTATAAACCCTGGTATCAGAGTTCGGAACTGGCACTCTGCCTCTGACGTGGTTCCTTTAACCGGCCAGATGGCAGCCGGGACCAACGGCTTAACGTGCCTTCCGAAGCACGGAATCATCATTATTATCAGACAATTAGGTGATTCAAGCCTGCAATGTCCTAACCTTAGTCCTGCCTTTCAGAAGGAAACTGAATTAATTTTTTGCCCTGTACACTCGTGGTCAAAAATGCATAGGTACTTAACCATAGCTTTTTATAAATACGAAAAATATCCATAGGAGATACTATCCCCGATGGTACATTTTACTTCGAGAGAAGACCACCACCAAAATCAATTGGAACTACCAGTTAAAAACAATTCTATGTACTAAAGACTAAAGCTCTATTTAAATTTCAAACTGACGCGAATCCCGCGCAACTTGCAGGACGCCCACAGAAATAATATATGGAAGTGCCATTAGCGGGCCAGTTAAGTTTGGCACACGCTACGGCACTTCTACCGATTCGTATTTCTGTGGGCGTCCCGCCAGATGCACGGGATTCGCGTCAGTTTGAATGGACCTTAAAGTTTAGATTGTTGATTAGATTTAGTATTGGCCATAAGAGCCTTTAGCCCTGCGACGTGTAGTTCGCACCCAGGAGCGTTAATTCTCTTGCAGACTTCCTTCTGATTCATTATTTCTAACCATCGGATTAGTTTAGGAAACCTGGAATAGGTAAAATGCATTTGTTATCAACTGAAAACGGGTTCATTCTCACAATGAAGCGTTCAGGGGCCCTATTTTTGAAATGTATGTACTCATATGTCGAATAAAGATCGTTCGATTCACTGAAAATCCATCGACAAACCGATTTTGCGTGAGATTTGTGTAAGTTTGCGTTATATGGATTGTATAATCTTAAAAAAATGATTATTTATTTATACTTTTCTAAAATAGCACTCCATGAATCTAACATCAATTTTATCATCAAAATCTAATATGTACACAAATCAAACAAAATGCTTACATCGTTTCATTTTGAAAAAAAATATTTAAATGCCTACTTATTTACTATTTTTCTTCATTGGGGCGTTTCTCAAGCAATCACCAAACAGAAAACACATGGTGGCGGCCATGTTGGAACTAACAATTGGGTATTCTACAAATTTTTCTTTTTTCTTTCATATCAATATTTTTATTTCCAGAAACAGAATTATGAAAGAATTTTTGTAATCCGTTCAAAAATAAATAGTGTGGAAGGGGAAACTGTCAAAAAACAAGAAAAGGATGCACTGTGTGAGCTGTGACGTCACTGCCACTAGGTTTCGTGCATACAAAAGAGATAGCAAGACGTCCCCACCACGCTCCCACTGTTATTTTAGAGAAAACTTTAAAATCGAATTACGGCCTTAATTAACAACCAATTTTGTTGTTGTTTTCAGAATCGGTTACTTTTTAGTGTATATTTTGTTTAGTATAACAATGTTAACCAAGTATGAATACAGTCAAGTAGCTTATTGTGGATAGGTGCCGACAATAGTTTGCATGAGCAACACACTGGTGGCGGAAGCACGCAAAATAATTTGGTAAGTGCTTATAGTTTTAAAAATTATATGTAACGAAGAATTTTTTATTTGAGTTGAAAGAATTTGCTTAAGTAAATAACGACTCTGAGTGCGGCGGTTAGTCAAATAAGTACTACATAATAGGATACTAATAAAGACGGAATTCGAGAAAATTTGTTTAAAACTTACCTTTTCCCATCAACAGCATGTAATCCATGTAAAGAAGAGATCGTAGTTATCACACTCAAGTCAGCCACGGTCATCTCTTCGCCTGCCAAGTACGAACTGTTTTCTAAAAACCCTTCCAGCATATCGTAAGCATCCACTATGTTGATGATCATGCGTTTTGACAGCTCTCCTATTCGACCGCCGTATGTTGGTGCCTGAAAAATAATTCAGAAGAGTTCATTTTATGTGTGTTATTAGATGATCATATACATTTTAAAAGATTAGGTTCCGGGCCCATTTGTTAAGCTGCTACGATGTCACAATGTCAACAGGACCTACACAGACACAGTAATGCAATTATAACATACCACTTTTTCTTCGAGGTTAGGTAAGTATCCATACTAATATTATAAATGCGAAAGTCTGTCTGTCTGTCACGGCCAAACCGCAGAACGGATTTTGATGAAATTTGGTATGAATATAGTTAAAGACCCGGGTTCCAACATAGGCTACTTTTTGACGCAGGCGAAGCTGCGGGAATAAGCTAGTTCAAAATAATTCAAATTACGACAACTTGTAACTAATTTTTTATTTTATTTTAGATATTATGAAAGAGAGTTATCCAGATCTTCGAGAATCGTGGCTGACTACTTCTTGACAGAATTAGGAAAAGCGGGATTGAACGTATATTTCCTAACTAGCTTTTTCACGCAGCTACGCCTACGTCAAAAAGTAGCCTATGTTTGACACTTTCGCATTTAGAATATTAGTATGGATTTCTTTGTCAATGAACCGCATCTAGGAGTGCTATTTTTGAAAAGTGTGACCCACGCAAAATCATCGAGTCGAATAATTTTTGTTCGATATCGAACCATTTTCATGTGATATACAAGTCATATATTTCAAAAATAGGGCCCCAGGGGCTAGTGATGTCACCGGTCTTATCTCGTATGTGCAAGCTGTCGGCTGACGGACATAAACTTTATGGTTCATTGCATACTTCATTATGTTTATGAAAGGCCGAAAAAATTCAGGTCGCGTAGATATTTGCAACTAGCTGTTTTCCGCGGCTTTGTCTGCGACAACTAAGTTTTACGGCCTACTCCTTTTCGTGTTATTTTTTTTCATGTAGGTACATACTTATAAAGAATATAATCATTCGTTTTAATTTGATAAAAAAAAATTACCAAACCATATCCGCGAGCGAGGGCCATTCATGAAATAGCAAATCCCGTGAATCGAATGATTTATGTTCGACATAATAGGTGGTCCTTAGATTAATAAAAGGCTAGTTTTCAGGGTCAAAAGACTAACATTAAAATTAGTCCGTCATCAGGGAATCAAAATATATTAGTGACGTATTTTTTCTTTTGTCAATTGAGCGTTTTGTTTACCAAAACGAATTGCAATTGCAACGATTCTAGCACGATTGGCCCCTGGTTGCTGAAATGCTCCAAATAGACAATACGCATGCTCAGCTTGGCTAGCGTAATCCACAAGACTTACATGCAAAATATAGCTGATCGCCGCCCTACTACTGTTAATCCTATGCCCGCCACCATTAGTTTATATGTTAGCCTTACCATCACAGCTCTCAGCCTTGGGAACAGGATGCCGCAGTCAAAGAACATAATCTGGTGTATCCTGGCCCTAGTCCTTATGTCCTCAGGGTACAGGTAGGAATGTTCTGGTCTTCCGTATTTTGCTATAAGGTAGAGTGCAATGGCATGGCTGGAATAAAAAAGGATAAATGCGAGAATATGTAAATGATCATTAAATATTGTGTAGTATTGTTGTTGAAATTGAAGACTGTATGTTCTCCGAATAAAGTAAAATAAATAAATAAATCATTAGCCCTTTTTAGCGATTATTCGGTTACGTTCGAAAAGCATGTTAAATTTACGTATGTTATCGCTAGATGGCATTGAGAAAGGAACGTCATTTCTATATGGTGATCGTTAAGATGTGTAAAGACACTGAGACTTCAGATTTTGATGATGGCCACTAAAACATCGTATTCCTAAGGTCTGGTTTCCCTGCAAAAAGAGTAGGGTGTGTAATTGTATTGCACTGCATAATTAAATTAAATGTTTTGCGTTTGATTCGAATGTTTTCGATTCGACATACTTGATTGCTGTGTCGACTTTTCTTCTACCCTCACCGACTTTTAGTGAGTCATAAGATTAAAATAATTATTTCACAATTTAACGACCAATAACAACGACGTTGAGAAAAGAAATGCTAATTTTTAGGGTTCCGTATCTCCAAAATATATAAATGTTATTGTAATAAAACATAATAATTTGATTTAGGGTATAATCCGTCATGCTGAAAGTTGGTTCGATTTGTCATGCGAATTTTTATCACCCATTTTTGTTCCAGTAAGTCAAGCCAAGCCATGTAAAGGTTCTGATTGGATATGCCTACAAAAAGTTCTAACTTGCCAAGCCTATTGGCCGTTTCAATTTATCATGTTACTTTCAGCTCATATGTTAATATGTTACTGTTAACTTTCAGGCATGACGTATTATACCCTAAATCAATAATTTATCAAAGGTACTTGGAAAAAAATCGCTTCTTCTTATGTCTTAACCTGTACAGTGGCCGGAGCTTCGAAAAAGATTTCGTTCATAACAAACATAGCGAAACATGTAATATTTTATTGCTAACGGTACCCATGTCATCCCTTATAAGGGATCATATATGATTTACCTGTCTGCCAAGCTGAATTCTCCCTCGTCTAGCACCGGGATGGTCCGCATTGGATTTTTCTGGAAGGTTTGTACAATAGGGAATATATCTTAATAAGAATTAAAGGGATTTACGGGACGTTTGTAGTGCTTAACATCAGGGAGGCATTTATATCAATTTTCGTTATGGGTCGGCGATGTCTAGGAAATATCAAGATATGCGAAATTAAACATAAGAGTATACAGGTTGGATTCAAATTCATTGGCATCCTATTATTTTACCTTCGACTATATTCATGATTTTTAGTAATGTAAAACAAAAGTAACATCGTAAACGTCTAAACATGCATGACGCTTTGATTAAAACTATTACTGCAACAAAAAACAATAAAAAATGGAACTGTATAATAATATGTATTATTTATTTGTTTCATATCAGCCACTAGCTTTATCTCGCAGCTCCGCCTGCGCCAAAAAGTAGCCTATGTTTGACCCTGGGTCTTCAACTATATTCATATCTACCAAATTTCATCAAAATCCGTTCAGCGGTTTAGCCGTGAAAGCGTAACAGATAAACAGACTTTCGCATTTATAATATTAGTAGGGATAATTAAGGGCAGGCTCTTATAGACCGGTTTTACTTATATAAAACTAGCTGTTTCCGCAGCTTGGGGCTTTAAGCAGTTTGTGTGTGAAAACGTAACAGACAGACAGATAGACTGAGGGTAGTTTCCAGGGTCAAAAGTCTATCATTAAAATTAGTCCGTCATTTAGGGAATCAAAATATATTAGTGATATATTTTTTCTTTTGTCAATTGAGCGATAAATTGTAGGTATATCGCATCAAAGTTTAGGAGTGGGGGCTCGACTCGAGACGTCAATGTTGCGAAGAAGTGTAACACACTGTGATGTCACACGGAACTTTAACGCGCCATATCTACATAGGGCGCACTGTAAGTTTCCGGAACTGGCCACTTACATAAACAATATTTAAAAATTTATTGCAACATATGAAAATAGAACTCTTTGGCTGTAGAATGCAGTTTGTTTCATCTGACTGTCTTTTGTTTTTACCTTGTGGCGCCATTTAAAAAATTGTGTGTCTGCATCAACATGGATTTAACTCGGGAAAATTTTCGTAGTATGATTTTCTACGATTTTAAGTGTAATTTGACAGCTCAACAGAGCATCGCTCGGCTTGAAACAGCTTTTGGCAATGAAGCACCATGCAAGACAACTGTTTATAGCTGGTTTGCAGAATTCAAGCGTGGTCGTATCAATCTCAGTGACGAATCTCGCGATGGTCGGCCGTCCACCGCTGTGACCAACAAAAACATCAATGCTGTGCGCCGTATGATTGAAACAGACAGGCATGTGACCTACCATGAAATTCGCGCATCCTTAGAAATAGGCATGAGTCAAATACAATTAATTCTACACAAACATTTGGGTGTGAGAAAGCTGTGCTCGCGGTGGATCCCACACAACTTGACCGAGGCTCAAAAAACGGACCGCGTCACTTGGTGCAGTGCCATGCTTACCAGATTCAACGAAGGTGCGTCAAATTTGGTGTGGGACATAGTAACAGGTGACGAAACATGGATTTATTGCTACGATCCCAAAACAAAGCAGCAATCGAGCGTATGGGTCTTTCAAGATGAGCCGAAACCAACCAAAGTGGGGCGCGTGAAAAGTGCATCTAAGCGGATGATTGCTTCTTTTTTTAATAAAACTGGACACGTGGCTACTGTTGCTTTAGAGAATCGTCGTACAGTGAATAGTGACTGGTACAAGACCATTTGTTTGCCGGAAGTTATTGACGAACTCCGTAAAAATAACCGTAAACGCCGTATCATCCTGCACCACGACAATGCTAGTTCTCACACGGCCAGACAGACAAACGACTTTTTGAAGGCGAAAAATGTAGAACTCATGAGTCATCCTGCATACAGTCCCGACCTGGCACCTTGTGACTTTTTTCTGTTCCCAAAAATTAAGAACCAATTACGCGGTCAACGATTTTCATCACCAGAAGAGGCTGTCGAGGAGTATGAAAAACACGTTTCAGAGGTCACCACAGAGGAGTGGCACAAAAGTTTTCAAAACTGGTTTCATCGAATGAAAAAGTGCATAGACGCCAAGGGAGATTATTTTGAAAAACAATAAATTAATTTTGTACCTTTAATAGTATTTTTTCATATTCATTCCGGAAACTTATAGTGCGCCCCACGTATACTTAAAGACTTGCACTTATTTTATATTAGTATGGATTACCTTTCGATATTCGGGAGCGTCCTGTTCCCTCAACACCGGGTTCAGGTCTCGGAGCTCCATCCTGACTCCGAGGAGGTCCAGCGTCATCAGCACTGTCCTGGCCGGGGGGCTGGGGTCTGCTTTGTATAGTATTGACATTGTCTGGAAATAGAAATACTATCCGTACCTCATTCATTTCATATTATCTATTATACACATTTACACATGCATGTTATCCATTTTCATCATTTGTCATATTTAATATTATAAGTGCGAAAGTCTGTTAAGCTTTCACGGCTCAACCGCTGAACGGATTTTATATGTAGGCTACATTTTAGACAGAGCTGCGGGCAGCTAACAAATTATATTATACACCATGTTATTAAACAACAACAAACGAATTTCATCAAAATTGGTTCAGCGGTTTAAACGTGAAAGAGTAACACAGATCCATCCACACTTACAAACTTATGTAATAAGTACCTATTTGTAAGATGAATTCAACGCACTAAACATAATTCTGTGAATCAGAATTAATAATTGGTCTCCGCGCGAGACCAATTATTAATCTATGGTAATTAGGTACACTGTAACTATCTATTTCAGTTTATTGAAGTTCGTTATTAATCTATGTAAGTCAGTATTATATTAATATACCTAGTTATGAACGAAGGTTTGCGTGAAATGTCTGGATAATTATTTTCTATTTTCATATTTAATACTTACATACCTACTTATAGTATTAAAATACGAATTACTTAATATACGAGTTTATATGATAATACTTAGTTTATATTCTTTTACGACGAGAAGCTTGATTTATGTATAACTAGCTGTTTCCCGCAGCTCCGCCTGCGTACAAGTAGCCTATGTTTGACCCCGGGTCTTCAACTATACCTATTCACACCAAATTTCATCAAAATCCGTTCAGCGGTTTGGCCGTGAAAGCGTGACAGACAGACTTACGCAATTATAAGATTAGTATGGATTATTACACAAAGCGCTATGTTTTATCCAAGCTAAAAAAAAATAGGTAAGGTTGTTTATGTTAGAGTTAAGTAAATGATGTCTTATTACTTATTACCCACTAGCTGTTTCCCGCAGCTCCGCCTGCATCCAAAAGTAGCCTATGTTTGACCCCGGGTCTTCAACTATATACATACCAATATTACCAATTTTCATCAGCGGTTTGGCCGTAAAAGCGTAACAGACAGACTTTCGCATTTATAATATTAGTATGAATAGTATGGATGCAAAAAAAATGGCTACCTTAATTATTTACCTAGCTACTACACTTTGTCTTCTGAACTTTGCTACTTTTTATTTGTATCGTGAAAGATTAGATTTTATCTATATAGTAAGATGCTTAAAATGTTACCTCATAAAAACAATTGTTATATTATGACAGATAAACAAAACATCTTTTGGTTGACTTCCCTTACCAAATTAATTGTTTACCTACATAAAGGAAATTTTATTTATTTAATAAAACATGAATAATATTCTTACAATTTATATAATTTCTCTTGATGTAACTGACCTACCGCAAAGTTGTAAACAATTTTATAACCTCAAAACTAATAAACAAACTAAGACTAGAAATAAATCACTCA
Organism: Euzophera pinguis; assembly: GCA_947363495.1. Classification (NCBI taxonomy): domain Eukaryota; kingdom Metazoa; phylum Arthropoda; class Insecta; order Lepidoptera; family Pyralidae; genus Euzophera; species Euzophera pinguis. The sequence continues at coordinate 1,599,451 of OX376168.1, read as the reverse complement.
TACTTTTCTTCGTTTTGCACATTATAACCACAGATTAAAAATATCATAATAGTTACTCAGTTAAACAGACTACTAATTAAAGTAATACTTACTTTCGTGGTAACTTAACTGGACTAAGATAACCTACTGTAATTTGTGATCGTGGCCAACTTCAGTTGTGTCTATTCACAGTGTGTATCAAACTATGTAGTGATGGTAGAACATTGTAGAATTTACCTACTCCAAGTACATCTTATTATTCTCATAGCCCTTTGAACCATCATATCAAATAATTTACCTATTTATAATCCTATAGATATCTAAATTCTTACAAACTTAAGTTGAAGAACTCCACTTAAAACTTATTTTTTTATCAAAGCGCCTGCCATATTAAACATGAAATGTCTCAATCATATGTTTTTGTCGCTATAAAATGTTTTTTACTTCTCTTCATTCAAGCGTATTACCAAATTGCATCATCAGCTTACTCGTCTGAGCCTAGGGTACCCTTTAATCAGAGTCCTAGACCTGGGTATTACAGCGGCTGACGTATGATTTCCGTCACCCTTTTTACGGGGAAACCAGTACAATAGGATTATAATCCAGGTATAGTTTAACCAGATTACAACCCAGACCGTTAGCTTGCAGTGTCCTAAACCTAGTCTGAACCATAGTGGAAAAAAGATATACTTTCTCGTTGGAATCGAACCCAAGACTTCGGGTCATACATAAGTATCACAAAGATGACATGTAAAAGTTACTAAGTACTTACTGTTTTTTGCAAACGTCTTTACAAAATATAGATAGTTAACTTACATAATTTAGTGTAGGTATATAGAAAGAAAGAAAGAAAGAAAAAATGTTTATTTGGTACTACTAAACATTAAATTAATTAACTTAAAATTTTAAAAGTACAGTATAATAAAAAATGGGTAGTACCAAAAAGGTCTCCGCTCAGCATAAGTCGGGGCCTGAGCCTTGACACTGGTCTTACGCGGATGCCTCAGTTATAAGATAAATTACAATTAAGACAAAAAAAAATGGAAATATGCACATAAATTGTATTAGTTAATATATTAACTTGTAAGCAATGATTTCATCATGCCTAATCCCCTGACACAATTGCAATGCCTGTGTATAATGTATCATTGTGTGTTAGAAATTGCTATTGCGATAAGGCCGCCTTTGCGCAAGTTATTTTTCTTGTAATTGCTTGTATTTAACAATGTATCCTTGTTGTGCAATAAAGAGTTTTTGTATTGTATTGTCAGGAAAGATTTCCAAGGATTGATGGATGCAATCTACCCAGTTTCACTATTATACAGATATATAAATATGGTGATGAAGTGAGATAAATGACACCTGAGTATTATTACTCGACGGCGAGAGGAGTTATGTTTTACGAACGCTAATGATAAGTAACTTTTTGAACAGACTTCCAAAATCCAATAGAGGAGGATTCCCAATTCGGCTGTTTTTTTTTTTTATTTGGTAACATCTATAGCCTCAAACCTCTTGATGAATTACCTACTATGTTGGTGAGATTTCAGAATTTATCACAAATTACAAATAAATATTTATTTATATTGCTTTAGCATTAACTATGGTTGAACCGAGATTTAAAAAAAAAAACAGAAATTTTTCGTATTTTACCGTGAAAATTTTTTTCAACTCATTAGGTACTCAATAGTGAAAATAATGTCCATCGCATTTTTGTGTCCTTCCTCTGATCTACTCATGTTCTAACTAGCTGTTTTTAGCTCCGCCTGGATTAAAAAGTACCAAATTTCATTAAAATACGTTCAGCGGTTTGGCCGTGAAAGGTTAACAGACAGACAGACAGACTTTTGCATTTATAATATTAGTATGGATGGATGAGAAGAACGGGGAAAATTTTATGGTTCCGATAGATAAATAATCAGAGGTTCGAATTTTCATCAACATCGACTCTATAAATAAGTATGATGATGTAAGAATTAATGATGCACTCTTGTGTTATCAGTGTGTGATGTAATTTGATGTTTGTATGTAAATAGATGTACCTATATAACCTTTAAATTATACAAATATTTTGTATTTTGAATTTATTCCAACTGATCGTAGCTTACAGAAAATATTTTCAGTTCAGATGTAGTTCATCTGAACATAGTAATCGAAACAACTGGTGCTTACCATGTATGTAAGAATCAACCTAAATGAAAATTTTATTTTATGATAAAGACAACAGGACAAAACCGTCATAGGCATAGAATTTGAATTAGTGTACAATTATGTTTCGTCATAGGTATCTAATGTAATTAATATGGCACATTGGTAAACAAATACGAAACAGACTCTGCGTAATGCGTACGTCTTATAGCTTCAGCCAACATCACAGAAATATCAATAGTTTGTAGTTTCGGACACAATTTCATGTGCTTCTCCTGGGGGATTGTATTCGTCACCACAATCGCTTCCAAAGACGAAGAGTTTATCTTCTCAATAGCGTTTCCTGCAAAGACTCCATGAGTTAGGATAGCGTAGATTTTGCTAGCTCCCGCTTCGCGAAGCTTCTCAGCGCCTTTCACTATTGTATCACACGTGTCAGCTAAATCATCCACCATGATCGCAATACGGTTCTTCACGTCACCAACAAGAACTGTCGCATCTCCTTCATTAGTTCTCTGTCTTTCTTTGTGAATAATTGCAAAGTCAATGTCCAATCTATCAGCGATTCCAGTCATTCTCTTCACACCGCCAGCATCTGGGGATACCATTACGCTGCTTTTCCATTCAGGAATGTTTTCTTTTATCCATTTCGTGATAGCCGGTTCGGCATAAAGATTGTCCACGGGGATGTTGAAGAAACCTTGGATTTGAGATGAATGTAGATCTATGGTGATAACGTGGTCTGCGCCAGCTACTGACGTGAGATTGGCCAGTAATTTAGCCGTGATCGGAGCTCGACTTTTATCTTTTTTGTCTTGTCTGGAGTAAGGGAAAGATGGAATTACAGCTGTCACTCTAGAAGCTGATGCAATTTTGCAAGCATTGATCATGATGAACAACTCCATCAGATTATCGTTGATTTCTCCACAGCCACTCTGGACAATATAAACATCTTCGCCACGTACTGATTCTCCAATTTCGACATTCGTTTCTTTGTTACTGAATTTCTTCGTGGTAGCTTTCCCAAGATTTAGTCCGAGTCTAGAGACAATTTTCTGTGCGATATCAGGGTGTGAGCTCCCGGTAAAAACTTTGATGTTCGGCATTCTTGGGCTTGGGTGAATGAAACTTCCCTTTTGATTATCTTGTTCTTCTTGGTTTTCTTCAGTCTTCATTAGTGTGCAGTGTGGTCAGATCAGCTGTCGGCAGCTGAATGACCTGTTGTTTGTACAGATTTATCTCGGTTCAAGACGGGGTCAGGTTGAACGGCGTAATCAGTGTCCCCCGCAACAATAATGATCATTGTATTATCATTACACTTAAATAAATATTTGATAGGAATTATTTTTATTTAGAAGGTAAACATACGTTGTTTGGTGAACTTTTCCTATTGATAATATCTAGAATATATTGTACCTAAATATGTAACAATACGAAGGTAAATGACTGTATTTGATTATTTGTGGGTTTCAATCTCTCTCTTCTAGGGAATGAACAGAGGTTGTTTATAAAATGAGAAGAATCTGAGCAAGAAAGGGTAAGGTTGGTAGAATCCGCCACTAAACCAGACAGTCCTAACTGATGACAGTGTGCATCATGGAGAAGAAAAACTGACCACTAAAGATATTACGGGTCACTATAATGGGACACTCCTTGTCCTCTCGATGGCAATGTGATTTGATGCAGCACTCTAACACCCGTATCCTTAAGAACATCCTTAACTCAAACTCTTCGAGGGCGCCATAAGGATGTCCTCGAACTTTCCTTGAAAACGACATTCTTAGTTGGTTGCTTGAGCAAACTCCAATGAGGTACGTCACAGGTAACAATGCCAAACACAAAAATTAAAAACTACAAAAGCATAGAGTAAAAAAGAAAATAAAGTAAGTTAGGCCAAAAGTGGCAAAATCCCGATTTATATCCACTTTATTTCATTTCAAGGTACTTCTCGACCAACCTTATATTTTACAGTTCGATACTAACCTCCATTGAGAAATCATCTCAAGTCAAGGAAGCTTGTGATGACTAATCACACCAATGAGGCGGAGTAAGGTTGACTCGAGTTTGAGTGAAGATTTAATAAGAATATGGGTGTAAGACTTGTAAAACATTGTTAATTTTTAATTTTGTTGTAAGACAGGGCACATAATTAGTGATGGATAAATGTATCAAATATTATTATTTAAGTATTTATTTGATAAGATGATGCTCATTTTCTAAATAGTTACAATAGCATTTACCGCAGACTCGTTATACGGCGAGTCTCCTCAGTATAATCGAACATTTAAGTTTGTTGAGTAAAGTGCAAATTGGTTTGATCTTAATGTTGGTTTCTCTCATCTACCTATATATGGAGATGCAAATGAATCGTTATTTGGTTGATTAATCTCAATATGTTTATGTGATGCGTCCTTAGAACCGAAATTTGCACTTGCATTAAGTAATTTACAAATTTTACATTTAACTGTAAGTATAACAGAATAGAAAACTCTGCCGCTCTCTTGTTTCGGAAGTAAGTGTAACTTAGCACCTAAAAATTAAGTAAAAACAAACGTAACTTCTGGTTGTGTTTCCAAATTACATAACATAACCACCGAGGAAATTAGCCTATAGTGATCGTAATTGTTTCTCTCCGGAGGCAGTCCAAATATCTTCAGTTCTGTAATAAAACGATTAGAAACATCTGCAATACTACACAGTGGATCAAAATCATCACCAATAGCTGTTGCTGTTAATCTTTCCTCATTTGCTTCGAAAACTATAGTCAAATTTTCAGTAAGATAAAGGTTCCCTGAAGCATGGTATGTTGATACTTCTGTTGTAACATTTTCGTAGTCAGTAACGTTTATTCTCTCATGATTGAGTGCTATTGTAAGGGAGAGGAAGGCTTGTTGACGAGTTAACTCGGCTGTTACGCTTGGGTTCTGAAAAGAGGAGAAAATTGTGTTAATATCTTTATAAATTATTTTAGTTCTTTACTATAAACAAATACAATAAAAGAACTCTTTTAATCATACTCTTTGGTTAAAAAGAGAGTATCGCGTAGCATAACGTAGGTGTATAATGTATGCAGAGTTCAACTAAAAAAGTATCAATTCTTCGTCCAAGCGAGGTTTCCTAGTTGCGTCCTCAACTTACGCTTCGGAGCCTAGGGTATACGCTGTAAGTCATAGTTCTTGATTTCTAAAAAAAGTATCACTAATGTGCCCAAATACTTATAAATGTATATAGTGAACGTTTTGCTACTCACTTTCTGCATGACTATGATCGAACCAGCTCGAATAAAGGTTAGAATATCTGCTGTAGTATCAGTCATTGTGACCGTGTCACCTTCCTCTCCATGCAACCTCGGACCACCCCACAGCTCAAACCATGATCCTGGAGGAACTCTAACATGCACATGACCTTGATTTGGTAGCATATTGGGAACTATCAGCAAATCGTCTCCAACACTGAACTGACTCGTCACATTTGCCAAATAATCCGAATCAGGGAATTGATAAAACATCGGTCTGAGTAACGGATCTTCTTGAAGAACAGTAAAGAAATACGGCATCAGAGTTAATCTATTCCTTAGAGCGTTAATAGTTATAGTTCTCTCTGCCCCTTCGAAAGACAAAGGATGCCTTTCTACGCCTCTTGAGTGAATTTTAATCATAGGCATGTATGTAGAAGCCAAGTACCATTTCATACAGAGTTCACTTTGTGTTGTGCTGTTGTAATTGTCAGTGTCTCCGCAGATTGGTGAAGACCAGAGCCAATGTCCTGAAATGCCTCCCAAGGCAACCTCAATCAGTTCTCTGTGGAGACTTGACCAAGAAGTTATGACATTTTGCCGATTGATCATGACGTCTCCTTTCAGCCATTGGCTGGTGCTCCAGGTCGGGATGCTGTCAGACGCAAATTTCACAGCGTCAATGAAATTATTGGAGAATTTGTTGTGTTCGTGGAAATATGTAGTTCCGTCGGGAAGGACGGTGTTCCAAAGAAGTGTTTTGTCAAAGGCTTCTTCGAAATTCTGGAAAATTAAATAAATCATATGGAATTTCAACTTTTATACTCAAATAGAATTACATAAAGTTTTAGGCCTAAGAAGTGAGCAAGCTGTTAATGTTACAATATAATCGTACATAAGATTATAATATTGCAAAGTAACGGCTAAATTTGATATTTCTTGGAAAAATACCATATAGAACGGACGTTCGATCGCTACATATGTAAAGCTCACAAAACGTTCAAAGCCTTAGAAATTAACCAGTAATTTGATCTGTTTTTGTTATATATAGCTACAAAATAAACAATATTGTTTTATTGTAATGAAAACATATTACGACTAGCTTACTCGCCGCTTCGCTTATATAAATCCCATGGAAAAATCACATTTTCAGGTCATGTTTATATCAGGATATGTCATGCGAAATGTCTATAAGATTGGTTCAGTAAATAAAACGTGTAGCGGTCACAAACATACAACTGTACTAAACTTACTTTCGCTTTCATATATTATTAGTCTAAAATAGGATATATTCTTAGTACCTGATTGAAATAAGGCAATGTAGAATAAGCATAGGAGAGTTTTTTAAACGCTTCATCTAGAGGCCAAGTGTTTTCCAAAATCACTCCATTCAGCTCCTCATAATAAGGCCACAAATTGTGCATGAATTCTTCAGTAACATTGACGTAATTTGGATAAATTACTGTATTATTATTAACAAGTCCTTTGTAAACTTCTCCATTGTGATCACGAATCATGAATTCTCCAAAATCTACTGCCATATTAACGCAATATGTTTCTTCATCTTCTTCGCCAGGTGTAGTTGCTTCGTTGCGAAGGAAATTTGTTTCTGTAGTAGTTACCGAATCAGTTTCATTTACTTCTACTGTATAACGTAGCTGGAAATAATGATATATTAAAAAATCTCCCTCAGAGATAAAATTTTTAATGAAATTTATTTTTAATTTAAAGTATTTGTTTAAGTAATCATTAAGGTATCTGAGTGCTGCTGTTAATGCTCATGGACGTGATGGAGTTTCTTTCCCCATTCTACACTTTTTAACCAAATTGGAATCGAACCCTTGCCCTCTGGGTTTTCAGCACTGTACTACAGGGACAGGTGAGACAAATCTTCCTTACGTGCTTCGTGCTTCCAACCGGTCACTTAGGAATCATTAGGAAAAGCCTATGCCCAGCAGTGGGCTGACTGCGCCTGAAATGATGGTGACGATACTTACGTAAGGCGACAAATGCGGGACAAATCTTTTATTCCCATTCTTCACCAACCTTCCCCCCTCATCTATATATGTCTGTTCGGTCAAACACCGGTTCTCCAGAACTATGGGTCCCGTGCCACAGTGGCTATCATAAGGCAGTTGCGCCTGGTTGGCTGTGGCAATGAAGTTTGTTAGGTGGTCGAAAGCTTCCGAAGGCGTTTCTTCGATCTCACTGAAATAAGACAAGTGTGATCTAAAATGCAACCTATGATTAGATAATATCATGTGAAACACATAAGGCGCTGTATCCCTCAATCTTTCGGTATTTGATATAGAACTCGTAATGATATAAAGTTGAATACCGGTTGGCCTGTTATTTTTCAGTTTTAATTTAATAATTCAATAATTATAACCAAATATTGTAATTATTTTAGGTATCTCTCTTGCTTATTAAATCATACTTTTTAAAGACGCAAAAAAGATGGTAGTTGTCTCTGAAAATATCAAGTAATTCGCGACGAAACTTTTTCCGGATATAGCTTTTTTGCTATTTTATTTTGCTAGGTTTTAAATACTTTTTTGAAAATATTTTGATGTAATCATTTATTTTGATCTTTGAACTGTACTTCATATTTTTTTCATGCTAGTATTCCATGGAAAATGAGGCTAACTGCGCGACGAAAAAATAGACGTTATACGCTTCAAACAACTAGGACCTAGGTACATCTGACACCGGGAGGCAGTTCTTTGCATTTATCAGATATGATCATTGAGAAAGGAACGTCATCTGTGGCGTTTTCGATACTCTTTGGATGTGATAGATGACAGACAGACAGATAGTGCGGAGAACCGATGGCTGATGTGGCATCATCGTCCATCAAAAACCAGGACAATTAGTATAACACAAACTAAAGGCAAAAATATAAATTCGTTGCGGAATAGTCAAAAAACTTCATTAATGTATTTTTTTTATAAATTAAAGGCAAAAATTCAAAAGTTTAGCCCTTAAGATTATCATAATATTTGCCTTTAGCCAGCTTCACCGTGAATTCTACTTACATATTTTTTTAAATATTACATATTTATTTATTTATTTTTTTATTTAACAACTAAATAAATAAATTAGTGTCAGCTTTTGTCACAATTTGTTTAGGTCCAATTGCGAGTATTTTTAACTAAGCTTTTTGACCGATAACAAAACCTGTTTACTTCTACTTATTAATTTTATTCATTTATTTGTATACAACTGAAAATAATAATATTATTTCTCATTAATGGATTGACAATGTAACCTACTCGAAATGATGATGATGATTAATCGATTTTGTTTATTAATAAAACTTACATAAAACATATTTAAAAAAATATTGCAGTAAAAGAAAAAAAAACTTACTTGCAAATGTGAGCCCCCAGCATCCAATATTCCAGCTGCGATGTCGACCCAATCAACTTCCTTACATCTCTCATTACATCCGCAGGCCTCGGGCCCACGAACACGTGAAATTTCAGACCCGAGCTAGTTAGGGTCCTCACAAGCATCTGATTTTCCCCTCCAATGATTATTTCCGTCGGCTCTTTTATCTCAAATAATAGGCCGTGATACGAGCCATTAGATTTTGCAAAGATCAATGGCACCGAATTCAATCCACCGGCGTGATTGTACAAAATTTTCACCGTATCTTCAAGCAAAGGTATTTCGCCAAGGCCGTACATCGTTTCGTTGGTCAGTCTAAACGCAATCTCCCAAATGTTATCTGACGCTATCAATGGTCCTCTTATTGTGTTAAAAATTATCCCTTGTTCGCTTTCCACGTTAACACTCAATTCTTGAGGCGAAAATGTATACTCGTAACTTTTATTTTCTAATCTGGTTCCAGTAAAATCCATTTTGTTGGGATCGTAAAATATTAGAGAAAGATGCGACGGAGATATTTCGTCAACGGAAATTTTGATGGCAGCGATACTGGGTTGGTTTTTGTATGGGATTGTGGGGATTCTGGGTACGAATGTGACATTTTCGTTCCACTGTTGGTTGAAGATGTAGGAGAACCGTGAAGGGAATCTGTGAAAGCAGATGTTGTTGTTGAGATCGTAACAACATTGGGGGTGGCAGTTTGTTTGCTCCATGGCTCCAATGCCGCAGGGGAGCCTGATGGATCTACTGAGGACACAGGTGCCGGTGGAGTAGCCATCGTGAGGAGGCCAGTCACCACTGCTGACGAAGATGTACTGGTATAGTAGTACTGGAACTAGTATTCCTGCTATGAGGATCGCGAGGATAACTTTTAGAGGTCTGTTTAGTAGTATGTAGTGGTACCATTTTATTTCTGAAAAAGAACATCCAGACATGTAGAGCTTATTGTGTCATTCTATTATAATAATAGAGAGAGAGATGTTCGCTTAGGAAAAGTCGCTTTGTAAAATATATAAGGATTGCTCGTAATCTGGTGTACTACACAAGAGATGAAAGCAGAGTAAGCCAGGTAGACCTGTGAGTATCCGAGCATGATTTCTTAGTAATCTATAGTATTTTCCTATCTCTACGAGAAACAGGCGTATGTAGTAGTAACAAAATCTTTTAGAAGACCAGCGTAGAGGTTCACGCCATGACTTATGCTCAGCCACAGATTACAGAATATGCTATAAAAATATTCAACCGCCATACATTGAAACGCACCAACTTTCTTTGCTACTCCTTGGACACTCGTATACAAAATCTTTATTACACCATCTATCGATAACAAGAGACATTGTATTTCTTCATTTGCTAACTTATAAACTTTCCAAAACTATTTACCTGTGGCCTGTTCATATGAGAACGCATCTTCTTCTACCAAATCCCTTTTATCACTATCTGCATGTGATAACATCTTTTGTAGGAATGTTATCAAAAAATGCAGGTGATTGCAGAATCAAATAAGAACTTGTTTATACCTGTCCTGAAAATAAAATACTATGAGTCATTCAATATGTTTTGATTGTAAATTCTGAATGTCGAAATCTAATTGTGAAGTAAAATTTTACTCAATATCGAATTAATGACATAATGATTGATGAATTATCTGAGTCATAGATCTCAAAAAGTTCAAAAACTGAGTCACTCTTGGTCGTGGCTTACTTTTGGTAGTACTTAAAGTTAAAATTAGCGGCATTGACCTTCAGTTAATATACCTAAATAATATTTGTAAACTACTGTAGGACAATGTGTTCGAAAAACATCGCCAGGGGCCGAGAGGCGGTTACGAAAACTCCAGAGTTTGCAGAGTGGAGCTCGTAGCACTCACGAAATGAATAAATGAATATTAGCAAACAATCAAGAGAGGTAGGACATTTTGTAAGGAGTAGTCCGTCTGGGAAAGTACCTCCACCCTACAGAAGATCGCAGCCAAATAACACTGTGATGCAGTGTTGTGTTCCTGCTGGTGAGTAAGGTCGCCAGGATCTAGAGGGGTCGCTGTGCTGATAGCGGACAAGTCGGCAACGCGCTCGTGACATCTGCGCTGTTGCAAGCGTTCATAGGCTACGGTAACCACTTACCTTCAGGTGGGCCGTACGCCTGTTTGCCTTCTAAGTTATATAAAAAAAAACAATGTAAATTAATACAAAAATGTACCTTTGCTGCTATTAAAGTAATACACTATTTTAACTACTTACCTTTAATTTTATGTTCCTTTACAAAACATGTCACTACAAATCCCTTGATTATTTAATCACCCTATTTTTTTCACCATAACACACACTTTTTATGCATTTTTCACATCCGTAGTCTCTAAATCACAATAACAAATTAATTTTAATTCAAATGAAGTTGTGTGAATTACCTATCAATTCCTCATAATCTTCCTTTAGATAAGATAATCATTCATACGATTTTGTGATAATTAAGTACGGTGATTTATTTATTTATCTTTACCGACTACCCATTTTGTGGTTTCCGGCTGAAGAATTTCCTCCACGGAATGCCATATAAAAACTTAAGTAACTACGCATCTCCTGTCCTGTCCTGCGTGCCCGGCCACCTGCACGCTCAGGGACCTCTACGAAGCCACCGACAATGCCTTGTCGGTGGCGGAGTTTTGGTCCTCTGAAGTTTGATAACAGCCAGAGTCGACTCGCAAAGAAGAAGAAGTAACTACCTGCAGGTCTAAAATGGCCACTTTGAGCAATTCATCAAAACGAATCATTTCGTGAATTGCAAAGCTTAGCAATTCTGCAAATTTTGACATTGACATTACAACTCTAATTCAATTCATTCCGTGATTCATTTCTTGAATCACTTCTCGTTTGAGTATTGCTATATTAATAAAATAAAAATAGATTTAAAAATTTTAATATTTTATTGATATTCATAATTCTACAGTAAATTAATGATCGTAAATCAACATTATTGGTTAGAAAAACTTATTTAACTAAAAAAATCGTGAAAGTACGCACGCTATGCAAAAATAAAAATTATTTATACGTCTGGCAATAAGGTAAAGCAATTCACAAAAATAAGCCATTTTGCAACTTTCCGTCAAACAGCAGAATTGCCATGAAATGATTCATTTCATGAAATGCCAAAATGTGGCTATTTTGAGATTTGCAATGATTCATAATATGATCATATTGTAATTCGTGCAAAGTGGCCATTTTAGATCCACTGATGGAAACAGCTAGTACGACGACTGGTTTATTCAGTGTTCATCTACCTTCTACATTGACATATAATTATATTATGTGCAAGTACCTACATAACATCTCCCCCCAATTACAAAACAAACAATTTATATTTACTTTACTTCCCCTTCAGGAAAATTAGGTACACAAAAAATATGTATGAGGCAGAAAAAAAATACTTAAACTTAATATCTTATAGGTATTCTAATCTAATACCAGTACCTTAAAGGTCATAAACACTATGTAAATGTAAAAATTGATAAGTCTTCCCCGAATCCCGCGATGCGCATGATCTTATTATTATTAAAATTAACTGATAATAAAAAATCACGACAACAGTGCCGATTCGCTAATATCTAGATAATAATTCTCTGTGATGTTTCTATTTCAAAACGTCACAGAGCATAGATACCTAACCTGGACCTGGGAAAACTTTCAAACAATCTATGTTTACTAAGTAACTATTTAAGAATTGAACTGTGTATTCTTGAACAAATGTGTATACAGTTAAAAAAAAAATGTATTGCAAGCATGGCCTTTCCATATACAAAAAAAAAATACAAGTATTAAAAAAAAATACATTTTCCTTATTCGATAAATATGTTATATACCTGCTGCTTATGTTGCTAAAGTACATGTATGTTATTCGCAAATAAATCTAGCTGGAGGCTTTACCACTCGGCCACTGCTAGTTGTTTTTACTTGTGGTTGAGGTTGCGACTCCGTCCGACCTGGATGACCTGGATATGGACTTGGGTTAGTGTTTGTGACTTCTACATTATCCCAATCGATGTAGTTGTAGTTTGAGTTTTTACTACCCACTCCGTCTGAATTAGGCAATTTTAAAATATGTTGGCGATTTCGCCTGTATTTAGCTCCGTTCTCAGTCTGTAGCCAGTATGATCGGTTATCCTGGGCAGGTTCAATAACCTTAGCCCTCAACCAGACCTTCCCATCACGCATACGCACTGTTTCGTTACGTCGTAACGGTGATAAAGTCTTAGTTCCTCCATTATAATATTTTTTCATAGTATTCGTTTTATCGACACGTTTATTCGCCAGATCATCAAACTTGGTCGAAGGGTTCAGATGTTTATCAGTAGTTGGCAATTTAGTTTTTAACCTACGGTTCATTAGTAGTTGAGCTGGCGAATAAGATTCTCCAGAAATGGGAGTGTTTCTAAAGTTGAGCAACGCTAAACGCCAATCTTCACCATTATCATAAGATTTTATCATTAATGATTTGACCGTTCGAACATTGCGCTCCGCAAGGCCGTTGGACCTAGGGTACAAGGGTGAGCTAGTCACGTGATCAAATTACCAACTAGAGCAGAATTGTTTGAATTCCTGTGGCGTGTATTGAGTACCGTTGTCCGTAACTAATTTTTTAGGTATACCAAACCGGCAAAAAATGTCTTTTAATATAGATATAACGGTTACACTTTGCATGTTACGTAATTGTGCCACTTCTATATATTTCGAATAGTAATCTACTACTAACAAATATGACTTACCCCTGAACTCAAATATGTCAGAGGCCAATACTTCCCAAGGCAGGGTGGTGGCGGCGTGCGGCCGCAGTGGCTGGCGCGGGTTGCCGGCGCGGTGCCGCTGGCACGTCTCGCAGCGCAGCACCAGCCGCTCGATGGCGGCCGCCATACCCGGCCACCACATCACCTCGCGAGCTCGTCTCTGACATTTTTCTACTCCTAAATGACCTTCCCGTATTAGCATATCTTTTCGCATTGACTCCGGTATAACTATCCTGTCGCCTTTAAATAATATTCCATTAATTACATGTAATTCCGTATTTACTTCCCAATATGGTTTAATTAACGACTTCGTATCTCGTTTGATGTTTGGCCATCCATTATAATAATATTCACAAACTTTTTTCAAATGACAATCCCTTTCCGTTTCTTCTCTAATCTTATTCATAATCTCAGAACTAGCTACTACATTTTCGTATAACATAATTACATGAATCATTACTTCTTCAAACACCTCACTATTGCTGTCCTGCTCCGTAGTTACGCGCGATAACGTATCGGCTATATATAACAATTTGCCTGGTTTATATTTTAATTAATTGAATAATGCTGTAACCTTAAAAGCATACGTTGTAAACGAGCTGGGGTGTCACTTAATCGTTTTTTAAATATAGACTCTAACGGTTTATGGTCACTTTCCACTATGACTTTATTATGACCATAAATATATTGATGAAAACGTGTGCATCCGAATACTATAGCTAGCATTTCCTTTTCAATTTGGGCCCATCTGGTTTCGGGCGGCGTGAGAGCGCGCGCTGCGTACGCGACGGGCTAGCCGTTTTGGAGGAGACAGGCGCCAAGGCCTCGTGAACTGGCGTCCACGGAGATCTCTACTGGCTCATTCGGTGAATAGTAACGAAGTACCGGAGCGCTACTTATTTTTAACTTTAAAGTTTCAAAAGTCTTATCATGCGAGGTTAACCAATCAAATTTTACGTCTTTCTTTAATAAATCTCTCAAACATGCAGATATTTCCGAATAATTTGGTATAAATCGGGATAAATAATTTGTTACTCCCAAAAACCGTTCTAATTCTTTTTTATCACTCGGTCTAGGCATGTCTAAAATGGCATTTGTACGTGTTTTATCTATTTGCATACCCTTATTATTGAAAACATGCCCCAAAAATGTTACTTCTTGTACATTGAAAACACACTTATCTTTATTAAATTTTACACCGTTCTCCTTTGCCCTACGAAGTACTTCCTGGACCCTAGTGTCGTGTTCCTGAGGAGTCCGGCCCCAAATCAAAATGTCATCTATATAAATGGCCACTCCCTCCATTTTAAATATTTTGACCATTTCATTGTGAAAAAATTCAGGCGCGGAATGAATCCCATATGGTAGGCGTAGAAATCTATACCTTCCAAAGGGTGTACTAAATGTACAAAGTTTAGAACTATCCTCATCCAATTTTTGCATCCAAAATCCCTTATTTGCATCACATTTTGAAAAATACCTAGCTCCAGATAGGTCGCTAGCAATTTCATCAAGGGTGGGCAATAAAAACTGACTACGCTTAATCGCACGATTTAAATTTTTAGGGTCCAAACAAATTCTCAAAGATTTATCCGGTTTCTCGACAATTACAATACTAGAAACCCAGTCTGTCGGCCCTTTCTCTTTTGTAATAATATTTAATTTTTCCATTTTATCAAGTTCGCTTTTTAAACGAGGTCGCAACTTAATCGGTATTTTACGAGTGGCAGTGATGACCGGCGGCACGGCCTCGTCTACCTCTAGCTTACACGATGAAGGCAAACATCCTATACCTGTGAAAATACTGTCGTCTAACTGAAGAGCGTTAATTGACACCTGTTTTGATCTCATTATTAAATTTAAATTTGTATAAGCTTTAAGACTCAATAAATTATTACAATTTGTTGCCAACACATATATATTTTCTTCACAACTATATAATCCACATTTTAAAATTGCTTTAAAGTAGCCTACTACTGGTAATTGACTTCTACTAGTTTCTTTTAGTAATAACTTAGACTTAGTAAGCTTGTTAATATTCAATCTAGTTTTTTTAAATAAATTCAACGAAATTACCGATACATCTGCCCCACTGTCCAATTTAAATTTAAATTTTACGCCGTTCACATAAATAAATTCAAACCAAGACTCTGAACAGTTGTCTAAAGATTTTAAGTAAACATTCTCTAAAATAAGCTCACCCATGTCTTGTTCACAAAATCCTTCATATTCGTCATTCATCCGAATTTCTTGAGATAATTTCACTTTACAATACCTCGCTAAATGTCCTGTTTTCTCGCAACGATAACACTTAATCGCAAAGGCAAAACAACGATCACTTAGTTTATGCAATTTTCCACACTTGTCACACTCCGTCGAACCCGTATACCGTGCACTAGGCACTGCTCCATCATTCCATCCACCGTACCGCGACGGTCGATCGCGCAGCGCTCGCTGCCCCGGCAGCGGCGGCGGCGGCAGCGCGCGGCCGGCCCGGCCCCCGCGCTGGCTGCCACCACGATATCCTTTAAATGCTGTCGATCGTCCTGATCTCCACATCTGTTCCACGTCGCCGGACTGCTTAGAAGTACAGGCTGCTGCTTGTTCTGTTGCCCGTTCTGCCGCCCTACACCATTGTACTGCGTCCTCCAATGTCAATGACGATTTCGCTAACAGTTTTTCTCTCATGTGGACATCTTTAACTCCTCGTATTAACTGTGTTAAAATCAAGCTACTTTTCAATGATCCGAACTCACAATTTTTACTTTTTACTTTTAAGATGCCCAAATATTTATCAAATTCTCGTCAGCTTGATAAGTTTCAAAAAATACGTGTCTTTCGTAATTTACGTTTTTTAAAGGATCACAGTACTCTGAAAATTTTCGCCACAGATATTCGTAATCCGCTTTTTGATGTTCCGCAATATCGAGTTCCTCATAAATTTCTCGACCGTATCTTCCGATCGCGTGCATAAATAATGCACTCTTTTCTCTCGATGTAGCTGTATCCTTACTTGCAGCTATCAAATAATACTCAAAAGACATTTTCCATTCTCGCCAATTCGTGGCCATATTGCCTTCTCGAAGCATTGGTGCCGGTTGTTGAATCGCCGTATAGACACCCTCCTCCCGCTTAGACATATCACTTGAAGTACTCATTGTGCACAAAATAACACAATAACTAACTTTATAATTTATATTCTGCTACGCAAACACTTTAATTTTTTACACCTGACACCATGTAGTAGGGCGTTTAATAAAAACAACGTTTGTACGACCACTGGTTTATTCAGTGTTCATCTACCTTCTACATTGACATATAATTATATCATGTGCAAGTACCTACATAACAGGGAGGCATTCGCCCAGCAGTGGGACGCTATAGGCTAGATTAAATTAGAAGATGTGCTCCACTACGCTGGATTTTTGCAATGACAGTCGAATTTTTTATGTACCAATAGTGGAAGGGGTCATTACCATATCTCTAATACAGCTGAGACCAGTTGACGGTTCTTCATCAGATACTTCAGACCTTCGATTTTTGACATCAAATGAAGCGGCCCACCAAGTTGAATATTTTTTGTAAAGGCGGTATGTCGATCTCTAATAGTTTGGTTGGGTTCTTGTGTTTTCTCATCACGGTCTCCAAGTATTCCAGATCTTCGATTATCCTAGTTTTTATAGTTTTTCCTTTATGAGGCCATTAAACCCTAACTCAAATTTCAGCTCTCTGAGTTTATGGGAAGTACTAGTTCTATTCTGATGATCATGAGTCTCACTCACTCAAATGAGTGTCATAAATGCGAAACTTTGCTTTCGCTTAACTTCAGAACTAAATGACGTACAGACTTAAAATTTAGGATTTTAAGTATGTGATTATAGCTTACTGGATGACGAAAATTTCTGCGTTCTGGTCTTATCCAGAGGTTCCCAAATAGGGGCTTGAAAATGCGCCGATTTTATAGAATATTGAATTTTTAATTTATTTATAAGTTTGTGAATGAATGAATGAATGAATGAATGAATGAACACTTTATTGCACCATTTACAAACAAAAGAAGCACATAGCCAAAACCAATACAACTAAATAGGTACAAAGGCGGACTTATCGCTAATGCAATTTCTTCCAGCCAACCTTAGGGTAGAAATGAGCTGCGGTAGAAAAACACTTGCGTGAGCGGTGCAGAAAGTTTAAATGTACATGCCTACATTATGACGCATATAATAAACTTACATAAATAAATAATAAGAATAAACTTACAAATAACATACATAAATAAATACTGTCAAAAAGAATAAGAAGTTAGTGACGGTCGATATATTATCACAATAAAAGAGAGGATTATTCTACCTCGGAAAGGTAGTGAGACTTAACCTGATCTTTAAACGAAGTAATGGTTTGTGCCTATTGAATGTCTACCGGTAATACATTCCAAAGTAGGATAGCCTGAACTGTGAAGGATTTTGAATAGAAACGAGAAGAGTGGTCAGGAATCGCCAAACGAAGGGAATTAGCGCTACGGACATCGCGGTTACTGATCTCACTGAGAAATTTAAAACGTTCTTTTAGATACAGAGGTGTAAAAGGATTAAACAGAATTGAGTATAGAAGGGAAAGGATATGTAAATGACGACGAAGTCTGATGGGGAGCCACTTGAGTTGCGTGCGAAAAGCTGAAATGTGATCATATTTGCGTAAGCCAAATATGAACCTAATACAAAAGTTTTGAAGATGCTCAAGTTTGTTCAGTTGCTCTTGAGTGAGATCAGGATAGCACGAGTCGGCATAGTCTAGGATAGGATGGAGTAGAGATTGTGCTAGCATGATTTTAGTCTCAATCGGTAAAAAAAATCTGATTCTCCTGATAGAAGCAGCTGCAGCAAATAATTTTTTGCTAACTACGGCCACCTGAGGAGCCCAGGACATGCTGTAATCAAACATAATTCCTAGATTTTTTACTTTTTCACTGAAAGGTATTACAGTATTGTTGAATACGATCGAAGGAACTGATTGCCAATCAATCCGAGAGATGAGATGTGAGCTCCCTAAGATAATACTTTGCGTTTTGACAGGATTTACAATAAGCCCATGAGAACTGCTCCATTCCGCTATCCGAGACAAGTCATTATTCATAATAGTAATTGCACTAGGGAGATTGTCTAATGACGTATGATGGTAAATTTGAAGGTCGTCTGCATAGATATGATAGGAAGAGTGAATGTGGAAAGTGATTGAGTTGATAAATAAAGAAAACAGTAAAGGAGAAAGCACACAACCCTGAGAGCAACACCACAGAACGTTGAGCACCAAGATGAAAGGTTAGGTAGGAGTGAAACCAACCAACCGCTGATGGAGATATGTTCAGAGAGCGTAACATGCCTAGCAGCACATCAAAATCGACAGTATTAAACGCGTTACTAAAATCGAATAGTGATAGGACTGTCAGTTCCGTTCTGTCCATTGCAAGACGGATATCATCAGAAATTTTTACAAGAGCTGTTTGAGTGCTGTGACCTAACCGAAAACCAGATTGGAACGGACTAAGAATATTGTTCTTATTAAGAAAGGCACTGAGCTGAGTTTGTGGTCTAATTTAAAATTAAATTGTTAATTAATCTACCATTTTATGTAACTACACTATCGCATTAGGGTAACCTGTAACGATAGAGTAAGTTTTGTATATTAAATAAATAAATATAGAAAATATCAAACTGGTCATAATATTTTAATTTATACTTATTTCTTAAAATAACTCATGGCCAACCATAAATACTCGTAGCTTAAACTATAATCTACAGCGGATTAACATCCTTGAATGTTCACAAACTATCAATATTATCTAACGTTAACAAGTTATCGTATAAATTACTGCCTTAGGTGACATCCGGATGAATAACTAGGTCACTAATGAAGATTGATCATTTTAGGAGACGTCCAAATGCTTATTAGGCTTACAGCCGCATATAGTCGTAAATGAAAATCCGTTCAAGGTAAAGTTTTAAAGTGTATTATATTATAGACTAGCTTTTTCCCACAGCTCCGCCTGCGTCAAAAGTAGCCTATGTTTGACCCCGGGTATTCAACTATATTCATACCAAATTTCATCAAAATCCGTTCAGCGGTTTGGCCGTGAAAGCTAACACACAGACAGACAGAAAGACAAACATACTTACGCATTTATAATATTAAGTACTAGCTGTTTCCCGCAGCTCCGCCTGCGGTATATAGCCTATGTTACTCAGGGTGAATGAAGCTTTCCAATGGTGAAAGAATATTTGAAATCGGCACAGTAGTTTTTGAGTTTATTCATTATAAACATACACACAAAAATTCAAATCTTTCCTCTTTATAATACGAGTGTAGATGTAGATGGATAGTATGGAAGTATGGTTTTTTTTTTTTTTTTTTTTTTATTGATTTGTCCATCACAACACTTGAAAGGTCTTACAAGTATATAAAAATGCGTGACAGACGTCTCAATAGGTGGCGGCTCAGTATTACGCTAGACATGCAAGCAGGACTAGCACTGATTTTCAGCCACCACCTTCTGAGGAGTCACGGTACACATGATGATTATTTTTTTAAAACTATAAGCACACAATTTAAATTTAAGTTAGCATTAATTAGACAAAATTTTAATTACCTATTAACTTATTATTTATTTAATTAATTAATTAATGATTCGCGACATTACGAACATGGATTGGATATGGATCTCTGTGCGGGAGATATTTTTATTTGAGTTTGTATAATTGGCATAAGAGTCCCAAGTCTTGGTTTGGCACTTGGGGGCCGATCGTGCAGACAAAAATAAAACAATGGCCGCGAGGGTTATTTTTGAGAGTGCAAAACTGGTGAGTCGAATGATTTTGTTCAATTTGAAATGATTTTCATTCGACCAATTAACAAAATCAAAAATAGCCCTCGAAGTCTTCCTTTTGTTTTAGTAAAGACGTTAAGTTCATTTACATTTAGCGCGATTGGGTTTTCAATGAAACGACTTTTATTTTCTTACGAGTTAATATTTCTTATGAAAATATTTTCATTAAAAATGTTTCTTACTTTCGGTGACAAATGAGTCCTAGAAATACAAGTATAAGTAGGTTATTTCTTTTGTGTTTTTGGTAGGATATTTTATCTGTGGTACCTACGCCTACAACCCACAATATTACTTGGAAATTATGGAGCTGAATCACTATCGTAAATAATGTTGTATGAATGTATAATTTACTTGAGCAGAGAGTTTCTATGGTCTGGCATTGTTAATCCGATTCCTAAAACTCATAGAATATTATCCCATCAAAAACATAAATGTGAAATGAGAGCCAAGTTCAATATTATGATATATGCCTTGGTTGTTGACTTCAACGGCAAAAGTAGTGAGATCTAAATGGGTGCCAAGTTCAATGGTCAGTCCTGAAATGTATTTATAATAGCCTAAAATATTTTTTCTTCTTATAACTTAGGATATATATATTGTAGCCTTGGCTAGTTCTCATTTACGAATAATTATGTTATTATTATGTGTATCGATGGCTAGTTTCTACCAGCAAGCCAAATAAAAGAAGAACTGACAAGTAACAGTAATATTTCTATGACTAAATATAAATCTAGGCAACAACTCAACACATGTGTATACAGCTAGTTCAAATTATGAAAACAGTTAAATGACAGCTAAATAGTGTACTAATCTCTATAATATAGAAAAGTTATAACAGCTGCCAAATACCCTCAAAACTAGAGAGGATATTAAATTCAACATTAACAATTTATAAAAAAGAAATTATGACTCTGTAACAAGGACAATCGAGACATTAAAAATAATATTAGTTCAGATATCTAATATTTTCCGAATTTTGTTTTTGAAAGAGGACAAAGTGTCTCCATGAATATTTATTTATTTATTAGGAAGACCAACAGCTTTTTTTGTATAAAGGTAGTAAGGTAAAAAATATATAAAGCAAGTGAGCCACTACAGGTCCTCACAGATAGATCCAAAATAGCTTAACAAAAGTTGAATAGTAATCACACACACGCCACAATTGTGAGAAAACTACATAATAAGTATGAGATCTAACAAAACATTAGTCGCAACATTGCTATGGTCAAAATAGAAAAAGAATAATAAGAAAGTTTAACTCTAAGACTTAAATAAAACACAACAGAAAAATTCCAATGTCCTGGAGAAAATATTGAAATTATTACTCGCGCGCAATAAATATGAATTCTGCCGATAATTTGTTGATACATTTGGTACGTAGAGAAGAGGATTAAATCGAAAAATTCTAGGGGGATCTAATAAATTGATTTTAGCTAAGAGTTCTGGAGAGTCAACTACACCAGAAGCAATCTTCATTAGGGATATCGGTGGATTTGTGGTTGACAACTAGACTGTTGTAAGCTCTGCACATTCGAACAACAGGACTATAATAAGAAGTGTTATTTTTATAAACCTGAAGAACAAACGTATTATACCTGAGCTAATATGTTTTCGAACTTTGATCATCAAATTATTATTTTGTAAAGGATTACTTGTGTCAGTCGTTATAATAAGCTAATTAATAAAACAAAACGATTATTAAGTACTAGCTGTTTCCCGCAGCTCCGCCTGCGTCTAAAAGTAGCCTATGTTTGAGCCGGGGTCTTCAACTATATTCATACCAAATTTCATTAAAATCCGTTCAGCGGTTTGGCCGTTAAAGCGTAATAGACAGAGACTTTAGCATTTATAATATTACAGTATGGATTAGTATGGAACTTGGAGCAATTACAAAGAGGAGATGCCGTTTGAAATGGCGCAGTGATGTGATCATTGGCGCCTCGCCGACACAAAAGTGGGTGGAGCTTATCATTGCTCGAGCTCCATGATTGGAGCCACGGCCGAAACCTTCCGCCCCGTGTAGCCTCACAAATAATTTCTTACAAAACTCTTATTACGGCATCTCCTCTTTTTTACTCCATGGTATGGAAGTATGAACAAAACACACAATACTTATTGGTGAATTAACTTTCCTTACCAATACTACTACCGCAGCATTTAATATCAGTTATCTCGGAATGCGGCCAAGACTGCGAAACTTGTATCAAGCTTGATTTAATAGACCCGAAGCTGAGTCACGGCTGAAAGCTCGATTTGCAATACAAAGCTCGCCTACATGAACTACTTACTGTCTACGCCTTTGTGGAATTTCCGATAATAGTGTTTTAGTATGAGGCAATTTCTCCTACGTACTCTGAGATTTATGGAATGAGGATGCCCTAGGTTTTCCAAAAGATAAGAGGCAATATGGGGTCTTTCAAAAAAACAGCGCGAAAAGGTCGGCAATGTGCACGTTATGCTCCTGGTGCGGGCATCCATGGAAGCTTCCCAGGCCCTCTGGTGACCAGTTACTATCAGATGGCTTTTTGCCTAATTAATTATTTTAAAAAATGTTTTATTCCAGTAGTTATAGGTATATTCATTTTATTTCATTTATACCAGTGATATCTGACCAGGGGGTTTAGCCAAAGCCACTTTTTGAAAAACGTTAACGACATTCGTGTTCGCGATCTTTCGGAATTAGTATGAAAATCGACCACGTGATTTAGCGCGGCTATAATGTCAATCCCATACATTTTTGTTTTTAATTTAGTTATCGTTTTCAAATTGTGACTCTGTCTACGGGCCCAGGATTTTCAAATAGTGTGACAAAATCGGTGAATCGAACGAAAATTATTCGACTATCCGATTTTGCATAAGACACTTTCAAAAATTACACTCCTGACCTTAATTGCATCATCATCATCATCATCATCATTTCAGCCGCAGTCAGTCCACTGCTGGACATAGTCATCTCCCAATGATTTCCAAAATGATCGGTTGGCAGCAGTCTGCATCCAGTGTTTGCCTGCGACCTTTCTCAGGTCATCTGACCATCTGGTCGGTGGATGTCCAACGCTGCGCTTACCAGTACGCGGTCGCCATTCGAGAACCTTTCTGCTCCATCGGCCATCGGTTCTCCACGCTATGTGCCCCGCCCACTGCCACTTCAAAGAACTAATCCGCTAGGCTATGTCGGTGACTTTTGTTCTCCTACGGATCTCTTCATTTCTGATTCGATCCCGTAGGGAAACACCGAGCAACGCCCTCTCCATAGCTCTCTGGGCGACCTTGAGCTTTCTTATGAGGCCCATAGTCAAAGACCACGTTTCGGACCCGTATGTCATTACTGGTAACACACACTGGTCGAAGACCTTAGTTTTAAGGGACTGAGGTTTTGTATAATTATCTTATCTTGCATAAGGGGTCCTATACCAAGGAAGCACGTCAAACCTCTGGGTTCTTTGGACTTACCCCATGTCACTCCAGACCTTGATATGCGAACGTGGGGGGCAGTAATCCTGACCCCTATACCATACTGTAATGACCGAGGGGTCAACTTAATCTGCCCCTGAGTGGTACGTACCTAAAGCGTGTTGCATCTTCAACATGCGCTTCAGAGCGCAGGGTACGCTTTAATCATGGTCTTAGATTTGGAGGTATTGGTTATTACAATGAAGCCATTATTTTTATCTCTCTATCTATTTTCTATTTAGATTAAAAATAAACCTAGTTATACATACATTTAGTTGACTGCATTTTAAATCTTATTTGTAATCATTGTGTGTCATTGACCTGCCATTAAAATTAATTAAATCATATCTTTTTTATTTTAAAACCTTACTAAGAAGCCTAAAAGTAATTATTTAAAATCGTTTTCACGAAAATTATATTTAGGGCACTTAAATTATTTAAAAAATATCTGTAAATTTAATTTACATCAATCATAAAATAATCAAACAAATTTCGTTACCTCAGATCAAACCTTTTACTTTATTAAATATTTTTAAACCATTTACATCATGTCACCTGATTATCTGTTAATAAAGATCCGCGCTTCGGAATTCTGAGGAAAAACTAAAAAGGCAGTTCCGAAAAACTGACGGATCGATCCATAGATTAAATATGTTGACGTAGTAAATTGCATCTGTGGATCAAACCCACTCGATGAATGAATGAATGTTTATATAATTTTCACCAATTTCCGACATGACTTCATAGCCCTTCTAACTTCCTTTACACCCTTCAACCTTTATGATGGTGAACCTGGATGATTCTTCATCTTCATACTAGCGTGTACACGTTAAATTAAATGTGCTGCGGACTACCACACTACTAAGTATTGGGAAGGAAAGTTATTTTATTTTGTCAATATAGGGTTATTTTGAAACTACTGGCCAAATTGTAACTGTGTGTTATTTATATGAAATTAAACCGTTTTCAATAAGATGACATACATACATACATACCATCACGCCTTTTTCCCGTAGAGGTAGGCAGAGACTACGGATTTCCATTTGCTACGATCCTTACAGACTTCCCTCGCTTCTTCTACGCTCATCACTCTCGTCATACATGCTCGTCGATTACGGGTACTCCTGACATCTCCCTTTTTTAATATGTCTGCGATTTGGTCGCAGTATGTTCTCCGAGGCCGGCCCTTAGCAAATTTTCCTTTCACCTTTGATTTATAAATACGAGTACCTTTCGTAAGTCCCCAGTAGTAAAAAGAGTTACTTGCCATTAAACCAGTGTTAAGAGGCATGGTAAAATAAAAGAATACTCCTAATTGCGTCCTCAGCTTACGCTTCGGAGCCTAGGGTACGCTGTAAGTGTTGGTCCTAGATTCGGAGGCAATGGTTATTACAATGGAGCGACTGCCGTCTGTCCTCCGTAACCCTTTTTACAGGAAAACCAACCAACAGGAAAATGACCAACACTGTCAGAATTTTTCAGATTGCCTAAAGGCATCTGACACAGCCTCACGACTGTCGATAACACCTGGGAACAACGGCTTAACGTGCCTTCCGAAGCACGGGGAAGCTCGAGATAGAAAATGCCACTAAATGGAGACCAAAAACAGTGGTCGCGTCTCGACTTCGCTTGACACGCGCATTCGCTACGGATACGCGGGTCGCGCTAGACTATCGAGCTCCAACGATGATCAATCTTATTATATGAAAAAAAAAATATGTGTAATAAAGTTCTCATACATTTGATTTGTGTAAAAAAGCTTTATAAAAATCAAACCCGGAATTGAAGGACACTATTGAAATAAAATAACCTTAAACAAACCGAACCTTCCCTGATGTAAATGGACATTTAAAGAAAGTGTTTTTGCACAGGGAGATAACATCAATCTGGATTCATTTTTTCATTGATTCATGATTTAGACTTCAGCCCGTTTTTACGGAAATGTTTAATCCAATGTCGGTTTTATTAAAACTCAAGAAAGATATTGTGAATCATTTGTGAAATGAATTTTGGTCGCATAAGCGATAAAGCGCCAGAGCTTAAACTGTATTTCACGATTACGGAGGTCACACGGCAGTTGCTCCATTGTTATAACTTTATCGCCAAATTTAGGATCATAATGAAAAGTATACCTTAGGCTCTAAAACGTAAGCAGAGGGCCCAACTAGGAAACACGGACTAAATAGAAGTATGTGATCAATAGACCATGCACCATAATCGATAAACAAATGCATAGCGATAGTAAATTCCAAAATGTCTTATATTTTCGCAATTTAAATTTTTTGGTGCAATAAAGAGCATTTGTATTGTATCAAATTAATCTATTTCTATCTTTTTTTTCGTTTATTACTTATTTATTTACACCTGAAGTTTCAAACATGTTATCGCATACAGTACGCTTCAAACGGAATTTCCTCCCTCGTACACTGCGATTATGGAATGAACTCCACTGGCATGGTTTTCCCTAGTGACTATAACATGGGAGCCTCTAAAAAGGGCGTGATAAAAATCCTTCAGGTTCGGCAACGCGCTCGTGACATCTCCGGTGTTGCAGGCGTTCATAGGCTACGGTTACCGTAGCCTATGAACTCCACTTACCATCAAGTGGACCGTACGCCTGTTTGCCTACTTAGTTGTATAAAAAAAAACTCTCATTTTAAACTGAAAATAGCTATAAAACCATATTAGATAGTTTATTTCTACAATAACATAGTTCCAGTATTGAGTACTTTAGTAGGCACTTTTCATTCAAGTTCAGACTTCATTGATGTGCATCCACCGTGCGTCAAACGGATCCACGACGCTACGGCGCTCGCCCGTCTCGTAGCCGATAGAAGTTCCGCTACGAGATTTCGTAGCACGCGCGGTCGAAACATCACTGGAATTGTGTTGTAACTATAAATGAAAAATATTGATTAGCGATTTACTTAGGTGCCTATAATTATGAAAGTGCATTGAAATATGTGTATGTTTAGTCGTGTATAATATACTCGTAAGTGACTTTTTAGAATTATTTGTGGAAGAAAATAATCTAATTAATTTAGTGCTGGTAAGATAAAAGAGTAATTAAAGACTTTTAAATTGCAATAACATAATAACTTTAAAAAAAAATGTTTGTGATTTTATCTTAACTTAATTACCTATTATTGTATGATTTCAATACAATTAAATTTTAGGTTAGTTTAATAAGTATTAATTTTATGTATTAATCTTGTTTTATGGTCTTGTGTTATAAAGCTATTAATCGTATGACCGATTTAAATGATTAAAATATGTTTAATGTAGTACTTTTATGTATAGTCGATCGCTTTGTACTAAAAAGCTTCCCAAATTAAAAGCTCTTCGATGTGCTTTAAGTCTTACACTCATACCAGCTTCCAAAGTTGAGTCCATGTTCAAAGATTTAATACATTACATTCAAAGTAATAATATAAACTAAAAAGGGTAAAAAACTGACAAGGTCTTACAGTAAAGTAATGACAAAACATGTGTAGTCAGAGTGACTATTCTTGCATCGACCTAACAAAACGTGATAAAGTGAATAATTAAAGCTAAACGAAAAAAAAATCATAAAAACATCATCATAAATAACATACTACCAAAAAGTGATTTGAAAGTGAACAATCAAAACTTAATTAACTAATTCATCATCTCGGTGTCATGCACCACCATATTAACTGGTGTAAAGTGTTAAATAAATAAATAAATCACGATGATTAGCAATGCAACAGATTGTCTGTTAAAAAAAATATTTTGAAAATAAAAATCATGATTACAAATGCAACTCAATACACAGACTATTACAGTACAGAAGCGACAGTGAACAGTACATCTGATGCCGTGGTCCCAGCACCGCAGCAGGTGTTCGTGATCGCCGTGTACAGCACGTTGCTGGTGACCGGCGCCGTGGGGAACGTGGCGGTGTTCGCGTCCCTCTTGCGCTCGCGCAGACGCAAGTCCAGGGTCAACCTGCTGATGACGCACCTCGTCGTCGCTGATATGATTGTCACTTTCGTCGTTATTCCTTTGGAGGTTAGTTTAGTAACTTTAGAGGATACTTTAGTAACTTTATAAGTTTTTTTAGTAACTTTAGTAACTATCTAGGTTTGTTTAGTAACTATCGCGCAGTTCTGTAGCATCATTGTCCTCTCAGCATTTTGAATGTTTCAATTAGGTTGCCTCTTCGTCTGCTACACTCTAATGTTGTAAGATTAAGAATTTCTAGTCTTTTATCATAATGCAGATTGCATATACATTTAACTAATTTTGTTGCTTTTCTTTGGACATTCTTAAGTATTAATTTATCTCAAGAAATAAATAAATAAATCTTTTTTGAAATAAAGGGTCCCAAATTACATAGGCAAACTCTAACAGTGGTCTTATGTACGTTTTATAAAGCTTGGTAAAAGTTTTCGGTGACACTGTAAATATTTTACGTATGTAAATGTTTTACGAGCCAAATACAGAACAGAGATTGCCATCTTAACAGTGTTGATTATGTGTGTTTCCCTCTTCAAATCAGATGTGATTGTTATGCGAAGGTCTCTAAGGAAGAAAATGAATGTCAGTGTCAAATTCAAACTATCAAAATGCTTAAATGTTTGATAGGTACGTCTACCGATGTGGCGAGTCCTTCACGACTTCGTCTCTCCAGCGGTACCTGGGACTTGTCGCTTTCCACTTGGTCGTCCAGTGTACGCTCTCACATCTATCTACCCAGCTTACAGTATCAGAACTTCGCTTCTTAAAACGTCCACGGTGCTTCCTTTTCTGCTTCCGTACCTTATCCCTTTATTTGGGGTCGGCCCTTCTCGTACGTTTGCGCCAGGACAGTCTGTCCTGAGTTGTCTGAGTGCTCAATTTAGCGCGTTCCAAATCTTTGGCAACGGTTGTCGTGTCACGTTGCATGCGGTCGTCCTCTGCCATTTTTAAAACGTCCACGGTGCAAATACGTAAAATTATACCGTAAATATTTACTACAAAAATTCTTAGCACTCCCCAGTTTCGTCCTCAGCTTTCGCTTTCATGACGCATGCCTTCCGGTTGATTCCATTTCTATTATTATCTTGGTATGTTTTTACGACGGGCCGCCTACCTCACGTCAACCATCCTTGGGAACGCAGTATGCGTCCTCAGCTCCCGTTGTCATGACGTCCTTCTGGATGTCCCATTACTATTATTATTTTGGCATGTTTTATGGCTGTCCGCCAACCTAACGTCAATATTCCTTGGGAACGCAGAATGTACAATTAAAATAATACCACTGGTTTTATTATATTTTATATCTGTTCGTATTTGACGACACTTAAGCGCCACGGGAAGAAACCGTGTACTTCGTACCACTTCTTTCGGATACTGTGGTTCGCGCCACGCCAATTGAAACACAAAACAAAATCCTCCGTGGAAAAATGTCCGATTTCATTCAAACAGAAATCTACAGGTAAAACCATTCTTAAATATGAAATGATTTATTTGGATAAGGAAAAATACCGAGAAACGAATAATATGACCTAGTTTGTACCGGCCGGTGCAAATTTTAACATGAAAAAGTAGTTGTTGTGACGTAACTACTATAGTTAGACATATTATATCACTTATTGACGTCAATTGACATCAAGTTTAGAAGCAAAGCAAGTAGAAAAAAGTGGATGGGTGTCTCGTGTTAAAAAAATACTTTAAGCTTCATATGTTGATATACTAGAGATAAGATAATTAAACAAATGAGGTATCGTTGGAAAGTGATCTGCTGGTTCTAGGCTATGTGGTGTCATATTAAATTTGAAACAGCGCCATCTAGCGGACATAAAGTTAGGTCGAGAACAAAAAAAAACTTTTGTTGATGCCATGTGGGGTATTCTGTACATTAATAACTACTGAAAAATATTATATATGATATCAATAATAAATTATTGTCTAGTTTCATAAATTTTAGAGGGTGATTTTGCAGTAGTCGGGTTTTTCTTTTTGAACTTATTTTTATTTTGTTACACGCGCTCACTTCTATAATTATATTATAAGGAGAAATCCAATTTTCCTGTTACAAGTAAGGTATTGTGTTTGTAATTTACTAGCTCATTAGAGCGATGTAGGTACGAACTCATTGTTTGCTCACAGATTATATAATACTAGCTATTAGCGCTGACAGTGACACGGGTTCCGTGATGAGATACACGAATCTCTTGAACTTAACAAAGTTATTATGATATCAAATTAAATGTGATATGCACATACTAGTTTACAAGAACATTTTATATCGTTAAAACTTGACAAACATAGAAAAGGTTCTGAACAAAAGTTAATAAAAATTTGACCACTTAGTTGTATAAACAAAAAAAAAAAATGCACCCTGTGCCTCTACTATGAGTTTTAATTAACGCAGACGCTAGCGAATACTTTAGCAATAGTATGAAAAATCCGTACAGCGCCACTGGCGGTCGCGTTCCTAGACTTTCAACTGGTGGAAGCTGAAAATCAGTGATTTGATCTCGAAGCCAACATATCGCTGAGCTTCCACCCTTTAAGATCGCTGTGGCACACATGCTTATGATCATTTTCTGTTAAATTAGGTATATGTTAGTGTATCAAAGTTCTGTTTTTTTTAAATCATTGCATACACACGCAATGTCTTTTTGATCTTAATCATTTTATCTAAAACATTCTATCTATAGAAGGGTAACTAACAAATTCAATACAAAATCTTAACGCAGACGCTAGCGACTGCGTGAATTGAAATGAAAAAAAACAAATTGCGTGCTAGAGTTACTGGTTTATAACGTTTTTTAAATAATTTTAGTGACTAAAGTTTACCAATAGTTTTTTTAATTCACCTAGGAGTATCAGCTCAGGTGAATTAAGTTGACGCAGCAGCCGACTGCCATCTGGTGGTCGGTAAAGCAAATCATGATTACATTTTTTAGGGAGGTCAGACGGTCATCTTCATCATTTCGTGTAGGTTATTATTGAAATGTGTGACATATATGTGTGTAATATATCGATATCAAATAAAAACTATTCGACAGATTTTGCACTTCGAAAAATTGCACTCTAGACTATGTCATATAAATATAAACTTTATTTTAAAACACAGACAAATCAAACAAAAACATAAATATCAAAAATAAAAATAGTCATCCAACGCGCCGCAGGGAGGCAACGTGTCTGCTGCGTTTCCTCTTTGTATCGCTAGGCTTATTCGCTGTGCAAAAAAGCTGCCGGCTCTAAAGTCTCCTGTTGCCTCCACGAGGCGTGTTGTGATGTCTTTTAAGAATAATTTTGCCTCAGGGTTCCAGGGACCCATCGTTTCTACAGCAAAAAACAAGAAAACGTAATTATCTACCAGACCCATATGTTTGCGCTTTTTGACTGCCTCCGCAGCACCGGCCGCCACACTACCACAGTGTGATGTGTGTGTGTCGCTAAACGTGAAAGTATCCACACATCCACGGTGGCGACCCAAACAAGACTTCTTCCCAAACGTTACGGCACAAGTGAGAGACCATCCGAACGCACGGATTATCCAATTTGATTCTAAAATAGAAAATGTCATATAGTATTCGCCAAATTTAAGACCGCCCTTCACTTGCGTAGAAACCAATTTTGGTTCTTAACAATAGAATTTTCATTGTTATCCAGTTTGACGCAGGGGAAGGGCGAAAATACAACTAGGCAAAAAATGACAACAAACTGATTTATAACCACTTACGAAGCCGCCTCAAGGCACCTCTCGACCAACCTTATATTTGACAGTTCGATACACACCTCCAATGAGGAATCTCCTTAAGTCAAGGAAGCTAGTGACGACTTATCATACCAATCAGTTGGAGTAAGGTTGAGTCGAGTTTGAGAATATGGGTGTCAGACTTTTTAAAATTAACCCTATCCCTGTACTATTCCCGTGGGATTGATGCAAGCGAAGCCGCAAGGAAAAGCTAGTAAGTACCTAATAATCCAAAAAAATATATCCAACCAAACGTTAGTGTAACTACGAATTAAAATTAATCCAAGAAAGATCTATTTAAATTGTTTAAATTTCATCCCCTATATTTAATTTACCTGAAAATAACTTGGAATTTATTGATTATGTTCGAACAAAGCTTTGAAACTGTGCTGAAAGTTGGATAAAAATTTCGTTTTAAAAATAAGTATTTCTGCTATTCGTCGAAATTGTTTCATATTTTTTTGAAAGTCAAAGATACTTTACATTCGTAACTGTAGGTCATATAGCTATCATCCATACTTCCATACTTATATTATAAATGCGAAAGTCTGTCTGTTTGTCTTTCTGTCTGTCTGTCTGTTACGCTTTCACGGCTAAACCGCTGAACGAATTTTGATGAAATTTGGTATGAATATAGTTGAAGACCCGGGGTCAAATTCATTTTGACGCAGGCGGAGCTGCGGGAAAAAGCTAGTAGAACAATACATTTTGACGGTTTTTGTAATATTACAATTCGGACTAGTAGTTTCTGAGATTAGCGCGTTCAAACAAACAGCTTTAAGCTTTATAAAATTAGTATAGAATTATAGATTTGTTAAAGCGCTTCGTAGCTCAAAAATTCATACTAATATTATAAATACGAAAGGCTGTCTGTCTGTCTGTTACGCTTTTACGGCCAAACCGTTGACGAATCGACGAACCAAATTTTATCAAAACTATGAAATTTGGTATGGATATAGTTGAAGGCGCGGGATCAAACATAGGCTACTTTTTGACGCAGGCGGAGCTGCGGGAAACAGCTAGTCCTCTATAAATTGTGAAATAAGAAGAAGAGTTCCAATTAGCCACAACAGATCTTTTTCGTCCAAGCGTGTTTCCTAGTTGCTACTACTAATACAAATGGTAGCGATAAAACAAAAAGTTGCACAACTCGTAGAGGTGCTACGAGCTGTCGTAGCGATCCGTAGCTACGATGTGTAGCTCCATTCGTAGAAGTGCTACATGTCTTAGACTTTTACGAAGCTAACAATCGGCTTAAATATCTTACATCAAATCTACAATTCAATTCAATAAGTTTAAATATAACTATGTATATAGTGCAGGACATATAGACTTATGCGGCGTGTTGTATTTGATTCGGAATGAATGAATGAATGAATGAAACTTTAATTGCAATAACATGGTAAATAGACACAAATAAGATCTTAAATATAAAAGGTACAATGTAGGTATCACATGTCTAGTATTAGAAACACCATTTACACACTTTGTTGTGCACAGAAGTGAATTGTATGAAAACCTGTTATTCGTTTTAAGAAACAGAATCACGTTATGTAAACAAGAGTGTCAGCTGTCATTAGTGTTGCAAATTTGATAAAACTTGTACCGACAAATAAGCTGAATGTCTGTTGGTACGTGATACGATCTAAATAAGTCGAATGTCTGTTAGAACGTGGTACGGTCCGGTGTCTGTTATAGGACAAGTTGTATGTGTAAAGGATATAATAAATTGGCAACACTAAATGACCGTAAGTTGAATGGTCTAGTTCAAAAATGATTGAACGGTTAACCGATGACTTTTGAAAAGATGTAAAATCTAAGCCAGTGGTGCGTTGACTGTGAAGCAATAAACACGAGTGCTGTTATACTCGCCCATCATTTATTGAACACTAGTCATCACTGACATGCAAGAACGACACAGGAGTGCCGTCAATATAAAATGTTACAACTTATTTATTCATTACTATTTTTTTAGGAATAACATTACAAGTCAACTGAGTGGTCAAATGTAAAATAATTACTTATTTTCATTTCCATAAATAATGAATATATGTCTACTGCAGTGAAAGGTCAATTAGTTATGCAATTTAATAGTCCATGACTTCATAACAATGTCATCAAACATGACAATCCATGCCAAAAACAATCTGGTAGGTATATCTAGTCCAATAATAGTATTATATTGTCTAGATCAAGACAACTTGCATCCCGAATATTCTTGGTTACTATAAAAGCATTTATTAAGTAACAACTTGTACAATTTGCTTTTAAATTCCTTTATTTTGTTTATATAGCGCAGTAGCGAATAACGGCATACATTTTTGACTGCCTCCGTGGTCCAGTGGTTAGTGTCTTTGACCCAGAGGTCGCGGGTTTGATTCCCACGGGAAGCATACTCTGTTTAGTTATTTACATTTGGTTAAGACATTGCAGGCTTGAATCACCTGATTGTGTAATAAAAAAAGATGATTCCGTGTTTTGGAAGGCACGTTAAGCTGTTGGCCCCGACTGCCATTTAGTGGTCGTTAATGATCATCATGATCCTTTTAGTCTGGTTTCCCTACTAAAAAAAGGGTCGGAGGTCAGACGGCAGTCGCTCCTATGTAACCAGTACTGCCAAATCTAGGACCATAATTAAAGCGTACCCTGGGCTCCGAAGCGTAAGCTGATGATGTAACTAAGAATACACGCTAGGATGAAGAAGCGAATAATAGAATACTGTGACTTAAAACACCATCCAAATTTTTACAGTGTGTAAAACAGATCTATATGAAAAATTAATTTAAAAGCGAGAAGAAATTGTCGAGCGTCCTTACAACATCCTGTCAATTGATCACTAAATTGTACGTGTCGAAAATAAGTCTAATGGTTTAAAAAAGACTGACACCAGGGTGTACAAAGGAAATTAACCATGTAACCCACCAAAGTTTATGAATCATTGTGAAATAGAATGTGTAACAAACAGATTATCAAGCACATTTCAACTAAATTAAATATGAGAAAACTAAACTAAATTAAGTATGAGATTTTCGAGGTTGTCACTCCAACAGATGTTCTAAAACAAACGTGCGTCAACTAAGAATATGAATAAATAACTGCCGTAAATACACAAACAAACTTCGCCTCGTGACTTAAGAAATAAGAAATTTGTTTAATTTGTTATAAAAGGCTTTCGGAATTCTCTACTTAAATATATATTTTTTTATCATATCGGTGAACTTCTTCATTTACTTTTTGATTGGTGTGATCTCAAAAAAGATGCTCACGGTTAAACTACAAGGCCGTAAATATATTCTAACTTTTCCTGCTCAAAGCACTGTATCGTATTCTCATTCTTTCTTGGTTCAAGCAGTCAGATTATGAAATAGTTTACCACCGTGTCACAGAATTATTCATAGTACTAAAGTACAAACGGACACTCACACCTTCGCACGAGAAACAGATACAGCACCTCCTCGCCTCGCAGATTAAGGTTAAAAAACGAGATCAAAATATTGCATAAGGATGTCGCTTCAGCCAATCTCAAATCAAAACTTTTGTCAATCGCAATATCGGACCTATCGGATTAAGACTGATCCGGTAGGTCTGAAATTGCGATTTCGTAAGCGGCTACGGCCTCTTCGGCATACAAAAAAAATCTATTCTTGATTATCGGGAACAAAAAGAAATCACAGGGAGCAAAATCAGAGCTGTACGGTGGTTAGTCTAAGATTTCAGCACCGGATTCCTCAAGAAACGACTTTATTCTCAGTGACGTATGTGACGAGGCGTTGTCGTGATTCCTCGAAGCCCAAGTCTTTGGTCTTCTCTTTCGGCAATGCTACTATTGTATACCATTCCGAGTAAACATGCTCAATGCGAGAAAAAAACTAGCCCTCCCAACGACACCAAAGCCTTCCTCTCTCCAAGATGCTGATAACTAACTAACGAACTAATGTCAAGAATCTTCTCGATGTCCCAGTAAGAAATTCGTGTATTTTCTCGCACCATCAGTCCAATAGTCTACATATTTCTTGCAGTTACTGCCTTTTGTGAGCGACTACTTTTATGGTCATCTTTGAGGTTTGTTTTACCCCTTTTAAATTCACTAAACCATCTTAAAACTGTTTGCTCGTGATATGGCAGACTACGCTGAATGCAATCGTTGAAGGCTAAGTTTTTCAATTAAACCAAATTTAAAATCATAAAATATCATAGCACGCAAATGTTCACGCTTAAGCTTCATCGTAGTAAAATGAATGACTGGAATATATATTTTTTATACCAGCAATCTGGTTACTTGCTTCATTTTAATAAATAAATTTACGTTTTAAAAATACTACCTGTTTCCCGCAGCTCCGCCAGCGTCTTAAATGCCTCTTAAAAGTAAAAAGGGTTACGGAGAACAGACGGCAGTCGCTCCATTGTAATAACCAGTTCCGCCAAATCTAGGATAATGACTTATAGCGTACCCTAGGCTCACAAGCGTAAGCTGACGACGCAACTAAGAATACACGCTAAAATGATGAATATTAGTATGGATATGGATGGAAGTATGGATGGATAAAATACATAAGATGAGAGACCGAGACTATCTACCGCGAGATTTACGTATGTATTATAAATAGTTCCAATTAGATGTTTATTATTTTTTGTACGCCACTTTGCCTCTTTCTTTAGAAGTTCCTATCGTGGGTTTGCCATAAAAAAACTTCTTCAGAAATAAGTACCTACTTATTTTTAATTAATGTTTAGATAAATCTTTATATTCAAATAAATTATTTCGTAATTTAAACTGTTACACACCTGCATATTTTAATTAACGTTCTACAAGTATTCAAATCACGGATGTGATAAAACTACTCACCGTAGTGATAAAAAGTTTCACCGATATGATTAAATAACTCACCGATGTGATAAAAATCAAACCATAATTTATAATAAGATTATTATAATGAGAAATATGCACATCGGTGTAAATAAAAAAACCACCGATTTCACCGATGTGATAACGCCGACGTGACAAAAACTCACTTTTTCGATAATTACATAAAAACCACAATACCTACGATAAATACAAAAATTTGAACTAGAAGCTAGACAGATGGTCGAAATAAAACTTATTTCGAGTACCTCATTTTAGGAACTGTAGAGACTTGATTGAAATAATTAACAAGTGGGCCTGGAAAGGCCACTTTGCACAAATCACAATATGATCATTTTCATTCGATCGATTGACCAACGTATTATAATTAACTGTAGTGGGTTGCTACTACAGTTAATTTATTTATTTAAGTATATACACCGTGAAATTTTAGTCGTTTTGGACCCATGCCCAGTGACTCCATTCATGCAACTGAACAACTTTCCCCAAGATACATGGGTCGAAATATTAAGTAAATATTTTGGACCTCCCATACAAAATATCCCATCACGTGACCTAACTTACTATGGGAAGTCCAAATTTGTTTTTCATGTTTCGAGCTATGTTCCTTGGGGGAATTTGTTCGGTTGCATGAATGGACTCACTGGACGATCGGTCCGAAACGACTAAAATTTCACATTACCAATCATGCCACTTTACATATTTCTCAATTAAAAACACGAGGACTTAAATCTATATTAATTTTATAATTTGTATTTAATATAGTTAATGAATCAATGTGAAGATCTATTGTGTAAGAAACAGGGGGTTAATTCCGCTAATAAACTTAAAGACCATGCAACTGATATTCAATTACGTCCTTCGTAATTGTTTTACAGAAATTAAAAGTTGTAGTCCATTCCGGCTAATGTAAAGTAAAATAAATATTAATATGTAATTTTTTGTTGATTTATCATTTGGACTCTAACATAGTTTACATTTTTTTGTAAAAACAATGAATTGGTTTTAGACATAAAATCCTCTTGGCGTCCTTAAAAAAAATGGAAACCATTACTTTATTTACCCATTACGGCTCATTACGGGCCTAATTACAATAAAATAAAATACACTTTATGAGCAAATGTGTTGAAAATACATTTATACAATTAAGTACAAAGTCGAGCTTATCGCTATTGCTATATTATATTGCTGTTTATTAGCTTTAAAATGCCACGCTGGCCTCCCCAAGGTTTTCCAGAATGACCGGTTGATAGCCTGCATCCAATGCTTGCCTGCGACTTTCTTCAGATCGGACAATCTGGTCGGTTGGTGTTAACCCCACTTTACGTATTTAGATAACCAATTTAATAATTCGACTTATAGATATAAATCGCTGATAGATGGACGGATAGCAAACGGTAATAGGGTCTCGTTATGTTTGC
Organism: Euzophera pinguis; assembly: GCA_947363495.1. Taxonomy (NCBI): domain Eukaryota; kingdom Metazoa; phylum Arthropoda; class Insecta; order Lepidoptera; family Pyralidae; genus Euzophera; species Euzophera pinguis. The sequence continues at coordinate 1,561,587 of OX376168.1, read as the reverse complement.
GGAACCCTAAATTTGTAAACACACTTTAATTAATATCTGTGTAAACATTTAAGTAGAGAATTCCGAAAGCCTTTCATAACAAATTAAACAAATTTCTCATTTCATTTGTCACTAGGGTTGTTTGTTTGTGTAATATTTACGGCAGTAATTTATTTATTTTCTTAGTTGACGCATGTTAGATAAACCACGTCTGTTGGAGTGACAGCCTCAAAAATCTCAAACAAATGTAGTATTTTTAACACATTTGCTCACGAAGTGGCTTTTATTTCATTGTTGTTTATATTATAATCACACTTGTAAAGTAATGGTTTCCATGGTTACGGTACATTTTTTTTTAAAGTACGCCAAAAGGATTTTAAGTCTCAAAACAATTCATTGTTTTTGCAAAAAAATATAAACTACTAGCTTTTTCCCGCAGTCCCTAGCGCAGCCTGCGTCAAAAAGTAGCCTATGTTTGACACCGGGTCTTGAACTATATTTATACCAAGTTTCATCAAAATCCGTTCAGCGGTTTGGCCGTGAAAGCGTAACAGACAGACAGACAGACTTTCGCATTTATAATATTAGTATGGATATTTTAGCTATATACACCGTGAAATTTTTGTCGTTTTGGACCCATCGTCCAGTGATTCCATTCATGCAACCTAACAAATTTCCCCAAGGAACATAGTTCGAAACATGAAAAAGAAATTTAGCTTCCCATAGTAAGTTAGGTCATGTGATGAGACATTTTGTATGGGAGGTCCAAAAAATTTACTCCATATTTCGACCCATGTTTCTTGGGGAAAGTTGTTCAGTTGCATGAATGTAGTCACTGGACGATGGGCCCAAAACGACTAAAATTTCACGGTGTATATATTTTAGCTTCCAAATAATAAACCAACACTAAATTTCATATTTATATTTATTTTACTGAACATTAGCCGTATTGGGCTACAAATATTAATTTGTGGAGAAAATGGACCATATCCATGGCCGTAAAACTCACAATTAAAAAAATACTACCAGGGTCTGTTCTGTCTGTATCAGTGGCGTTATTTTAAAATTTAACTATTTGTTTTTGTATTTAATTTACTATTAAAAACAAATGACGATTCAATTTATTTGGAGAAACCTAGAAATTGATTAAAAAACACAAAACCCTAATTTTACTCTAATGGTGTTTCTAAATGTGAAAAGTGTTCAAAGTGTACCAACAAAAGTAAATGTAAAGAAATGTTTTGATATCGTTGAGAACTTTTATTTATTGTGTATTTAGTAAAAAGTTAATAATATAAGCGTGTTTTTCCTCGCAAATGTGTTGAAAATCGTCGTATGACAACTCGTGAGCGAAATTGGTCGTATAATCTGCTTCTATAGGCCGCCGCGTGATTAATGATCAACTTCACACCCTTGCATCATAATCTACTACTATTGACTCCATTTCGAGATAGTCCAATTTTGCTTTTGTACGGGAAAATGTATGTTCCGGGCTAGAGGTCGCATTTCTGAACGGATTCTTACGAAAATTGTAAAAAATTTTTTTTCATTGTGAGAAAAATGAGGGCAAAAGGGCGGAAAGTTTGGTGTATTATTATTTAAAGGATTTCAATCATACTTATTTGATAAAAGCGTCGTAGATAGGTTTTCTACAACTGCCGTAAAAAGTTCAAAAAATAAAGGGGGTAAATGGGGGAAGTTCATAGCACCGTTTTATTAATTAATCTCCTATTTGGAGGTAGTCGCGAAGCCTACTGTTCACAGAACTACTAGATAATTTTAGTTTTGCGATTGATATAATAAAGAGAATATCGATCCATCTAAAAATTTGAGATAAAAAGAAATACGCTTAATGGTCAATAGCGTGTAAAATAGAGCTGCTATGAAAAGTTAAACTAATTTTAATTGGGAGTTTCTCAAATCATATTCCACCTTACAAAGAGGACTTATTGTTATTACATAAAGCAAAGTACTGAAGTTACTTCATTTATATGCAAATCTAATCGGTCTACAATAAGGCGATCGCTATTGGCTGGCGATATGACTTTCAAGTTAGTTCATTAAAACTGATATAAGCCCAATTCGACTCATCAATCATTAAGATTCATTTTTAATGTTATCTCCTTTTGGAAGCATGGATCTATATACTTTGAGTTTCGTGATTAAAAAGATGCGAAAAATTGTAGGTGTACATTATGTCTAGAAATTGGCCAATTTACACACGAGAGGGAGAGTAAACGTCAGTTAGACAGATGGTAGAAATAAAACTTATCTCGATTACCTCAGTTTGGGAACTATGGAGACTTACTATATATATATATTCATAAACCTTCACTCAAATTCGACTCAACCTTACTTCACCTCATTGGTATGATTAGTCGTCACAAGCTTCCTTGACTTAAGGAGATTCCTCATTGGAGGTGAGTATCGAACTGTCAAATATAAAGTTGGTCGAGAGGTACCTTGAGGAGTCCTCGAATAAAGTGGATATAAATCGGATCTTTGCCAGTTTTAGCCAAGGTATCTACTTACTTTATATTATTATTTATTCAATTATATTTTCAATTTTTGTGTTTTAAATTGTTATTATAACCTGTGACGTTCCTCACTGAAGTTTGCTCAAGTAACCAACAAAAATGTCGGAAACTTCGAGGATATCCTTGAGGCCCTCCAATGAGTTTGATTAAAGAACGTCCATAAGGTTATGTTTAAAAATACAGATGTTAGTTGTAATAATTAACCTGTGGGCCTAAAAAGGCTAGTTTGCACACATCACAATATGATCATTTATGAAACACTAGCTTTTCCCGCAGCTCTGCCTGCGTCAAAAAGTAGCCTATGTTTGCCCGCGGGCCTTCAACTATATTCATACCAAATTTCATCAAAATCCGTTCAGCGGTTTGGCCGTGAAAGCGTTACAGACAGATAGACTTTCGCATTTATAATATTAGTATGGAAGTATGAATATCGATTGCAAATCGTAAAATGGTTACATTTTGACAGTTTTGATACCATGGAGACAATCAACGAATTGAATTGATTCGTGGCAATTCTGCGGTTGCAAAGTAAAAAAAGGCCCAATTTTCATAAATCTGAATCTCTGAGAGAATGAGTCATCATTATGAGAGCGAGCTTAAGTTCTTTTTTTTCAGGCTGGTAAATTTGGCTTATGTAGGGAAATACCTATGTTTATTCCGGGTTAAAGATCACATTTCTGAACGGGGCCTCACGAAACTTGGCACAAGTGTTCCTTGATTTGACTGGGAAAAAATTAAGGGTTTTGCCATTTTTTAACGGATTTCAATCACATTTGGTGGCAAAATCGTACCTATACCAAGTTCTCAACAGATGCTGTAAAAAAACTTTAAAAAAATTGGGGAAGTGCGTAGTAGCGTTTTATGAATAGATTTCGTATTAGGAGGATGTTTGCAAAGTCTACAGTTCACAGAACAACTATTCGTAAGTTTAAAACGTACAAATTTTATGATAAAGCATACCTTTTTCAAACGATTCCAACAATGAAATGAATGCAATCATGTAACAAAAAGTATTTTCGCTGTTGGCATTGAAATTCTCTACGAAACTGCGCAATAATTGAATTGTAATTTCAATTGCTTCAGAGTTCTATCTGACAGCGGAAACAGAGTGCAGTGAAGTGGCTTTCTGTTGATTCTATTTTTACTCGATTGCGCCAGAAGGAGGGTTATGTTTTTTGACCCTGTTGCCTGAATTTTAGAATGATGTGTCATTGGATTTGTCTTAATTGTTAGCAATTGCTTAGTCTACACAGCGGTTCTAAAACTTTTTTAGTGAAGGAATCCCAAATGAAAGAATAAGACGACATGAGTGATATTATATTATATTATCATACATACATACCATCACGCCTTTTTCCCGGGTAGGCAGAGACTACGGATTTCCATTTGCTACGATCCTTACAGACTTCCCTAGCTTCTTCTATGCTCATCACTCTGGTTATACACGCTCGTCGATTACGGGTACTCCTGACATCTCCCTTTTTTAATAATTGGTCGCAGTATGTTCTCCGAGGCCGGCCCTTACCGACTTTTCTTGTCACCTTTGATTTGTAAATACCTTTCGTAGATAAGTCTCCTTTCATCCATCCTTTCTACATGCCCAAACCATCTTAACATGCTTTTTTTCTTTTTTTATCTTTGTCACTACATCCTCATACACACCACACCTTTTCCTTATCTCACTATTTCTAATTTTATCGCTCAGACGTACTCCACACATACTCCGTAAAGCTCTCATTTCAACTGCGTTCACTCTGCTTTCATTATTTTTCTCATAGACCCAACTTTCACTACCATACTTAAGAGTTAGCATTAACACTGCTCTTTGAACAGCCAGACTATAATATTATCAGCCTCATATTAAAAGGGTTCCGTTTTGTAATTTTTATTTAATGGAATTTTAACAATATAAATGTGAATTTTGTACAATTGGGCTTTAAAATCGGTCTAGAGCAAATATGCATTGTCTGTAATTTTAAATTTTTAGGGTTCCGTACCTCGAAAGGAAAAAATGGAACCCGTTGTCCGTCCGTCTGTTTGTCTGTCAAGATCCTTTTTCTCAGTAACGCGTGGACGTATCAAGCTAGAATTTATATCAAATACTCAAGTCTACTGTCCCTTGGAGTTGTGAAAAAATCAAACTTCTAAGCCAACGCAATCAAAAGATACAGCCGTTTATACCACAAATTTCCGCAAATTTTTAACACTCGCAAGGGAATCAAAACTTTGATATACATATCAAGGTCTTGAAACTTTGGTAGGAAGCAACGTCTTATGGTACAAATGAAGGAAAAATTGCGAAAATCGTATATTTTTAGTTATATCATATAAAAAAAAAAATTTAATAATTTTAAACTAACTACCCCTTTCCTCGTGAACGCGATACCTACAGATTTGTACGGAACCCTCGGTGCGCGACTCCGACTCTTACTTGGCCGGTTTTTTCTTATTATTACAATTTCTCTCGCGGAGCCCCTATAGAGGCCCAGGGCACCACTGAGCACGCTTTGAGAATGGCTGGTTTAACCAATAATTTATTTTCAGATTGGCTGGCGGACAACCAACGCGTGGTTAGCTGGCAACCTAGCTTGCAAGTTCTTCTTAGTGCTTCGAGCTTTTGGGCTTTACCTCTCATCTAATGTACTTGTCTGCATATCTCTTGATAGGTAAGATGAAATGCACTTGTAGTAATAACTGAATTACGAGCACTTTGCACTAAATTTACATATAATTAATTGATCAATGCTGTATGTATGTGAAGTATGAAGGCTTTGCACACATTTAATGAATTTTATTTATCGGATCGTTAACGGATAAAGGAGGTTATTGGATTGCTTAAGTCTCGACCGCCCTTTTCTATTCCCATGGATTTGTATGGATTTCCATTGGATTTTGTAGGTTAAATAAGGTGGAGGGAAATCAAAATTTAATTTAACTTTGCAAAGCTTTTGGTCGTAGAAATAACTCTAAATGGCATTCTTAATAATACTCGACGTCAGCAACTGGTCATCTGGTCATAAAATGATGTCATTTGTAGCAAGAATCGACTGCAATACGACATTAAACTTTATCCCAAACCTTTGTGTTTTTTTGATACGACTATGACGCACATACGGTAAATACCCAACCCTAAAAGTAACACACACATTAACGCGTATGCGTACCGCGACCGAATCGTAAGTCGTAATAGGTATCGCGCTCGCCGCTGTTGTATGGAGTGTCCGGAGTTTGGTCTTACCCTACTTTTTGGCTTTGCCGCAGTTAAAACATTATGATTAGCCCTTGTACTAATGAAATAGGTACTCAATGAGGCGGCTATTTAGACACTCGTATCAACGGGAGGTCAACAACAAATGAAACCCACATTTATTTTCGTGTGTGGGTCAAGCCCTACTACGGATTACATGGACTTTCATTTGAATGGAATTCTCGTTAGCACCTATTGCAAAGGACCGTACACTTGTATCTAATTGTATTGAATTGGCTAGTCAACTAAAAAATAAATTGTGTATATTATATATTTTATTGATAGAATAGACTATTTCGGAGATACAATTTAAACGAAAAAATTCTTAAAATTATATTTATTTTGTTATTTAATTTTAAAGATTTTATAGTGATGACGTCACGCAGCTATAATGGCCATTTCGAACTGCAAGAAAGCAAAAATTACTAAGGTATTAAAAAATATATATGTCAGTGTCAAATGTCAAAGTCAAGATGGACCGCGAGCCGCGAGTTGGTTTCTTGTTTGTTTACAATCGCCAAATATTTAGGTAGGTACCCCATTTCTCGTATCTATTGCATATTGGCCTGTTTATTGGACTTTACTGCAGTCTCTTCATCCGTTTACATCTGATTTTTCAATAATTGGACACCGCTTCTTCAATAAAATGTATGAATGAATGTAATAAGGTTATGTTTACTTGAACAGAGATGACATTTGAAGCGCTTAGTTAGCGCTACCAAACAAAAAATATTTATTCACTACGCTGTGCTGCCAACCTAAAAAATTAAATGTGAATAGCCGGAAGTTATCCGGCTACGTCATACGTCAACCTTGCTAAAAAATGAAAGTCATTGGGTTTTTTGCGATTTTCTTAAAAAATACTTGCTTAACTAAATATCTGATTAATGTAATCTGTTCCCTAAGCCTATTCCTCGAAATGGTTTACGAATTAGACATTTTCATGAAAAAGTTTACTAGCCAATTGTGTACTCGATTAATTGAATTGAAATTACAAACAAAGATAAATTACATACTTAGATAAATATAAAATACTAGCTTATTCCCGCAGCTCCGCCTGCGTCAAAAAGTAGCCTATGTTTGACCCCGGGTCTTCAACTATATCCATACCAAATTTCATTAAAATCCGTTCTGCGGTTTGGCCGTGAAAGCGTAACAGCCAGACCGACAGACAGAAAAACAAACAGACAGACTTTCGCATATTAGAATGGATATGGATAGTAGTAGTAAAGTGTCTCTTCTTTGTCCAAGCCTGTTTTCTTTATCCTATGCTTCGGAGCCTAGGGTACGCTTAAGTCATCCTAGATTTGGCGGCACTGGTTATTACAATGGAGAAACTGCCGTCTGACCTCTGTAACCCTTTTTACTGGGAAACCAGACCAACATGACCAACACTGTCATCTATCGATAACAACAGGGACCAAATGGCTCGACGTGCCTTCAGACGGAACTAGAAATAGAAAATGCCACTAAATGGTGACCAATCCAATACGGATCGCGTCCACGTTTTCCTTATGGACCAACTGGTATGCACAACTAGTTGTGCAAACTGCAGTCGCAATGTCTCGCCGTCGCTTGACACATTCGCTACGAATACGCGTGTCGCGCTCGGCTATCGAGCTCCTGCGAGTAGTAGTAAAGGGACTACTTTGTTTCAGATATTTTGCAATACTGTACCCACTCCGTCTGGCGGTGGCCAGACAAAGGAGCAAAATGATGCTCTACACAGCGTGGCTGATCGCCCTTCTATGTAGCTTACCACAGGTAAAACCAATTTCTTAATTATTTTTTTTATACAACTAAGTAGGCAAACAGGTGTACGGCCCACCTGATGGTAAGTGGTTACCGTAGCCTATGAACGCCTGCAACACCGGAGATGTCACGAGCTCGTTGCCGACCTGAACGAATTTTTTCACGCCCTTTTTGAAGGCTCCCATGTTTTATAGTCACTAGGGAAACGCATGGCAGGGAGTTCATTCCATAATCGCAGTGTACGAGGGAGGAAATTCCGTTTGAAGCGTATTGTACGCGATAACATGGGATCCAATTATATACTTTTTGTTTCTTTGTTTAGCTAGTCGACTTTGTCTATTCTGAAATACAGTAGAGTTTGCATTATTGTATAGATAGGCTTTTAAATCATCATCATTTCAATAGAATAAAATATAATAAATTTTATTGATACAGGCTGTCCGGTGGCAGAACCGGGATTTAAATTTTGAATTTCTCCGTAACCGTTAAGCGGAGGAGCGGAGAAGGGGCCGCGTTGGCTTCGTCATTAGTGCGGGTTATTTAGTCGCGATGTCGCAGTGGACGGGTGAACAACGTGCGTTCGCCATCGAAGCGTTTTTCAAGGCCAATGATTCGTGTGTAATTGCTCGCCGAAGATTTTGTTCACGTTACAATATTCGACGCTTACGTGACCCTTTTAAGATTCAAATTGTGCAAGCGCTTAAGCCTAATGATTACATTATGCGTAAAAAATTTTGCGAGACAATGTTGGAGCGATTTCGCACGGTAAACACTATCTTTTGGAGTGATGAAGCCCATTTTCATTTAAATGGTAGTGTTAACAAACAGAATTGCCGTTATTGGTCACCTATAGGACAGAACCCACGCATAAAACACCAAAAACCACTTCACAGTCCCAAAGTGACGGTTTGGTGTGCATTAGGAAGCAGAGGAATAATCGGACCCTATTTTTTTGAAAATCGTCGAGAGCAAGCAATTTCTGTGAACGGTGTTGCTTATCGGCGCATGCTGATCGATTATTTTTTTCCGATAATGAGTGAACATCCTGCCTTCACTTCGCACACATGGTTTCAGCAAGATGGCGCCACGCCTCACACTGCTAGAGAGAGCATGGCGCTACTTCGTGATTTCTTCCCAAACAAACTGATAAGCCGTTTTGGTGACATCCCCTGGCCACCCAGGTCGCCGGATCTTACACCCATGGACTTTTTTCTATGGGGGTACCTTAAAAGTAAAGTCTATGAAACAAGCCCGGCGACTATCTCAGCCCTAAAGAAATTTTTAAGAAATAAAACCCGCATTTGTCTTTTTTGTAATAGTAACTAATATAAATTTATATCTGTTGTAGTTTTTTTTTATTTTCCATTTAAAATCCCGATTCTGCCACCGGACACCCTGTAGATCCATCACTTACAGGAAATGTCTTACAAGCAAAGGTACAAGATAGATAAAGTGCCTACCAGACGTCTCAATAGGTGGCGGCTCAGTGTTACGCTAGACATGCAAGCATGACTAGCACTGATTTTCAGCCACCACCTTCTGAGGAGTCACGGTACACATGATGTTATTAAACTATAATTACACAATTATTTATCTTAAAAACAACAACTTACTATTTATCGCCCCGCATCGTATCGTATAAAAGGATTCACGACAGCACGAACACTCCAGCCAAACGACGCGACAACGCGAACGTTCTTGTTATCGCGACAGTGTCTACCGCATTCAGTCCACTGCTGGACATAGACCTCCCCTAGGCATTTCCATATTGATCCAGATTTCATCATCATGACCATGAATTCAGATGTGGAAAACAAGTGTCTAGCCATGCCGCCTCCGCCGGGTCGGAATAGAAGGGGCGCACTCAAAAAATGCTGGCTTGTCACAACGGAAGATATGCGTGCTAATGGGCTTAGATCCAAGAATGCCGAAGACCGGCGAAAATGGAGGAGAAAAAGTAGGAAAGCGGAATGACCCGCGTAAAATGTGGCAGCTGATAAATTCTTTAGCAAGTAACAAAACTAAACAAGAATTCACTCTAAATTTATTTATTTTTTATTTATTATTATTGAAGTACACCAAAAGTGCTTTTATATACATCATTAATAACTACAATACAGACTTAGTTCCAATATAAACACCAATAATAGGTATACATAACATTGGTCATTAAGTGAAATTATATCTTAAATTTAAAATAACGATTACATTACTTATCCAATACAGCTAGCAGAAAAAGGAAGTTTGTTTATTATTTATTTTACCTACTTTTTTATTTACAAATTTCAGCACCATATCCCTAAAAACGTTCAGGCTATCACCAAATATGTCCATCGCGGTTTAGTAAATTATAAGTATTACACATTCGATTCACCGGAGCATGTGAGATGTTAGGTGCACCGTAGGCGAGATGTCTGGTGAAGACTTTTTGTATACGTTCTATCCGTTGAGAGTGTACTGTAGGTGGGGTTCAAAATAGAACTAGCATACTCTAAGTTACTTCTTACAAGCGAATTAAAAATAAGTCTTTTAGTATCAACGGATCGAAACTCTTTTGTATTTCTTTTTACGAAGCCTAACATTTGTGCTGATTTTTTGACAATATTGTTAATAATGCTCAACAAAATTTAGCCCAGAATCCAGATAAACGCCAAGATCCTGGACGACGCTTAACTTTTTCAATTCCACCATTTCTATTTTGTAGCATGTGGCAATAGGTTTCTTTTTTCTTGTAAAAGTAATATGCTGGCATTTTTCAATATTAAATACCATATCATTGGGATGACACCAAGCAACCAAACGATCAATGTCATCCTGCAGTAGAATTGCGTCGGCCGGTGAAGCAATCACTCTATAAATCTTAGTGTCGTCAGCAAACAAAGAACAATTCGAATCCAAAATTACATCGTGCAAATCACTAATAAATGAGGAGAACAAGACATGTCCAAGGTGCGACCCCTGCGGGACCCCGGAATCCGAATAATAAACCTGAGATTCGTACCCGAGCACGGCTACAATCTGCGACCTTCTTTCCTGGTAAGACTTTAGCCAACTGAAGAGGGGACCATGGATTCTGCAAGCCTCCAACTTAGCCAGAAGAATACAATGATTTACCCTGTCAAATGCACTGCTGAAATCATATAGTGCATCTACCTGTAGACCTGCGTCTACATTACGTGAAAGATCCGTCACCAACGACAATAAGTTGGTTTCCGTGGATCTCCTTACTTTTAAAGCCATGTTCATAATGGCTAATAAGATTGCTCACATGATGGTCAATAACGGGTTGGACAACTCATTCGAAAAGTTTGGCGAATATTAAAAGTATGGACACCGGTCTGAGATTTCATATATCACACTTGCCGCCTTTCTTGTAAAGCAGCACTACCTTTGCTCTCTTCCATTCCTCAGGAAATTGCCCACAACGTTTTATGAAAATTGCCAGGATTTCGTCTGGACCAGCACCCTTGCTAACATCCAAGGAACGTATCTTTTTGATGATTTCTTCTGGGGTTACAGATACTTGTGCAATTGTTTCACAAGTAATAGGAGGCAGATGCTGAGTGTTATTTGAATTTTTAGAGAAATTAGAGTTAAAGTGTTTGGCAAATAAGTCCGCGACATGCTGTCCATTCTCTGCGATCTTATCATTCAGCTGCATATGTGCTGGAAACTCAGAATCCAACTTCCGCTTACTATTGTTTAAACACCAAAATGCTTTAGGATCGCGGTGAATTTCTACCACGGGTTTCACATAAATTAAAGACTCCGCAAGGAAAAGTCTCAGAACTCAAGGATATTTGCGAATACTTCACTCTTTTTTCTCACACGTAGGCACTGAACTTGCAAACAAAATTCCTAAGTGCACGGTAATTTTCACTTCTCGACCCCGGAAAAAAGTAAAAATAGTAACTTTACTTTTGAGCAAATAAGACCAGCTACAACTAATGAAGTTTTAAAAGTTATTAATAGCCTTGATTCAAACGCGAGCTGTGGAATTGACGGATTAAACACTAAAATTATTAAATTTATCAGCGTTCACGTTGTTGACGAACTAACCCGCTGTATGAATAAATGCATCAGTGAAGGCAAATTTTTAGATTCTTTAAAGTTGGCAAAAGTTAGTCTTATTTGTAAGTCTGGCAGCAGGTTTGACCCAGGGTGATTTCCTGGGTCGGTTTCGGCTAATATCGGTATTGACAGTTTTGCCTAAAATTTTCGAAAAAATATTACATAATCCGCTTAGTGAATTTCTCGACAGTATGAATGTTTTATATAAGCAGTATGGTTTTCGACTCAAATCTAGTACTCTCACAGCTGTATCTGGCCTGATTACCAAAATTATAGTAGACATAGACAAAAAGAAGATTGTTCTTGATATCTTAATTGATTTAAAAAAAAGCTTTCGATACTGTTAGCCATGAAATTCTAATGCAAAAGCTTCACAAAATTGAAATAGGAGGAACAGCGTATAATATTTTTAAATCTTATCTTACGAATAGATATCAAATTGTCAAAATTTAAAATCATGAGAGCAAACCAGAATTAATAACTTGCGGTGTTCCTTAGGGCTCAATTCTTGGACCATTACTATTTCTAATCTATATTAATGATGTTAATAAGATTGGTTTTAAAGGTGAGGTCTCACTTTAAGCCGATGACACGGCCTTATTTTATAATGGTACCGCTATTAAATTTATCATTAAACAAGCCCAGAAAGACTTAAATCAAACTGAAAGAATATATCATAAAAAATTAGAAGCCATTTGTGGTTAGCCCGCGCCGCGTTGCTTGCCTTGCCGTGAGAAGATGGGAGGTGCTCGATTCCTTTTAGGATTTCACGCTTTTTCAATACCAGTTACCAAATTATTGACATATATTACCAATAAAATATATAAAAATATTAAACCAAAGTAAACACGTCCCAATACATTAAATAATAAATATGTTAGTAATAAAATAAGACATAACATCATAAAAACGTAAATACAATGTATATATTTTGGTTGTTGTTGTTGAGTTAGATACGTCAACGGGACGTCGGCGGAGGTTTTTAAAAAATCGAATAGTACAGAAAAACTTATGAACTAGTAGTCAGCGATTGACCAAGGACTTACTCTAGCGATCAACGATTGATCAGCGAGGAGTCACACGACGCGTGACGATGGTTCAGACTCTTAACTCGCTCTGCCTGTCTGAAGAAGCTCCCAGGGTGGCTTCCCATGCAGGTGGCTTCATGTCAGCAGTTTCCACGATGATTCATACGTTCTTCTTAAAGGTTTCGTAATCGGCGTTGAATCCGTGGGAACGTTAGGTATAAGGAGACGGCTAAGAGCCCGTAACAAGTTAATAATTTGTATTTGTAATGTTTTCTAAATAACAAAATCAATTCGACTTTCCGCTCAACAGAACTGACTGTATAAACCGACCTTAGTAAGCAAGTCTTGGCAATGCATAAATTTGCGAAATCACAAAGGTGGAATGCCATGACATGATTACCCGTATCACCGCATGTATACATCCTGTAAAATTGAGTGTGTAAACATGATTAAAAATAAATACATGATTTTATTAGGGCTTAGTCATAATTGTCGTAAAAACAAAATACGTATTTCAAAAATTAATCGGAAAATAGACAATGTCACTTTTTTTTTTTGACCGGACCTACAATTTTAGCTCCTGTGAGCTTTTAAATTTACAGCAGGACAGTTTGAGGCGAGGGCTATTAACCCTCAGCCTTTTCGGCAAATGCGCAAGGGGTTCCCAGTTGGGACGAACCTCGGCCATGGGCTTTGCCTTTGATCTAGCGAGCAATGCAAACTCGCGAACGGTAGCAAACGCTCAATGCCATAAGGGCCGACACTATTGTGCCTGAAGGGCCAACTGAGCACTGCTAGCTACTGGGCCTACGGTGGCGTGAAGCGCCCTGGTACATTCCGGTACCTAGTAAACTGTCTAGTGTTCCTACTACGTCGCACTCGCCGGCGGGTGCGGTTATATGTTCCTATGGAAACCCCCGGACTCCGTTGAGTCGAGGGGTTTTCGAAGGGAAGGTTCGCCACCGTAATGGGATCGTCAGGGTCGAAAAGAACATTCCTCCTTCAGTGATCTCCATATTTTATTAATTACTAGCTGTTCCCCGCAATTCCGCCTGCGTCAAAAAGTAGCCTATGTTTGACCCCGGATCTTAAACTATATTCATACCAAATCCGTTCAGCGGTTTGGCCGTGAAAGCGTTACAAGTCTAGTAATAGTACTACGTAAATAAATATAAATCTGAATGCTAATTTTGGAAATTGTATGTATTCAAAGTGTTGTGTTCATGTGTGTAAGTACACGAAGTTCACGCTCAAACGATTTATTGTTAGTTAATTTATATTTTCTCTGTAAGTGAATGAATGTTATTCATAAGGCAAATAAATATCTTAAAACCCCTTCCAGGTCGCTGTACCAGCGGATTAAGAATAATCAGAACGTGCATATTCAAATTTCAAGTGATAAATAAATAGCAAAAGGCTATTCTACTCAATTTTTTATTTTATTATTCATATCCTTAATTTGAGTGCCCGAATTATAAAACAAAAAGATTTTTCTGAATCCGTGCAATCCATACTTCCATACTTTATTATATTATAAATGCGAAGTCTGTCTGTCTTTCCGTCTGTCTGTCTGTCTGTTACGCTTTCACGGCCAAACTGCTGAATGGATTTTAATGAAATTTGGTATGGATATAGTTGAAGACCCGGGGTCAAACATAGGCTACTTTTTGACGCAGGCGGAGCTGCGGGAAACAGCTAGTATTAAATAAGTTATAAGCCTTTGAAACTGTCAAGAAACAAGAAAAGGACGCATTAATGGTGGAGTGACGTCACTGCCATTTGATTTCGTGCGTACAAAAGAGATAGCAAGACGTCCCCACCGCTCTCCCACTTTTCTTCTTTAGAAAACTTTAAATGCTTTATTTACTTAATTACCAATTTTGTTGTTGTTTTTTGAAATTCAACACTTTTTAGTGTAGGTATGTATTGTTTCGTATAAAAATATTGTCGAAATATGAACAAAGTCAAGTAGCTTATTGTCAGGGTTTTAAACTCGTGTAGGCTGGCGGTTGATGTACTACCTAAACTAATAGTAAAATCCAATTATTAACTAATTAAAAGATAAGTTCAATTGAATAAAAACAAATATCAATAGATAGAATGGTAAACTCAAATAAACTAAACACAAATTGAAATTTGATTATCAAGAGCTCTAATTTAGCTATTCATGAGTAAATGCTTATTTTAAAATGTTTTGAGATCATTTCAATTGATTTCGAAATGGAAATTTGTAAGTAAATTGCGCTCACTATGCGATATAGTAATTAACTGTGATTTCTGAAAATCATTAAAGTTTATTCAAAAGTAGACAAGAGTTGAAATTTTAAAGCTTATATACATTATTAATGCTTTAGCAGCGAGATTAAGATTCTTTTCTCCCCCAAAAATTATCTTCTTTCATAAATACATACATACTATCACGCCTTTTTCCTGTAGGGGTAGGCAAAGACTACGGATTTCTATTTGCTACGATCCTTACAGACTTCTCTCGCTTCTTCTACCCTTATCACTCTTGTCATAAACGCTCGTCGATTACGGGTACTCCTAACATCTCCCTTTTTTATAATATCTGTGATTTGGTCGCAGTATGTTCTCCGAGACCGGCCCTTACCGACTTTTCCTGACACCTTTGATTTTGTACCTTTCGTAAGTCTCTTTTCATCCATCCTTTCTACATGCCCAAACCATCTTAACATCCCTTTTTCTATCTTTGTCACCACATCCTCATTTACCCCTCATCCTCTTTCACATTAAATTAATCACAAACACTGTTTGTATTGCGTACTTACTAGCAACTCGCCTGCGTCTAACTAGCCTATATTTGACTTTATTTATTTATTTATTTTATACAATCACTGACAGCACTTACAGTTTCCCAATGCCTGCAATTGACCCCAGGTCTTCAACTATATCCATACCAAATTTCATTAAAATACGTTCAGCTGTTTAGCCGTGAAAGCGTGACAAACAGACAGACAGGTTTTTGCACTTTTAAAGTATGGATATGGATGGAAGATTGGATTTATTCACACCTAAAGTTTCTCAGTATTAGACGCAATAAAAACAGTAACTTTCAAAATATATTTATATTTAATATATTTAATTTAACGACTTACAATCGCATAAACATAAGAAATCATTATCTCCTTTCAATTGTTCTAGAGCCTCGTCTTCCGTGTGATGCAGCACCCCAAGGTGCCAGACTTTCAACAGTGCGTGTCGTTCGAAGCCTTCACCAGTCCTCACCAGGAGCTGGCCTATAACGTCTTCTGCCTCTGTGCTATGTACTTCTTACCCTTGATGGTCATCAGCGTATGCTACGCTTGCATTTTCTATGAAATCTCCAAGAATTCTAAAGAAAATTCTGGTAAGTTCTCGTAAACACTTACCATTTAAAGACACAGCCTAACGATAACATCCGGGACCAACGGCGTATTTGCTACGGATACGGCTATCGAGCCCCTCAATGCCTTTAGTCGCCCTTTACGATTGTACTAGATGTTTCCCGCGGCTCTGCCCGTACCAAAAAGTAGCCTATATAATGACCCCGGGTCTTCAAATATTGCCATACCAAGATTCATCAAAATTGGTCAAGAGATTTAGCCGTGAAGAGTAACAGACTGACTATCGCACTTTTATTATTCGGAAATGGATAGTATAGATAAGGAAGTATGGATTTTGCGTATTCAACGCCAATTTTATTTTTATAAAAAATATCTGCGTGGGTAGAGACACATTTATTAGATCTTACCCACAGAATTATTAATCTTAGCTTTGTAATTTAAGCACTCACGTCACGTGACGAGTAAATGTAAATACAACTTTCAAACAAAACAAACGTGACAAGTTTATAAAGACTCTTTTCAGGACTTCTGTTTACTAATGTACATAAGTTAATACTATATCATGTTATGTGTATAAACATTGACACTTACGTAACAACGTGGTCGACTACGAGACGAGATTTTGGCCCTAAATTTCGTTTTAGATTTAAAGTACAAATAGCAGAACAAATTAGTTGTTTGATTTTGTTTTGTAGTATCCTCAAAATAGCTTTTTGTATCATGTAAGGATACAAAAGCATAAATAATATAACATAAAGCATAGATAATGCATAATTAGTCCTGACAATATAGGCAAAATTGCATACTTTAAAAATAAAACGTTAGGAACTAATCTGCGACTTCGCCAAAATATCTACAATTAAAAAAAATACGTAACACAAAACGGTCCGCCTCTTGTTGTATTCAATTTTGTTGTAACAATGTTCTTTCTGTACAATAATTTTTGTACATATATATACTGTAAAAAAAATTGGTACTCGTGTTTGTGAAGCACGGAAGCAAGACTGGCTGCGTTTCCCCTATGGATAAGTTTGAAAAAGCAGTCGACCCTCTTGCCACGAGAGCGTTGGAAATTAGTCACAGTCACTGATCTTTTTGAAAACATTTCTTGCAGTAGGGCCTTAAAGTCCAGGCGTATGTCCAACACTAAACGGTAAAATGTATGCTTGCCATGCCATTAATGCCATGGAGCAATTACAAAGAGGAGATGCCGTAATAAGCGTTTTGTAAGGAAGTATTTGTGAGGCTACACGGGGCGGAAGGCAGACGTGCGGGGTGCTCGGTTTTGGCCGTTGCTCCAACCATGGACCACGAGCAATGACAAGCTCCGCCCACTTTTGTGTCGGCGAGGCGCCAATGATCACATCACTGCGCCATTTTAAACGGCATCTCCTCTTTGTAATTGCTCCATGGCTAGGCCCATCCTCATTTGTTAAAATTGGCGAAGAAAAATGTTAGCGACATGTCGACATGTATACTGATTTTTAAAATTTGCATTGTATAAAGTAAATTGATAAGGCTGATTGAAATGTGAATAACTAAGTTGCAATATAAAGGTAAATAAGGTTGTCTAAAGGTCAATAAATACAGATTCTACATTAGAATAGGGTAATATAGTTTCTTATTTTTAGTATTAAGGTATTTCAATAAAAATACGCTTTGATTAGTTTGGAACATATTTGTAAGTAGCTGTTCGATTTTCAAAAATCGTTACCATAACCAGAATCAAGGCCCTTTTTCAAAATGGGGCTCTACTACTTCAACGTGTTGAGGACAGATAGGGGCGCCTGTTCGCCACAAAAAAATCTCCCTGTCTTCATTCTATTAATATTTCTTTCGTGTACAAAGAAAATATGGAGTAGGTCGATAATTTTATTATTTCATTTGATTATAAAAAGTTCAGCCAAGGATATTAGTACAAACATGAAGTACATACAAACATACATATCATCACGCATTCATGCCTGTGTCCCGTTAATAGAAATCCGTAGTCTTTGCCTACCCTAATCATAAAGTAGGTCTCATAGAAAAGTACTTCACTATGTGGTAATTAAAACTTGACGTTTCAGGCGCGGAACTCATATCTAGACTAATGCTAGAATAGTATAGAAAATCTTTAATTGGTGCATTTTTACATAATTATTGTGTAACAATAGGTGCTTAAGTGGTACTGTGATATTACTAATAAAAGCTACAATGTACCTATTATATATTTTGTATATCTTTTGTGACCAAAATGGTCCCACTCAGCATATGCATCAGTGATAATTGATATCACGATGCGTTGATTTTCAGTGAAACCAGACAATATTGTAATGGCTCTGCCGGATTTACTAGTCATGATAAGAATTATTCATGAAAGCTGCTATGTGTGTGTGTGATTGAATGGAAAATAAGTACCTCTTTAAATTTCATTTGAATGATGTAATTGTACCGGAATGGCGTACTGGTGGTGGAATGCCATTCCAGCACTTTGTGGCAGCATAACGAAAGCTGCCACGAAAAGCCGTATTATATTGTGGAAAAATTAAGTTAATCGCTGTTCTGATGGTGTGTTGTGGAAATTGAAGTTTCTCATAGAGATTGGTTTGTTGGAATTGGTTCTTTCTTATTCATTACTCCAAATAATAGTGAAATAGAAGGATTCGTCGATTTGACATGTTTAAAATATTGTTATTATTTAAAACCGATGTGATATGACTTCTTCGTGGAATTTTAAAACAAAAACGTGTGCATGCATTTTGCAAGCGCTGAATAATTTACTTAGTACGGGCCAACACACATTCACCGAAAACAAAATTCGCCAAGTTAAGTTTTGACAAGACTAGTGTTTCGCTTATTTTAATTCTCATTTTAATGCTTAAAGCAATCGCGAATTCTATATAAGACACTTAACCTATAAAAACAATTTTTCACTGTTTGTATCAGGTGGTCTTCAGATTGGAAGCTTTTGTCATATTTAAGTCCTAAATTACGAGCTTGTGATACAAATTCTAACTTGTCACCATTTCACAGACCTTTGGATTCACATGCGTAATTTTCTCTATGTTATTCTTTGTTCCTAATACTATCATTAGATTTATCAGAATTCAACTGTAAATTATTTTGACTATACCAGAGGACTATGTTACTTAAGTCTGTATTTAACATGTTTACCGCTTGTTTAGTTTCATTAGGTTTAAACGAGATATATAACTGCAGATCGTCGGCATATAAATGGTGTTACAATACTGGATTTTATTAGTAATATCACTAGTATAAAGAATAAATAGCAGCGGACTTAATATGGGACCTTGAGAGACTCCTCTTAAAACGGATCTAGTAGTGGAAGCAGAGGATACACCGTCTTCATTACAAGTATCAACATTCGACCAGTTAAATAACTTTTGAACCATTGTAAAGTTTTTGAGTCGAAACCGTAGAGAGCTAATTTGGACAAAAGAAGTTCTATATTAATGGTACCGAAGGCTCGGGAATAATCTAGTAGGACTAACGATGTTCCTCCCTCTGTATCCTGTGCAGTTGCAATGGCAGTGGTAATTTTGAGTATGCTAGGTAAAGTAGTTATCTGACTGATCGATGTCAGAAGGTTGAAGTTACCTACAGTGACGGCAATAAACGATTCTCTGGGGATCTTCCAGTGGTCAAGGGCGTACCGCAGGGGTCGATATTGGGGCCAATACTTTTCATATTGTATACGGCGGATTTGCCAGACTTCATAGACAATAGTGAACATCATCTGTATGCAGACGACTTGCAGATTTATCAGAGTTTTAAGCCTAGCGACACTTGCTCTGCAGTCGAGAGAATCAATGGATTTAGAACGGGTGGCTGAGTGGTCGGATGCTAATGGGCTAGTCTTGAATCCAAATAAAACTAAGTTTCTCGTTTTGGGTACGGGAAATCAAATATCTGATACTTTATCTCACACACCAAGTCTAATGTTAAAAGGCACTCACATCGAACAAGTAACTGAAGCAAAAAAATTTGGTGTAATTATGGATAGTAACCTTAAGTTTGAAAACCATGTCCTTGGAGTAGTTAAGAATTGTTATTACAGGTTGAAAGTCTTGTACCAGATTCGAGATTATATAAATGTGGAGTCGCGACTATATTTGTGTGAAACATTACACTTGTACAACATTATTTTGTCGAAGCTTAATTATGCTGATGTAGTGATAGGGAACTGCTTACTGGCACGCACTCAAAAACTTATCCAGCGTGTACAAAATTCATGTGCCAGGTTTTGCTTCCCCATTCCTCGTAGAGCACACATCACGCCTTATCTGAACAGGAACGAGCTCATGAACATGAATTCTCGGCGTTCACTTCGCGGTACTTCTGTTCGGCATAATTAAAAACAAGAGTCCGTCTTATTTGTACAATAAATTGAAATTCACTAATCGTGCAAGAGAACCAGATCGTCTTATTTGCCCCAGACACAAAACTGCTGCTTCTCGAGGCAGCTTCAGATATGCTGCATCTAGATGCTGGAACAACATCCCTCCGCCAATTAGGAATTCGATCTCAGTTAAGTCTTTTAAGTATAAACTCAAAGCGAGAATTCTACGTACTCAAAAAGCTCAATAATTGCAGCATTATCTATTTATCTGTTTATTGTACAAGTAGGTCGCAAGTGTTTCAAAAATTGACAAAAATTATTGTGTTTTGTGTTGTTATGAATATTTTAAATTTTTCAATTTTAATTAATAATAAAAACTTCAACTTAAAATTTCCATTCCAATTTTGATTCCAATAGTTTTATCAATTTAATATATGATTTATAATCTTAATATAAATTTAATTTTAATCTTAATATAATAATTTTAATTTATAAATTTTTCGGCATTCGCGGAAGACCAGCGTCGTGGCTCGTACATCGATCACGACACATGCTGAGCGAAGGCCGTTTTGGTGCATGTCAAATGTGTTAATTTTATTTTATTCGACCAAATAAACAATTTTTCTTGCTTTCTTTCTTTTCAAAGTACGATCATGTAATTTAATTCCATCTGGCCCTTTTGCATTTGTTTTATAAGATTTAATTATATTAGCAACGGTTGTTTCTGAGATTGCCTGCAGACCAAAGACTGTTTTACCAAATTTTTGTAGCAGTTTAACATCAATATCACTGACGGGCAAATAAAAAAAAAAACATTAATTTTGTTAGGGTTTGATAAATGAGAGGGTAGATCAGAATTTTTTTGATAAATGAGCAATGTTCTTTTTTTATGTTTCTCCACAAGACACTCGGGATATTTGACAGTAAATTTATATTATGTTTAAAATATACTACCTTTTTTGTATGTATTGCTGCATTAATTATGTGTTTCAAGTTTATGTAATATTTTTTGTCAGATTCAGATTTAGTTAATTTAAAATTATTGTGTGCATTATCAGGCAATTTTGTCATTTCTCTAACAGTGTGTGTCAACCAGGGATATCTATTATGCTTTGGAAGGCACGTTAAGCCGTTGGTCCTGGTTGTTATCGATGGATAGCAGTTGTGAGGTTGTGTCAGATGCCTTTAGGCAGCCTGAAAAATTCTTACAGTGTTGGCCACTATGGGTCATGTTGTTCCTGTTGATCCAGTTTTCCTGTAAAAAGGGTTACGGTGGTCAGACGGCAGTCGCTTCATTGTAATTACCACTGCCGCCAAATCTAGGACCATTACTTACAGGGTGCTCTAGGCTCCGAAGTCACTGAATTATTAATAGCACTAAAGTACCAAAGCGTAAGCTGACGACGCAACTATAAAAGATGAAGAAAAAGATATAGTTTCTACATATATACATGCATACATGCTAAATAGGCATACTAATAATACCGAAGATAATACGCCAAAGACTGGGCGAAGTGAAGAATATGAAAGGGGATCCTGGCTGCGAATCAACCTTCATTCGACATAATCTGTTGTACAATTTTCGATCGACTCGATTTTAGATACTCGAAATTAGCCCTCGCGACCGTGATTTGGTTTTGGTAATTACGTTGAAGTGATTTGCAATTAGCACTGCTTAGTATGCAACCGGGAACTTAAATCTTTTAAGTACAATTTACCTAATATGATTCAAAAGTATGCTAATTACTCGATTCCTTGGTCTATGTTATTTTCATCTATTTAAATTATACCTTTATAAAAGAACTATGGTGACTGATTCATCAACGCCCAGCCTAAACCATAAAGGCGATAGACGTGAAATCGAACAAAAGATTAATGTTATTACATAGTGCTCAGATAAGAAAGGTTTTCTCAAAACTCCTAAAGTGGTCAAACGGGAGTCCAAAGTATGAATGGGGAAGGAGATTAGTTAGTCCGATTCATTTGTATCTTCACAAGATTATTTCTTTAGATAAATGAAACCTGTTTCAGGATTTTTTTAGAATTCACCCTCTAAAGAGGAGAAAAGGGGGACATAGTCTGAAAGAAAACTTATCGATCACTGATATCTCAATGACTTGATATGTGGGTTCTTTTGAGATAAAGGGGTTCACTAAGCAAGAATTATTATAAATCTAAATAGCTTAATCTTGACTTTTTCAAATTTAACTCCTGTAAGGAAAAAATGGGGCATAGTATGAAAAAAGAAAAACTAAAATATCATTGTTCGTCAATGAATTTTAGCAAATATTTTTTCAAACTTACCTGCTAAGAGGGTGAAATGGGGTCCAAATATGTATGGGGAAATATGGCCATTTTATTTGAAACTTCATATAATTATTTCATACTAGCTGTTTCCCGCAACTCCACTTGCGTCAAAAAGTAGCCTATGTTTGACCCCGGGTCTTCAACTATATTCATACCAAATCCCATCAAAACCCGTTCACCGGTTTGGCCTTGAAAGCGTAACAGACAGACAGACTTTCGCATTTATAATATTAGTATGGAAGTATGGACAAGTTACGGGCGGTATACCTCGTGTAACTCAAGTATAAGTTATCTTTTGGCGGCGTTCGACCTAAAGAGCTACGCAAACGGCACTTACCTAAATAAACACGTTTTCTGGTATAATATAACTGTTGAAGACTCAGAAACCTTCACTTTCAAAGGGTGGACAGAAATTCATACGGATAATTTTTACATAAAGGAAATAAAATTATTGCAGGGTTTAAAGAGACAAATTGTTGGATGGATGTAAGGGGTCGTGTAATATAGACGTGTAAAGACCACGAGGGTATTACAGAAAAGGCATCCAGCATTCTTGTTAACATGTCACCGCATGTATTTTCTTTCTATCTTTAATTTATTTTTATTTTAATTAGTATTCTAAAAATATAATTGAAAATCTCAAATTCTTCGCTCGGCTACCAGAAACGGAAAACAGAAAGATTTTTTTAAAACAAGAAAAGGATGGACTGTGTTTGCAGTGACGTCACTGCCACTTGGTTTCGTGTGTATCCCCACCACGCTCCCACTTTTCTTCTTGAAAGAACTTTAAAATCCAATTACTGTCTTAATTAACAACCAATTTTGTTGTTGTTTTCAGAATCAGTTACTTTTTAATGTACTTAGTGTTTCGTATGCAAATATTGCCCAAGTATGAATACAGTCAAGTAGTCTATTGAGTTTTCGCGTCTATATGTTTTGATTTATGGTTTTCACGGTCGAAAATTACCTTTCTCAATGTTGGCTCTACAGCTCACTTGCACACTTTTGTTAGTTGGATAACACGTAGTTATATCTAAATCAATGTGACACACTTTTTTAATGAAAAATTCTAAGGCGGTATTGAACGACGTTTCATTGCCCAGGATAAGATTTAATCATAGTCATAAATTGGGGGATACTGGTTATAACAGTACAACTATTTTTGCAGGGAAATCAGACCAATAGATAGGATATTATGATACAAGTTAGCGGCTATTCACTGGTCATCCAGATGGTCTTGAGCTCCGCTGCAATCGTGCGTCGCCAGGTCTGCTTAGGACGGCCAACTTTCCGCTTGCCTTGAGGGGTCCATGCCATAGTTTGTCTCGGAATGTGCGTGGCCAATTCAAAACCATTTACGACGCCTGATCTATTGGCATTTCCCGGCATCGCTCCCACAAGTGTTCATTGGAAATCTTGTCTGGCCAGAAAATGCCAAGTATTTGTCGAAGGCAGCGGTTTATAAAGACCTGGATCGGTCGTGTGATTTTAGCGGCTATTCAAACTAAAAATAAAATTTCTGTTGCAGAAAAGAATCAACAGACAGACCACAGTCGCGTGATGCTCAGAAGATCAGACCAGCGACCTCTAGCGCGCGCCAGGAGAAGGACACTGCGGATGACTGTCACAATTGTGACTGTCTTCGCTTGTTGCTGGTTGCCGTATGCTACTATGACACTGTGGTGAGTTACAGACAGTCACAATCGCGTGATGCTCAGGAAATCAGACCAGGGACCTCAAGCGCGCGCCAAGAGAAGGACACTGCGGATGACTGTCACAATTGTGACTGTGTTCGCTTGTTGCTGGTTGCCGTATGCTACTATGACACTGTGGTGAGTTACAGACATATCACAGTCGCATGATGCTCAGGAGAAGGACACTGCAGATGACTGTCACAATTGTGACTGTGTTCGCTTGTTGCTGGTTGCCGTATGCTACTATGACACTGTGGTGAGTTACAGACATATCACAGTCGCATGATGCTCAGGAGAAGGACACTGCGGATGACTGTCACAATTGTGACTATCTTCGCTTGTTGCTGGTTGCCTTATGCTACAATACAATACAAAACCCTTTATTGCATCAGAAAAAATAACAAGGTAAATTAAATACAATTTTATAATTAATGCGCAAAAGGCAGCTTTATCGCTAAAAGCAATTTCTTTCAGGCAACCTTGTGGAATTTTATAAATGAAATAGCTAGATGTTAGTGCGTGGTTGTCTTTGATACTGTGGTGAGTTACAGACAGATCAGTCGCGTGATGCTCAGGAGAAGGACAATGCGGATGACTGTCACAATTGTGACTGTCTATTTTTGAAATGTATGTCTCAAATGTCGAATGAAAATTATTCAACTCACCGATTTTGAGTGACTTACAGATATCGAAAATAGTACTCCAGGCAAAAGATCAGGTTTATGTCAATCAATCAATCAATATTTGTATGTGTATAAGTCACGGCTAAAAAAAAATTATGAAGTATTTACTTCGTTTCCTTGCAACTAAGTACTAGGGTAGCCGAAGCATGTGAAAACTTATTAGTAAAGATAGACAATTTAATTCATATTTCGTTAACTGCAATTTGATAAGATATAAAACGTTACTAAAAGCAGCAATAAACTTATTTTTACTCCCAAGGTAAACCTTGTTGGCAACTATAAACTTTAGTGGTTTATTCCAAGGTCCGAGAATATGAGTCTCTTTGACTTTGTGAGAGTCTAATAAGTTAGTTGAGCCAAGCGTGAACGTGTTTGTGGAGTACATTATGTTATTCTTTATTTTTCAACCCTATGTCGTGGTACTGCTTTTGCAATGAGCCCTATTTTTGAAATGTATGGACTCTCGTAAAACATGTCGAATAATTTTCTTTCGTCATAATCAGTGAAATTAACAATACGCCTCGTCTCGCTTTCTCACTCGCATTTGGTTGCAAATTAGAGATGAAAATACCTATAAGGTACGAAATTTTTAAAGGTTTAATAATAAGGAAAGGTAACCAAATTTTCAGAATTCATCCCTACACAGTCCAACTAACATGTGAAAGGCTTTGGAACCCATAATTCATGAAGTTGGTAATTTGTCGGATATTAAATTGGGCCCGTGATTGTCGGTATCTAACTTTTGCCAATAATTCACACGAAGGCCTTTCAAATTAGGGAAAAGTTTTTGCTAATATAGAAATATTGAAGGGCCACAATGTTATCATTTCGTAAACATACAGGATGCAAGATGTAACTTTTAGGTACGTATTTTTTAGGGTTTGCAAGATCGATTGATCATGTAACCCAGTCGATATGGACGAATGTGTGAAATATCTACGCCAGACAATTTTTTCAGTAGACAAATTTGGCACATGTAAAGAAATGGCGTGATTATAATATGATGTTTTTACCAAATCTATTGGCGTTACGTTTTTAGTTACCTATTTCAACTAGTAGCCGGCGTCAATCTACTGTTACCACAGAATTATTAATAGAACTAACGTACAGAATGGACACTCACACCCTCCCACTGAAACAGATACCGCACCTCACCGCAAGAGCAAAACAATGCAAGGTTGACACTTTGGCGCGCGGCCGCGACGGACAACTATCACGCAGACACGGTAAACAACCAACCCTACGACTTGAGTGACACACAAATTGACGTGACACGCGTACGTACACGACCGAATAGTAGTAGTAGTAATGTCGGCACTTTTGTATGGAGTGTCCAGGGTGTGCTATTAGTCCCAGCCCAGCCCGCCCTACACATACTGTTTTCATACATTCAGTCAGATTCATCATCATCATCAGCTTTATGTAACCCACTGTTGGGCATGAGCCTCCCTCTATTTACGCCAACCAGCTGTCCCGAGCCATCGCGATCCAGTTGTTGCCAGCAATTTTCCTAATATCGTCGACCCACTTAGCCAGTCGGATTACTTAATCCAAATCCAGGAATTATTTAGTACGAAGTTTGAGGATCAACAGACCAGTAAAGTTCTTCATAACACATAGAGTCGATATGGTAAATAATTATTATTATTCATAGAATATTGAATATCGTATCAAACCCTATCATAAAGAGACGAGATTAGATTTCCAGCGACGCTCTTCGGTTATTGACCTTTCTCCTGGCTAATTGGTACAGATAAAAAAAAAAAAAAAATTTTTCGCGTAAAATAGGTTAGACATGAGATCTTAATTACAAGTATAGCCGATTTTGCTATTCAAAACAACATGCAAAAATATACAAATATTATTAACACACATTATACTTGTTTCATACGATAAATGAATACACAATGTTGTTTATGGCAGGAAGGAAAAGATATTACACATTTTATTAGGAATTTCTCTTCCGTATGTATTCTGGGAAATCGGAAAATGTATTTGGTGAAATGAAATCATATCCAGAATTTGAAGCAAAGCGTGGTACCTATCGTGTCTTTAATATTTTCGAGTGAATAACAACTATACGAATCATTTTTTGTATAGTTTATCGCAAACGTACAAAATACTTACATTTGTGTTGCCACAAACATCGGCATTGTATTTATTTGTCCTATAACTATTCGTTTCGTGGAGCCCTATTTTTGAATGTATGATATATATGTCGAACAAAAATCCGTCGATAAAGAACAAAAATTATTCGAATAGCCAATTGTGCACGCGGCACACTTTCAAAAATACTAGGGCTACTAGACTTATTGAAACAGTGAATAAATTTGGGATTGATAGATAGATAGATATACACTTTATTGTACCAATCACAAAATTAAAATTAAAAGTAATACATTTAGAATATTGAGTACAAAGGCTGACTTATCGCTATTGCAATTTCTTCCAGCCAACCTTAGGGTAGATAGGATAAAAAGTGAAAACAAACAAAGGCGGTACAGTAATAAAATACTAACACTATCATCCTTACACAACAGTCAATAAATAAACCTACAATCAATTAATACATACTATACCTTTAATGAATATATACATATCATACACCTACATACAACATACAATAATAAAAAATAAAAGAAGAGAAGAAAATGTCTAACGATGAGCAGGATCAGCTTCAATTGCAGAGAGATAATGTTTTCTCACTTGATTTTTGAAAGATGAAATTGTTTTAGCCTTTCGTATTTCAACTGGCAAAGCATTCCATAACTGATTTACTTTTGAATTGGTCCATAGAAATAAAACTTACGTTTTTCATTAATTGAGATCTACTCTAGTAAGGAGAGTTTATTTAATTCTTCCCTATCTATATACTTCCTTACTGCATTGGCTCAGCGACTCGAAACGCATCTTGGCCTCCGACGAAAACGTAGACTTCTCCACTCCTCCCTATTCTGCGCGGTTGTTTACCAGTCTGTCTTTTGTAGTTTGTCTTTTACACATTAAAAAATAAAATTACTCACAAAATAGAAATCTTCATTTACAACTGGAAACCACTTCTTTTTATACACTTTTTGTTTTGGGTTCAGAATTAAATTAGGTATCTTTCAAATTAAATCACAAACACAAGAAATTCATTACTTTAAACCACTAAAATCAACTCTCAAAAAATTTAAAAATAAATGTTGTTAGCAATCATATGTTAGTGATGCGTCTTTGTCGATAAACCTATCGACATACGAAAGTTTTTTGTAATAAAATAATATCGGTTATCATGAATTCTCTACATATAATTTCTAATTCTATTGTTACAGAACTATTCACATTTACTTAACTTGACAAATTATGCAACATTTGGACAGAATTTATTTTAAAAATACCTTTATTTTACATAAGATGTATTAAAAATATCGACTAACACCCACCATTTCGTCATACGATACTAAAACCGCCATGTTGGTTTTATTTGACGACACAGTGCAATACGGGTGGCATCCATAGATGCCACGATGCCACTAAAATTTACGTTATTTTCGCGCCTTTTTTTCTTGTCATAGACATTTATGAATATTTTTGTTACTTATGTTGGCAGAAAGAGTAACTCTTCTAGTTTTTGATACAGTTGGTAAAATAATTTTACAATAGATACAGAAAAATTGTCTTTGCCTAATTAACTATAGATGCCACCCGTATAGAGAAGCGACTTTTCCAAATCAACTATAGGTGCCACCCACAGGGAAAAGTTATGGAATGCTCTCCCTGAGACAATCAGGAGAGCCCCCAGCCGTTCTGCCTTCAAGCGCGCAGTTCATAGACTGTTTCTGCAGCAAGTCGCGGAGTCATAGTCATCCAATCTATATCCTATGTATTGTATGTATATATTTTATATACTTATTTTATGTATTTATGTATAATATGTAATCTTATGTATTATTACTTTTCTTTTGTATATATTTTATCTTTCTTGTGTGTTCGTGATTTCGTCTTTATCGCCAACTTTTCTTTCTCTGTTTGGTCCCATGGGTGACTGGTAGAGAATGCCACTTGGCATTAAGTCCACCATTTGTACAAATTTTTGTATTGTGCAATAAAGTTTAAATAAATAAAAATAAATAAATAAAAAAGGTTAATTCATCTTATTTCACTAACATACAAATAGTAACCTAAAAAATTAAAAACTACACTGACAATAAAAAAAAAACTTAAAATTAAAACCCTAAAAATAAAAAAATTAAGAAGAAATGAAGGAACTAAAAATTTAAATCTAAACAATATCCGCGTGGTATGGTGCCAAAAACACTGGCTGCATTCCCACGCTGAATTGCAATTGCAATTCTTTGCGCTAGGACTGAACAGCAAGGGACAATTTCTTTAAAAAAATTATTCACTTATGTAATAAAATTTACTCTCTTATCTGCCAGGTACATGGTGGACTGGCAGTCAGCATCACACGTCTCCGCTCGCATTCAGGACCTGTTCTTCATTATGGCTGTCTCCAACTCCTGCATGGATCCTCTGGTGTACGGCTCCTTTACACTAGACTCCAGGACTTTGACGAGAACCGCCAGAAAAATATTCTGCATACATGCCAGCCCCTTGGAGATACCAGGTGAAGTAACTCCAGCTTCTCATTTTTACTTTTCATCTTATACGTTCTCTAAGTCATTATCAGCTTATTAACGTTTAGAAATTCCTACATAAAAACCGTATTGAAATAGTTTTATTTTATGTGTAACAATCGCGAAAAATCATTAGAAATCCCTTCTTGTGTATAAATTAGACTATCTAGCATCTTTCAGAAGAGACGACCCGCCAAAACAATCGATTTTTCTTTGATAATCATTCAAAATCATTCAAATCAGCGGTTTTTGCAAACATAGACGTCGTGGTCGTAGTCTGGTTTTAGTAATTTCGTTAAAGTTAGTTAAAATTAGCGCGATTTTACTGCAGGACTTTTAATAAAATGGGAAAGGAAAATGATACCTATTCAATATTTTACAAATAATTTGGGGCCCTATTTTTTAAGCCTTATCAAATTTTAAAGACCCTATTTTTTAGAATTAAAACGTGCATTTGGGCCCATATTGGTACTAAGGTAACTTGGGTAAATTTATTTCAATGACATTATGCATTCGCTTCAAAAAACTTAGGTGTCTGCAGTCTAAGTATTTTTGTAGCAAACTTCTGTATAACTAAAGAACGGTCATTAACCATTTCCACTTGAGTGAAATTGAACGGGAACTTTATTCTATGTGACAACTTTGGAGTAACTTGAATCTTTGTTTTTTGCCTCATTTCGTAGGATAGTAAAAGAAAAACTACAGACGACTTGAGATCATCTTTACACGACTTACTAAAAAGAGAGTTATGTTTTCAGAATGCCTTAATTTTTTTTTAGGTTTGTGTTTGAGATTCTTAGGTATGTGTGTGAGATACATTATTTTACTAACAAATGGAAATCCGTAGATTCTGCCTATTCCTGGCGTGATAATGTGTATGAATGTGACCTTCTTTATTCTTAAATTAAACTATTTTTGATACCGTTTTTATCGCGTTCATTACACCTAAAGTTTTAAACACTTTACAGCGTTCGTGGTCGCAGGCAGACTAACACCCGTATTCTTAAACATAACCATAAGGACGACCTTTACTCAAACTCATTGGAGGGCGCCTCAAGGAAGTCCTTGAACTTTCCTTGAAAATGATATTCTTAATTGGTTGCTTGAGCAAACTCAAATGAGGAAAGACACAGGTTATTATAACAATCCGAAGCATAAAAATTGAAAAATACAAAAGAATAGAGTAAAAAATAAACAAATTAAGTAGTTACCTAGTCAAAAAGTGGCTTATATTTGACAGTTCGATACCCACCTCCAATGAGGAATATCCTTAAGCCAAGGAAACTAGTGAGGACTAATCATACCAATGAGTTGGAGTAAGGTTGAGTCGAGTTTGAGGAAACGTTTGAGAATGTGGGAGTTAGTTTTTTTTGTTGACTTGAAGTGTAGACTTAGTTAGTTCTGTATTCTAACAAAATTGTTGAACAACAATGGATGTGCAACTATGAAGATTATTTGCATTCTTTCGAGTCAAAAAATATTATTATCATCTCAATATTTTCCATTTGTATCTCATCCCAACCAAGTAATATGGACCCCGAGGTTAGTTAAAATTGCGCGTTACCTTTATGACTAACCACCTGCCTCTGCCTGACGTCAACCCTTCTTGCTAAAATCCACTATCATTAGCCTTAAGTTCCGATTTTAAGACATGTACGGTAAGATAGGGGATCGTGATGTAGACCTTAAAAATAAAAATGAAACTTACTTATTTTAATAAACAATATTCTTGTTATGTGTTAGGTCATTGGGAATATCTACAGAACCCAATATTGCGTTCCATTTGGAAATAAAGTGGGTAGCATCACCCAGCGCTGAAAATCACTTCGAAAAGATATTGCGCTACACTAGTCATTTATCATTTTTTGTTGCCTGTTTCGGTCACTGAATTGATGATGGTATATCTGACATCTACTTACGTTTGTATTTCAGCGAAAGATCACTGATTCACTGACTCACAATATTCTGTAATCTCATTTGTATACCTACCTACAAAAACATCGAAAACCTTGAAATCTGTTGGGCGATCAAAATATTAACTAAACATTATTTTTAATTCTACTTGTTACGATATATAATTATCTGTAGACCCTAAGCGGGCAACACTACTTCCGCCCACTACTCACTGACTTCCTTCCGCGTCATGCTTGCCTGTCAGACATGTTGTTTTCACCACCCTTACATCATGTTCTCTTATTGTACAAAGGTTGGCTGGAAGAGATTGCTTAGCAATAAGTCCGCCTTTGCTCCATATGTTACAATAACAATGTTATCAAAGCAATACTGTAATACAATAATGTTAACAATGTTATAATTTTAGTTTTGTGATTTCCCAGACGTGGGCAATAAAGTTATATTGTATTGTATTGTATTATTATAGAGGAAAAAATAAAACAAATTTTGATGACGATGACATTTATTTATGCGAAAACGAGTTCCAAGTTCTAACACCCCGGACCCTCCATACAACAGCGGCGAACTCGATACCTATTACGTACGACTACTACGATTTGGCCGCGTAAGCACACGTGTCTATGTGTATATTACTTGTAGGGTTTGGATATTTACTGTCATAATTGTCGCAGCGGTCAGACGGCCGAAGCGTCGTTCTTGTGCGGTGAGATGCGGTAGGTATCTGTTTCGGGTGGCTGTGGTGAGTGTCTTTTCTGTACGTAATAATTTTGTGTTGGTATAAATTCTCACACATCGATTGTAGGTCACACGGACTTAATTACAGTAGGGCTTCATGAGTTAGGGTTCTGTTCTGCATTGATTTCCTCAAAGTGATTAAATTAAATTAGCCGTACCCAGTTGAAAATGTTAAATTATTTCGCAGGTATTTCTGGCGCTCACATATCGAAGACTAAACCGGTGACAGACACCATTCTTCAGGATCAGGTGAGTCAGCGAAAACAGATTCACTTCGAGAGAGAGCTCTCTATTCTCTAAAAACTAGATAATGTTTTTTATATCTTTCTGGAGCGCTATTTTTGAAATGTATCGAATAAAAATCGTTCCGACTCACCGAATATGTCGAATGAAAAACAATCGATATCGAGCGAAAATCATTCGACTCACCGGTTTCATGTGAGTCATACATTTCAACAAATAGGCTCCTAGTACGTTGGTATTATTAATAATTTTGTGCTCATGGGCAATTTAGGCTAAGTTTAAGATGTATTCTAGAGTGCAAGACTGCGAATAAATTAATTTCGTTACATCAAATGAATTAATATTTTATTGTAGCCTTTACAAAGATAAAAACATTACTCTCCTTCTCACACAGTCGGGTAATAAATACGTTATTAAATCATATTATAAACAAAACGAGTTCAGACTGTAATTTCTTTTACACAATCTTAGGCCGCATTTCTGCCTGAAAGATAACTTAGGAAAAACCTCTACATGTGAACTTGCTACATCGTTAACATTTGAAGCTGCTGTCGGACAGACAGTCAGACATTTTATGTTTTTTGCAACGAAAAGAGTAGAAAATAACAATAAATACTTAGTGATAGAAAGTGTGATACGATGTACAAGCAATGTGCAAAAAAGTGTCCATAACTTACAGCGGTATAGAAAATATTATAGGAATCATTAGGAGGGTTATGGTTATTATTTTTCTTTCCGTGAAATATCCGCCCTCGCTTTTTCTTTGTAATCCATCACTGGAAATTTTCCCTCTCTAAATGTATACCTATAGTAAAGTCAATTATACTTATTATAAACCTGAGTTTGACCAGATTTTATTTCTTAATAATATACGAGAATTATTCTCGAATATTTAAAAAAAAATAGATTGCTTTAATGCCGACTCCGACAAAATCATCTCGAGAAAATTCCATTATACTACTTAATGGAATTTTCTCAGTAGTTATAATGAAGCTGATGTTTTGAAACTAAACAACAGTTTTTCTCAGCTAGCCAACTAGATAAACGGGTTGACTAGTTGGTACGATAAGAAATACTTGTCTTGCGGTCTTGTGCCAGTTGCCGCCAGTCGGTCACTACCAGGTCCCATAGGTCTTTCAGCACCTCATTGCCCCCCAGCGATACCTAGGGCGACCAAAAGACCTGTCTATCTAAATAACCTTGTAAAAAATGCATTCAGTTTTTTACAATCACAATTACATCTATATTTCATCCTTTTCAATGTGCATTACTTAGAAATGTGTGTTCTTGTTCTTAAATTTACTAACTTATCCTACATCCTAAGTTGTCTGGAAGAGATTGCTTCTGCGATAAGTCCGCCTTTGTGCCTTGCTGTTTTTGTTGATGTGTTTCTTTTTTGTTGCAATATAAAGTACCTATTTGTGTTTGTTTAACACGGTATGAATTTCTTCCCATTTTGTTATATTTTTACTTAATCACTAGCCTTTCCTGCTTATGTTCTCCTTCACTACATCCATCTCTCTTTGGTCTTCGTCTATCTATATGTCTATACCATAGACATATAAATGGTTTATGGTGGGTTTACCCGAACCTATCTACTGTTTATTCAATACCTACCTACTGTCCTGTCATTTAGAGGTATATTTGGCCGGAACGGTCAACAGAAACCACTTTGATCTTCCACTGGTCGTCCATGCAAAATAACGCACAAATCAGCTGGATTTTTTTAATGAGTTTTCTATAAATATCTACTTCTAAATGCTGTTATAGTGGGTTACTGTGTAGGTGGAAGATATTCAATAAGCGAAACGGGAATGTGCGATAAACTTACGCCTACCTAACTCCGAAGTACCTACCTACATTTTCTAGCGATCACTTTGACTCTTATAGAAAAATTGTCTAAGGTATAGGTATATCGGAAGCGATATATTGAAAATTTTTTTCGGTATCCATCCCTAACCACTTTTTTTATAATGTTTTCTTATGTTTTCGCGATTGTTATTCATTAAATTAAACTATTTTAATACGGTTTTATCGCGTTTATTACTTATTTATTTACACCTGACGTTTCAAACACTTTACAGCGTTCATGGTCGCAGGCAGACTAAGTTAACATTTGTCTTTGATGTCATAAGATTACAAAACTACCGCCTGAAATTTTTATTGGGAACTATTCCGATTCACGCAGTATTGGCTCACAGTATCTAAGGGTCTTGCAGTCTGCTTCCGAGTTTGCGATTTTATTAAGTTAATGACTGGGTCCCAAGCTGGCGGTACCTGCCATCCATCCTCTCTATTGAAATTAGGATGTTTTTTAATTTCAATAGCTTCACGTAACATCCTTGGAATGAATCTGTTTTCCTTTGCAAGGACTTGAGGATTATCAAAACGCATATAGTGGTTGGGTTTGTCTAGAGCATGTTCACAGACTGCAGACTTGGTTGAGCGTCTATTTTTCATGTCAGCAATATGTTCTTTTATACGAGTATTAATGCTTCTCTTTGTTTGCCCAATGTATGATAAACCACAGTCACAGTCAATTTTATAAACTCCAGCATCTTGCAATGGGATATTGGATTTTACAGGTCTTAAAAATTGGTTTATTTTCTTATGCGGCTTGTAATAGGTCTTGATTGAAGCTCGCCTAAGTATGTTACCAATCTTGTCCGTGACTCCCTTTATGTATGGTAAGATGGCAGGAAAACGATCAACTGTGTGTGGCTTGGGTCGACTTCTGTGGCATATGTGTGGGAGGCTGAGATTGTTGCTTCTTAAGACAGACTTGACTCGTTGAAGCTCCTCCTTAAGATGGTGGGTGTCACAGATGCCGTGTGCTCTCTATAACAAAGATTTGCCTACGGTAGCTAACTGACATGGATGATGGTGAGATTTACCGTTGAGATATTTGTCTGTGTGGGTGGGCTTTCTGTACACAGTGTGACTGATACTATTGTCAAGATTTCTAGTTATTAAAACATCAAGAAAGGCTAATGAATTATTGATCTCAGGTTCCATAGTGAATTTAATTTTACTATTAATGGAATCATCAGATCGGCAGATCATTTAAATTCCATTAATAGTAAAATTAAATTCACTATGGAACCTGAGATCAATAATTCATTAGCCTTTCTTGATGTTTTAATAACTAGAAATCTTGACAATAGTATCAGTCACACTGTGTACAGAAAGCCCACCCACACAGACAAATATCTCAACGGTAAATCTCACCATCATCCATGTCAGTTAGCTACCGTAGGCAAATCTTTGTTACAGAGAGCACACGGCATCTGTGACACCCACCATCTTAAGGAGGAGCTTCAACGAGTCAAGTCTGTCTTAAGAAGCAACAATCTCAGCCTCCCACACATATGCCACAGAAGTCGACCCAAGCCACACACAGTTGATCGTTTTCCTGCCATCTTACCATACATAAAGGGAGTCACGGACAAGATTGGTAACATACTTAGGCGAGCTTCAATCAAGACCTATTACAAGCCGCATAAGAAAATAAACCAATTTTTAAGACCTGTAAAATCCAATATCCCATTGCAAGATGCTGGAGTTTATAAAATTGACTGTGACTGTGGTTTATCATACATTGGGCAAACAAAGAGAAGCATTAATACTCGTATAAAAGAACATATTGCTGACATGAAAAATAGACGCTCAACCAAGTCTGCAGTCTGTGAACATGCTCTAGACAAACCCAACCACTATATGCGTTTTGATAATCCTCAAGTCCTTGCAAAGGAAAACAGATTCATTCCAAGGATGTTACGTGAAGCTATTGAAATTAAAAAACATCCTAATTTCAATAGAGAGGATGGATGGCAGGTACCGCCAGCTTGGGACCCAGTCATTAACTTAATAAAATCGCAAACTCGGAAGCAGACTGCAAGACCCTTAGATACTGTGAGCCAATACTGCGTGAATCGGAATAGTTCCCAATAAAAATTTCAGGCGGTAGTTTTGTAATCTTATGACATCAAAGACAAATGTTAACTTAGTCTGCCTGCGACCATGAACGCTGTAAAGTGTTTGAAACGTCAGGTGTAAATAAATAAGTAATAAACACTTTTTTTATATCATGATTATAGGTGTCAGGTATAAAAATAGCCTAGATATCGAATGATTTTCATTCATTATAATTGATGAGTCAAACGATTATCATTCGACGTACCGGTATTGCGTGGGTCATGCTTTAAAAAAAATAGAGCTCTAACTTTCAGGGGCAGTATCTTTGTTGTGCAATAAAGAGTTTTTGTATTGTATTGTATTGCAGTAAGCAAATCACAGGAGTCAGAACTTTGTCGTGCGCCAAAATAAATTAATAGTGTGACGTAGTAGTAATAAATGTGTAGGCGTGGGCGCGCCCTCCGAAGGTGGGGGGTGACGGTCGGTGCAGGAGTCAGTGCTAGCGGCCGGACGTGCGACCACGTATACACCCAAATGGCAGTAATTGTTTTACTTAGACACCTACAGCTTACCCATATGTGACGAGAGGACGTCACAAGTGGCGACGAGTATGGGATAATCCAAATTAAAAGGGATAAGCAGTAACAAACAAAACACACGGATGTGTCGTGTTCAAGATTTGTGAGTGACTCGTGCGAGTGGTCAGTATTGTGATAAAACAAATAAGTATTGCTTGATAAACATTACTTATATTTGGTTAAAAAGCTACAAATTATGTGAGTATTAATATTGTGTGCTAAATATTTAACAGTGCTCTGTTAAAATAACTTGATTTTTATTTTCTATTGTGCCAAAATAAATAAATAGATACATAACTACGAATGATTAAAGGCATAGTGTTATTCTTGGGAAAAACTGTTAATGTAGTTGTATGAAACATAGTGGTCATTATTATAAAATAAAATTAACATAATGACTACTAGTACAATACCAATCTGACCGCGCGCACGGAAGCTCATTGTATTGTTGTGACCAAAGTACCTACCTACTTCTTATCGGTGTTACGCGAATATTTTATAGGTCGATCTCATGTTACTTGTAAACAAGTATATATTGCGATTGACCTTTTGGTTACTGAGTTACGTGAGTATTTAAAGTTTTAAAATGATTGCATGCCCCTACTACCTACTTGGTTATGGATAGGAAAAAACAACAAAAAATATATTTTTACATAAAATTATTATGATGATATGTATATGTACATTATACATATTTCTCTTCCCGCGGAATTGGCATAAGCCGGTTAAGGGAAAGGGCGAAAATGTAGGGAAGCATTGATAGGCGATGCGGCTAGCAACCCGTCAATGTTTTGTTTAAATTTTCCTTCAAAGCGCCTATCAATTGGACAAACGTAGCACTTATGTAACGTACCTTATGTAAAGTTATAAGACTGTCTATCCGGTAAGCGAAAAATGGGGGAAAAAAATCCATAAATAAATCATATATTCATTTTTATCTTATATTTTATCATTAAGTGGAAAATGAAACAAGGATTATGTAATTATATTTTTGAGGAATACTTATACCCGTATTCTTAAATATAACCTTGAGAACGTCCTTCACTCAAGCTCATTAGAGGAAGCCTCAAGGAGGTTCTCGAACTTTCCTTGAAAACGTTATTCCAAGTGTGTTGGTTGAGCAAGCTCCAATGAGGAGCGTCACGGGTTAAATTAACCATTCAAGCACAAAAGTTGGAAATTGCAAAATAGAGTAAAAAATAAAGTAACGGCTGTCTCGGCCAAAAGTGGGAAAAAACGATTTAAATTCACTTTATTCCATTTCAAGGACTCCTCAAGGTACCTCTCGACCAACCTTATATGTGACAGTTCGATACTCACCTCCAATGAGGAATCTCCATAAGTCAGGGAAGTTAGTGACGACTAATCATACCAATGAGTTGGAGTAGGGTTGGGTCAAGTTTGAGCAAACGTTGAGAATATGGGTGTTACTAATTATTACATATATATATAAATATAAAAATAGGAGCAGTAGTAAACAGACCCTGGCTGTTGGTACTAACAATACATACATGGAAAATAAACAATCATAAGGTAGTAAACTGACACTATCAGTTAGTACTAACAATGAATATTGGAAAAATACATCTTTATGTTGTTAACAGACAACGTCTGTTGCTACTAACAATACACACATGGAAAATAAACAATCATAAGTAGTTAACTGACACTATCAGTTGGTACTAACAATAAATATGGGGAACAATAAAACTATAAGTGTCCGTTTACATGGACACCGTCTGTTGGTACTAACAAACAATACATGCATGGGAAACAAACAATCTTATGTAGTAAACTGACACTGTCAGTTGGTACTAACAATAAATATTGGGAAATTACAACTATAAGTTGTAAACTAAAACAAAAGTAGTAAACCGATGTTGGTTGATACTAAGAAATCCATATTTTATTCTGTTCACAATGGATATTGTTTGGGGTATATTCTCAAGTTATTTGCTAAAATAATAAATAATTAGTCTTATTATCAAATCAATTTAAATCAAACCACTTATTTCGGAAATCTATGAATTCTTACCGGACCGGTCTTAATGACTGTACTAAACGGGCTGTATGCTTTATAGGCAATTTAACAACAAATTCAGGTTTAAAGAATTAAAACTATCCAGCAATTATGCATTAATAAATCTAATTAAAATTATTCTTAAATGCTATTTAAAGCCAATGACATAGAATAACTTGAGATTTTTCAATGGAAACCAATATGTTAACAACAGTTCAAAAGTCAAGAAGAGTGTATAAAATATAATTATAATACAAATTTATTTATTTTAAACTGTTACGGAGTTTGCTTAATTTAAAATTAATAGTCTTGTCGATCCGAGTACTGACTACTGACAAAATAATAATAAGTGAAATACATCACTAAAGACACATTACCTGTCACTTGTACAATAAATCTATTATTAAACTTTATATTATGTTATTGGCAAATATTAGGTCATTTCAATTTAAGAAAATACACAGCCAATGAAAGTGCAAGAGGATTAGATTATTCGATGTTTTATAACCATTTGGTAAAAACATATTAAGCATAAGCACCTATGTTGGATAGAGCACTTGATAATATTTGTGATAAAGTTAGATTCAATTGAAATTATATTATTTAGTAATTAATGAAATAATATTACTTACATAGGACTCGTTATTTTCATTACCTTCTTGACAGATTAAACACTCGCAAAATAAA
Source organism: Euzophera pinguis (assembly GCA_947363495.1). NCBI lineage: Eukaryota > Metazoa > Arthropoda > Insecta > Lepidoptera > Pyralidae > Euzophera > Euzophera pinguis. The sequence continues at coordinate 1,521,892 of OX376168.1, read as the reverse complement.
CAGGATAATGTACCAAGGGTACCACAATATTGCCAAGGAGCATGTATGTATGCATGTAAAAAAAAAAAAAGTTTGCCAAGGTGCATTCAAAAGTACCAAGGAGTACAAATAAGTTTGCCACGGTGCATTCAAAAAGTACCAAGGTGTACAAATAAGTTTGCCAAGGTGCATTCAAAAGTACCAAGGAGTACAAATAAGTTTGCCAAGGTGCATTCAAAAAGTACCAAGGAGTACAAATAAGTTTGCCAAGGTGCATTCAAAAGTACCAAGGAGTACAAATAAGTTTGCCAAGGTGCATTCAAAAAGTACCAAGGAGTACAAATAAGTTTGCCAAGGTGCATTCAAAAAGTACCAAGGAGTACAAATAAGTTTGCCAAGGTGCATTCAAAAAGTACCAAGGAGTACAAAAAAGGTTTGCCAAGGTGCATTCAAAAAGTACCAAGGAGTACAAAGGTGTAATTTTGCCAAGGTGCATTCAAGGCGTAAGTGAAAAACCAATGTTAAGTCAACGTCAAAAATATCTAATCAGTGTTCTTATATATAATCACCTTTAGAATATATATGTATAAACTATGAACAAGGTTACCAAGGATGATTGACGTAATCAATCCACCCAGGAAAAATTGGTGTTTCATAACACTTTGGTTTGGTACTATTCTCTATTCTGTGCTTTTAACTTACAGAGTTAACTCAAAACTATCTTCAGAGTTTAACAATTAACATACTGTTGACGATTAAATATTACAAATAACTAAATGTGTAACGTATAGTTGTAAGTTGTCTGTATGTGTACCTTACATAATAAAATAAAATATAATTAACATAATTTGTAAATTGACGTTTTGAAAAATGCTGCAATAGCGTTTGAGACTCCGCTCTTCTCCACTTGCGCTTCGGAAGTAATGGTAAACTAATTGAGGTAAATTGACGTCAGGAAAATTAATGGCCATAAAATTATATATATTACCTAACTACATAAAGAATGGAAAAATTACAATTCGTTTAATAAAAAATTAAAAGAACTCCTAATAAATAAGACTTTCTATTCAGTAGATCAATGTTTACCAAATTTTTATATTGTATTCATTTTAGTATTTTTAGTTCTTGTCGTTGTTTTTGTAAAAGTAATCTGAGGAAACTTAATTGGTTTGAGTGTATTGTAAATGTATTATGTATATCAACTATATAACTGCATGTTTCCCAAATGTAAATAAATAAATAAAAATTCATGAACAAATTCATGTTTAGCTCTAGTTTTGTTGAACCAATTTATTTTTAAAACTTATAGTAAAATGTTAAGTAATAAAATAAGTGTGATGTACACTTGTTGATAATAGAGATACAAAAGTTTTGCATTGTATAATTTGCATTTCTATTTGCAATATATTGTATATTTTGCATTCCTATTTGCAATACCTGTAGAAGGTTACTAAGTTGTAAGCACTTATAAATTACTTAAGATCACTCTGTAACACTTAGTATGACAATAAATAAAATTGAAAATTAAATATCCAATCTACATAATAAAAGCATCACCTAGCAGACAGTGGATGCTGAGAGTAGGAATAGTTACTTCTTGCACCGCAGGATAGATGAGAGAAGAAACCGGAACCTAGCCGTAAGACACTTAGAAGGGATCATTGGAGTGCTAAAAGTGGAAGCATTGATGGCTGGAAGAAAAGATCCTCTTTGGAAGATCCATCGCAGCATATGTATAAACAGTTCGACAAATTCAGATTTCAGAGTTATGGACAAATTAATGAAAGAAAAAGGGAAGGAGTATGAAGACAGAAAAAGAATGGCTGAAGTAAGAAGTAAAAGAAAACAAACTATCTACAAACTTCAATCCAGCGCCACACACCGTTATTAGTTCAAGGGCCTGAGTGCAATATAGTAAATGATGAAACGGGACAAGAAATGGAAAAAATATTATTCATCTCAGGAGAATCGAAGGTCAGCGTAAGATTTGCGAGAACAACAAATCTGATTCGGAGATAGAGAGTGATTAAGAAGAAAAGGTTCATTGGAATATTATATTAAAATTTCATGTGTATGCTACTTGTTAATTTGATTTGAAGTTAATTAAAATTTATGTAATTGTTAGTTATAGATTAAGATATAAGAATTGTATTCGATTTTGTTGACAAATATTAATATCTAAAATTGAGAAAAAGGGAAAGGTGTGACGTAGTAGTAATAAATGTGTAGGCGTGGGCGCGCCCTCCGAAGGTGGGGGGTGACGGTCGGTGCAGGAGTCAGTGCTAGCGGCCGGACGTGCGACCACGTATACACCCAAATGGCAGTAATTGTTTTACTTAGACACCTACAGCTTACCCATATGTGACGAGAGGACGTCACAAATAGTTAAATCCATCTTGTAAGCTTCCTAATTCTTAATTTTTTAGAGTTCAACCATATCCTAACTCGTCAATTTTTCTCGTCCGATCACATTCTATTTGCTAATTCACAAAGCTGAAGCCCTACTTTAAAAATCTATGACTTATATTAGAAAGAAAGAAAGAAAAGGCGTTTATTTGGTACTTCACAAAAATTTACAATACCTATTAATATGATTATTACAAAAAGAGAAGAGTACCAAAATGGTCTCCGCTCAGCATCTGTCGTAGTATAACTACGACGCTGGTCCTCCGCGGACACCGTATGAACTAGCTAATACAACTAGGATGACATTATTTACCATAATGACTACTGTTTTCGTTAAAAGTAAAATAATAAAAAAAAAAATACAAGTGCTCAAGTATTATGTCGCATGAAAATCTTTGGACTCACAGATTGATATTGAGACACGAATGAAAATATTCAATTTTAATAATGGTTTAGGCATGTAGAAAGAATGGATGAAAGGAGACTTACGAAAGGTATTTACAAATCAAAGGTGACAGGAAAAGTCGGTAAGGACCGGCCTCGGAGAACATACTGCGACCAAATCGCAGACATATTAAAAAAGGGAGATGTCAGGAGTACCCGTAATCGACGAGCGTGTATGACGAGAGTGATGAGCATAGAGGAAGCGAGGGAAGTCTGTAAGGATCGTAGCAAATGGAAATCCGTAGTCTCTGCCTACCCCTACGGGAAAAAGGCGTGATGGTATGTACCAATATATCATTCGAATGACCGATTTTGTGATCATACTTTTCTTTCGAAAATAGCTCTCTTTATTGTATCGATTCTTATCTGTTAGTTTCTTCACAGGTACGTCGAAGTTCCAGACGATATCCTGTTCGATTCGAAGAAACAACGACCACCCTCACTAGGCCGAGCCCGAATTCGGAGCCCGTGTGTTTTGCCAGCGAACATTCGTCTGACGAACGCGTCGTGAAGACATCGCATAGCTGTGAAGTGTTTGTGGTGCACACGCCAAGGAGAACATTTGAATAAATTAATGACAATCATTTGCTAGGATAAGTGACTATTTCTCATGGAGCAATTACAAAGAGGAGATGCCGTAATAGCGTTTTCTAAGAAAGTATTTGTTCAGCTACACGGGGCGGAAGGCAGACGTGCTGGGTGCTTGGTTTCGGCCGTGGCTCCAACCATGGAGCACGAGCAATGACAAGCTCCGCCCACTTTTGTGTCGGCGAGGCGCCAATGATCACATCACTGCACCATTTCAAACGGCATATCCTCTTTGTAATTGCTCCATGCTATTTCTTGCCATTTGGAGCCCTATTTTTGAAAAGTATGACCCACGTAAAACCGATCATTATCATTTGGCGTAGGTCACATTGTCTATCGACCATGCACACCCTGGTGTCAGAGTTGTTCGGGATCGCCTCTCGGGCCTCTGACGCGGTTCCTATAACGACTACCAAATGGCAGCCCGGACCAACGGCTTAACGTGCCTTCCGAAGCACGGAATCATCTTTATTATCAGACAATCAGGTGATTCAAGCCTGCAAAGTCCTAACCAAACTGAAAACAACTAAACAAAGTATGCTTCCCGCGGGAATCGAACCCACGACCCCCGGGTCGAAGGCGAATGCCTTAACCACTAGACCACGGAGGCAGTTTACCTAAAACTGTTTTTTAAGGGAAAACCGGTAAGTCGAATAGTTTGCGTTCGATATCGAATGATTGTCAATCGTCATAATTGGTGAACGATTTACATTCGATGTAGATATTTTGGGTGAGTTAGAATTTTCAAATATAGAGCTCCTGAAATAAGAGGGCGCCAGTGTATTGTCTAAGTAGGATTTTGTGTGAAAATCGATTAACGATCTACCAAGGCGATTCCAGAATTTTCGATAAAAAGTTTTTTTTCGTAAAAACTGTAAAACTATGATAGAGTCGCAAAATGTAGCGCAGTGGTTAGCCATTGAACAACTCTTGGGTTTTAAATTTACATTTTTAAAATGGAAGGAAAGACTACAGCTTTAGAATTTTTTAAGGACACTGTTCTGTCAGAATTGCCTCTCCTCCCTTATATATCTTTTTTATAAAATTTCAAAAGAAACAAACTCTGAGTTCCAAATTTATTTATATGTAAGTATTTTACTAATTCAAAATGTAATGTACTCGTATGTATATTGAATTCTAGATCATAAGTATTTTTCATGGTTGTAGCAATAGGATAAAATTACTTATTAACTAGGTACCTAGTTAAAGCTAATTTTAAACTTATTAATATTTTTTTTATAATTAAGTAGGCATTTTGGCGTACGGCTGGCGTAATTTTTGAAGACTCCCATGTTATAGTCACAAACCATCATTCCAAAATCGCAGTGTACGATGGAGGAACTTCCTTTTGAAGCGTACTGTACGTGATAACATGGGATCCAAGGTATGGGGATTAAATCCCTGACGATGGCGAGAGGTGCGATGGTAAAAAGTGGCTGTTGGCATCATGTCAAACAATTCCTCCGAGCATAGCCCATTACACAAGCGGTAGAACACGCATAAGGAGGCGAAGTCTCTCCTGAGACTCAAAGGCTCAATACCGCTTGTAATCACGGGATCTTCGGTAATTCTGACAGCGCGTCTCTGTATTGAGTCAAACGGCTTGAGCTGACATTCAGGTGCTCCCGCCCACAGGTGACAACAATATTCCATATCCTACCAAGGTTTGTTTTTTTACTTGATAATTTTGGAAACCTGTGTAGATACAACCGTAAAAACAAATCTTAAAAATTGACAGTTTTCCAATAAATTATTTGTTTAAATTAACATAGTTTTATTTTTAACATATCTTGACTTTCCATACGTTAACTATGAAAAACTGTAAAAAATAGTGTGGGATTTTCTATCGGCTACAGATAGACTAGGTCTAGACCTAGTAGTCTAGTCTGGATCTTACCTAGCTAAGGTGTCAGATGTCTATAGAATTGGAACAGATTATAGAATACTGTTATTTTTTGAAAAGTTTGATTCATAGACATGAGTCAATCATTTCAAAAATAGGGGTCCAGGGGCGCCTGAAAAATATTACTGAATTTTTAATATTAAATGTTTAATAAAAAATAATAATATGAAAATTATTAATATTACGTGAATCGTACGATTTTCATTCAACATGTGAAACATACAAAGTAGTCTCTAGAGCGGTAAAATTTATAACATCGCCTCGGAGTCCAAACTTGGCATAACAACAGAAAAAACGCATAAAAGATCTTGGATTAAATCTATTGAACAAAAAAATGTTTCTACTCAAATGGTCAATCTCATTAAAAAAACAATTCATATAATTTCCGGGTTCTGACAGTACCTACTTCCGGGAAAACGTTAGTTGAATGAAGGAAAAGCTGGAGTCTATTTTTAAAATGTATGACATATATGTCGAATAAAAATCATTCGATATCGAACAAAAATTATTCGACTCGCCGATTTTGCCTGAGTCACACTTTAGGGCTCCTGATTTATCACGGATCTAAAGCTAAAGGGATAGCGCGCGAGCATACAATACGCTGATGGCAGAAAATTTGACCTGAATGCATTTCGTTACCCACCTCTCTCTTTCTAACTCGTGATTTGTTAGGGTGTGAACCTGGGTTTCCATCACAGCACTTGATAACAACCTCAAAAGTTGGGAAAAATTATAAACAGTTACGTAGCAATATAATCTTTATTTTGAGGTAGATTTTTATTAAAAAATGAAAAATAATTATGCTTGTTTTTGATATAGAAATATAAAGCCCAATTATATTAAGCAAATTGACGTTTTTATTTTACTGTATTTCTGACTAGGTAAAAATTTTGAAGTGATGGTAATACTTTGGGAAAACAGGGGTTACTACAGGTCAAATTTTCTGCCATCAGCCTATTGTATGACATTCTGGTTTCCATCTTTACCTTTACTTCCATGTGATTTATATATATTTTTAAATCGGTTACCAGTACGGCCTGGAACCCTATTTTTGAAAATGTGATTCACGCAAAATTGTCCAGTCGATTATATTTTGTTATCTACGAATTAATATAATAATAAACGATTTGGAAGAATCTTTGTGCAATATCGAACGATTTTCATGCGACATATATTTCATACCTACATTTCAAGAATAGGACTCCTGTACCTATCTCATTTCAGGATATGACGAAGTAATTTACTTGCTGTCATGGTCAAGTTTATATTGTGTAAGCACAAAAAGACACTTGTATGAGTTTGGCAATTTATTATTTTGGTCGTAGGGTTACAATATATTTTTTTAACCATTTACGTCCCACTACAGTGCCAAGGTCAACTCAGCACTACTTGAATACCTGAAGGTGGACGCCGAAAACGGGGCAGACCCAGAAAGCATTGTAGCGATGACCTGAAGGATTTCCAAAAACCAAAGTCGGTGGTTGGAGTTGGGTTTGGGTAGAGACACTTGAGGGGGAGACCTTTGCCCAGCAGTGGGATATAAACGGTTAAATTAAAAATCTTATTTTTTAAAATTTCAGTATAATGGTATACTGAAATTAAAAAAATGGCGCGGATATGTTTGGCTTATGAGAACACTTTTTTTCAGGTTCTTTTTATACCTATAGATACATTTATAATCAATTTAATTTTTCAGTCGAATCTGCAATTAGGTCGAATGAAAATCATGCGAAATCGAACGAAAATATATCAATAAAATTGGTAAAATTGGTTGGGTTTCAAAATTCCGGGAGTAAATGGGACATTTTCCGGGAAGGCGCCTATCTCTACCCGCCATACAAAATTCTGCCAGCTAACAAGAAACAGCAAAAAATATAGGTAATCAAAATTTATTAATTAAAAAAATTTAGAAAGAGGTTACCAATATAAATTGTCAAAAAAAAGTTAAGCATATTTAATGCCGTTCTACATTGTTTTAGGTTTTTCTCATAAATACTTTCGACGCGCTTTCACGCCTATGTAAGTCAATATTCGCGCGGTTTCGGAAAACGGGACAATTTGGCGACCCGAAGCTTCTTTCGGGGACACCGGGACAATAAATCGGCGGCGGTCCGTTTGAAAACGGGACGTATGGTCACGTACATGTTAAATCCTAATATCGAATACTAACACTGTTATTGCCCAGTGGATAATTAAAGTGTTTGATTTAGACCCGGAGGTCATAGGTTCGATTTTCATGGAAAGCATAATTTTATTACTTACTAGTTAGATGTTTCTGGTTTGGTCAGGACCTTGCTCACGATTTTCTGACATTAAAGATTATTCTTGCGTCGGACGGCAAGAAAAGAGTCCGAAAGACGGTTCCGAAAAGCTCTGACACCTAAGTGTACAGTCATTGATCATGACGAATGAACTACTGCCCAACTATATTGCTAAGTGTATTGCTGTAGTTTTAGGTTTTCAGACTTCAGATCCATAGCTCTGCCTACCCTGCAAGAGATTGTAAAGTTGTGAACATGGAAGTAGGTAATAGGTAAGTAAAGAAAAATGAATGAATTAAGGGAAAGTGATAAGACCACTGTGGGTGGCTCTGAGGTCTTGAGTTCGATGCTCGGAGATTTTTTATAAATTTGGCTTCTATTATACGTCTGTGGGCTTGCACTTTATTCAAGGTGAGGTGGTAAACATCAATATTCGCCGTCTTTAAAAAAATCTTTAAAAAAATGAGTCTAATGTCATTGTCAATTGTACAGACATACTCTGACAGTGATAGAACAGACCGACAGTGACAGCCAGCTGTTATCTCCCCTTCTATGAAGTTGGTTTGTTGTTAAAAGTTCTGCTAATGAAAATAGTGAAAAATGCTAAAGAGAGGTAAATAATACTCATTCAGATTTTATAAACCTCCATAACATATTATTATTTATATCATATCAACCTCTAATTTGCGTAAAATATGTGTGAGAGTTCAACCGACGCTGTTCATCCACGATTTACCAGATTTAAAAAGCCATGTGTTTCTGGTGGTACAGTATTTACTACAAAAACTTTTGCTTGTCTTTGCTTCCTTCTCCTATTTGATTTGCTGGATTTGTGTGTACGTACATAGGACGTACCTGCGAACTGCGACTTACTTTTTAAAGTTCTGATAAAAGCGACTTATCATCATTCTAAGTTCTGATAAAAGCGACATAACATCATTCCGGGTTATCTACTTGTTTATATTGTCTTTGTAAACATTCATCAGATTAGACTTATAGTTATAATGGCACTAGGAAATATAGTGTAATATGCTAAGATATGAGAACCAGATTAGTTCATAATTCACTGATTCCGAAACTACCTCCATGGTCGTAGGTTCAATTCCCACGGGAAGCATACTTTGTTTAGTTGTTTGGTTAGGACATTGCAGGCTTGAATCACCTGATTGTCTGATAATAAAGATGATTCCGTGCTTCAGAAGGCACATTAAGCCATTAGTCCCGGCTGCCATGAGGTGGTTGTAAAGGAACCAAGTCGGAGGCCGAGAGGTGGTTCCGAACAACTCTGACACTAGGGTGTACATGGTCGATTGACAATGTAACCTACACGAAGTGATAATAATTGATGAATGAGTTTATGTGGAGTTTGCGTGGATGATGATGAACTAATCTGGTTATACACTAATAAACTGCACTCAGTGCGTTGTATAAGATGAGTTGATATCACCAAAACATAAAAACTATTGTCACAACTAAATGCCAGGGTAAGGTCTAATTTTCTATGTGATCACTGATCAACGCTTCAAGCAGCATGATAAAATCACAGTTCTCGTTATTTTTTGTCTAACAATTATCGATATTTTAATTATTTTTTTGCAGGCCTTAAAATAGCTTTAGTACAGTTGTCAGTGGGCCCAGATAAATCTAAGAATGTGTCGAGGGCAGTCAGCGAAATACACAAGGCCAAAGAGAAGGGGGCCCAGGTGGTCGCCCTGCCTGAATGTTTCAACTCCCCTTATGGGACCAGTAAGTAGTTATATACAATATTTAATTTCTGTTCTTATGGTGCAATCAAGAGTTTTTACTTACTTACATATAAGAAGTGTTTATTTATCCATGGTGGGTTATATGGACAATCGCCCCTGTATACCATGGTGTCAGGCAGGGATCAACAGCTAAACATGTCCTATGAGCATATAATATCTTTGTTGTCAGAAAATCAGTTGATTCAAACTTGTAATGTCATTGCATGCATTTATAATAGTAGTATGGATATGAATATCAGTATGGAAGTATTAGAAAAATATTTTATATTTGACCATCAATACAATACAATATCTCTATATTGCTATACATTTTTATTGCCCATATTCCAATAAATACAGTGTACATTATATTAACGGTGCTTAAAAATTATGGAGAAAAGGCGGACTCATTGCTTAACAATCTCTTCCAGCCTACCTTTATGTAGTGTCACAAAATGTATAGTAGAAATCAAATCAATGAAATCTTTTACAGAATTCTTCGAAGAGTACGCAGAGGAAGTGCCAGCCGGTGAGACATGCCGGGCTCTGTCCCGAGCAGCAGCCGAGGCTGGTGTGTGTGTTGTGGGGGGCACTGTCCCTGAGCGGTACGGAGGCAAGCTGTACAACTCGTGTACTGTGTGGGACGCTCGGGGCAAGCTTCTTGCACATCATAGGAAGGTTGGGCTTTTGGAGAACCTTATTTGCTTTATTTATGTACACCCTCGGGGACTTACCCCTAGAGGGCGCGTCCCCGGGCGGATGAAAGAATTTTTAGTGATTTTTATAATTAATAATAGGCAATTTAGCATCACATAATCAAATACTAATAACTAATATATTTTCTTAACGTATGAACAAAGGAATTTGTAACGATTTACGATGACGAACGTTTGAATCACTATCGAAAAACTTTCGTGAGCATTTAGTATGGGCACTTGAACAGCGCCTCTAGTGTGCGTAATTGGAACTAGTTTTCGAAGCACAAATATTTATCCTTTCATCTGTCGCGGCCATTTTACATAAAATGGCGCATCTGTCAAGCTATTTTTTTTTTTGGGGGGGGGCTACTTCCTGTTACTCATTAAAAATAAGATTTCCAAGAAATTTTGTATGAAGGTTATATTAAAAGCATAAATTGCTATAATTGTCATTAAATAAGCTATCAGATTATGTACAATTGTATATAGTTTTACATTGAGTTAAATTACCAATTAAAAGGTGAAAGTAGAGAAAGAGTCACTTTCTCCAGTTTACTTTATTAAATGTTAAATAATTATGAATTAAAAACCTTTATTACAAGTTATATTTATTTTATTTATAGGAAGAACAATTATTTAATAATAATAATTCAAAACAAGATAAAAAAATGCAGGTTTACATACAAAAATACTTTGTAAAAGAAACACGCCATATTCTGGCGTCTTGACAGATAGGGAAACCTCCCTACCTGTACAGGTAAATACCTATCTGTCAAGACGCCAGAATATGGCGTTTTTGAATTTATGCAATTTTTGTTTTTTATCTTACACATTATTAAATCTAATTTAGAAAAAAACTATTGTTATTACGTATGTAGAAATGTATGTTAATCATGTTACAAAAGGAAGTTTGAAATCACTAGAACTTTTTTTCGTTAGAATCAAATCAAGAAGTACGAACATCACTACCGAAGTGACAGCCAATGTTTTTTAAATTTAAAAATTTACATCGAAATCATTATCTAATATACATTAAAACAATTATAAAATGTTTAAACATACACATTTATGTTTATTATCTAGAAAAACAACGAGAAACCACTTAATGAATTAGTTTTGCGGGCACAATACTGTAGGACGAGCGACTCGCTAATGCTGAGTGAAAGAGTGGGAATGCCCTGTGCCTGCTCAGCCTTGAATTGTGTTGTTGAACCTTTAGACTGGACTTATAATGCATCCTTGTTTTACTCGCTTCATTTTGGTAAAGTTCGAGAGAGATAAGAATAACATAACCATACTAAATTGGTCTCTTAAGTGGCACTTGTAATATGACACCATATTATGGCGTCAGACAGGTGTGCAAAATTTTTTGCACACCAGAATATGGCGTCGTGACAGATGAAGGGAGTTTCGAATCGTCTTCGTATCGAATAGGTAACGTAACTTTAAGCCGTTTGTATGAAGATAGCGAGCACGAATACTTAAAATTACGTATGGTATCGTAATTGTCAAAGGCTGGCTTGCGAGTTTCTCGCAAGTTTATTGAAAGCTATAAAGAATAGAAGTATAAATTGTATTTTTCTGATGTAATATTATTGGAACGAAGTTTCTTATCGCGCGTTGCGAAAGGGGGCTAGACGGAAAAAATTAAGACCAAAAGTTGTAACGACACTTTTTGCTATAGTTGTAAGCCGTGCGGCGTGCGCGTGTTTCGCTCTCTCTCTCTCTCTCTCTCATAGAAAGCAAGCCAGTTATTTTCGTTTCGTCTTTCTATTTCGCATTGAACAGTGTGGTGTTCAACAAAACTTCGTTCCATACGGGTGTCCCTAGACACCTCACCCCTTTTTTTTAGTTCAAAACCTGCCTTGAAACAACAAACCCTTCATTTTTCGTAATAGTAGAGAGTTAACAAAGAATTTTTGATGGTTCCCAGATGCATCTGTTCGACATCGACGTGCCCAACAAGATAACATTCAAGGAATCCGACGTGCTTTCTCCCGGAGACCAGATTACCACCTTCGATTACGAAGGAGTGAGGATTGGGATCGGCATCTGTTATGACGTGCGGTTTGGGGAGTTGGCGCATCTCATGGCTAATAAGGGTAAAAATCTTCCCGTAATAAAAGAAGAGATTGCTTAGTTTTATTTTATACATTCGATGACCAACAGCAAATTTACGCAGAGTTTAAAAAAGTCAACGTCAAGCCAAGGTCTTCAATTAAGTCAATAAATTAAAAAACAGTACAAAACAGGACTCGGGGATGTCAAGTACACTAAAAAAATATAAAAAATCAAATGGTGCCTGGTCTCCCCTGTCTAGGTCACGCCACAAGCAAAGTTACCTGGTCGAGTTCTTAGCAGTAAGTCTGCCTTTGCTCCATATTATTATATAAAAAATGTTGTAATATCATTTTGTGATTTCCTAGATGTGGGCAATAAAGATAATTAATAATTATATTGTCTAGATAGAAGGCAATGGAAGAGTTGGAGGAGGCCTTTGCCAAGAGGCACACTGGGCTCAGGGATATTCTGTGATGATAAAAGAAAGAAAAAATACAGAGCTCAGGATGAGAGGCTTATAGATAGATAGATATTGTCTTCTTAGAAGATTCTCCCGTACAACCCCTTCCATCATGTTCCACCTACACGGCCGGTGATGTCTCGTAGAGGGGAGCATCGAGGTGGCCCATGTGATTACCTCTCCTCTCTTTCCTAATTTGTTGTATACTTGAAAACTACTTATAAATGTATTTTTATTTATATATGTATATTTTTTTTAAATATTTGATTGTATGTGGTATTACATAGTATTGTTTACGTAGATTTGTATGTACATGTTATACGTATGTGATATATATATATATATATTTCATCGGTGCAGGTGGATTTGGCATACCTACCAGAGTGCAACTTTTGCATGGCTTACGATATTTCCATATCTTTGTCTATATGTGGCTACCAAACCTTTGTTTTTGTGTTATTTGTATTTTGGTAAGTCTGTAAGGATCGTAGCAAATGGAAATCCGTAGTCTCTGCCTACCCCGACGGGAAAAAGGCGTGATGGTATTTATGTATGTATTTTGGTGCAATAAAGTGTATTTGTATTGTATTGTACTGTCATCGTCCCTTCTTTTGACTGCCCTTCAACGGAGCGGTCGTGTTACCTACCTAGCATTCAATATTGTTTTGGATCCTTTGAGTTCAAATTAAATAACGGATGATATTTGTATTGTATTTTATAAAAATATCATATTCTCATCCAGTTTTCTAAGAGTATTGTAAAAGTAGATTTTATCATCTATCAGAAAGAAAGGAAAGCTTTTGGGTTTGTAATAACCAATAAACTTAAAGTGTTGAGGAGGGATGGAGTTTATTATATAGGAGAAAAAGTCGGAAATATCTTTCAGAATCATCTAGGTGTGTTGGTTATTGGTTACATTTTTCACGCAGTTATAAATATTGAAGTATTCTAAGCAATAAAATCGTGAATCAAGCTCAATCCTCTTATGTATAAAAAACTTTTATTGTCATTACTCTCTGAATAAGACTCACTGTAAAGGTAGATTATGCGACCTGTATGTTGTTATTCACCTTGTATGCTTGCTGAGTTATTTTGTACTTACCCTTGCACACTTTCTTTATAATTTCCCTCTTGTAATTATTTTATAAATACTTGTTTCTTTAATCTCTGGATAACGTGGTTGGTTACAGAATTGTTACATTTACATATTGTTTATTTTATACACTGTCAACATATATTTTGTATATGTTAATACCATTACTGACGACCAACCCAAGGTATATCGCTCTCGCCGTCGCATTAAACACGCAATCATTACGAAAGCATACTGAACTCCTCAATATATTGTTCGCAGGCTGCTCGCTACTAATCTACCCCGGAGCGTTCAATATGACTACGGGTCCCAAACACTGGGAACTGCTCGCTAGAGCGCGTGCAACCGACCAACAGCTGTGGGTGGCGCTAGTGAGCCCCGCCCGGGATGAAACTGCTGGTTATGTAGCCTGGGGGCACTCTGTGGTTGTCAACCCTTGGGCTGAAGTCGTAGGACAATTGGACGAGAAACCTGGCGCTTTGATTGTGGATATAGGTATGTTTTAAATGCAGATATAGGGATTTTTCAGGTGAAATAGAATTCACTAGTTGGCGCTAGTGAGCTTCTGGAGATGAAACTGCTGGTTACGTAGTCTGGGGACACTCTGTGGTTGTCAATCCTTGTGCCGAAGTTGTAAAACAATTGGACGAAAAACCTGGGTCTTTTATTGTGGACTAGCTTTTCCCCGCAGCTCCGCCTGCGTCAAAAAGTAGCCTATGTTTGACCCCGGGTCTTCAACTACATTCGTACCAAATTTCATCAAAATCCTTCAGCGGTTTGGCCGTAAAAGCGTAACAGACAGACAGACAGACAGAAAGACAGACAGACTTTCGCATTTATAATATTAATATGGAAGTATGGATGTGAGCTGCACGAGAAATCCAACAGTGTTATTCTTGAAATGTATGTGTAACTCGTATGTCGAATGATAATTATTTGAGTCACCTGTCGAGCGAAAATCATTCAACACACCGGTTTTGTGTGAGTACATACATTTCAAAAATAAGGCTCCAGAACATAAGTCAATATAATGTTGGTATGTACTTTTAATTAATAAATATGCGAATATTGCAATCAAATAATATGAAATAAAATTAGCGACAAATACGCCAGTTGGATGACAAACCAGGAACAAAAATAATATGAACTAACTTTTTTTTTAGATTTCTCGAAAGTGGAAGAAGTTCGAAGCCAAATACCAATAAGGTCGCAGAGAAGAACCGATGTATATGACACAATTGAAAAGAAATAGCATTCCACAATAGAAAATAATAATATATTTTATTTCCACTCGGGGTTAAAAAATGAAGGATAACTTTACAACATTTACAATAGAAAAATGTTCAAAGAGATCAGGTGCGTTACCATGGTCTCTTAATTTCACAATACGAGCGAAAAGGCGAGATGTAGGTAACGCTTACTCACTCTTATTAGGTTGGAATTAACCCCCCTGACCCCGATTGTACCTATCTTATTAGTACAAAGGCACAAAGTGAAACATCAGAGGACCAACTGTTAAATATGATTGATATGATGTTCATATTTAACCAGTAGAGGGGTTTAAATAGATGGTTGCCATAATTTAAATCAATGCACGTGAAAGTGCAATATTATCACAGAATGCTACTCACGCGATCATGTTTTATTTCTGAGTTGATATGAAAGCAATTAAAAACGTCTAACTAAAATATCATGATTGATTTCATGTTTTATTATGGAGCGTGTACGTTGTCATTTACAACAGTGAGGTTTTAACTTTTTAAATTGAGTACCTACACGCTTAATAAACTTGGAAATACCTAAAAATGTTTGGCTGCTGATTTCCTTTTGTATGTTTACAATGTAAAAATATGAGATGATGTAGTACCGAAGTAATTTAATTCCTTATTTTGCTCTTAATAATGATATTAAAGTCTGAACTTGATTAAAAACTGTAATACATACAGCAATAATTGTAGATATTTTATTTATTGATATTATTATAATATATTTCTCATTTAAACGTTATTTGTTACCTACACATAATTTTATACGATATTAATAAATATTGTAAAAAAGTTTTTGCATGTTTTGTTTCAGTGGACATAGTCCGCTAAACCCTTTTAGCGTACCCTGGGCTCTGAGGCAATCAGCCAAGGATGCAACCGGAAAGGCGCTAAGATGAGTAGTAATAATAGTAGTCCGCTAAACCCTTTTGTTTAAGTATAAAGCCTTCATTTGAGATAATAATCCATCGTTATTAAGCTCACACACTCAAAAAAAAACACAAATTTTGTAAAATAAAATACAGCGCCGATAGGCCGACTGCTTTTCACAGCTTTTCGCCAAAAGTCCTAACTTGACTAAACAACTTTGTTTATTAAGGCAGTTCGCACACGATCTATGCGATTCGTGAGACGACGCGACTGCGTTGTAACTTGAGTCGCGTCGCGTAAGATGTATGATTTGACAGGGTAACGTCGCACGAGTCGCGTCGCGTTGTATGCTGATTTTGTATGAAAGATACTCTCGTGCGACTCGTAGTATACTCAAGTTTCATTGGAATAGCGCCGTGTGTGAACTGCCTAAGTTCTACTTGTTATTGGCTGAATGCGAAAGTAAAAGCCAAATTGAAACAGAAAAAAACAGTTTTTCATCTATCTGACGTTAGCAGCTGACTGACAATGACAGAAGGTGATTCACCATGCGTTAGTCATTTGTTTGACGTTTTCCTAAATCCATCCATCAAAAACAAAAAAGCGAGCTTTCGAAATGGCAGATCCCAGGATTCGGCAAATTAAAATAAAAACTGGCGTCGTCAAGCGCATCGCTAAGGAGAAAGTGGTTTACGAAAAGGAGGCGGAGCTGCAGAAAAATAGAATACAAAAGTTGAAAGACCAGGGCCAAGACGAACACAATATTCGAAAGCAGGAGGAGGTCTTGCAAGAGTCCCTAATGATGGTACCTGACTGCCAGCGGCGGTAATTAAACATCATTAATTCCATACATGGGATTCCTATAAAAACTATTTTCATCAGTATTTTTCCTGTACTTTGTTTTATTTGTTTGCAAATAGGAACAGATGCTTTGAGGTTATGATTGTTGCTAAAATTCTGATTCGCGTCAGTTTGAACGGTCCTAAATCTGCAAAGTTTTCAAGGTTAAAGTATACTTGTAATCTGAAAGAGAAATACCTAAATACCTTTTGTTTGGCAGGCCAGTGACATTTCAGAATAATTTGGAGTCAGTAATTGGCATGACTCAGTATTGGTGACTAACCAATTTTATATTTGTAGTCCATTGTTCTCTTTGTCCTTTTAGGTTTAACTAAGAGTCTAAAATTGCGACAAACTAATAAAATTGTAAATAAAAATGTCTCATAAGATTTTCATTATCTAACAAAAAAAATGTAAAGTTTCATAGTATAATTTGAATTCCAGGTTAGTAAAAGCATATGCAGACTTGAAAACCACATTAGAAACGGAACAAGATCTGAAGGAACACGAAGATTACCTCACAGCAGAGCAAGTACTAAAAGAGGCATCCTCCGAATTGCCAGAGGCTGCCATATAATCAATACCAATTAGATTTATATTATATTTTGCTACTTTTATATATTTCTAACAATCATGTCTTACAATCAAAATTATTCCAATTTTCGACCTAATTTTACATTCCACCATAATGTCCCACCCCCAAATTTCGTTCCACCACCTTTTCCACCTCCATTTTATATTCCTCCTGCCCCGAAACCGCAGCAAACTGATCAAGAGTTTGTCAAAAGTTTTGAGAAAAAAATGTCCCCGATTACAATCAAAATGAAGCCAAATATCTCAATATCAGAAACACGTGAGAAGATACGAAATATGCTTATGATACTCGAAGCTATTAAAGATAAAGAGAAATATCTTTCCGAAAATATAAATATCATATCTGATGAAGAATGGAGGAAGACTGTTGAGTTTGTTGAAAGTAAAAAGAATTATATAGTAAAGGAGTCTTTGCCTAGTATTACCAATATGCATGTAGATTTGTTAAGGAAGCTTATTGCGAAGCGGTCAGCTAAAAGGTTACGTATGAAAAGGATTTGTTTGGAGCGCAAGAGGGAGAAAGAAGATCTAATAAAGAAATCGGAAGAAAGATCAAGGAAAATTGATGAGAATCTGCAGAAGATTAAAGATGACATCAATAAAATTAAACAGGTAAAGTTAAACCAGCTAATTGTAATTTTTTTGTTAAATTTTTTGTTGTGTAAACTTAATTTCAGTTTTTAGATTATTTGCTACAAAAGCATTTAATGGTGCTATATATGGCTGCACTTGTTATTAAAATGATGTGACTGCTACCTGACCTCTGTAATTTTACAGGGAAGTCAGGAAAAAGGGATTTTATTCTGGGTGTCTATGCCAATATAGTTAATAGCCAATACTGTAAAATTTTTAGATTTCCTTAATGCATCGGAAATGTACAGCTACAACCAACAGCTAAATGTGCTTTCCAAAGGACAGAAGCTCAAAAAAATGCCATTAATAAAGTACTAGAAAGTATCAAGCTCGTTTTGAGGTTAATTTCTTTTCCAGGAAGAGGAAGCCAAGCTTCAAGCAGACATGGTGCTGAAAGAGGTTCTACGCAAGAAGACGGATGCCAAGAAGTGTCTAGTGAAGTTGGATGCTCTGTTGAAACTGCGCAAGGCTCGGGAGAACACCGCTAAAGGCCGAGGGGAGGTGGTGTCGGAGTGGGACGCTTCTGTGTTCGCTGATAAAACTGGTTTGTACTTTATTACTGATTGATGTTAAGATTGTGAAGTCAAATGCCATGGAAATAGTGAAGGGTGCGAAGTTGGTCATTATTTACGAGGTGGTATATAGGCATGAGAAAGGCGAATAGTTGATGCAGATATCAAAACATTTCTTCACATTAACTTTTGTTGGTACACTTTAAGCACTTTTCACATTTAGAAACACCATAAGAGTAAAATTGGGCATGTGTGTTTGTAAATACATTGCTATGTATCTTCAAACACATATATAAGTAGTTCTTGGTTTTGTATTAAAGATTTAAGTTCGATTTTCACCTGGATTACTTTATCTGGCGGAATCAAATCTAGGTATTCTTCCCTAAATTAAATCAACATATGTTATTAATAGTAAATTGAATACAATAACTATTAATAACCACTGATATAGACAGAGCAGGCCCTGATAGTAATTTTTATAGCAATGGGTTTTATGGCCATGGATACAAGTCCTTTATAGCCCTTCTTAATTTACACAAATTAATATTTGAGGTCCAATCCAGCTAATATTCACTAAAATAAATAAAAATATGAAATTTAGTGTTGACTTATCATTTGGAAGCTAAAATGGTGTAATTAGTTGGTTTGAGACTTAAAATCCTATTGGCTTTCCTTTTTAAAAACAATGTACCGTAACCATGGAAACCATTACCATACAAGTGCCATTATAATATAAACAATGTGTTGTTTACAACCCCCATTAATGGCCTATTTACAATGAAATAAAAGGCACTTTATGAGCGAATGTGTTGAAAACATATTTTTCAGTTTAGTTAATAGTGGCGTGATGCAGGCGGTAAACAACGAAATAACTTTAAAACTAACGCACTGACTTAAAACATAAAATTACAGTATTAAGTGCGTACGTCCTTGTACTTTACACATGTTTTACATCACCTAATTGTCTGATTATAATGTTCTGTGCTTCGAAAGGCATGTTAAGCTGTGGCCGCTGTGGCACACCTCGGGCACTCCATACAGCAGCGCCGAGATTACTACTACTACGATTCGGTCGTGTACGCACGCGCGTCAATGTGTGCGTTACTTATAGGGTTGGTTATTTATCGTGTCAGCGTTATAGTTGTCCGTCGCGGCCGCGCGCCGAAGTGTCATCCTTGCATTGTTTTGCTCTTGATTTTTATCCTCAATCGCGGCGAGGTGCGGTATCTGTTTCGGATGGAAGGGTGTGAGAGTCAGTTCTGTACCGCTAGTACTATTTATAATTCTGTAGCTGTGGGTCCCAGCTGCCAGTTGGTTGGGAAGGGGCGGTTCCGAAACAACTCTGCGGCCCTATTTGTATGCATGACATATCTTTAGATTCGTATACCGAATGAAAATTGTTCAACTCACCTAATATGACGAATTGAATATTATTGTTTTTTCATGCTTGTGTATGTAAATTATTTGTTTTATTTTGTACAATAAAGATATTACAAACAAACGAATAAAAATCATTCGATATCAAACTAAAAACATTTGATGTACTAATTTTGTGCGAGTTACGGTTTTGAAAAAAAGCACTCCTGATGCTGATTAGAATTTGTTCTTTCTAGAAAAACTCAAAGCTATCTGGTCTCAAAAACTGTCCGAATACGACAAGGAAGAAACTGAACTGCGCAACAAGTTAAAACAAGAGTTGAGCGAACAGCCCACGCTAGCCAGCCAGCGGGAAACACAGCTTATTGAAAACTTGTCAGAGTGGAGACAATGTTTGTTTGGAGTTGATGGGTTGCCGCAAGTGGACTTTGGCGGGGATATCGCCAGTTTTGTAGCTGTCAGGTATGTACTTATAATTTACCTCAGACTGCTCATGAGGCCTATTTTTGAAATCTATCACATTATGTCGAAGAAAAATCGTTTGATATCGAATAAAAAACATTTGCTATCAAACTAAACTTCGACGAAAATAAAATTTATTAGTTAATAAGTTAGTGTTACAATTTAAAGTGGTCGGGGATCCCTTTTAGGTAAGATGCCTATTCCAGGGGTGTCCACTCTTTCGTACTAAAGATAACTTAAGTACCTAATATAATTAAGTAAGCTTTTTGTTTTATATGGCGAAAACACGGGTGCATTTCAATTGCTTTATTGACACTGTGCAAATGTTGAATTATTTATCTAAACCGATTTAGGTAGAAAAAAAAAGAAAAAACAGAATAAGAAAAATAAAATAGAATAAAGAGCATTTCCATTGGTAAACAGTATTCAATAGAAAGAACATAATTAAAAATAAAACCCCTATTTCAAGCACATCGTAGCGCTTTCCCGGTTGCTTTCTCAAATCTCTTGGGAAATCATAGTGCACTCGCAATGTAGGTAGCACTCCAGGTGGCTTACTACCATCTCTTATTTCCATCCAAATACGAGCGAGTAAACAGTATTGTGCCCTCTCGCTTACTCACTTGCAATTGGATGGAAATAAGAGATTTACATGCTAGATTTTGTTTGATAAATCTAGAAATTGTATTTTTTTACTTTGGCATAAAATATTTTGTCGGGTTGTCCATTCATAACAGACTGTGACTTCGCACATCACATCTGAACATAATAAATTAATTGTCCCGTTTTTTTTCATTCATGTGACATGGTCACCCTAACTAAACCAGCGAACTCATATAGAAAATCAAAATGTAATTTTTTTTAATATACCTGATGTATACTGGACAGTAACTTCATCAAGCACTGTGTAAGGCAGCATATCTTTTAAAGCATAAATAGTTTCTTACTAACATAGGTATAAGTTTAATTGTTACTAACCCTTGATGGACTTATGGTCTGAAATAAAAGATTTTATTTTTTTTGTTATTACTAGATTAGGTATTACTATTAAATGATACTGTATTTAAAATTAAATTACGTCACTATCTCAGTTCAGTACGGTCGATTATTTATTCGTAGACCGTCAGGATTGAGGAGCCACAATCAAACCGTATCTATTTTTATTTCGGCAGTACAGCGTTCATATTTTTTGCATCTTAAAAAGTATTACAAAATGATATAAAAAAAAAACAGTCATTGAAAGGGAAGGACCCTTTCAATGACTGTTACATACGTTGCCAGATGGCTCCTCAATTGTGAAGTCAGGTCTGAGGAACCACCTTTAAATGGCCATAACTTTTTGTATATTTTACTACAAATTCAAAAATTACGCCCGCATAATGTTTCAATTAAAAATCTGATGAGGCTCCTTAATCCTTACGGATAATTCATGCATATGGTTAACATTCAAAACGGGAAATATTAATTTCAGATCAAAATGGGACCAGTTTGTGAACAGTGAAGGATCACCAATGCCAGTTGGATGGGTTCTGCCGTCTATGAAGACCTAATTTGAACCACTATCCTAATATAAAACATTTCAAGTTTCTGTTTTTTTCGATACTGGCAACATATTTTTAAAAGCCTATTGTGGCACATGAGAATACTTACAAAATCATACCTCTGTTTGTTTGTTTATGCTCATGTGCTTGTACGATTGAAGAACATCATGTACTATTGAACATTTTATTTATCAAAAGCTTTTGATTTGTTACTTACATATAATTTTTTAAAGAGTTTTGTATAAAAATTGGTTGTTTTGCTTCGTACACCGGCCTTGCTGCACGTGGTTTTACAATGAAATGCATTTACAGTGCTTATTGCGAATATAAGTTTTATAATAAATACAATGTATTTTATTGTTTCAATAACAAATTAATATCCCTATGTGCCTTCTGCGACAAAAAATAATCGCAGGAGTAAAGTGAACAAAATATTTCATTAGATATTTGGAACGATCTGTGTCACAGAAACTATTAGCTACAGCATAGCTGTGCCCGAGTTTTTCTTTTTCGTTTGAACCACTCGTATTCCTGCGCAAGCCTTTCAAAAGCTCGTGGAGCAAACTTAGTTATCACATGTGGATTTACCAATATCCATGAGTGGGATCATCCTTTCTTTTCCGAAAGGGTCCCATCGGTAGGACTATGGAAAAAAACCTATAACAGTGGACCCATTTGCTTGTGAAACCATCGAATATAATTTTAACTCTAGTATCGTGTTTCTGTGATATCATTGAATTATAGTGTTGCGCAAATCATCGTAGGCATTGCTTATAGAACTTCTTGTTTGCTTCTACTGAACCTCTGGCACACGACTTCAGAGCAAAACAAAATGGCCGAAGTGCGGCTCGAGAGTAGCCGCACTTCGGTCATTAGCCGTAACATTCATCCATTTCAGCAGCTATCCATACTAATATTATAAATGCGAAGTCTGTCTGTCTGGCTTTGACGCCCAAACAACGCATTTTGATGAAATTTGTTATGAATATAGTTGAAGACCCGGGGTCAAACATAGCGTACTTTTTGACGCAGGCAGAAAAAAGCTAGTATAAAATAAAAGGAGTAAAATAAAATTAATAAATCTCAGCATATTCAAGTCTTTTATTTGTCCATTAATCTGGATATCCGTAGAAATTACATGTAAAAACACGACACGACTCGCTTACCGTTATCTAGTAGCCATTTCATACCCTTTGATCGTCACTGGCCACTTTTATAAGTCTTATCAATTATAAAACGAAACTAGAGAAATCGCTCCCTCTCACTCGCACAATAAACGCAATTATAATGAGCAAGTGGGACGGAACGACTTCCATATACAATTATACACTTTGAACATTAATTAGATTTTACATAGTGAATACTTAAGGAAATTCATTTGAATTTATAATTGTAAGATCGGAGCTTAGTATTGTAACATCAATACATATAGTTTCTGAAAATGTTGTGACCATAAACTTTAGGAATTTGTCATTTTACAAAGTTGTCATTCTCAGCCTGAGGGGGCATAAGGGCTCTATCTACCATGAGATAGTTTCAAAACAATCATCAGCGACTAACACTCGTATTCTTAAACATAACCTTATGAACAACCTTCACTCAAACTCATTGGAGGGCGCCTCAAGGAACTCCTTGAATTTTCCTTGAAAACGATATTCTTAGTTGGTTGCTTGAGCAAACTCCAATGAGAAACGTCACAGGTTATAATAACAATTCTTAGTACAAAAATTGAAAATTACAAAAGAATAGAGTAAAAAATAAAATGAAGTAACGGATACCCAGGCATAAAGTGGCCAAAAAACTGATTTTTAACTACTTTATTTTATTTCAAGAACGCCTCAAGGTACCTCTCGACCAACCTTATATTTGACAGTTCGATACTCACCTCCAAGAGGAATCTTCTTAAGTTAAGAAAGCTAGTGACGACTAATCATACCAGTGAGTTGCAGTAAGGTTGAGTTGAGTTTGAGCAAACGTTTGAGAATATGGGGGTAAGTTCAAGTCCTCATTCATTTAGTAACTTTTCAATCCACCAGGGGCGCTTTGCAAATTTGACATACAAAATGGCTGGAGTAAGGAAAGCGAATAATATTCTCATTGTAGAGGCACTCAGCTATATACAATTTTTTGTTTTTATGAGCGTAAATGGGAACGGGTTGTGCAATGAATAGGCTAGTTTCCTAAAAAAATATAATTAGTCCGTCAGTTAAATAATCAAATTTTTCTTTTGAAAATTAAACAAAGAATGGTAAAGATATGACGCGTTAAAGTACCGTGTATATATACGTGACGTCACGAGCCCCCACTCCTGAAGTTTGATGCGTTATATCTTTATAATTTATCGCTCAATTGACAAAAGAAAAAATACGTCACTAATAATATGTTGATTCCCTAAAAGACTGATTAATTTTGATGTTACTCTTTTGACCCTGGAAACTAGCCTATTTTGTACTTTATGACAATAAAAACAAAGCACTCTCGCAAAATTTCTATTTTTGTTCTCATAAATTTACCTCAGCATTTGAGAAATTGCTCAAAGATATTTTACGTGGGGACAGTGACGATCAAAGGGCTTAGTCAATATATACGTAAGTAATAGGTACTAATTTTAATGAATCCCGCTATAGTAAGTTTCGTACCACTAAACTTAAGGCTCGTAGTAACATGGTCTTTGATTTATTTTAAAATGCTTCAAGTTTAAATTAAATAAAAACAAATTATACATAGATGGCGCTAGCGAGACTTGGGATCATGAACCCTATTTCGAAATGTATGACTCGCGCAAAATATGTGAATTGAATGATTTTCATTTGTCATAATCGTTGAGTCGAACCATTTTCATTCGACATTATATGTCATACATTTCAGAAATACGGCTCTAGGACTGTCAAAATGGCACAAAATTATCTAAATTTGACAGCCACAATTGTCAAATCGTTAACCAACTGTCAGTATCATGGAGTAATTATAAAGGGGAGATGCCGTTTGAAATGGCGCAGTGACGTACTCATTGGCGCCTCGCCGACACTGCAGTGGGCGGAGCTTGTCGTTGCTCGTGCTCTATGATTGGAGCCACGGCCGAAACCAAGCAATCCGCACGTCTGCCTTCCGCCCCGTGTAGCCTCACAAACGCTTTCTTACAAAACGCTTATTAAGGCATCTCCTCTTTATAATTACTCCATGGTCAGTATTGATCTAATTGACGCCTTGCATTATTTTTGTCCACGCCAATGAAAAAACTTGACATTTTATTTAATATGACATTATCATAAGACCACGTTCCAAAGATTGACTAAGTTGAAACGAGACGGCAAACACTAGCTGTCTCTGTCTCGCTCAAGTCAAACAATGAGGTAATACGGCATTTTGAAATGAGTGAATTAGCGAGACGAACAGACGATTGCAATGAAAACTATCATTGAAAGTAAAAGCTTTGCAACTGAATTATTAATACAAACTCACGTTGGTATGGAGAATATGTATAGTTAAAATTAAATCAGGTCTTGCATTACCGTTAAAAATCTAGTAACGTTATCTATTCGAGGCAACTTAAAGGATATTTGTTTTCATATAATTTTAACGATTGCCAAAGTATGCTACCAACTTTTTCACGTTATTTATCGGTACTTACAAAGTCAAATTAGCAACGGTAACAAGTCCTGATTAAAATGCTATTATAGAGATATGTGTATTCAGATGTCTGCATTACGATCGCCTGCTTAAGTTTTACTCTTCAAGTTGGGTCTGTTTTAATTTACAGCACTTTTTTAAATATATGTATGTTGATCAGTAAAGTATGTGTTTTAAAGGTTCGAATTAAAACGTATTTGCTACTTCTATGCAGAGATTTTTCGAGTAATAAAACGGGTGTTGTAAATTGGTACTAAACCTCACGTCGTCACAAATAAATTCCATAATCAGGGCTTGTTACCGTTAATACTCTATAAGTAACGTAACCCCATAATCTTAGAACAACGATATTGCAGGTATCCTTAAAATAGTGCGAAACGTTACTCTATTGGTAACGTTAATTTCCATATTTTAACGGTATAACAAGCCCTAATACAATAAATCATATCAAATAACTGTACACTACGCCAAGCTAATGGTTGAATCGAATTTAAAACCAACCTAGCAACTTCCCTAGCCTTTAAAATTTTATATTTTCATATCTAATTCTAGCTCCAAATGAGCTGATAATTATATATATTTATTTACATCCATCTTTCTAGATCGAATCAATACTTCATTACCGCATATATGTATCATATTTTTTTTAAACCGCAAAATTCTACAATTGTCAATGCCGAATACAACTACCATATAACACTCATTTATAATTAAAATCCAAATGAGAAATCACAACAAAATACACCAAACGAATAATCACAAAAATATTATTTACATATTTATTGCAATCGAATTGTCTAATAATTAATCATCTGGTGCGACTTGAAAAGTGCCTAATATTGAAATACCCGCATGTTTATGAGATAATAACACGTGATTGTAATCACTGCGGTTGTAACACGGTTGAAACGTCGGTTTAAATACGCTCTTGATCCTGTAATTTTATTTCGCAACGGTGTTTCATAATACATGTATGTCCGTCTGTGTGTCTACTGCCAGATAATTACTTCTCAAGAGAGATAAGTTAATCTAAGATCTTAATTCTTCGCAGTGATGTTTTTAATGGTATATATGTATGTGTCACTTTTAATCATAATAATATTATAAATGTCAAAGTGTGTTTGTTTGTTTGTCCTTCCTTCAAGCCCTAACTAAGCAACCAATCGACTTGATTTTCGGCATAGAGTTAGTTGAAAGGATGGAGAGTAACATAGGCTACTTTTGGTCCTGGGAAAACATCATGTTTCCAAAGGAGGTTTACACGCGGGCCAAGCCGCGGGCACAGCTAGTTTCCAATAAACCAGGCCGGAGTCCTATTTTTAAAATGTATGAGTTACGCAAAATTAGCGACTAATGATTTTCATTCGACATAGACATTGAGCCGAACAATTGCCATTCGTCCGGTTTTGAATCATACATTTCAAAAAAAGCTCCAATTAAAAGTTCTAACACGCTTTATTTAAATAACATATTTTCTATCTGTCTATTGCCAAAGACCAGCGTAATTTCCGATCAAAGGAGCAGGTAA
Source organism: Euzophera pinguis (assembly GCA_947363495.1). NCBI lineage: Eukaryota > Metazoa > Arthropoda > Insecta > Lepidoptera > Pyralidae > Euzophera > Euzophera pinguis. The sequence continues at coordinate 1,495,002 of OX376168.1, read as the reverse complement.
CGGTCCTCCTGCCGTAAATATCCTGGTTCCCGAGTCGTCATAGCAGTGAGTGTAGATGGCTGGCACGTATTTCACCTGGTTGAAACCGTCGGCTTCTTCGTCTGGGAACTGAGGGTGAAAAACATACAAATTGCTCATAGCCCGACCAGGAAAATAAACACCCTGCATTGGCGTCGCTACTGATCGCCTTTAGGTGGCAACATGTTGTATGTGTCATGTCAACAACTAAATTGACAATGTCATTTAGTGAAATAGAAATCAATCCTTCGTTTTCATTCGCATCAAATATGATAACATCTTTCTCATTACTATATATTATTTTTACCATTTTGATAAATATTTTTATTTCATAATCACAAAAATACACAACGTTCACTCCTGTCTCTTCTTGGCTGAGGAGATGACATTGAGATGACATGAATACCTAGTTGCCAGTAAAAGAAATAAGTTCTAATATTGTTCCGCAATATGGCCAAGACTGCTATTTTCCAGGTCGGACTATACATATCAGTGACCTCCGGGTACTTTAATAATATATTTAGGGCACTGTTGCGGTTGCCACGTTTTTGTAGCGCATCAGGGTGTTTGCAGATGCCCACACTGATGATTATCATGCTGTGATGCGTAACAAGGTGCACTCTCTGATGGGCAGGATGCGTGGCAGCGGCAATAGCATTCTGAGAGAGCTGTCAGAGAGATGGGGCGGCCGTATGCATTGCCACTGGGACGCTGTACTAAAATCCCAATTTAGTTATGTAAGGAACTAACATTAGTTAAGTGTGTGTATTACTAACAGATATGGACTACGGTCTGAAATAAAAGATTTTTATTTTATTTATTTATATCATTTATCGAGTGGGTAACAAGGTTACACTTCTGTTTTCGGTGCATTCAAAACTTACCCACTTCGTTACTTATAAAAAGTGGCGACTACAACTTTTTTGACTCAGTATTTCAACTTTCGCGAGGATTGTACTAAGTTGAACAACTTAGAAGAAAACTCTCACTAGTTCAACAATTGAACTGACCAATTGGACTAGCTGGAACTAGGCGTTAATTGATCCTGATTCTGATGAGAAGCATAAGTACTTTGTTTAGTTGTTTCCGGTTTGTTTATGACATTGCAGGCTTGAATCACCTGATTGTCTGTTAATAATGATGATTTCGTGTTTCGAAAGCCGTTGGTCCCGGCTGCCATCTGGTGGTCGTTAAAAGAACCAAGCCGGAGGCCGAGAGGCGATTCCGAAAAACTCTAACACCAGGGTGTACAGAGTCGATTGACAATGCAATGTCAAATGTGTTAATTTTATTTTATTCGAACAAATGAAAACCAAATAAACAATTTTTCTTTCTCTCTTTCTTTCTGAATAAGGGAGAAAGAGTAGGAAGGGTGTTGAGACGGAAATGGCTAGATATAAATAAAAAACTAGAGGAAACTGACACACTGTACGGTCCTAACTTAGACCCGATTTCACCAACATCGTTCCTATACAAAAGTAACTAATCAAAGCATAAAAAATGAATGGCGGACATTTTTATTCTAGGAATTGTACGTGGATTAACAATGTATTCTCGGGGTAACTGTGTGACGAAATGTGAAACTTTTCCACATTACATTTAAGTGACATTTTAATGTATGTTATATGGGTCAAATTGTAACCTGAAATAAATTGATTTTATTTTATTTATTTATTTATCCGACTTTGGTGAAATCGGCCGTAAGTGGGATCGTTATACCAGGAAAAAAAGAAATATATAGGAAAAATTGAATATAATACGTACAACATATCCTTTCGAAGCTCTGAGTGTGACAGTTTTGGTAGAATGCACACTGCTCTCCAAGTATTTGCCGGCTCGTAAATCGTAGAACATCAGAAGACCTGCAACAAAAAAAAAAAAAACAATGTTTATTTCGAGCCATAAATTCATACATTTTTATACTGCAGGTTATCTGTCTGCCTCGACGCAGATGTCGTGGGTTCGATTCCCACGAGAAGCATACTTTGTTTAGTTGTTTCCAGTTTGGTTAGGATATTGCAGGCTTGAGTCACATGATCTGATTGCAGCGTTTTGCAGTTATGTGTACGATTTGAACCCACGACCTCCGAATGGTCTAGCATTGAATAAACCCAGTCCCCATAAATCTAGCCGGAGTTAATAAAACAAATAATAATTTCGTTAAAATTATTATATTAGAAATAGGTACACTTCTACTGTTTTCTGTTCCTAAACACTTTCGCTGACTGTGAAGGAAATAACAATGGCACTCAATTGTTATCTACGTCGAGAGGCGTTACTGTCAACGAAAGTGTTAATGGTATTTTCCCGTAGTATTTGAACCCGCGACCTCCAAATGGTACTTACCAATACCAGTTCTCCTAAATTTAGTCAGAATTAATTAAATTTTATTTTCATTTTTAGTTGAAATTCTTATGTATTAGGAAATAGGTTTTGGGCCCCGTCACACTTTTTTCTATGACTCGTGGTATTTAAACCCACGACCTCCGCTTGGTACTCACCACTTAAGGCTATTGCCAAGTGGAATTAATTTTTGACACTAGTTGATATTATGAATTAAGAAATAGGTTATGGGCCCAGGTATACTACCATTGTTATTACTATTGAACCCACGACCTCCGTATGGTACTCACCAAGTCCAGTACCGATGGTAAGCATGTCACCTCTGAAGCTAGCGTATCTAATAGCAAAGTTATATAAATTTATGACACTAGTTGATATTATGAATAATGAAACAGGTTATGGGCCTAGGTACACTTCCATTGTTATTGCTATTGGACCCACGACCTCCGTATGGTACTCACCAAGTCCAGTGCCGATGGTAAGCATGTCACCTCTGAAACTAGCGGAGCGAATGCCGCAGCCGTTGTAGCGAGAAGTTATCTTTTTCACTGATTGTAGCGTTCTGCAGTCCAGTAGTAATGTGTACGATTTGCAGCCTATTGCGTATACGCCGTTGTCCTGGAAAAATAAACGATTATTTAATTACATAAGTATAGTCTAATTAAATGATAATCTTCTATAGTACACATTAAATGAAACTATTGAAAAGTGTTTTGAATATCAGGTGTAAATAATCATGTAAAAAAAAAAAGCGAAAAAAACCGTATTAAAATAGTTTAACATAATAATTACATTATCAATTTTAATGAAATTTCTATATATAAAAAAATTGGTTGTCTGTAAAGTCGGTTTACGGACGATAGTTTGACGTGACAACGTCAAACATTACAGTAATTATCACACATGATCATGCCTCTCTCTCTCGTTCGTGCCGCGCTCTCGCTTGCGGAACGCGACAATGAGCGTAACGGGACAATGACGTCATCTTTTTCGTGCATGCAGCCCGTAGTATCGAGTTATTAGACGTTGAAATAATTGAAAAAACAAAAAAAAGAAGTATTTCTAATCTGTTAAATCAATAATCGCAATTACAATTTATTACAGAGATTAAATTTACTGAGAGTTAATTCCAGTTTAGCTAAATTACGTATATTTTAATTCAACACTTTAGGATTTTATTCCAAAGTTACTGTGTGAAATATTATTTCATACATATAAATCAGTCTATTATATTGTATTTGTTGTAGAAAAATTTAATAAAAATATATTTACCTGTGTAGCCAAGCATACGAGGTCCTGACACGATGGCAGTTTTCTTGACAATGTCTGTCTGAATGTCTCGGCGTCAAACACGTGTATGTACCCGTTGAGAGTCAACGCGGCGATTTCCCGCCAACGCTTGTTGAATGTCAGTGCGCGCACTTTTTGACCTAAGATATAAACAAAACAAAAAATTACGTGAACTATATTGAAAAGAACCAAATATAATTGCTTCTAGGCTATAAGCAAGTCAATGCGTGCACTGTTTGACCTGGGATCACAAGTTATATTTGTTACTTTGATAGCAAATATGTAAATCTGCACAGTTTTGACCTAGAATCAGGGAGCTTACTATCATAATAGTAAGGCACCAGATGTAATTTTTTTACGCTCATTACTTGTCTATTTAGGTCCCACTGTTGGGCAAACTAAAACTATTTTGTTTGCCCAACATTTGTTTGTAATAAGTTCTGAATTTAAATGATGGAATACTAGCAAATAATGTCATTAATAAGAAATATTTTGTAGACTTCGCTATCGCATTAGGTCTTCTGTAATAATAGTTGTAAGTGATGATGGTAAATAAATAAATAAACAATAAATAGGGAGGAATCATGAAGATATTGAACTGCCCCAAAGCAAGCTTGAAAACTTGCACTTCTGGACTTGGGATCTCAATTCACTTTGGTAACTTATAATACGACATAGGCACGAAAGAAGACTTACAATACAATATGTTTCTGACTGCCCATATTACAATAAATACAATGAACATTATATGACTTACCATATTTGCACTCTTTTAAAGCGTCAGCCGATAAATAAGCTGGTGCGTTAGTAGAAGGAGCTGGCCATAAAGGACCGTTCACACTGACGCGAATCCCGCGCGACTGGCGGAACGCCCACAGAAATAAGAATATATAGAGAAGTGCCATTAACAGGCTAGTTAACTTTTTCATACGCTACGGCACTTCTACCGATTCTCATTTCTATGGGCGTCCCGCCAGTCGCCCGGGATTCGCGTCAGTTTGACCGATTCTTAAAGTCGATTTGGAATCAATAGAGAATGAAAATCATCCATAGCAGATATGCTATCTTACATATCTTTATCTTATCTTGACGGCCTTAGACCGGGGTGTCAATTCCGCTAATAAACTTTAAAATATCATGCAACTGATATTCAATTACGATGCATATTTGATATGCTCAATATAAAAATGTAAATAACAGAGTACCGATTATTGTGCACTATGTAAAATAAGAGAATTGACACCCAGGTAATGGGATCGATTCCCACGGGAAGCATACTGTGTTTCGTCATATCCAGTTTGGTTAATACATTGCAGGCTTGAATCACGTGACTGGTAATAAAAGACTTTGCCTTTATGCCCGTCCTTATATGTACATTATTGTAACGAAATTAAATAAATGATAGAGGCGTTTCTGTAAATCCCTCATCATTTCGTAATTGCAGGTTATATTGTCAATCGACTATGTACACCCTGGTGTCAGAGGTGTTCGGAACCGCCTCTCGGCCTGACGTGGTTCCTTTAACGACCACCAAATGGCAGCCAAGGCCAACGGCCTAACGTGCCTTCAGAAGCACGGAATCATCTTTATTATTAGACAATCAGGTGATTCAAGCCTGCAAAGTCCTACCAAACTGGAAACAACTAAACAAAGAATTTTCTGTTTGAATTGAACCCACCACCCCCGGGTCGAAGGCGAACGCCTTAACCACTGGACCACGGAGGCAGACCGTAGATAGATATACTCTTTATTGTACCATTCACAAAAAAATATACATCTTGATGCTAATTTAAACAATGTGTACAAAAGCGGACTTATAGCTATTGCAATTTTTTCCAGCCAACCTTAGGGCCGATAGGGAAAAACAACAACAACTCCGTACCACTCCGACAGGGTCTCACGGTCGACTGACCATGTAACCCACACGATATGAATGAATGAATGAATGAACAAACTTACCACATTTGCACTCTTTCAAAGCGACCGGCGATATATAAGCTGGTGCGTTAGTAGAGGGAGCTCGCCACAAAGCCAATTTGGAATCGCGAGAGCCCGTCACTAGAAACTCATCGTCAAGCCAGCATAAGTCCAAAATCTAAATAGACAAGAAAAAAAATTTACTTTTTAACTAACGCACTACACATTTTAAACATAAACCGTTTTACTAGAAAAAAAAGTTGACAACTGTTCAACATGTGTTTAAAAAACCTGCTATACCATTAAACTGCGTTTTTCTACACAGTAAACAGTAGTCTAAGAGTACTTTAGATAGATAGATAGATAGATATACACTTTATTATACCAATCACAAAATTAAAATTAAAAGTAATACATTTAGAAAATTGAGTACAAAGGCTGACTTATCGCTATTGCAATTTCTTCCAGCCAACCTTAGGGTAGATAGGATAAAAAGTGAAAACAAACAAAGGCGGTACAGTAATAAAATACTAACACTATCATCCTTATACAACAGTCAATATATAAACCTACAATCAATTAATACATACTATACCTTTAATGAATATATACATATCATATACCTACATACAACATACAATAATAAAAAATAAAAGAAGAGAAGAAAATGTCTAACGATGAGCAGGATCAGCTTCAATTGCAGAGAGATAATGCTTTCTCACTTGATTTTTGAAAGATGAAATTGTTTTAGCCTTTCGTATTTCAACTGGCAAAGCATTCCATTAATGTAGGTTATAGATGAACGTTATTTTACGATTATTTTTTTTAAACAAGTTATAAACAGATGTCTAACATTTTGTAGTAAGACGGCAAACGTAGGAAGCGTTCAGCCATCCATAATCCATACTTTCATAATAATTTGTCTGTATGTCTATCTGTCGTCTGTTACGCTTTCACGGCCAAACCGCTGAACGGATTTTGATGAATTGATATGAATATAGTTGAAGACCCGGGGTCAAACATAGGCTACTTTATGTCGCAGACGGAGCTGCGGGAAACAGTTAATCCATACTAATATTATAAATGCGAAAGTTTGTCGGTCTATCTGTTATGCTTTCATGACCAAATCGCTGAACGGATTTTGATGAAATTTGGCATGAATATAGTTGAAGATTCGGGGTCAAAAATTAGCTACTTTTTGATGCAGGCGGTGCTGTGGGAAACAGCTAGTACTTCAATATGTTTGATTAGCTGTTTAAATATTTCAGTTACGCTTTCACGGCCAAACCGCTGAACGGGTTTTGATGAAATTTGGTATGGATATAGTTAAAGACGCGGGTTCAAACATAGGCTATTTTTTGTCGCAGACGGAGCTGCGGGAAACAGTTAATAATATATAAACGAGCTCACCCAATCCTTGTGCGCCTCTCCCACACAGACTGGGTCCAGTGTCGGCAAGCTGTATATGGCTAACTCACAGGAATTTCTTGCTCCGGTCGCTAACATCGTCCTATACAAAAAATTCATTTAATGAAACTATGTGCAATATCCAATGTTAAAATTCCATTGGATATTCCCCTAAAAATAGAAACATCTAAAATCAAAATAGTTAAAGTTAAGCTAAACATAGAAAAAAAAATACAATACCTACAGTTATTTTATCTAAAATCTAATCTAATGAATAAAAGGCTTAACACCTAAACTCACTAAAAATAAACTTAAATGCAATAAAATATATTTCCAAAGCATTTTGAGAAACAGACGAACAGCAATAAGTGTTATTTTTAATAAGTACATTTTGTGATATTTCTAATTGGGTATTCTACTCAATTTATTTTTATCATTCATATGAAACATTATGATGCCAGAAACTGAAAATTAAAATATAATTTTTAATCCCTTCTTAAATAAGTAGGAAGTAAGGCTTTGAAATTCGGTGGAAGGGGAAAGTGTCAAAGGATGCTCTGTGTGTGCAGTGACGTCACTGCTACTTGGTTTCGTGTGCACAAAAGAGATAGCAAGAAATCCTCATCACGCTCCCACTTTTCTTCTTGACTGCCATAATTAACAACCAATTTTGTTGTTGTTTTTAGAACCGGTTACTTTTTAGTGTATATATGCAAATATTGCCCAAGTATGAATAGTCAAGTAGCTTATTGCCCCCAATACTAGAGGTGGGTCGTGAGGACCGTTAGGTTCGATATGAAAAACCGCGCGAGGCGAGCGAGCGAAGCGAGCGTTTATTGTGTTCTATTATAAATATCTTCTTCATCCAAACGAGTTTCCTAGTTGTGTCGTTAGCTTACGTAGTTAGTTTTTGTATTGTATTGTACGTTACGGAGCGAAGGGTAAGTCAAGGCCTTGCTTGTGGTTGATAAAATAATAATCTTACAACATAAGGACCTGGAGTGAATAATGTGTGACCCACGCAAAATCGGCGGGTTGAATGATTTTCGTTCGATATCGAAGTTTTTTTGTTCGAAATATATGTATGTCATACATTTCAAAAATAGGGCTCCTCGCGCTTCGGCGGCCGCTGCCGCGTCACGCTCGCACCTACCTGGAGGGGTTGATCTGCAAGGCGTGTATGCCGGTCTGGTGGTCCACGCCAGGCCACGGTGCGCGCGGTCGCAGCGTGGGGATCGCGTCCAGCGACCGCGTGCGCACGTCGTATACCATCAACTGGCACAAACAATACTCGTTTAGCTCAAGACCCTTGGACTAAAGCTCCGTTCACACTGACGCGAATCTCGCGCGACCGGCGGGACGCCCGCAGAAATAAGAAGTGCCATTAGCAGGAGCCAAGAGAGCGAGATAATCGGTTTCTCGCGAGACTTGGACGGCCCATTAGGGTCTGGAAGGTCCAATAAATAATGTAAAGGCTGGTTTATACGGATCCAACGCTAACTTTCACGGACACGCAATTCTGTGGTTGCGTAAAAAAAAAAAAAAAAATTGCGAAAAATCACCCCTAAATGTTTATTTTAATTAATTAATTTTTAAAAAGAATATGCTGTACCAAAACGTCGTTCGCAGTATCATATGTGCGCAGTAAAATTGTTCACACTATAATTTTTCGATGTAACGAAACATCGCACTTTGAAGGCGTCGATTTATTAACACCTCGCAGTACAAAAGTATCGTAGAAAGGTTTTCGATGTAAGAAAACTCCATGTTACGGTTTTCGCACTCAAGTAGGTATCCCTGTCATGTTGTTAGCCAATTAGAATGGAAGTGTGAACTCATCTATTGCACTTGGTACCGAAGACGACATGCCTGTCGGACAGCCATTGTGAACAGAAAACCTTGTTCATGTTGCCGAAGTTGCCCGGCGTCTCACGAAACATGTCGTGAGTGAGATGACGACTTTTTCTTATCAATTTTTCTCCCCTTGCCTTACCCCTATACAGGTCGATCGGCTAAAACTGTTTCCAGATTTTTGACGATGTTGCCTCATTTTTGGGTCATGCAAATAAGTTATCCTTACCTAAAAACTCACCTTATTGCACTTGGTACCGAAGACGACCTGCCTGTCGGACAGCCATTGTGAACAGAACACCTTGTTCATGTTGCCGAGGTTGACCGGCGTCTCGCGAAACATGTCGTGTGTAAGCATGTGGCGGGTCGCGTATGACGGGTCCACTGACCGAGCCTGTAGATGGAAATTTAAGTGATTCTGTATTTTTTTTAGTAATGGTTTTACGGCCATGGATACAAGTCCTTTATACACGTACATTTTATCTTCTTCAGTTCTACAGTGTGGTTTCGTCAAGTCTAAAAGTCTAGTCAGAAGAATTAGAATAAGTGAAGATGTAGAAAAACTGCACTTAGAGATTACTAGGATCTTTTGGCACCAAGCATGAAAATCACATAAATAAACCCAACAATCACGCTTGTTCTCAAACACTTCACGAATAATAATCCACCATTATTATAAACAAACACTCAAAAAAAAAACACAAATTTCAGCAAACTTCTCCCTTCCCTTCCCACCAAAATTTCAGTATATTTGTATAAAGTTTATTTACAGATTAATTAAATAATAGATTTAATTACTAAAGTCACTGCGTGTACGCGAATACGGCTTTTGGTTAATAATTACGGTTTTGGAAACAAGAGACAACTGACAGTACCGGAAACTGGAACGCAGGACGATGTGGGGATGAACCACATTCAGAAATACGTCTATGATTATTTATTCTAACAATATTTAATATTTATGTACTTAAGAAAATTAAACAGAAAGCTGGATAAATAATTGATCAGGAGCCCTATTTTTTACATATGAGTCACTCAAAACCGATGAGTCCAATAATTTTCATTCAACATAATGAGTCAAATGATTTAACTCACCAATTTTGGTTGAGACAGATCATCAGCCGTTTAGGTTGTCTTTGCTGTAAACTTGGATTTGCAACCTAGTTATTGAGAGAATTCCTAATGACCATCTGGAAGTACTTCTCATGGGTCTCTCTCACACAAAATTCTGCAAAGCGTGATCTCAATCGGGGCAGTAGGACCTTAACCACTGGATCACTCAAAATGAACATATATGCATACAGTATGCACTAGCAGAAACAATAACCCAAGGACATCTTAATTTAGTACAATGTCAACGAGATAAGATTTCTACTTTGTTTCGTGCAGAATGGATTACATTAGATAAGCTAACCACTTTCTATAATACCTTAGCATGTTTGCCTAATATTAGTTTAGTTTAAATAAATATATGGTGTTTTGTATGAAACAAATAACATATTTTGTTCTAAATATTAATAACTTTCTTATCTCATCATGGAGAATTATATGTTGAAAGCTTTTTGCTTGCAAAAGCTTTGCAATTGATATTGTAGACTGGAGCGCATAGTATCTTCTGCTTTTTTTCTTCGAATTTATTGTATATACTTTAACTTAACAGTCCAACAACATTAAAAACAAAACACGTTCTGAACAACTGACACTAGGGTGTACATGGTCGACTGACAATGTAACCTATATGAAATGATGATGAACAACATCATTTCATGTATTCATGAAATCATTCACCTATTGTGCAATAGATAAATACAATTGTATTTTGTACAACCGTTTAATAAATAAACGTCGAAAGACTCGAGGGACTGGAAGAGATTGTCTAGCAACAAGTCTGCCTTTGCTCCATATGTTAAAGTTTTTGTAATTGTACAATTATTTGTTTCTGTAGGTATGTGGGCAGTAGACATTTTGTATTGTACAGTTAGGAAATATATTACACAGTGAACACCTATAGCTGGGTTTGCTACTCTTCCAAGACAATTAAATTCTTACTCTGTTGCTAATTGACAGAGATTGCAAGAGTACATAAAAAAAAATTACGTACCTCCTTAGCAAGTATCTCCCTGGAGCGTACATAGTCTACAAAGCTGTATGATGTGCTCAGGATCTGATGCTGCTGCGTGGGTGTCTCTTCTTCGCTGTCACTGTCCGAGTAACAAACAAAGTCTTCTGGCTTATCTGGCTTACGTTGTTGTTCTAATCTGTAATTATTTTTTATACCGTTAGGTCCTTCATAAAAACACATGGTTATTCAAGGTCAATTAACAATGTAACCTACATGAGTTTACTTTTGTTTTTATTGAAACACTTAACACATTTAGTGCCAGAAACACACATGCAGGTCGCAAACATTGAAAATGCATTGTAACAATTTATTGGCAGCGAATGTGTTAAATAATTACCTTTTTCGTAAATACCTTACAAAAATATTCACATGTACCCACTTTCCTGTGCTTAAATGATTCAGCCCTAGCATTTTAGCTAAACTCGGGCTCTACAGTTATACAATTTGTGACAAAAATTAGCAATATAAATTTCAATCCATGGACATACAACAAAAGAAATGTTGTTACTTTGTATTATTGTTTAGGCATAGATAAACAGAAAACTGCATTAAATATTTAAAACACTTGTTTTCTATTAATAAAGCAATGACCTTAAAATTGATTCTAACAGTGTACAGGCATAAAATTATAGGTGGGTATGTTAATAAATCCTTAAGAACACTTTTAATTGGGCCTCATAACCTGACCTACATTGTTTTGTTGCCAAGATAAACATAAATTTGATAAATAAAATCATTTGCAGGCTGTGTTATTTACATATCATTACTGAATGACAATGCTGTACTTATCATGTCCTACATAAGAATAACATTTAATTTATCCTTTAGACCTTCGTAAATTACGTTTAACCGTGTTAAAGAACCAATAAACCCATTTAGCTTCACGTCAACTTACCTCAATGCTCTTGCTTTAGCTCTTCTTTCTTTTATTCTACTTGGTATATAACATGAGGGATATCTGCCCTCAATGGCACGCCTGACGGTCTGCGCCATTTTTGAGGCAGAAAAATGTAGGAACTAAAAAATTCGCCGAAGAACGCTAGGTCAACTACGAGTCACTTTCGTTTTGTCCTGTTGTATGTAGATCCATAATGCGAAGACATCTTTCATACGAATAAAGTCCGGATGCACATCACTATTTGCGCACGTCATTAATTAATTATTCATTTCACACTTTTAACAACACTAAGTGTGTAATTAAAATTAAATAAAATAGAATTATGCTGTAAGATAAATGTTTCAAATGATTTACAAAAATATCACGATGACGGAAAGCTGGCTGGTTGCGTTGCTGTCAGTCTATGCATCTCAGTGTTGCCAGTATTATTTTCAAACAAAAGAAAAATCGTGCTGCGTGATGCGCACATGTGTCTTACCGTGTGCCAAAGCTAAGCCTCGCCGTACTAAGTCGAGACTAGAAAGACTTAACTGGCTTGCTTAAGGCACTTCTACGTATTTTTATTTCTGTGGTGATGAGTGACTGCGAGCACTATGCTATACTGTGTGTAATAAACTAGTATTTTAAGGACAATATTTGGGCTGGATAATAAAACACGTAGTTATTTTTGTGAGTACTTGACATCACTGTAATTTTATCGTTTCTATGACAACCAACGAAAACTTTAAAGAAAATAACCTATAAAAACTATATCTAAGTATAAAAAAGGTTCAGTTCTCAACACTGTGTTAGTATAGTAATAATAGCACAGTGTAATTGGATAATTATTCTACAAATTTTTATTTTTTCTTTCATATCAATATTTTTATTTCCAGAAACAGAATTATGAAAGAATTTTTGTAAACCGTTCAAAAATAAATAAGTTATAAGCCTTTGAAATTCGGTGAAAGGGGAAACTGTCAAAAAACAAGAAAAGGATGCACTATGTGAACTGTGACGTTACTGCCACTCGGTTTCTTGCGTACAAAAGAGATAGCAAGAAGTTCCCACCACGCTCCCACTTTTCTTTTAGAGAAAACTTTAAAATCGAATAACGGCCTTAATTAACAACCAATTTTGTTGTTGTTTTCAGAATCGGTTACTTTTTAGTGTATATTTTGTTTAGTATAACAATATTAACCGAGTATGAATACAGTCAAGTAGCCTATTCCATTGCACATTCCATTGCATAATAAATATGCAACAACTACTAGCTCCTGGAAATCGCTAAATGCAGTTTTTCTACCACTTCATAGCTTAATTATTATTCTTCTGACTTGACTGAACTACTGACTTGACTTTAGACTTGCTTGATCTAAACGCAAACACCTTATTAGACGTAATTAGCCTTAAGGTAATTTTAAGCCTGCAATGCAATGCAATCCATGTCATAACCAAACTGGAAATAACTAATTATAGTATGCTTCACGTGGGAATTGAAGCTGTAGCGTTTCTGAGTCAGTTCTAGGCGCTCTATATCAAACCACAAAGATTTTAGTTCTATGAAAATTACCATAATGTGACAGAAGATGGATGCGCAATCTCTTCCAGAGCTAGAAACGCCACTTACCATTAAGAATGTGCTCACATATGGAGTTTACAAAAATAGCTTGAATCATTTTACAAAATGGAGATAGAAATTTGGTTGATATATATATCATATCTTTCTTATATATTTCGCTCCGGCGCCCAATTTTTTAAAAGTAGGACTCACTCTAAACCAGTTACTTAGTCGAATGAAAATCGAACTATCCACCGATTTTGTGCGAGTTCTACTTTCAAAAATAGAGCCTAGAGCTATATTATTTATTGAATTTGATTCAAAGATAGAAAAATGCATGTTAAGATGGTTTGGGCATGTAGAAAGGATGGATGAAAGGAGATTTACGAAAGGTATTTATAAATCAAAGGTGTCAGGAAAAGTCGGTAAGGGCCGGCCTCGGAGAACATACTGCGACCAAATCGCAGACTATTAAAAAAGGGAGATGTCAGGAGTACCCGTAATCGACGAGCGTGTATGAAGAGAGTGATGAGCGTAGAAGAAGTGAGGGAATCTGTAAGGATCGTAGCAAATGGAAATCCGTGGTCTCTGCCTACCCCTACGGGAAAAAGCGTGATGGTATGTATGTACTCGTATGTATGTTTTTCAATTCATGCAAAATCGTTATATCGAATGATCAACTAACTGGTTTAGAGTGAGTTATACTTGTCAATGGCTCCCGGAGACCTATTTTTGAAATATATGACTTATTTGTCGAATAAAAATGCTTCGACATCGAATAAAAATCCTTCGCTTTTATTCGACATAATGTCATCATACATTTCAAAAATAGAGCTCCAGGTAAAGATATTGCAATAAAGATTAAAGCACAATTTTGAAAAATCCTACCATTAATTCCAGTGCAGTCATAAATGTAAAAGCCGTAAAGATTATTGCACGTTGCAGTCCCCGCCTACTAGGTAATGGAAGTTAGTGACTGCTGCTATGCGGTTCGTAAAACTATAATATCCGTTGTAGTATACTCTAATATTTTATATGATTCACGCAAAATCGGTGAGTCGAACAATTTTGATGCGATATCGAATGATTATCATTCGACATAATCGGTGAATCAGTCGATTTTCATTCGACTCACCGATTTTGGGAGTGTGATACTCCTCAAAACACAAGCAATTTATAAAAACTATTGCTATTTTTCAAATTGTGACTAACGAAAAATTGACGAGTAGAATAATTATATTTCAATATACATATATAGAATGGTTTTCGTTCATCTTCCTAGCGTGTATTCCTAGTTGCGTCGTCAGCTTGCGCTTCGGAGCCTAGGGTACGCTGTAAGTCATGGTCCTAGATTTGGCGGAACTGGTAATTACAATGGAGCGACTGCCGTCTGACCTCCGTAACCCTTTTTACAGGGAAGCCAGGCCAACAGTAACATGACCCGAGGTGTGTTAGTGGCTAACACTGTCAGAATTTTTAGGGCATCTGACACAGCCTCACGAATGCTATCTCTCGATAACAACCGGCACCAAAGGCTAAACGTGCCTTCCGAAGCACGGAGGAGCTCAAGATAGATAATGCCACTAAAATGGCGACCAATCCAGTGGTTGCGTCACGCGTCGCTTGACACGCGCATTTGCTACGGATAGGCGGGTCGCACTCGACTAACGAGCTCTCATTAAGATATATGTACTAACGTACCGATTTTCGTTCGATACATTATAATGTCATACTTTTCATAAAATAGGTCTCCTGCCACGAATTTCAGTGCATTCATAAAATCAAGGCAATCATTGTAAAAAGAACGTTTATTTGTAGGAGTTTCGATCCTCTTTGAAGGCCGTAAACATTGTTGCACGTTGCCGTCTTCGCCTACTAGGTAATGGAGGTCAATGGACTTACTGCTATGCGGGTTGTAGAACTAAATCGCAGTATACAATAATATTTTGTACATTTCATAGAGCTTAGAGTTAGGAAGACCTCCATGTCGACTAGGAGCGACTTAGTTTTTCGAAGTGTTTTTACAAATGCGCTTCATTTCTCGAAAACCATAAAATTAAAGAGAACGTGCTTTTATTTTCAATGTTGCAGATTATCATGCGATGAATTATTGGGTTTATGGTATACTAGCTGTTTTCCGCAGCTCCGCCTGCGTCAAAAAGTAGCCTATGTTTGACCCCAGGTCAAATTTTATCAAAATCCGTTCAGCGGTTTGGCCGTGAAAGCGTAACAGACAGACAGACTGAAAGACAGACAGACAGACTTTCGCATTTGAAATATTAGTATGGATTAGTATGGATTAATTGAGCTCATTAAAACATAAAACATGTCAGCCTACTTATTTAATGGGCGGTGAATTTACACGCTGGACATAATTATTAACAAAGGAGGCAAAAATATTTTATGATGGGACTACATATCACCAGGAACCGGATTCTCGCCGATAAGTCAAATTCGAGATTTCACGAAAAAACATGGCGGCCAACTACAGAAACGAATCGAACAATTATTGTTGGATATCGAATGATTTTTGTTTATTAACAAAGGATTTTTAATCGATAACGTAGGATTTTTGTTCGACATTTAGATGTCATACATTTCAAAAATAGGGCTCCAGCACTATGACCCTATAATTAATTAAGTAGGTACTAGAGCCACAAAGAAATGTACCTATCCATCTTACCTCTTTTATTTAGGTAACAAGTATACTTTTTTATGTGGCTGTCTATACTCATTCATTAAACTAACCTCCATATTCTCACACTTTTTTTCAAACTCAACTCTTCCTCAAACTCTTTGGTATGATTAGTCGACACTAGCTTCCATGACTTATGGAGCTTCCTCATTGGAGGTGAGTATCGAACTGTCAAATATAAAAAATAAATAAAATTCATTTATTATTTTTACAACAAAAATGAAAATTTACTATAAAAAGAAATAAAATTAAAATAATAATAAATCAAATAACGTTTAAATTATTAAAATACTAAAACGCTATGTAAATAAGGATGTCAGTACCTCCTCAGCGGCACAGACGCCGCGACATGTCTGTCACAGCAGCAACGCTGGGTGTATGGACAATCCAGTCTTTCGGCGATCATTTTATTCTAAGCTCCAATGTAATTTAATTTTTTTAAATGACATTGGAGCTGGCCCGTACTCTTCGCACTAGGGACGCACTTCCTAAGGAGGAGGAGGGGAAGGATAAGGTTGGTCGAGAGGAACCTTGAAGCGGCCTGGTGAAAGGAAAGTGGTCATAAATCAGTTTATTGTCACTTTTTGCCTAGTTAACCACTTACTTTGTTTATTTTTTACTCTTCTTCTTTTGTATTTTCAATTTTTGTGCTTTGAATTGTTATTATAACCTGTATCGTTCCTCATTGGAGTTTGCTCAAACGACCAATTAAGAATATCGTTTTCAAGGAAAGTTCAAAGAATTCCTTATGGCGTCCTCCAATGAGTTTGAGTGAAGGACGTCGATAAGGTTATGTTTAAGAATACGGGTGTTAAGAATAGATTCCATTTAAGGACAAGAAATTTTAAGGCGACTGCGCCAGAAGGAGGGTTATGTATGTATGTTTGTATGTATAATGTTTGGCACGCTCTGCAGCCTGAACTGCTCCATGGATTTTAGCTTGAGAGGTGTCGTTAGATTCGTATTTACTGTGAGAGAGACACTGGGTATATAAGATTAAAAATAATAAAATGGTGGATTTTTTGTGTTTTTCATTTCCAAATTACACAGAAAGGCAGTCGTGTGTTTTAGTATTTTAAATTACTGTTACCTTGTTACTTACTAATTATAAACGCGATAGTTTGTGTGTGTGGATGGATGGATGTTTGTTATGTATTTTTTCGCTGCTAAGCCGCTGAACCGATTTTGATGAAATTCCGTATGGATATAATCGAAGATTGTTAAACATAGGCTACTTTTAGGCGCAATCGGAGCCATGAAAAACAGCTAGATAGTTAAAGTTATGGTCACGTGCTGACCCTAATTTCGCACTTTCTATTTCGTACCCCATAGCCAACTGATCCTAAAATTAGCAAGACTGAATCTAGACTAGACTGAGCCGGCCAATAGGAATCAAACGTCATGCCTTTGACCTGCGCAGTGCTGTCACTCAATAAAGTTAGTTTTTATAGCGTGTTTATATTTCATTCGCTTTGTTACCGCGTTTTTGTTCCTAAAAAAATGCTTTGATTATGCAATTGTCTCTTGTGCTAAAAATATAATTCTAGGCTTGTTGCAGTTGATACTGGGCCAAATTAGTGTAGTTTTGTGCCTCAGAAGGCGTGATTCTCTATTATAATCATGGATTTAAACAGGATGGCACCTTACATACATATTGCGCTATATACGCGCAAACTCATTAGCTTAATTTAATTCCTCATAAATAATAGTAACCCAATTTGCTGGGCCAAAAAAGTGCTAGATATTCCAAATGGCAGAACTCTTCCATAAATGGTCACTCTGTTTGGATTTTGAATGAAGGACTTGAATGATTTTAAACAGGCCAGAGACTAAAATCCATCCACTTACCACTCGGAATTTCCAGTCACCAGCAGGAAGGAGTTTTAAAGATGAAAGTACGGTTTTCATCCGTTCTTTAGCAGGCTGGATATTGAACTGCCTGGAACTTGGATTAAATTTAATGCAATTTCGAAGACAAACTTTTTAGGCACTCATTTTTTTTAAAGGCGCTGTTTTTGTTTTACATTTTTTTGTTGTAAGATTACCCACCTAAGTTAAATATGCGCCAGAAAACATATCTTATGACGTTTTATTTATCAAAATCAGTGCAACCGTTTTTTAGGTATTGGGGCACAAAACTTGATGCGAAATTGTAGATATGAGTGGATTTGGGAACGAGCGAACTTTTAGCGGGAAACCGAGAAGAGCAGTTTCGGCAAATTATTTTTCTTCTTTAAGCACTCATATATGCATAATGAGATGTTGTGAGTGTTGGGAAGTAATACAGTGTTTGATTTATATGATTTTCTTGCTTTTTCGCAAAAGCTCCTAGAAATCGATAATTGCAGTTTTCTACCACTTCGATTTTACTGACTAGACTTGTCTTTAGGTTTAACTACCGACTTGGCTTGGACTTAAAGAAACCACGTTATAAGAGATTGAACATTTAAGAAGAGCCTTAGAGGACTTGTGTCCATGACCGTAAAACACATTAATAAAAAAATATTTTGCGATAGTAGACCGCGTACTACTTTATGTATAGTGAATGAACCACGGGAATGGACTGTAGTGGTGCCAATGGGAGTGGGCTTGGGGATATTCCTGGTATTGGTACTTAGAATGTTACAAGGATTAACATATTTATAAGTTGTGCTACACTTTTTCGCAATATATGACGTCACTAGCCCCCACTCCTAAACTTTCATGCGTTATATCTTTATAATTTATCGCTCAATTGTCAAAAGAAAAAATACGTCACTAATCATTTTAATTCCCTAAATGACGGACTAATTTTAATGTTTGTCTTTTAACCCTGGAAACTAGCCTTGCCGCCGGCTGGAGTAGAAAAGGCACACCCAAAAATGCTGGCTCGACGTCGCAATGAAAGATATGCGTGCTAATGGACTTACAACCAAAGATGCCGAAGACCGGGGGCAATGGAGGAGAAAAAGTAGGAAAGTAATTCACTATTTTTGCAAATATTTTAAAAGATTTTATTAGCTTCCAAATGATTAATCAAAACTAAAATATTATTTCATATATATTTTACTAAACATTAGCCATATTAGACTCCAAATATTAATAAAATATGGAAAAATTAAGGAGGGCCACAAACGACTTGTATCCATGGTCGTAAAATCCATTACTAAAAAAAATCGACTCTGAAGTGGCGCCATTTTGAAATCTATTTCTGTTTGCATTTAATTTACATACTCAAATGTCGATTTAATTTAGAGAAGAATACCTAAATTTGACTCCGCCAGATATACTAATCCGGGAAAAAATCGAATGTTGATAACTGACTAGGCTGACTATTGCTATCTTCAAAAGAAGAAAGAAGGACGAAGCTTTAAAACTGTGAAATCAAGAACTTATAAATAAGTATTTGGTGATACCTAGCAATGCATTAATAAACACACAAGCCCAACAGTATTTCTAAATAGTGATTATAATCTCTTTGTTTCTAACTGTGAAAAGTGTTCACTGTGCACCAACATAAGTTAACGTGAAGAAACGTTTTCATATCGCTTGAGTACTTACTTTAATTTTATTATAAGTGTGTTTTCCTCGCAAATGTGTTGAAAATCGTCGTATGACAATTCGTGAGCGAAATTGGTCATATACTCGGCTTCTATAGCCTCGTAAGTAATGACCAACTTCGCACGCTTGTCTACTATTAAACTGTATTTTAAAATAATAAACTATACGTATTTGTTTTAGACTGTTCGCTTTAGAAGTATTTTAAAGGAAACCGAGGGCTCTCTTCGCCCCTTGACTGTACTTTTATTAAATTCATAGAAATAAGATAAGATGGATTTCAAAACGACAATTTTCGGTCGGTATTACCTTCAGCAGAGGCGCTGCTGCTTATGCTGAATAGAATAGAATAAAACTTTATTGGTTGATCCATCACATACTGGAAAGTTCTTACTACAAGTAAAGTACAAGATACAAAAAGTGCGTGACAGACGTCTCAATAGGTGGCGGCTCAGTGTTACGCTAGACATGCAAGCACGACTAGCACTGCTGGCGTTCTTTGGATTATGGCACAGAAATAAGATTAGGTAAAGTCTTATCTAAATACAGCGAGGATTAACTGTGGCACGCAGGTGATAGCCGTTCTACCTAACCTTATTTCTGTGGGATAGTAACCAATTACCGTCAGCAATACTAAGAAATACACTATTAAAATGAGTAAAGATAAAGATAATTTGTATTTGTTTAATTACATAGTTAATTACTGAAGCTGTAAGAAACCTTCGTTATTTTAATGTTTTGTTTCCATCAAAGATGGCGTAACTGGTATTGTGTGATAAAGAGTTAGGATAAAAGGAATTCTTGGGATAATGAACACTGAGCAGGGAATGTTATAACCTAATAACATTTATCCAGGCTCCTTAGGAGCACTTTCAAGTCATTATTTATATTGAGACTGGATAAATTTAGGTTTCTTGTTGAGTTAGCTTTTACAAAGAAACAGATATCTAACGTTGTTTAAATGAAAACGTATTATCGAGACCTCATATTCATTCATATCCAGAGGGATATATGGTAAGTCGTCCTTGTGCACTCTGGTGTTAGAATTTATCGAAACCGCATTTCGGGTTCTGACGGTTCTTTTAACGATCATCTAATGACAGCCGGAACCAAGCGGTTAACTTGCTTTCCGAAGCACGGAATTATCATTATTATCGAACAATCACGTGATTCAAGCCTAAAATGTCCTAACCAAACTGGAAACAACTAAACAAAGTATGCTTACTTTTACGTTAAGGTCCCAGGGGAAGCTTCCCCTTACGACCTCCGAATCGAAGGTGAACTTAACCACGGAAATATTGTTGATAAATATTATTGAAGTAGACGCTAGCGAATGCGTTACAATAGGCTAGTTTCCTTAAAAAATATATTTAGTCCGTCAGTTAGATAATCAAAAAATATTGGAGACGTATTTTTTCTTTTGAAAATGAAACAAAGAATGGTAAAGATATTGCGCGTCAAAATTCCGTGTGACGTCACAGTGTGCTACACTTCTTCGCAATATGTGTACGTCACGAGCCCCACTCCTAAACTTTGATGCGTTATACCTTTATAATTTACTAGCTGTTTCACGCAGCTCCACCTGCGTCTGTAAGGTGGGAGGTTTGAGACGAGTGAAACGAATCAAGTTTACTGACGTACTCTAGGCTTTATTTAATTATGAAGAGCTTATATACTAAAATATGAATACACACGTCATATAATAGTTATACACACTACACGTCAAAAAGTAGCCTATGTTTGACCCCGGGTCTTCAACTATATTAATACCAAATTTCATCAAAATCCGTTCAGCGGTTTGGCGGTGAAAGACAACAGACAGACAGACAGACTTTCGCATTTATAATTTATTAGTATGGATTGCTCAATTGACAAAAGAAAAAATATGTCATTAATATATTTTGATTAGCTTAAAGACTGACTAATTTTAATGTTAGTTTTTTGACCCTGGAAACTAGCCTTTTGGTTATGGCTGTACAGCGCATTTGGATAGTAAGGCAACTAAGAAATTCCATATAAAATCTTAACGTAGTTGCTACGCTAGCGTCTGCGATAATATTATCTCATAGTAGAGGTACGGGTAGAGCCACAGGCAACAAATAGTACGAGAATAAAATAAAATATATAAATAACAGTTAATTATTTTTTACATTACGATTTAAAACCGAAACTCTACCGAAATATTAGCATTTCTCGGATGCGATTTAAAAAAAGATACTTTGGTAAAATGTTAGCATTTCCCGCGTATTCGAGATGAGTGGCAGATATCACAAGAGCCGTAAAAAACCAGGTTAAGTGGGGGCTGGCCATGTCGCGCGATGATCTAGGCTCTTGAGGCTGATCTTTTTTGATGCCTTTTAAGGGTTCCGTCGACAAACGAGAGTATTTTCTCTGGTAGAAATCTTAACTTCCTGACTATGCGAAATTGTGAGTTTGAATATGTGTTTGTTTCTTACCTCTTTCCGATTGATCAACTGAAATGACCTTCCTGAAATGCATACATATATTACGCATGTCTCAACCCGGAAGAAAATACTGTTACCGAAGCAAGATTTAAAGTATTCATGCGAAGGATTTTACTTATATTAAGAAATTAAATTAGACTACCAGTCTGCCTGTGACCATGAACGCTGTAAAGTGTTTGAAACGTAAGGTGTAAATAAATAAGTAATAAACGCGATAATAACCGTATTAAAATAGTTTAATTTAATGAATAACAATCGCGAAAACATAAGAAATCATTAAATTAGACTATTTTAATACGGGTTTTATCGCGTTTATTACTTAACTATTTATTACTTCTTTCAAATCGAAAATTCAGTCATCCCATCAAAATGCATGTTAATTTAATTTAGTATCAACTTAATTTGATCTTTTAACTCAAATTCAAGTCGAATTTAATTTCATTCTTTATTTATTTTAATTCAAATTTAATTTATATCTAAATTATTTCATTTCCAAATTCAATTTACAATATTGATTAATTTTGCTTCTAAATGCTGTGTTCACCTGTAATTAGGTTGCATGCTAACACATTTCTGGGAATGTTTATTGTATGTTATTACATGTAACCTGTTGGTACCAAAAATTAAATAAATAAATAACTATTCGCATCTCTAACCTAAAGAAATTTCTTTCAGCAGACCCGCGACAGGAACTCTGAAAGAAACAGGCAAATTGGCGTTCAAAAAAGTACTTACTAATCTTAGAAATTTAGTTCCTCGTATATTACATTATCCTTGTTCGATTTATCTGGTTTCATTAGTCTTGACTCCCTCGTCCTTTTTGGCTGCCGTCCAAAGTCTGACGCCGCAGTGTCCCGATTTCGAAATATAACACGTTTCGGCCAGTATTAAGCAATTATTGTCACGGAAAATAAGTACTTATAATGTGGACGGAAGAATCTTTTTAGGTATATTTGAGTGACGTGGAAGTAAATAAGTAGGGATTTTGGCGTCTTCAAACACATGCTGTTTAATAAAGTGTTAATTTTCTATGTTGTTTCAAACTTTGCCAGCCTAGTGAAAAGAAAATTGGTATTAATTGTATTCTGATACCCATTCTCAGTCCGCAAATCCTAGCGGTGACCACCAGTAAACTGATTTGAACAATTTCAATGTCTAAACTATGAATTTTTTTAATTCAGACAAAAGTCAAAAGTGCTTATCTCCACTTCAAATATTTCACCAATTCAGTATACTTACATTAAGACAGGTTCTATGCCGAACAGTGGGCAAAAAATTAACTAGTGACAGTGTCCAACATCGGTGTTAAATTTTTCTACCGACTTTCCAAAGTACGTAGAGCTCATAAATGCCACTAGTTTCATCTTTATGCTTTCCTTGTTGCGTCATCAGCCTACGCTTCGGAGTCTAAAGTACGCTGTAAGATCCTTGATTTCGCGGTTATTACAAGGGAGCGACTCGCTTTTGACCTCCTTAACAGAAAAACCAGACCAACAGAGAAATGATCCAAGAGGTGTTAGTGGCCAATATGAAAAGGAAATAGAATAGAAATGTCAATAGTGTCGATCAATCTAAATTCTTGACACGTATGATGAAATGAAATGGAATCATTCGTTTTTAGTTTAAGATATACATTTTTATTTCAAATAAAGTTTACCACTACTTCCAAAGCGCAAGTGGAGAAGAAGCAGCGCCACAGCATTCGTGACAAACGCACATACCCGACTGGTCTATCGACCTTTTCATTACCATAGTAAGTACTTGAATTACAATAACTCAAATCTTGAAAAAACAAACAAAATTACGTTCACTTCCGGAATCGTAAAATTTTAGGACGTTTCCACACTGAGTTAAGTTCTTCGTGTGAGGTGAATGCCTACTGATATAGAAGTTATGGAGCCACCCTGAATACAAACGGCCTGTAATGTTAGGGTTGTTATTTGTAAGTTCATTTTCATGTAACTACATTTTAGTAGTAAACCTCCATGGTTCGTTATTGTGGGAAAAATAATATTGAATCTGAAAATGTCATAATCTTATCACTTAAGTTGACATTGCTGCTCTCAAAACAAAGTAGATAACATTAATATTTATGTAGGCGTAGGGATGTGACGACTGACGGTGATGGGTTCCCTTCCCAGTGCAGTCAGTCTCCGCAAGGCAGCTTGTGGCAAGCTGTTGGTGAGTGGCGACACCGCGGACCTGCGTTCTCCAGTCCGCCGAGGCCTCCGTCCCTGGCCTCCGGCCTTCAACAGCCAAGGTCGGAGTGGACGCCGATGAGGGACAGGACCCCTACCTCTGGCTTGCCTTAGCCGGCCGGCTAGAGTGGAAACTCAAGAGCTATATGCTCGAGGGTGGAAGTGTATTATTTATATCCACGTCATGGCGTAATGACGGGGAAACCCGCTAACGACGCAACTCGCGATGGTGAAACCGGAGCCGCACCTCTCGGCACCCTTAGCCGCTCATTCCAATGTTCCTCTGTTGCCAAACGCGGTGACTATTTAGGGGGGGCAATTCACTGAGTGGCGAGTCACCGCCTGCCACTAATAGTCAGTAATCATGATTATGGCAGGTGTCCGATTTCTATTGCAATAGCCTAGTTTAAATCCATCAAAACTTCATAACAACCATAACCCATTTTATTCTTTTCACTCATTAGCAATGGGAACTATTGCCCAGACTTGTTCATGGAAATGTCATCTATTGATATAGCCGACGGGTTTGGGCAGGAGTACCACATAACATTAACTTCTCCAACGAAGGCCCTGCGCGTTGGATCCATATCCACGCGCAAGCCCCTTAAAGGACCGGGGCAACCCTTGAATCCCAAGCGGAGATACATATTTATGTAAACTTTATTGTAAAATTGTATAGCACTAGTCGACCTTTGGCTTAAGCATTATGTTACAGTATCCATTAGTCATTTGGTGGTCATTGAAGATACCAAGTCAAAGGCTGAAAGGCGGTTCCAAAAAAATTTGACACCTGGGTGGATAGATCATGTAATGTAACTAACTTGATATGATGATGAGAGAGGGTTTTCTCCAGCGTCTAAAACAAGAAAATAACAATTAAAAACAAAAAGGTAATAAAACCGACATAATTTATGTAAAACCTATAAACTTGTGTTAAAATAGCCATAATTCAAACATCCACTTAAATAAATATATCATACCTACATATTTTTACAACCTATCCTTTCTTAACCCGCCGTATATTATCGATATTAAAACCAGCATGCCTTATACTAAACCCCATGACACGCCATCGATCAGCTGACGACCTTGCGGGTCAATGACCCTGGAAGTAGGTCACAGGGCCGAGGGTTAAGGGCTATGCGAAGGGTTGTATCTTTCTTGTATTACCTCATATGTTTAGATGTATTGTACTAAGTATGTTGTTTCTATGCATTCAATAGAAATAAATTCATTATTTTATTCATTCAAATTAATATATTCAATGGTTCATGTAGGCTTTACGGTTAAAAGACGAAGACGTGCTAATTCTTTCAGAACCACTCAGCCCAGCGGAATTCAGTTAATTTTCTACCAATTCTGTCTATATTCACTGCAGCAAACTAAACTTTACTGTGAACAAGAATGAATAAACTTAAAATATTAAGTTACCGTCAACAGACTAACATTAAAATAAGTCCGTCATTTAGGGAATCCAAATATATTAGTGACGTATTTTTTCTTTTGTCAATTGAGCGATAAATTATAAAGATATAACGCATCAAAGTTTAGGAGTGGGGGCTCGTGACGTCACATATTGCGAAAAAGTGTAGCACACTGTGACGTCACACGGAACTTTAACGCGCCATATCATTACCAATCTTTATTTAATTTTCAAAAGAAAAAATACGCGTCCAATATTTTTTGATTATCTAGCTGACGGACTAATAATTTTTTTTTAGGAAACTAGACTATTGGGTTCATTTTCTGACATTCCCATAAAGCATACTTCGTAAACTAATCTGTTGTTTGTTCCTAAACTACCTTGTTAAATGGCTAAATCACTTTATGTAACAACATACAACATAAAGCCTTTCTATGAGGTGTAAAACAATCGATAGGCCCTTTGTTCGTTACCTATTCACCCCCTCGATCGACCTTTTAGAACCTTGTTCGTTGGTTATTTTCCGTCAGACTATAAATAGTATACTTAGATAGTTTTTTAAAGTTCAAAGGTTACGCACACATCTAATACTGTAAATGCGAAAGTTAACGTGTGTCCTAATATGTTTTTTCGAAGTACCTTAAGACTTAATTTTAAATCAATTTAATTTATATTAAACGCCATTGTTTAAACCCATCTTCTCCCTCAATGACCACATGTGTATTTCCAGAATATTTGTTCGCAAACGAAACCGTTAAAACTAATAGGCTAGTTTCCTAAACAAATATAATTAGTCCGTCAGTTAGATAATCAAAAATTTTGGAGACGTATTTTTTCTTTTGAAAATTAAACAGAAAAAATGGTAAATATATTAGCGCGTTAAAGTTCCGTGTGACGTCACAGTGTGCTACACTTTTTCGCAATATGTGACGTCACGACACCCACTCCTGATCTTTGATGCGTTATATCTTTATAATTTATCGCTCAATTGATAAAAGAAAAAATTCGTCACTAATATATTATGATTCCCTAAATGACGGACTAATTTTAATGTCAATCTTTTGACCCTGGAAACTAGCCTATTAAGTGAAGTTGACACCAATACCAAACACAAAATAGAAACACATAAAAGGACTTAATGAAAGAACAAAGATGATGAGATTTGGGGCTTATACTGACAGCCTTCATTCATTCAATAAATCATCATCATCGTTTCAGACGCAGTCTGTCCACTGCTGGACAGGCCTCTCCTAATTCATTCAATGAATACCTACGTGGGGCGCACTATAAGTTTCCGGAATGAATATGAAAAAATACTATTAAAGGTACAAAATTAATTTATTGTTTTTCAAAATAATCTCCCTTGGCGTCTATGCACTTTTTCATTCGATGAAACCAGTTTTGAAAACTTTTGTGCCACTCCTCTGTGGTGACCTCTGAAACGTGTTTTTCATACTCCTCGACAGCCTCTTCTGGTGATGAAAATCGTTGACCGCGTAATTGGTTCTTAATTTTTGGGAACAGAAAAAAGTCACAAGGTGCCAGGTCGGGACTGTATGCAGGATGACTCATGAGTTCTACATTTTTCGCCTTCAAAAAGTCGTTTGTCTGTCTGGCCGTGTGAGAACTAGCATTGTCGTGGTGCAGGATGATACGGCGTTTACGGTTATTTTTACGGAGTTCGTCAATAACTTCCGGCAAACAAATGGTCGTGTACCAGTCACTATTCACTGTACGACGATTCTCTAAAGCAACAGTAGCCACGTGTCCAGTTTTAATAAAAAAAGAAGCAATCATCCGCTTAGATGCACTTTTCACGCGCGCCACTTTGGTTGGTTTCGGCTCATCTTGAAAGACCCATACGCTCGATTGCTGCTTTGTTTTGGGATCGTAGCAATAAATCCATGTTTCGTCACCTGTTACTATGTCCCACACCAAATTTGACGCACCTTCGTTGAATCTGGTAAGCATGGCACTGCACCAAGTGACGCGGTCCGTTTTTTGAGCCTCGGTCAAGTTGTGTGGGATCCACCGCGAGCACAGCTTTCTCACACCCAAATGTTTGTGTAGGATTAATTGTATTTGACTCATGCCTATTTCTAAGGATGCGCGAATTTCATGGTAGGTCACATGCCTGTCTGTTTCAATCATACGGCGCACAGCATTGATGTTTTTGTTGGTCACAGCGGTGGACGGCCGACCATCGCGAGATTCGTCACTGAGATTGATACGACCACGCTTGAATTCTGCAAACCAGCTATAAACAGTTGTCTTGCATGGTGCTTCATTGCCAAAAGCTGTTTCAAGCCGAGCGATGCTCTGTTGAGCTGTCAAATTACACTTAAAATCGTAGAAAATCATACTACCAAAATTTTCCCGAGTTAAATCCATGTTGATGCAGACACACAATTTTTTAAATGGCGCCACAAGGTAAAAACAAAAGACAGTCAGATGAAACAAACTGCATTCTACAGCCAAAGAGTTCTTTTTTCAAATGTTGCAATAAATTTTTAAATATTGTTTATGTAAGTGGCCAGTTCCGGAAACTTACAGTGCGCCCTATGTACTATCAACGAATGACCTAACTCTCAATGTTGTTTTCCTCATAAAAGCTGAGGGTCACGACCACCACAATCCAATTTTTTTATTTAACTTCATTACAAGACATGTAAATGGCGGACTTAAATCCATAGGCTATTATATTTTGGTTTTTGTACGGCTGATTGAGGCTCCGAGGAATCCAGGAAATCGCTCCAATTATTGCAAGCGAGCGATATTTTTGAGAATGCAAAACCGGCGTGTTGAATAATTATTATTTGACATAATTGATGAGTTTGAAATACTAACTAATTACCTACTAAAAATCGATAACCTACTTATATTTCCAATTCAGTAAAATTGGAAAACAAATAGATTTTCCAATAAAATTTTAATGCAAGTTCTAGTGTTCCTCCGAGTTGTAAATTTAGTAAATTACTGATTTCTTTGCTCATTGCAGTATCAAGAAGGAATAAAATATGCAACTTGATTGAATTAGCCGCCTGCATGCACTCGGAACTATACACATGAGTTGATATACGGAATAGAGAAAAGCAATCCATCTCATAGCTTTATCATCATCCTAACGTTGTTCCCTAAGTGTTACTAGGGTTACCTACGTACGTGCGAAATCCGCTGTCGCGAAGCACGCTGCTGGGAAAATTTTCGGGACTGCTTTAAAGTTTCGAAAGCTTACGGCTGCGAAAGCCGATGGCCCCTGGTGTTGCGGGCGTTCATGGGCTACGGTAACCACTTACCATCAGGTGGACCGTATGCCATTTTACCTACTTAATTGTATAAAAAAAAAGCCGAGGTCGCGAAAACCCCTGTTGCAAAAGCTTGTGACTGCGAAGGTTGTACCTAATGAAAGTAGTAATGTTTAGTAATAAAATATAACTTTAAGTAGTACGTATACTTGTACAAAATTTAATATTTTCTTTTTCGTTACTATGAACTACTTTATAGCGCTTTGACCTAATGCAAAAGCAAGTTCTCTGTCTATTTATCATTCGATTTAAAAGGATTGGTAACATTTTCTCTAAGGAAATTACGGCTGTTACATACACCGTGTCATACAGCCGGTTGACACGGTGTACGGTGTATGTAGGTGAAATAATGGGTAATGTAGCCTTAATTTATATATAGGAGGCTCAGCATGAGTGCAGAAATACTTTTTTTTTTTTTTCTTGTTAACGGAGGGGAAATGCATTTACGCACTGAGTGTGGGACTCCCAGGCAGAGTACCTGGACTACCCACTAAAACCCCTCCGGCGTTTCCGCACCAGCTGTTGAGGGCGCCATGGGGTCGCGTTAGCATTCTACCACGACGCCCTCCAGCCATGGCCTTTCGGCCCCGTCCTTTGGCCATTCGGCCCCCTCCCTAAAATCGGACAATGGCCCATAAATGGACCACGCCCGTACCCCAGACCCACATCCATTCGCCGTCTCATCATAGACGGCGGTGGAGTGGGCTGTTGGCAGAAATTGGCCGACAGTCAACAAGACCCCGACTACCAGGGAGTTATTAACTGTCACCCAGGGTGCACCGTCCCGAATCCCTTGTCAGCCCGCCCTCTCACCGGATCCGTGAGATCAAATGAGAATGCAAAGCTTTCAAAGGACCGGGCACTCGAGGAGGTTCCCTGCCCTGCACCCCGAGTGCAAAAATACTGCACTAACTCAATTTCTTGTACAGTGTATGATCGTTACAGCCGGCCGACACTGTATGTATTAATAGGTACTGTGCGTCCAATATACTGATTGGCTGACTGTACCAATCTAAATACTGTTGTATGAAGCTCATCCTCTACTTCAATTATCGTACTCTGTTCCATTTAACTATTCATGTACTAACTGCAGAGAGTTCACGGCCCGGGCGTTGCACTCTAGTTATGTTTTTAGGTTAAAAATATTTTAACGTTATTGCCAAAAAAGTTGACCGTTAACATGTTTTAAAAACTGCAGTGGCTCGAATTTTAATATTTTGTTTTTTTAAAACAGCTATTACTAGCTCAGCATGCTTTCAAAGAGTTTTAAGTTATGCAACCAAGTTAAAAAAATATATATTACAGCGAATTCTAAATGTCTGACTTTTATAGTAAGTACCTAAATATTATTAAAAACCGGTTCTTCATCAGTGTGTTTCATTTGGTTCATCATCTACTAGAATTCTACTACTATAAATACTATCAATGTTTATGATTAATTATTATACAAGGAGTTAGTATATTGTAAGTTTATTTTATTTAAGTGATTAACAGTGTATTTAGTAGGTACTTACGTGAAAAAACGTGAAACACGAAAAAAGTTTTTCGACCTCGTATACATTTCTGTGATCAGCTGACAGAATGTTGTATGGCAGTTTAAAAAAAAATCTCGCTTTATAGACACTTTTAAAAAAAAATCTATAAAAATTTGGCTTGTGTTTATAAATTCACCCTGTATATTTAAAACAATAATGAGAAAATGATGATGATTGAGTGACAAAAACAGCAACAAACAAAAAACATTTACTTGAATTGAGAAGCTTCTTCTACTTTTGAAAGTCGATTGAAAATGAATGAATGAAACTTTATTCGCAATAAACAAATAAGATCTTAGATATAAAAGGTACAATGAGTACATATACGGCCTTTATCGCTTATTCAAATGGCTGATAACTAAGAGATATTGCTTAAATTTCCCGCTATTATTGTGAGTTCCCGCTTTCAAACAAGAGGCTATTGAGGATAATGAGAAGTCAGATTTGCGAACAAAATGCCAAATGGACTGCGGAGCGCGCAATGAGAACAACTTTTAATAGCCAACAAAAAACAAATTTGGTGCTTGTTGAAATTACTGTACGAACGCTTTAGGGCTCGAGGAAGAAGAAATTATCATCCTGACATTGTATTGTTACGAAACACAGCCCACAGTTGACAACCACTAGAAAAGATTGAGCAGCCCTGTCCGCGGGAACTTCACATGCAATCGCTGCGTGTTTCCATACGAGAATAATTGCGCGAACGATCATTCAGTTTCTCGAACACTCTCACGTGTTCGAGAAACGGAATGAACGATGGAGCGCATTGCAGTCTCTCTCTTACTCTTCTGGAATAATTGTGATGTTTCTGGAAAATTATCGAACGCGTTTCCCGGCCTATATAAACAGCGGAAGGTGCCACAGGAGGACAGTTCAAGTTGAGTTGAGTTACAAGAGCCATCGAGAAGAAAAACAAGTGCGAAGAACAAGTGAAACCAACGACTTCGGCGATTCATCAGGACAGTGTTCATCATTATCCTAGCGTGTATTCCTAGTTGCGTCGTCAGCTTACGCTTCGGAGCTTAGGGTACGCTGTAAATCATGCTCCTAGATTTGGCGGAACTGATTATTACAATGGAGCGACTGCTTTCTGGCCTCCGTAACCCTTTATTACAGGGAAACCAGACGAACAGGAACATGACCCGAGGTGAGTTAGTGGCCAACACTATCAGAATTTTTCAGGCTGTCCCAAGGCATCTGACACAGCCTAACGACTGCTCTCTATCGACAACTACTACTAGTACTCTAGGGACCAACGGCATAACGTGCCTTCAGAAGCACGGAGGAGCTCAAGATAGAAAATGCCTCTAAATGGCGACCAATCCAATCACCAGATGTTTTTGTCCAAATAGCGAACCCCCAGCTCGTAACAGTACCTATGTAGGTAAGTATTTATATATTGTAAATACCCACTTGACGATTGCTGTTTTGCCAAAAGATTGACTGTTAGCTAATGCTTTTAGCATTAACTGCGCCTATAGTTCTATAAAAAGTAATTTATACAATAAATATTAGATAAAACAAAATTATATTTATACTCGAAAAAAATTAAAATGTACACTTGATTAAAATCAAAATTGAATAGCTCATTGAAATGAAATAATATTTAGTGTATGCACACTAACTAACTAAAAAGCATGCGCTTTTATTGTTGCTTAAAATGTTATCCAAATATTTTTATTTATAATTTTCATTTATAATATTAGTATGTTGTACTTGTACGTTCTGGTGTAAGAATTTTTGAGCTAACGTTTTTGGCACTACGCAAACGATGAGTTATACAACTAACTAATATAGTTTCATCATTACTTAGTAAGTTTTATTAGTTTAAAATTTATTAACATATAACTCGTAGCAGATATTTTATTAGATAAAGCCCTAAATAAAACAAACATGCTTCTTTTTTAAAGAAGCTACCTACTTCAAACTTGGCACCACGACGACTCATCTTTTAGTTTAAATAATTTCTTCATTTTCTTCAAATGTAACTTCATTACTGGCCGTCAAAACCCTGTGGTATCTAGACCCTGTTACATCACGATGAAATCATTTAATAGAAATTATTATTAAAACTAGTTTGCATTATCATGCTCTTCAAAGCACGTAAATTGTCCATTGAACAGATAATTTTGGGGTTGTCACAGCCATTGAAATAGCCGATCCAGCGCACGCTGGCAACCGACCCATTTGTTTACTGAGCTAAATATTTAGGTTATTATTTATCAGAACCTGATTCATATTTGTGTCCGAGTAAAGTAATTTTAAATCAGACCGCAGGCTAGGCTACTAAAAACCGCATGAATTTAAATAAAAATATGTTTGTTCAGGCACGGCTGACCACCTAGAAGTTTCAATGATATTCATAAATTCAACACCAAAAATTTTCCGTCGAAACTTTAGCCTCCTGAAAATTACCAAGCCTAGTACTAGGACATAATGAACCCAACGGAAGCTTCAAATTGTTAACATGCCAAATTCCCACTTTGATGCGGTTCACATTTGACTATTGAAATGGCGAGTGACAAGGCCAGAGGCTTTTGCAGCGTACTTTGTGTTCTTTCTAGTACTATATCGAAGCCTCTATTTCTTATTGCCTCCAGGATCGGTTAAATAATTTACCCAAATATTTGGGAAACATCCACCATTTCTTTCAAAATACATAGAAATCTATTTTAATTAGGCAATTAGGTACAGCGGCAATTGACCAATAATGTACCATAATAATGAATTATTGAATGAAATTGTCTCTTGGTCGCCATGTAAGAATCCACAAATGACCTTTTTTTTAATTCTGTGGAAACTAATTCTCCTTCTTCTATTTATCCCTTTATTTGGAGTCGGCCCTGCTCGTTGTACTCATCCTTCTATGGAAACTACAGAAAAAAAATATGTTACTAATAATAGTTTACTCGACCAGTGTGTACAAATTTGGAGCATTGAGCGAATGCCTAGCATTTTACGACATGCATAACGAGTTTTTGCATATTAGACAGTAATTTGGCTAATATTCTGTTATTTCAGCTATTGGTCACTATTTGTTAATTATATTCGCTTTTATTGTAAACATGTATTAACATTCATTAACTGCAGGCGCAAGCAAGCAAGGGTGTTTATCAGGGAGTTAAGAAATCGAATTTTTCATATTATTAATGGCATTCGCTCTGTCTCATTCCTGGTTCAGAGTCTCTCCATAGCTATACAACGTGGTAATGCCGCTAGTATATGTATTATGGGATTTTTCGGGCCAGGGGTGACGCGAGTAGGACTTTCTTTTATGAAACTGATGTTAGCTAAAATGTTTTGCATCTCGTTTCTTCACGCTGTATATCGAATAGAAGAGAAAGTGTCGAAACATATTTTAGCTAACATGTGGTTAATAAATTATTTTTAATACGAGGGTTAGAATAATCATTTTTTATTAATGGTGTAATAGTTTTTAAGATATTTCCGGTGGCGCCAAGTTATGAAAAGGTTACTTCTTCAGTAAGACAATTATTAAATCTGTAAGAAAGATGAAATTTTATTTCAATCAACTTTTCATTTGGTAATAACTGTAATTTAGCTCCATCAAAAAGCCATTTAAGTCTGAAATTTCTTCCTGAAACCGTTAAGGAGTTCGATTCGTTAAGGAGGATGATTTATAAAGCCTGCACTGTCAGTGAAATGATTGAGTACTGTAATATCAGTGGCTCGGTACTTATTATTTTCATGATCAAAGTCATATTTATGCTTTGGAAATTAAAACTAGTATCAAAGTTAGGAAGCAAAACGCGTACTTCTCAAAATAGGTTTCGTAAATATGATCATGTCTCACAGTTCCGCAATGAACTCGAGTGGCTCCTAATTCGACGTCGCCGCGATTGGCATACCCTTTCATTGCTTTATTCTATTCTTTTTAATCCCTCTTTTCCTCAATATCTAAAAGATCGTTTTGTGTTCAGTAGTGAAGAACAAAATAGAACACGCAGCTCGTGTAACCTACGGTTGGTAACACCTGTCCACTTTACTGAATTTTTTTCCCGCTCGTTTACTGTCAAAGCAATCCGTTTATGGAATTCTCTTCCGGTCACCATTCGACGCGCTCAAACTCTTCCCGTTTTTAAGTCACTGGTTAAAGCCCATTTCCTATCTATATGATTATGTTAACAACTTATTTACCTCACCATTCGAACCGCTTGATAAACTTGTATCTTGTTTGCAATAAGTATTGTGCAATATTTGTGTCTACATATTATTATGTACTTTATATGTATAAAGAACGCATAATTATTAAGTATAAATTAACTTGTGATTTTTTTTTTTTTTTTTTTAAAGTGTAAATTAACATATTTATTTTTACATATCTGCGCCTTACCCATGTTATTTTATTAATTCCTACCCGTTGGTTGCCTGTAAGAAATTGCTATAGCGATAAGGCCGCCATTGTACATTGCAAATCTCATATGTAATTTTGTATTTTTGATTTCTTGGTGCAATAAAGAGTTATATTATTATTATGTTGTCTCTATACCTTAGTATTCACGGGCCGTAGCCCGGTCCTTTGAGGCTTGCATGGGGACACAGGTCCAACATGTAGAGGCCTTGTGAGACGTTTACTATAATTGGGGTGGGGCACAATACAAGGCATGGCCTCAAGCAAATCAAAGAGATGTACTTGAGATCAATTCCCAGAAGGTGCAAGTCTATGAGAAGAAATGAACACTCAACTTAATACCGGTCTATTACGTTGATAGGTTTAGTGGTTTAGTTTTTAGGGCTATGGAAAGGACTATGACACCTGCTTGACCTTATGTATTTCACACGGATAAAATAAGCAGGCGGTGACTCGCCATCTCAGTCAATGGGCCCCCGAAAACGGCTGCACGACATAATGTGCAGCAAAGAGGGCAACACTAGTTGAGCGGCTAAAGGTGAAGAGGTGTCGCTGGACTTTAAACAACGATCATTTGCTCCCTTAGGGTCCCATCACGTACGCCTACTCGCCACTTACGTTCCACATCCACCTTTCGAGCAGAAGCTCTGGCGACTCCACTCTGGCCGGCCGGCTAAGGCAAGCCAGAGGTAGGGGTCCTGTCCCTCATCGGTGTCCACTCCGACCGACCAACAAAGGCAAGTCGGAGGCGAGGGACGGAGGCCTCCCCTGGGAGCACTCAGGTCCGCGGGGTCGCTACTCCCCAACAGCTCGCCACAAGCTGCCCTGCGGAGACTAACTGCACTGGGAAGGGAACCCAGTGGGCGATGGGGTCGTCACATCCCTACGCCTTTATTATTATTATTATTAAAAAAAAGGAAATTATTTTTGGTGGGAAGCTGAGAAGAGTAGTTTCGGTGCACTTTTTATTTTTTAAATTGTGTTTATAACTATGCTGACGAACAAGTTTGTTGGGAAGTGATACAGTGTTTTTTTGTGTGTTTTTAAATTAAATTATTTTCTTCTTCTTCTATTTATGTTCATTTCTTGCTTGTTACCAAAAGCTCCTAAAATGAGCCTGTCAATAAATTTGTTTCATTTCATTTTATAGCTAAGTGCAGTTTTTATACCACTTCACTTAGCTTGGTGACTTGACTAGATTTAATTACCAACTTGACTATAATTTGCTTGCCTACTTTGTTCAATTTTTACTTGCTACTGGCTAAATAAGTGTAGTAAAAGCCATAATAAAATGAAAAAAATCACGGTACAGGTGAAACTGGAAACATTCTTACATCCGTATTCATAAACATAACCATAAGACGTCCTTCATTCAAACTCATTGAAGGAAGCCTTAAGGAAGTCCTTAAACTTTCCTTGAAAACGACATTCTTAGTTGGTTGCTTGAGCAAACTCCAATGAGGAGAACGTCACAGGTTTTAATAACAATTTTAAACGCAAATTAAAAATTACAAAAGAAAAGAGTGAAATGTAAATTAAAGATATCTAAGTTAAAAGTGGCAAAAAACCGATTTATATCCACTTTATTTCATTTCAAAGACGCCTTAAGGTACCTCTAGACCAACCTTATATTTGACAGTTCGATACTCGCCTCCAATGACAAATCATCTCAAGTCAAGGAAGCTAGTGTCTAGTAATCATACCAATGAATTGGAGTGGAGTTTGAGAAAACGTTTGAGAATATGAGGGTTAATAATAAAAAAAACTAGTTAGGTACTTTTTTTGAGTCATTTGATAATGGCATATTTTCGCTATGATACGAGTACTTAATCTAAAACCTACAAAGGTGCGACCGAAGCCTAATAACCCAAATTTTCGGTGTCAGAACAGACACTATATTTAAACCTTGCGTGAGCCGAGCTTGTATCAATTCAAATGATGGGGCGGGCTCTTTATTACAGCGATTTTGTTATACATTTTGTGATATTTGTCTCCTTTACTAAATAATAAAAAAAGAATGAGATAATCTGGTTTTGTGATAAATTAAAATGGTTCAATGTTATTTAAACTTCGGCAACTGTGGGAGACAGAAGGCAACGTCAAAAAAGGTATCTACTTGAGCTCTACCTATTTGGTTTTTAGTTGTTTGGTTAATTAGAATGTAAATTGTACATGTATTCTGCCAAAATAAACTATTCTATTTAAATAATATATATAATGCTTTCCATTATTCGGTCAATGATAACGGATATTAATTTATTTAAGTTATTTTATTTTATTTTATATATAAATAATATTAAAAAATATATTATAAATAAATTTTAATTTTATTACACTTAGTTCCGTATAGTTACTTAATTAATATCTCGAACTTGATTTGTCTCTAAACTGATCTGTGCGATTTTTAATAGTGGACATTTGTAAATGACTTTTTAAAGCTAGATAGTTATAGATTGTTAGTTATAGTGTGGATAGATAGTTGGTAATCTTCCTAGATGCTAAATAAATAAAAATCCAAAGTTTTGTTGGGTCATCGACGTTGAAAGACTTAACGATAGCAATCCCTTGCAAAGCGACCCCGCCCTTTCCTACATCGCGAATCGCTGAAAGCTATGAACTGTGACCTATTCCCTTTCGCAGTAGACACACGCCATTTTTATGATAATTTTATTGCCTTCACCACTCGTAAAATGTATGTAATTGGGTCTAATTTCAATGAACAGGAGCATTTTAACGCATCTATTTCAGGGTATG
Source organism: Euzophera pinguis (assembly GCA_947363495.1). Taxonomy (NCBI): domain Eukaryota; kingdom Metazoa; phylum Arthropoda; class Insecta; order Lepidoptera; family Pyralidae; genus Euzophera; species Euzophera pinguis. Next base: position 1,457,332 of record OX376168.1, on the reverse strand, counting down.
AGTTAGAACAATATTTATCATAACAAGTAAAGATTCGACCATATTTTCAGCATTGCTCAAAAATGATTTTTCTGGTTACATCTGCAATCACTACCTATTTCAACTTTATCGAAATTGTTAACAGAATATGACATGAAGTGATAAGTGAGACTTCTTTTTTCAAGTTGTTTTTTGATAAGAATAAAAATGGTCTCATTTTTGTCCCAATCAAAAAACCTCTAGCCAGCCAATAAAAAAAAACACAGACATTTCAATTAAGTATCGCGTAAACTGAAGTTTTATAATCTGTTAGCGAGGTCTACGTTCACGAAAAACTACTAATATTAAGTAAGTAGCACTGAATCTGTCGAGATTTTATTGAAGTTTAAAATAATTTCCACAGAACTCTTTAGAATAAAATAGTGGCAGCCATGTTTGCTGCAAACATATAAAGCAGAGCTTGGCTTTTCTAGACGCAATACTGTGAGGTGAGCCTCGGGCAAGAAGTGTTTTAAATTTTTAGTCACTTTCAAAACTCAATTGTCTCATGAATTTCATAAAAATATAGACTTTGAGTGAAACAAATAATTAGTTCACTGAATTATGATAAAACAGATTTCGATTCCTATAAATCTAATTCTCATAAAATGTATCTATCTGTGAAGACCTATTATTGGCTTTTTGTTATATTTTTTGTAACCTATGTAAATTTATTTGCTGTTGGTTATACGAATGCATAAAATAAAATAAAAATAAATAATTATAAAAATTATCTTTGGGAGTCCAACTCGCCGTGCGTGGATGCCATCGCCATTCGAGAATCTTTCTGTCTCATCGGCATCGGGTTATTCACGAATGTGCCCGGCCCGACAACCGTTTAAAATCTAAACGTTTAACAAAGTTCAAAATGTTTCCAGAAAGAATTTCCAGGTCAAACGAATCAAAGTTGAATATTTAAATTGTAAAACATCGCCACATGAGTATACGGAAAATACACAGAGGAAAAATGCAGTACGAGTATAATAAAGCTTTCAAACAAAACTATTTGTTTACAACAAAATTATTATGTACTCGTAATTGCTTTCTATTTAACAATTCGTTGGCATGTTTCATTTTCAAGCGCCAAAATTAATTCTAGTGTTATTAGAAATCTCTGATCAGCTGGCAGGATTTAGTATAGAAAGCCGAACAAATTTTCTTGGTTTTTTCGCGTATTTAATACATTGTTTATATATGGCTGGTGTTTAAAAGTCATCATGTATGTACAGTTTGGAGCAAATAAATCAGTAGAGGGGTCACTTTTGTATGTCAAATTTATGAATTAATGGATCATATTCTTTATAGTAAAAGTTCTAGTGACCGTCTCTAACGTATATTTATTCATGCAACATCGCAGTAGAATCGATGCCAGCATTTCAACGGAAACTTAAAGACGACGAACGAAAGAGGTAGGACATTTTGTAAGGTGTAGTCCGTCTGGCGAAGTACCTCCACCCTACAGAAGACCGCAGCCAAATAACACCGTGATGCAGTGTTGTATTCCTGCTGGTGAGTAGGGTCGCCAGGCTCCAGAGGGGTCGTTGTGTTGATAGCGGACAGGTCGGCAACGCGCTCGTGACATCTCCGGTGTTGCAGGCGTTCATAGGCTACGGTAACCATAAAGCGTGTTCATGTAAAAAAATTGCTAATTACAAAATTCTTCCTTTTTAGATGTTGGCTAAAAACAAAGACACAATTATTAGGTTTTTCAAAATCACAAGAATAGAAGTATGAAATATTTTCATTAATTAATTAGCACAGCTTGTTGGTATTCCTCTTGGGAGCGAAAATCAAATCTAGTGCGTGACTTGACTAAAATAGGTTAAATAGAAATTAGTATTCGAGATCAGATGAGATTAGCCTTGTAGTGATTCCGTGCTGCAGGCACGTTGAGCCGTCGGTCCCGGATGATATTTCTTCTTCACCCAAGCGTGCTTTCCTAGTTGTATCCTCAGCTTACGCTTCAGAGCCTAAGAATAATAAGTCATGGACCTTGATTTGGCGGCACTGGTTTTTACAATGGTGCAACTACCGTCTGACTTCCGTAACCCTTTTTACAGGAAAACCAGAACAACAGGAACCTGACCCGAGGAGTGTTAATGTCCACTCTATCCTATGCCTATCAGATTTGTTTTCAAGGCTTCTGACATAGCCTAACGACTGCCATCTATCTATAACAACTGGGGACAACGGCTTAACGTATCTTCCGGAGGAGCTCGAGATAGTAAATGCTACATAATTGCGACCAACCCAATACAGTTCGCGTCTCGCCGTGGCTTGTTGACATGTGCATTTGTTAATGACACGCGCGTCGCGCTCTGCTATCGATCTCCTCGATGTAAAAATTAGGACCCATAATCATCATCATTTCAGCCGCAGTCAGTCCACTGCTGGACATAGGCCTCTCCCAATGATGATCGGTTGTCAGCAGTCTGCATCCAGTTGCCTGCGACCTTTTACAGGTCATCTGACCATCTGGTGGATGGATGTCCAACGCTGCGCTTACCAGTACGCGGTCGCCATTAGAGAACCTTTCTGCCCTATCGGCCATCGGTTCTCCGCGCTATGTGCCCCGCCAACTGCCACTTCAAATAACTAATCCGCTGGGCTATGTCGGTGACTTTTGTTCTCCTACGGATCTATTAGGACCCAATCGGATACAACTAACTCACTGTTGGTGACATCGGCGAGTATAAAGAAAGTGACACAAGTTCTGTCATTAAAATTATATTAAACCCTTCTTTTTTGTAGCTGGTTAAATGTAAACAATCGATAGTCTGGGAATGTTTACGTTCCATTTTGAGGTTAGGCCTCTCCCGCCGTACGTGACCAGCGTCGAATGGAACGCATTACTGGTGTCTAGTGGTCATATTGTACATTGTATTATAATGCGTTTGTTACTTAATTATTTACAAACAAGCTGTTTCGGCAGCTCCGCCTGCATCAAAAAGTAGCCTATGTTTGACACCGGGTCTTCAAGTATATTCATACCAAATTTCATCAAAATCCGTTTAGCGGTTTGGCCGTGAAAGCGTATCAGACAGCACACACATATGATAGAGAGGTTTGAATTACTGCAACTTCCCCACAATTGGATGCCATAGGTCCACGTCGGCTTGAGGATCGAGTTGTAAATAAGAAGCTTATTATCGGCAGTCAATGTACTGTTGCGTCCAATCAACCAATGGAGATTTTTGTATCTAATGTTCAGTTCTTCTCTTTTGCTTGAAACATGCTTCTTCCAAGTTAAGCGTCTGTCCAGATGCATGCCAAGGTATTTACCTAATTTTTGGGATTTAGTAATTATCCACTTGTCAAATACTCAATCAAATATATACTTTTTGGGGTTCCGTACCTCAAAAGGTAAAAAAGGAATCCTTATAGTCTGACTCATGCCGTCTGTTTGTCCGTCTGTCACAGTCGATTTTCTCCGAACCTATCAAACCGATTAAGTTGAAATTTGGTATATACATAGGTACATTTGTTACCCGAAGGTAGGCTTATGATAAAAATAAATTATTTTTAAATATGGGGGTTTTGGGGGGTAACGTAGTAGGTTAAAAAAAAGTTTTTCAAATTGTATTTTGCGATACATTAAATGAAAGGGCTCGACCTAAAGATATCATGATATTTTTTTGAGTATTTTTTTTTATATGTGCGAGTGTATCAACGAATCAAAAGAAGAATCAACTTGCTTGTAAATATAACAACTTACTTACGTAAAACATGTACAAATGATTCTTTTCTCAAAGATCTAAGGGCCCTTAAAAAGGAAATTGTATCAGTAGGCGACGCACGTAACGTCCGGAAGACCGGCCCTTTTACAAGCGTTAGCAAAACTGCTATTTACGCTAGAAATAAAACGTGGACTTTATGGTCTAAAAATATATTGAAAAACTAGCTATTTCCCGCAGCTTCGCCTGCGCCAAAAAGTAGCCTATGTATGACCCCGGGTCTTCAACTACATTCCTACCAAATTTTATCAAAATATGTACAGCGGTTTGGCCGTGCCAGCGTAAACAGACAAAATATTGGCGTTTTCTATTCCAAGATCCTCCGTATTCTGAAGCCTAAGGTGCAACTAAAAAAGTCAAAATAATATGCATTGGAATTTTATCTCAGGAATATTTATTACATTAGCTACTTCTTTTATCTTGGTACACCTGCAGATAAATAACTATTACGCGAATTCCGCGACTGGCGGGCTCGGTGAAATAAGATTCCGTAGAACTGCCGTAGCGTGTGCCAAAATTAACTGGCTTGCTAATGACACTTCTCATATTCTTATTTCTGTGTTTGAATGGACCTTTATGAAAATATTTCAAGGTATTATTCAACATTTATGGGAACTTAAAACACCGCATATTTTCAAACAATTTACTAAGCTTCTTGGGAGCGGTCATAAATCGTAGCGCTACGGCGTAGCCTCGTAGACGCGGCTGCTACGAAAGCCTACGCTGTCATACTCTAAAACCTGTTTCGTGAAAATAATTAATTATTGCTTATTTTATTTCGGTAGTTTATAAGTAAATAAATATTCTAGGTAAGTGGTTTATTAATCTATGTTTATTAGTTTTATATATTGATGATTCTGTGCTTCGGAAGGCACGTTAAGCGTACCGGCTGCCATTTGGTGGTCGTTAAAGTAACTATTTCAGAGTTCGAAATGTGGTTCCGAAAAACTCTGAAATCAGGGTGTACAAGGTTGATTGACTATTAAACATATTCGATATGAATAAATGAACAAAAAACTAAGTATTCATACTTCCATACTAATATTATAAGTGCGAAAGTTTGTTACGCTTTCACGTCCGAACCTCTGAACAGATTTTAGTAAAATTTGGTATAAATATAGTTTAAATAGGGTCATAAATAGGCCACTTTTATAAGCAAGCAGAGCAGCAGAAAACAGCAAAATTATATGAAATCATTTATTAATAAATAAAATATTTATTCATAGTAATATATAAGTCTAGATTATATAGTAAATATAATTAACCTAGACTTATATAGTCGTCGAATCCTAGTTTCAAGTCCAGTTGGCTCTCTGCCGCGACAGCCAGTCGCCATACTGACAATGTTTATTAACGCAACTGCCCTTACAAAGGAGGGTTATGTTAGTTATGTAGCAGACTGGTGTTCAAATGAGACAAAAAAAATACTACAAAACAATAACTATAATATGGTTAATGTCATTTATTGATTTAGCCGAAGACGGGTTTTGGCAGGAGCACCACATGACTTCAACTTCTCCAAAGGGCCTCTACGCGTATCCATATCAATACTAATATGATAGACCAGTTAGTTTCCAGGGTCAAAAGACTATCATTAAAATTAGTCCGTCATTTAGGGAATCAAAATATATTGTGGCGTATTTTTTCTTTAGTCAATTGAGTGATAAATTATAAAGATATAACGCATCAAAGTTTAGGAGTGGGGGCTCGTGACGTCACATATTGCGAAAAAGACACACTGTGACGTCACACGGAACTTTAACGTGCAATATCTTTACCATACTTTGTTTAGTTTTGAAAAGAAAAAATACGTCTCCAATATTTTTTGATTATCTAACTGACGGAATAATTATATTTTTTTAGGAATAGCCTATTATAAAGCCGAAGAGTTTGTTTGTTTGTTTGAACGCGCTAATCTTAGGAACTACTAGTCCGATTCAAAAAAATATTTCAGCGTTGGATAGCCTATTTATCAAGGAAGGCTATAGGCCTAAGCGAAGTCGGGACGGGCTGCTAGTAGTACATATAATCTGCGCAAGCCTCTCAAAGGTACGGGACAATCCGTGAAACCTTTTTTTTTTTTTTTTGATTTCGCAGCGGAATGCGTTTACGCACAGAGTGTGGGACTCCTGGGCCGCTAGCCGGCCCAGACTACCCACTAAACCCCTGCGGGTGCCGTCGGCCGCATTGCAGGGAGGCGCCTCGGATCTGACTAGCACAAGACGCCTCTGCGACTGGCCGGTTTCTCACCAGAAACCGGACTCACCACTCTCAGAGGCCCTCCGACACCTGGAGGACCTCTGCCACCGGGTGGGACTGCTCCAGTCCCACCGCTTATGGGGGCGCTTCCAGGCGCGCCAAGTAGCGCCTGCGACGCACCCCCCCTCTTCGCCGTCGGATCGGGTCCGCGAGGGGATCGTCCTCGCGGTCCCTTTCCTCGGCCTCCCTCTGCGACATGACGACCTCGCAGAAGGAGGCCATTGCATTCCAGGCGCTGTCGCTCTCGAGCATCGCGTTGGCGACACTCGGGAGCGACAGGTCCGTCCCGCCAAGCGCGGCGGCCAGGTCATGGCGCTGCCGGCTCCACCTCGGACACCGCTCAAGGACATGTTGAGCGGTGTCCTGAGCCTCGCCACAGTCGTGGCAACGAGGCTCGGCCTCCCTCTGGGCCACGCGGTGCAGGTACTCACCGAAGCAACCGTGCCCGTGAGCACCTGCGTCATGCGGAAAATCCGTGAAACCTAAGCCAAGCAACTATTATTACTTTATTTCTTAGTTTATTAAACCTGACAACCTTCCACAAATCTATGTAAATACACATGTTTTAACAAATAAAGTGAACTTGAACTTAATAGGAAGAAAGAAATAAGCTCGATAGACGAGCGCGGTGCGTGTATCCATAGCGATTGAGCGTGTTATGTGACGGCGAGACGCAACCCGTATTGGTTTGATCGCTATTTGGTGCTATTTTCTATCTCGAACTCCTCCGTACTTCGGAAGACACGTTAAGTTCTAGATCCAAGCTGTTATCGATAGATGGCAGTCATTAGGCTGTGTCAGAAGCCTTGAAAACAAATCTGATAGTTTTGTCTATTAACACTCCTCGGGTCAGGTTCCTGTTGTTCTGGTTTTCCTGTAAAAAGGGTTATGGAAGTCGGACGGTAGTTGCACGATTGAAATAACCATTTCCGCCAAATCTAGTACCCTAGGCTCCGAAGCGTAAGCTGACGACGCAACTAGTAATACATGCTAGGATGATGATGATGACTTTACCTACGGAACCAATATTTCATATACACATGACCTGGAGTGTAGAGAAGAAAATACAGTACCTCAAATCCTAAAAAATGTTTCCGTTCAATATAAGTACGTACGCGATGAAATATTTTCTCGAGATTTTTCGATGAAAACCGTTTAGGAATATCTACTTGAAAACTGTTCTAAAATGTTTCCGCAATATTGATAGACGGCCATTTCGTCGAATGAATTGGCGACCCGTATAATATTTTCAATATCACCTCGGGGGGCGGTTAGCGAGATTCACAGATATGAAAGGTGCGGCGGAGTAAGGATGTCACATTTGAAAAAAAAAATAGGTAACTAATTCAAAATTGCTTTATCACATTTTTCAAGTTTTTGACGTCAGAGAGAACAACGAAATTGTTTTTTATTGTAAGTTTCGTCAAAGAACAAAAAAATACTCGCGATATGTTTCGTCAAAACAGTACATGTTAAAAATATGGCATCAATCATCCTTAACTTAAATTTTATAAGTTTGAAAGCTTTCACGGCCAAATCGCTCAATGTATTTTGATGAAATTTGGTACAAATATAGTTGAAGACACGGGGTCAAACATTGGTTACTTTTTACGCAGTTGAGATGCGGGAAAAAACTAGTCGTCAATAAATATGATTAATCCATCAGGGATGATAAGTAAATGATGTATTTAATATTATAGACAAAAATATCCATAAATTTATTTCCCTAGTGACTATAACATGGGCGTTGCCTTCAAAAAGGGCGTGAAAAAATTCCTTCAGGATCGGCAACGCGCTCGTGACATCTCCAGTGTTGCAGGCGTTCATAGGTTACGGTAACCACTTACCATCAGGTGGGCCGTACGCCTGGTTTCCTACTTAGGTGTAATAAAAAAAACACAAAAAAAATCAGACTGAAAGAGTTTTTGAATCATTGAAACCGGGATACAATATTTATTCGGATATGATTATAAACTGCCAACCCTAAGCAAATTCAAAGTTATATCAGTCTATAAAGCTTATATAATAGTTCTTTACTGCTTTATTTAGTAAGACGGGGAAAAGGACCTTTTTATATAAAGATTGTCTACATGGGTAGGTATCATAAAGGTACTTTATGATAACAGCAAATAGGTGTCACTTTGACAGATGCTGACATAGTAAGTGTAATGCGGGACTTTTGGCAGGAAGCTGTGAAGAGCAGTATCGGCGCTGTATTTTATTTTCCAAAATTTGTGTTTTTTTTTTGAGTATTTATCCATAATAACGGTGGATTATTATTCGCAAAGCGTTCGATAACAAGTGTGAGTATTGGGAAATGATACAGTGTTTGATTTATGTGATTTTCATGCTTGTTGACAAAAGCTCCTAGTAATCGCTAAGTGCAGTTTTTCTACCAATACACTTAGCCTGATTCTTCTGACTAGACTTAACTACCGACTAGACTTTTAGACTTGACTAGGACTTGACGAAACCACACTGGAGGACTGAAGAAGATAGAAAATTAAGAATGGCTAATATTTAATTAAATTAAATTCTAAATTAAATGCATGGTTCCTATGATGACGCTTGCCTGGGAGGAAAAGTGGACATGGTCAAAAACGATACTGTAAGAATAATAAATAATTTCCGGAAAATCAATTTGGACCTAAATTTAAGCAAATGTGAACTTTACGTTTCGGATAAATTTAACGAAAGTGATCGAAACTCTATTATTCAACATTTCCAAGATTTAGCGCCTAGTATTAAAATTTTAGACAAGAGTACACTTTTCCTCTTAAGGGCGCCACTACTCGAGGAAATTATTAGGCCGGTTTTAGAAAATAAATGTGATACATTTTTAAAACATATAGACAGATTGGGCTTACTAAATTCCCACATCGCCTATACCATCCTCAAATATTGCCTTTTCGTTCCTAAATTTACATATATTCTGCGAGCCTGCCCAATCTGGAAACACTCAGAACTTTTAGAAAACTTAGATGCCAACCTTAAAAACGCGTTAATAAAAATTCTAAATTTAAACCTCGAGGAACGTTCCTGGATTCAAACCTGTTTACCGATCAAATCAGGTGGCATCGGAATACGAAAATTTCAAGTGTAGCCCTTCCGGCCTTTCTTTCATGCGTGCATAGTGTGTCGCACTTGTGTGCTAAAATCTTAAAATCATCCTCGTGTGCGATTCACTATATAGATGCATTAGAGGCTTGGAAGGCTCTCTGTCCTAGTGAAAGTATCCCAAAGGCACCAAATCTACAAACACTCTGGGATGCTTCATTGGTGAAGAGAGAGCATAACTGTTTGATCCAAAATTCTGTCAGTGATATTGACCGTGCGAGGCTTCTCGCTGTATCAGAGCACGAATCAGGACAATGGCTACACGCCCTCCCTTCCGCAAACCTCTGAACACTATTAGACAATGGCAGCTTCCGAATCGCAGTCGGTCTTAGGCTGGGCGCTGCCATTGTCGAACACCATCAATGTCTGTGTGGTGACGGCGTTAGCAGAAATGGGCTCCATGGACTACATTGTCAACGCAGCGCAGGAAGATACTCCCGTCACGGCTCCCTCAACGACATAATCAAAAGGGCGCTTGCCACCATCGACATACCTAGTACTTTAGAACTAACAGGTATTGCGCGCGATGATGGCAAGCGGCCAGATGGTTTGACCTTGGCCCCCTGGGCGTGCTCAGATCTCTGCTAGGGAAGAATCTACAGGTGGCATGTCACAGAAACGGCCCTGCCACATGTTGTGCGGCTGGCCAGGATGACCCAACGAGATCAACTTCTAAAAAAAGCGTGGCGTTCACCTGGACCAGGGATAGTCGCATTTACGGGAAGCTGAGAGCTGAAGAGTTGTTTCGGAGCTATATTTATTTTCCTAAATATACAAGCACTTACCAAATAAATTTGCTTGCTTCCAAATTACTTAATTCCTTACCAAATTATTTTTGACGGCCGGCAATAGTTTGCACGAACTAACTGGTGGTGGAAGCACTCAAAATAATTTGGCAAGTGATTATTATTAACTTTGCGCAAAGTAACGCCTGATTTTTTTAAATTTTCTAAAATTTGTTTTATTTTTTGGATATATAATTTTAGTTTTGTGCCTAATAAGTATGTGATTTTCTTGATTGTTGCCGAAAGCTCCTGGAAGTTCGTAATGTGTTGTTTTTCTATAACTTTTCTCTCTGACTAAAGTTGACTTTATTAGATCTAACTACCGACTTGACTAGGATTTCTCTAAACCACTTGATACTGGCAAGCCATACTAACAAAAAAGTTTACCAGGTCCCTCCATTCGCAGCTTGCGGTTCAGAGCTAACTTACGTATAGGGCACGCTGTTTTCATTGTTATTGTTGGTATGTTGTGTCAATAGCCTATTGACATATTCTAAGTATAAGAAAAACTCGTGTCGATAAAATTATTTGCTCGCCATTTGATCCTCCAAACAAGATTCGAGGTCACTCTATGAGTGACAGTGGAGTGACGTTACATTGTATACCTACTGGAATGGTTTGTCGTCAAGGCTTCCGTCCGAGGCTCAAATGCCGAACAAGTGGCGGTTCTCACGAAATAAAATAAATAAAGTACAGAAGACAGAGTGTAAACTTTATTTAACACTAGCTGTTCCCCGCAGCTCCGCCTGTGCCAAAAAGTAGCCTATGTTTTACCCCGGGTCGTCAACTATATTCATACTAAATTTCATCTAAATCCTTTCAGCGATTTGGCCGTGAAAGTGTAATAGACAGATAGACTTTCGCACTTATAATATTAGTATAGAAAAGTTTTTATTTTTTCAGCAAATTTTAGTTGAATTACAATCAAGAATTAGTATAATGATTACAAGGTTAAAATTATAAAATACAATTGATAATGGTTAACAATAAATCCGTGAGATATAAACATCCAATTAATCTAGTGTCAAAGTAATGAACTTGTCACTTTAATCTCAAATATCATCTTTACACGAGTTTTTCTTCTAGTCTTTCGTTATTTCGTACTAAGCCATCCCATTTTATTTGTAGACCACTATTTACTAAAGCACAAACGTTTATTCACATATTAAATTCTAAACATAAACCTAACTTTCGCTTTTCGGAGTTTGTCTCGTTTTAGTCATAAACAATGACTTTGTTTCTAGGTTAAAAAAATATATCTAAGGTCGTTCCAAATGGTTGTGAAGGTTAGGTATTCTTGTTGAAGTTTACAGATATATCTGGTAGATATAGTATAACCAGAATAAACATCGATATTTCCCCCTCTTTCATAGCTATATTATCAAATTGTTCAGCTCGGGTAAAAGCTTAGACTATGTATCCAATAGACGGAAAATGCGAAAGAGAAATATAAAGGACTTGCGTATGTTAGAATGAGAAAGAGAGCGAGACCATTTCATATACACAATAATGTCCCATAGCAGCCTTACGGATTTCTTGTCAAAAACACAGTACAAACAAAGTATCTAGTTGTAAGTATAAAACAAGTGTTCAGTAAAGTGCATAAATATGGTTTCATGTGCAGTGCCTAAATGTAACTCAAATAATAAATAAAACCCACATAATTTGTCATTTTTCACATAAGTACCACCAAAGTTTAAATAAAAAAATAAAATAAAAAAGCCCTTTATTTCTACTACCATACAGAATGTCTTAAATACAAGAAAATATCATAAAACAATTTTATATATTTGTTATTATTAATTGATTTAAGACTATTAACACACAAATTACCTATGTCATTTTGTTTTATTTAGTCTTCTTCACCAGTACAGGTTCGTCAATTGTGAGATTTCACATACACATATTAGTGTTAGATTATAATCAATTAATTCTAATCAATGTATTATACTAAGTCAAATTTAAATCATAATTAGTTTTCGGTAGTAGTCGCCTCTTTGGCGTAGGCCTCGACCCAAAGCTCTCCAATTATTTCTATCTCTGGCCTTCTGCATCCAGTCCTTCCCCACTTTTCTGCCAAAAACATCTCTCCATCTCATTTTTGGTCTACCTCTACTCCTTTTGTTATTCCTCGGTATCCATTCGGTCACTCTTTTAGTTGGTCTAGAATCCTCCATCCTGCATATGTCCTGCCCATTTACATTTAAGTTGTCGTATTCTATAACTAACATCTGTCACGCCGGTTTTCCTTCTAATATTTTTGTTGTTTATTTTATCTGAAATTTTTATCCCCAGCATGCTCCTTTCCATTTTCCTTTGTCAAACCGCTAGTTTGTTCTCATCTTCATTTGTTAGGTACCAGGTTTGGCAACCGTAAGTAACACATGGTAAGATTGCTACCTCGTACAATTTTCTCTTTATTTGTATATTTATGTCCTTATTTTTCATAATTTCTCTTAAGCTCCAGTACTTTTTCCATGCTAGAGCATTTCGTCTTATTATTTCATTCTCAGTCCTATCTTCAAAAGATACTGTTTGTCGTAGATATATATAGCTTGGTACATATTCAATTTTTTCCCCATCGTCAGTTACATCGTGCATTATGCTATTAGTAATTATTTTTGTTTTTGAAGTATTAATGAAAACTCATTAACCATAGTCTCCATATCCGACGTACTCTCCGCAAAAATGACAATATCATCGGGGAAGCGAAGGTGGTTTAAGTACTCGCCATCCACGTATACTCCCTTATTTTCCCAGTCAAGTTTTCTAAAGACTGATTCGAGCACCGCAGTAAATATTTTCGGCGAGAGTGGATCTCCCTGCCTCACCCCCTTTGTTATGGGAAACTCAGGTCCCTCCTTCTCTAGCTTAATCGTGGCTCTACATTTGGAATAAATGTTACGTAGGAGATTGATATAATTAATGTGGATGCCTTGTTCAGATAATGCTTCCCAAATTGCGTTGTGAATGAGAGAGTCAAAAGCCTTCCTATAGTCTATGAAATCATATGTAGAGTTCATTGTTATACTCGTTAGCTTTTTCTATTAATTGTGTCACCATTTGGATATGGTCCATAGTTGAAAAACTCTTCCGAAATCCAGCCTGTTCTTGTGTCTGGTTTTCATCTAAAGTTCTTGTTATTCTCTTTAAAGTTATTTTGGCAAAAATTTTATATATGTTTGAGATGAGGCTGATTGGCCTGAAGTTATTGAGGTCATTTCTGTCTCCTTTTTGAACAATAGAATGATTATTGATTTCGACCACTGCTCCGGTGTCGACTCACTGTCTAGAATGTTATTGAATGACATTTGTTACGGACGAAACACTACGTCGGACGCCCACAGGCGGAAACGAGGAGCGCGGGGCGAGGGAACCCGCAGAACAAAGAAAATAGCGCTTCCCCCACCACTGATCCACGCAAGGGTCACTAATTGTACATACTGTCGGCTTAAGATTTAGGATATAATAGCGTAAGATTTCTTGTAAATTAGTGTGTGTAATATAGTTCAAGTGTAGTTCAATGGTCATTCAGCCAGTAAATCGTGAAAATCAATTGTGAATTGTGAATAGTGAATAAACCTGTGGAATCAAGAACTGGGAATTTTATTTGTGGGAAAAATACAGTCCTCAACCCCTGACTATCAAGAACAAGTGGTCCTTCGAGCCGGATAAAGAACAATGGTCATCACAAGAAGCCAAACCGGGGACGATTCCCGTGCAAGTGAAAACAGTAGTGCCGTTACCGTCGAGAACCGCGGCGCCGTCGCCAGCGGAAGCCGCGTCGCGAGTGAAACCCGTAGTGCCGTCGCCGTCGAGAACCGCGGCGCCGTCGCCAGTGGAAGCCGCGTCGCGAGTGATAACCGTAGTGCCGCCATGACGAGTCGCGTCGCAGCTACTGGCAGTGAAAAACGGGAAGTGCGCGTTCCAACGATGGAGCTTGTTGACGTTACCGCGGATCCTGCAGTTGTACCTCCGAACTATGAGGCCACTGCACAACCGAGTGTCGCGCTACCGCAGCGCTTGATTCGCCTCGGACCACCCGCGTCGCCGTCTACGTTACCGCGAGACACGTACAGCAGCAGTCTTGCTACGGTGCATGCTGCGCAGATCCAGCCGCAGCCCAGCCCTCCGCGTTCCGCCGCATCGAACCGCACCGGACGCTCGAGTGCGACCGCCGCCCGTATCAGACGACTGGAGTTGGAAACCGCGGAGCGTTTGTCGGAGATACGCCAACAACAGCTAGAGATCCAAGCAGAGAACTTAAGAAGACGACTGCAATTCAGCATCGCAGAAATCGAGCAAGAAGGCAGCCTGGCAGACCCCGATGAAAGCAGATCCAGAGTGGACCAATGGCTGCAGTCCATTCCACCGCGAGGCACAGTGATCGAGCAAGACCCCAGCGTCCAATTACGGGAGGAGTCTGCCTGCCGCACCGTGCCACGAATCACCGAGCCACAGGAGGATGAACGCGACACAGAACGCCGTGTCGACAATTCACAACCACCGCCGACTCATCGCTACGAACGACGCGAAGAGGACCACGGCCAGACTCATCGCTACGAACGACGCGAAGAGGATCACGTCCAGACCGAGAGCCGTCGAGCCAGAATCGAAGCTCCGGCTCCACACACTCTTGGCTACGAACGACGCCAAGAAGAACGACCGTGCTGTAGTCACACACAGCAAGCGAGGCTGGAACGATCGCCCTCGCCGACGTATCATCAACGAAGAAAATCGCTGTCCCCGAACGAGAGACGACGGCGATCGATGACACCGTCGAACAACCGCACTCGAGGCATCGAGCAACTCGCCGAGGCCATCGAAAGAATGTCCAGAAGCCGACCGCCGCCGAGACAAGCAATCGACCTTCCTGTTTTCTCCGGCGCGGCTATCGAGTGGATGCCATTCAAAGCAGCATGGCGTGACTCATCGGCCATATACAAGTTTACGCAAGCTGAGAATATGGCAAGACTACGAAACTGCCTGCGTGGGGAAGCACGACAAGCCGTGGCAGCCCTACTACACACTGCGACCGATCCAGACGTCGTGATGAAGACGCTACAACAGTGTTTCGGGCGGCCTGAAGTCATCGTCCACCAAATGCTTGAGGATCTTCGCCGCTTGCCCCGACCGGGCCCCGCTGCCAACGATCTCAACCAATTGGCAGTGCGGCTACAGAACATAGTGCAAGTTTTGGAGAACGTCGATCAGCGAGGCTACCTCTACAACCCCACGCTGACACAAGAAGTGCTTGAGAAGCTAAGCCCGCACCTCAGATCGAGATGGTGCGACTACGCGGAGGATAACGGCAGCGCGTGTGAACCAACAATTATCACGCTGTCCCGTTTTCTCACGCAAGAGGCTGACCGTGCTCTACGACACGCCTTCGCGAGCAACACTGCCTACGCATCGACGACCTCAGCACCCACGAGACCCAGAGGCAGCAACATCAACAAGCCTGTGCAACGAAACGAACGAGCTAATCTGCACAAAACAACTGTGTACGCTACGATGGAAGACGCACCGGGGTCCCACAAGAAACCGGAACCATGCATCTGCTGTGGGGACCAACACTCAGTGTCAACGTGCCGCAAGCTACGCGACATGCCCGTTAACGAACGATGGAACTGGGCTAAGGACGCTCGCCTGTGTTTCAAGTGCATCGAGAGCCGACATCGACGTACAACGTGTAGAGCCCCGCGGTGCGGCGTAAACAACTGCAACCGACCGCACCACTCGCTGCTACACACCGACGGAGCTCAGACCGAGAGCCGAACACAACCCACTGAGACTGAAACGGAAGCCGCAGTGATGTCAATAGCCTACGAGAACCCTACTGTGTTGCTGAAAGTCTGCAGTGTCGTGATCACCGGGCCTGCAGGGAAAATAAACACGTACGCCTTATTGGATGAAGGCTCCACCGTTACTCTGATCGACGAGAAACTGGCCGACAAAATCGGCGCGGTTGGAGACCCAGCACCATTGAGAATACAGGGCGTAAATTCTGCGAAGAGACGCGAAAACAGCCGAAGAGTCAGCATCACAGTTCGAGGGCAACATGAACGGATCGCCCACCAAATCACGGCCCGAACAATCCCTGATTTGGAACTTCGACAACAGAGCGCGCCCCGCAATATTACACAGCGGTACGCTCACCTCCGAGACCTCAACAACGCCTGCTTCGAGAACGCGAGACCGCAGCTTCTCATTGGGGCCGATCACTGGCAACTAATGACGTCCCACCAACTACGTGTCGGAAAAAAGAACGAGCCTGCCGCGTCAAGAACGGACCTAGGATGGGTGATATACGGATCGGTGCCCCATCTACTACACCGACGCGGAGAAGACACAGTGCTACACGTACAAATAACGGACGAAGAACGAGGCAAACCGTCCGCAAACAAGAACGACGAGCAACTTCACGAACTCGTCAAACATCACTTCGCAATCGACGCATTGGGTGTTTCACTCAGAACGAAAGTGAAGCCCGAAGATCAACGCGCTGTCGAAATTTTCAACAAGACAGCTCGCCGCGTCAACAACCAATTCGAAGTCGGCCTGCCATGGAAGAGCGATGACGTCGTCCTGCCACCTAGCTACTCGGACGCACTCACACGGCTCCGAGGGATTGAAAAGAAAATGGACAAGGACGCCAAATTCAAAGAAGAATACACGCAGCAAGTTCAAAACTTACTCGACAAAGGCTACGCGAGAAAATGCGACGGCAGCGAGAGGGACAGCAAGAGAGAATGGTTCATGCCTCACTTTGCGGTCAAGAACCCGAACAAACCAGGCAAGATTCGCCTGGTCTTTGACGCCGCTCACAAATCGCAAGGGGTCAGCCTAAACGACCACTTGCTAATGGGGCCCGACATGCTACAACCACTGCCTGGAATACTGCTGCGATTTCGAGAACGACCGATCGCCGTGACAGCCGATATAGCCGAGATGTTTCTGAGGATCAAAATCAGAACAGAAGATCAAACATCTCAGAAGTTTCTATGGAGAGATGACGACAGAAAGAAGCAGCCAGAGCACTACAAGATGACGTCGATGTTCTTTGGGGCAGCCAGCTCTCCGTTCCTGGCTCATAGCGTGCGAAACAGAAACGCGCTTGATCACGCGGAAACTCATCCACGAGCCCTAGAGATCATCACGAAAAGCCATTATATGGATGACTTGGTGCACAGCTTCGCCACGACCGAGGAAGCGAAGCAGACCGTCCACGAAGTCATTGAAGTTCACAGCAGAGCTAACTTCACACTCCGGAGCTGGAATTCTAACTGTCCGCGAGTGTTAAGCACCATTCCCGAGACGCTGCGAGCCAGAGAACCGACCGCCCTAATCTCCAGCGAAGATTTCAAAACACTGGGAATGCTGTGGGATGCCGTAAACGACGAGATGGGCTTCAACACCACACTGGCTCGTATCCCTGAAGCGGTGCGAGAACGACGACGAGCGCCGACCAAACGAGAAGCCTTAGCGACCGTTATGTCCATCTTCGACCCGCTGGGCCTGCTGAGCTGCTACGTCATCACAGTCAAGATCCTGCTTCAAGATTTATGGCGGATTCAACTAGCGTGGGATGAACCTCTACCACCAGAACACGCCGCGAGATTTGATCAGTGGATGGAGACACTGAACGACGTGTCACGTCTACGACTTGCGCGCCGCTACGGACCAAACGAAGAAGACGTCAAGCGGCAACTTCACATATTCGTAGACGCCAGCGAACAAGCCTACGCCACAGCAGCATATTGGCGTCTAGCTCATCCCGATGGAAGAATCACGGTCGCCTTGGTCGCAGCTAAAGCCAAGGTAAATACGACACCTAGAACGAGCGGAACAACTTTGGGTGTCGCAATCACAAAAAGAAAGTTTCGGCGAGGAGATCGCACGTCTGCAAGCTGGCCGACCGTTGCCAGCCGCTAGCCGTCTCGCCAAACTGGACCCGATGTTAGAAGAGGGACTACTACGCGTCCGCGGCCGGATCGACGCCGCCCGCGTGCCCACAACCACCAAGAGGCCTTTAATCCTAGACAGCCGACACCGTTTGACACAACTCATCGTGTTAAAGGCACACATCGCCGCCGGACACGCAAGCAACGAACGCGTGTTGAATGATTTAAGACAACGCTATTGGATTCTGCGTGCCCGACCTACAGTACGATCCGCGGCTCGAACCTGCGCATTATGCAAAATACGACGCACAATGCCGAGAATACCACCACTGGGAAACCTACCGCCCGCACGACTGGACCCATATTGTCGACCGTTTACCAACTGCGGCGTCGACTACTTCGGACCGATGATGGTCACTATCGGCCGAAGAAGAGAAAAACGATGGGGCGCGTTATTTACGTGCTTAACTACGCGGGCAGTGCATATCGAGATCGTGTCAAGTTTAAACATTGACTCGGCAATCATGGCTCTACGACGAATGGCCGCGCGTCGAGGATGGCCCCGACAGATGTGGAGCGACAACGGGACGAACTTTCGCGGCGCAGACACAGAATTACGCGCAGCCTACAACGAATGGACTCCGGCACTACGAGACTACGCGCAACTACACAGGATGGACTGGCGATTTATTCCCCCGGGTGCGCCAAACCAGGGAGGAGCGTGGGAGCGTTTGGTACGCTCTATTAAGACAGCGTTGCACGCCACGCTAAAGGAACAAACACCGAAGGAAGAAGTCCTGCATACATTGTTGCTAGAAGCAGAACACGCGGTGAACGGTCGCCCACTTACCCACGTGACTATGGACCCGTCTGACCCGGAGGCACTGACTCCAAATCACTTTTTGCTCGGGTCATCCACGGGCTTACCCCAAACTGGTCCTTGTGATGTAGCCGATCGACGAGCATGGCGAGCAGCACAAGGATTAGCAGACCAGTTTTGGAAGAGGTGGATACACGAGTACCTTCCCATACTCGTACCAAGACAAGGAGCTCAAGATCGCCGCAGACCCGTAAAGGAGGGAGACCTGGTGTTGGTAGTAGATCCTGCACTACCACGCAATATTTGGCCACGAGGAATCGTCCGAAAGGTACATATCGGACCCGACGGAGATGTACGAAGCGCCGAAGTGAAGACCATTGGAGGAGTCTTCACTAGGCCAACCAGAAAATTGGTCGTCCTCCCGATACAAGAGGCTGCTGCTAACGACGAACGCAGCCGGGAGGAGGATGTTACGGACGAAACACTACGTCGGACGCCCACAGGCGGAAACGAGGAGCGCGGGGCGAGGGAACCCGCAGAACAAAGAAAATAGCGCTTCCCCCACCACTGATCCACGCAAGGGTCACTAATTGTACATACTGTAGGCTTAAGATTTAGGATATAATAGCGTAAGATTTCTTGTAAATTAGTGTGTGTAATATAGTTCAAGTGTAGTTCAATGGTCATTCAGCCAGTAAATCGTGAAAATCAATTGTGAATTGTGAATAGTGAATAAACCTGTGGAATCAAGAACTGGGAATTTTATTTGTGGGAAAAATACAGTCCTCAACCCCTGACTATCAAGAACAACATTTGGAGAGGTTTTAAGAGGCGTTCACTAAATGATTTCAGAAATTAATTTGTTATGTTGTCTTCGCCTGGTGATTTTTACCACCAAAGTTTATCACTGTATAAATCCATGATTTCAATATTGCTTCGATAGTTTTTCTCACTAAAATATGAGAAATGTCATGTAGCTTTATCACATGCAAAATACAGCATCTACTACCATTGGTTAATCGTCGTGAACTGTCAGATTTAACTCTTCTAAGTACATTGTATACTGAGCTCTTATGTGGATTGTTCGAAACTACTTGGTTCTATAAATATTTATGTTCCCCAAAGAAGGTTTATGCATACTAATGTATTCTCTATGCCTGTAGCGGGTACCAATTATCATCCGAACGCTTTTCTCGGTCGAGTCTGTGAAGGATACATACAATAAGCTAACTATCTCCTCGGTTAGACGTTGACATCCTCGGTGGCAAGGTTAGCTCTCTAAAGAAAAGTTTAAACGATTTATTCTTTTCCAACATGAATTAGTGCACTCTTCTCTCAGCCATACACATCGCATATACTGTAACATGTACGTAGCTACACGAATGTGGACTACATTAATTTGAGGTTATCATTTGGTCAAATTGTCGGTTCAAAATTAGATTAAGATAATTCTATCAGTGGAGACTTTTAAATGACTTTTTTGAACTATATTGTATGCCTTGTATAAATAGTCGATAGTCTTCCAAAAGTGAAAAATAAAATAAATAAATAGTCAAAAAAAATCTAAATCTATGGGCAAAATGAGCTTGGGTGTTTTTAGGTTATCTCTTCGAATGTTGCCGTATATGTAGAGATAGATAAAATTTTAGGACTAAGCGCGTATAATACCTAAAAACTTCGGAATTATGACGGTATGAAGCCCGACATGATATTAAGAAAACCAAACTAACAATACAATACGATATAATATTACTTTATTGTCCACATCTGGGAAATCGCAAAACTGAAATAACCTTGAAAGGGATAAACCCAAATATATTTTACCTTACAGATAGTATGTCGATATCGCGGGAAGCACTCTGTAGGCAATTCTCAGCTACTTTGGAAGCCTGGATCGGCTCTCGAATATGATTCACGGGTACTATGTCTGCGAGTTATAGCCTGGGATCCATTTTAGGTGATTTTGCCGAGAAACTTCGGCTTAGTGATAAGCTCCAAATATCATTAGGTTTAGGATATGTCGTAAAGTTGTCTACAGGTACACGAGTAGTTAGGTGATTTTGATAAGAAATTACTGGTTGTAATTTTTCATTCGCAAAAACATATGACATTATTCACTTTCAAGTATATTTATGGTCAAAATCTTAAATCGTTTATTGTCAAACTGGTTAAATCAAATGGTGTAAGCTTGACAATGTACAGATATAAAAAGTCTAACTTTCATCATGTATACAATAATTTTACGTAAACGATCAAAGAGTAAAATATTATTTTAAATTAGGATATAATTCATTATTACAATATTAATATTGTTAATTTTCTTAATGTAAAATTTAAACGAAATAACTACACGTAATTAAAAAAATAAAAGAGAAGAAAAAAAAGAGAATATTACAAACTAGCTCCGCCTGCGTCAAAAAATTGACTATATTTGACACCGGTTCTTCAACTATCCGTTTAGCGGTGTGACCGTGAAAGCGTACTGTTACATCCCTAGCTAGTAGGTCTTAGTGCAAGCCCTAGCCGTTTTCTGCTGTGTCAGCACTCTCTCTTTCGAACTAGCAGCAGAGTCCCACCATCAGCCTCAGTCCGTGTTTTGAGTTCTTACCGAGCGGTTGCCCTCGGACAACATTTAAATTTTGTCCCATTTATTCAGATTAATAAATAGTTCCTTTTTTAAAAAGTGAATTTCATTCATCCGCGTAACATTTTGGTGGCAGCGGTGGGATTCGAAAAACCAGTATCCGGGCACCGCCACGCGGACTCCATCCGAATCCCTGTAAAATAGTGTTTTCCGAAAATTTCCTATTTGAAGTGAAGGAAATAAGTGCAAATAAGTGTGATCATCCAGTATCCAGAAGCCTCATCAGAGCGAGAGAGAGTACTCCCAGTCCAGCTTGTTGAGAAGTTGAAATCCAGTCATCCAGTCAACTGACCCTGCACGGCCAGGTTGGGTCATTTACATCCTGGAAAGGATATCCGAAGTCCAGCGTTTTCCCGTTAATCCAACGTGTGGGTGGATGATCAATCAACCCTGCATACCCAAATTTATTCTTCAACAAAGAACGTCTACGAGTGTCAGCCAACGTCTTATCGCATTGGAATGCGTCCCGTCGCCGTCGTCGTGTTCCTGTGTCTCGCCTACACACAGTGAGTCTTATGGTCATTGTTTTGTCTAAATAGCCGTTCCGAGAATTAAGTCTGGTACAATAATTCTATTTTTAACTTCCACTAATTTTATTTTATTCCTACATTGTAATTTTTTTTTTCCTCCCTTATGTTCTTTTAATCATATAATGCCAAAGGTACCAAAATCTGAAGAGGACATTCCGAAATTATATGTTGAAATTCCCGACTTTGATCAAATTAAAGTTGATAGAGAAGTGAAGTCACCTGTTACCTCTCCACGTATAACCAGGAAAACAGCCGCAACTCTAGCAATGTCAGAATTAGAACTTAACGTGTTATTTAAATTTATTAAGGCATATGACGGAAGCAGGGAATTATTAAACTCGTTTCTTGTAAATTGTGATAATGCTTTTAGTCTCGCTTCTGAGAACCAAAAATCAATTTTATTCAAATTCATACTTAGTCAGCTGAAAGGAAAAGCGGAAATAGCATGCTCCATTAAAGAATTTAATTCATGGGAGCAACTGAAGGACTTCCTAAAAACACAATTTAGTGAACGGAAACATTATTCACATTTATTGACCGAATTGCAGGAAAATAAACAGGGCCCGCAAGACAGTGTAAGCCAATACGCCCTGCGGACAGAGAGCTGCCTCTCACAATTACTTACAGAAATTCCTCTTTCTAATCCTAAACCTAAAGAGCTATCCGGCCGTTCTGCGGCCATGGAGGACCTTGCTCTCCATCATTTTGTTATGGGGCTTCATCCCCGTATTTCTAATATTGTGAGATGCAGGTCACCCCGAACACTAAATGAAGCTATCAATTTTGCTATTTCAGAGGAACGTATACAACAGACATTATACAAGCGTACTCAACTAGAACAAAAATCGAATAGTAATAATAATCGATTTAAACCAAATTCTTCTAACCCCAGACAGAACTACGCACACTCTTTTCCTCCTTCTACTTCTCAAAAACCTAACTCCGCCCCACAAGGGGTATCTAATCTATTTTGTCGATATTGTAGAATAGCTATAACAAAACCAATCTTCCAATCAGAACCCCTACAGGCCATCTCCTCGTGTAAACTTCCTCGAACAGCCAGAAGAGGAGATTGGTCATGACGAAGTAGATCTCTCAACCGATGATTTAAACGAACAGTAGTCTCGCCTCGGTGTCGCCCGAGACCGTATCCAAAAGCCGACACCCTCGCTCGTATTTCTAAACCCAGGGACCACACGGGTAACCAGCCCCAAATAAGCGCCCATATTTCAAAATCCAGGGACCACACGGGTAACCAGCCCCAAATAAGCGCCCGCATTTCAAAACCCAGGGACCACACGGGTAACCAGCCCCAAATAAGCGCCCGCATTTCAAAACCCAGGGACCACACGGGTAACCAGCCCCAAATAAGCGCCCATATTTCAAAATCCAGGGACCACACGGGTAACCAGCCCCAAATAAGCGCCCGCATTTCAAAATCCAGGGACCACACGGGTAACCAGCCCCAAATAAGCGCCCGCATTTCAAAACCCAGGGACCACACGGGTAACCAGCCCCAAATAAGCGCCCATATTTCAAAATCCAGGGACCACACGGGTAACCAGCCCCAAATAAGCGCCCGCATTTCAAAATCCAGGGACCACACGGGTAACCAGCCCCAAATAAGCGCCCGCATTTCAAAACCCAGGGACCACACGGGTAACCAGCCCCAAATAAGCGCCCGCATTTCAAAATCCAGGGACCACACGGGTAATCAGCCCCAAATAAGCGCCCGCATTTCTACACCCAGGGATCAAACAGAAAACCAGTTTCAAGCCATTGGCCAAGAATATCCTGTTTCAATCCCTAAAAATAATCTAGATCCCTCCCAAATCCCAGATGCCAGCAGAGACATCTATGAAATCAATATAGATACCACAAAAAGGCTCCTTCCTCATGTTCTTGTTGAGTCAAGTGCTTCCGAGATTCCTTTATCCTTACTAGTAGACTCAGGGTCTTCCATATGCTTACTTAAGGAAACCAGTATCCATAAAAGACACAAACTGATCAGTGAATCTATCAAACTCAAGGGCATAGATCCCGGGGATGAACCTACTCAAACTGAAGGTCATTTTCAACTAAAACTAAAATTAAAGGATAATAAATCCGCCTCTTTCAAATTCCATGTCGTCAGAAACATTAACTTACCTTATGATGGTATAATAGGTACTGACTTCCTAACTGCTTTCGGGTGTAAAATTGATTACACTCATGACGTCCTAAGAATAGGAAAGATCGATATTAGATTACATTTCTCTGAACCCTTCTACATCATTCCTCCACGTACCGAATCGGTCATTGGATGTTTTGTCCAAAAGACCGACCTAAAAGAAGGTATAATCACAGATCAACATCTATCCGATAATCTGTTAGTAGCTAACTGCATAGTCAAAATCAAAGATAATAATCGCATCAACCTTACTGTCGTTAATACCTCGGAAGATTATATTAACATCAAAACTAACCTCAATCTCACTGTTGAACCTTTACCATCAGCAGCATATGCAGTTAGGACGAGTAGTTCGAGCACATCCCAAAGAACTTCCGAAGTAATTCAGTCCTTAAGAATAGAGCACCTAAATCAAGAAGAAAAGGATGCCCTCATAGATCTTTGTTCCCAATATTCAGATATATTCCATTTACCTGATGACCAATTAACATATACTGAAGCTATCAACCATCAAATTAAGACGACCAATGACATCCCTATCCATACTAAGTCCTACAGATTTCCAGAATATCATAAACGGGAAGTAGAATCTCAAATTAATAAAATGCTTGACCAAAATATAATAGAGCCCTCATCCTCTCCTTGGAGCTCACCCATTTGGGTGGTTCCGAAAAAAGCAGACTCCCAAGGTCAACTCAAATGGCGGATCGTTATTGACTACCGTAAATTAAATGACATCACTATTGGCGAAACATACCCTATCCCGCAAATCACTGAAATCCTTGACCAATTAGGAAACAGCAAATATTTCTCGACCCTTGACCTTACTTCCGGTTTTCATCAGGTACTAATTTCTCCCGAAGATGCTCCTAAAACTGCCTTTTCAGTCCCACAAGGACACTACCAATTTAACCGAATGCCTTTTGGCCTCAAGAATGCACCATCAACGTTTCAGAAATTAATGAATAATTGCCTCTCCGGCCTTCAAGGCTCTCGTTGCTTCGTATATCTTGACGACATAGTCGTCTACAGTCATGATTTGCGTTCTCATATCGATAATCTCACACAAATCTTCAATAGAATCCGTAATTTCAACCTCAAACTCCAGCCAGATAAATGTGAATTTCTCCGGAAAGAAGTCGCCTATTTAGGGCATATCATTAACCAAGACGGTGTTAAACCGAACCCTGATAAAATCAAGGCAGTATCCCAGTTTCCTGTCCCTGGATCTCCCAAGGACATCAAGTCGTTCTTAGGCCTAGTATCCTATTACCGAAGATTTATTCCAGAGTTTGCTAAATTAGCTAAACCATTAACGTCCCTCCTAAAGAAAGATATCCCATTCATTTGGAAGAATGAGCAACAACTCGCTTTTGAAACTCTTAAGAATAAATTGACATCCGCCCCAGTCCTAGCATATCCAGACTTTACTCAACCATTCCTTCTTACATGCGACGCTTCCAATTATGCAATATCAGCAATATTATCCCAAGGGCCAATAGGACAGGACCGTCCAATTGCCTTTTCATCACGCACCCTCAATAAAGCGGAGTGTAATTATAGTGTTACTGAAAAGGAGTGCCTTGCAGTGATCTTTGGCACCAAAGTATTCAGACCATACATATACGGTCATCGTTTTACAGTATTAACTGATCATAAACCTCTAGAATGGTTATTCAAATGTAAAGATCCGGGATCCCGCCTTATCCGTTGGCGGTTAAAACTCGAAGAATTCGAATATGATATTAAGTACAAGAAGGGTAAAATAAATACCAACGCTGATGCTCTTTCGAGATACCCTGTAAATCCTGTCCAACCTGAGGACGCTCAAGAGCCGAAACCCAATAAAGAGGGGGAACCTTCTCGTGAACTAGATAAGGACCTCATGGACTTACTGATATCACCACCGTCATTCAATCCTGACGAAATAGAATCGCAATCTCTCGACCCACTTGATTCTAATAATGATATCATACCACTTCCCGAAATTAACCAACCCATTCCAGATTTTCTTGAAACATGTGATCATCCTTCTCCCGAAATAACTCTTCGACCTAATATACCTGGTCCCCTCAGAAAAGAAATCGATCATGAAGATGCTGTCCCGCCTGAACCTACCCCAGAGCCATTAATAACACCTGCTGCACTGCCCGATGTAACTCCCGCACCATCCACTAGTAGCCTAGACTTTCCTCCCGATGATGATTATTCCTCATTCCTAAAAGCCATGGTTAATAAAGAAAATACCTATAGTACAAGTATCCAAGAACATAATCAAGATATCACCAAATCAGATCATAAGATTATTGTCTTACCCACTTCAATAGATCTTGACGAATCTAATCCGTTCGTTCAGAATATTCTAGATATCATGCCAAATAACACAGAATTCTTAAGCAAAGAAAGAACTCTTAACTCCTTTATCTCCTTCACCCATGGCGAAAAGACATACTATTTCCTATTCTTCAAGGTCTACCATTTCGACAAGTCCACTTATAAGGATATTTACGACAGTCTTAAGTCGCTTCGAAACGAACTAATAGTCAGATACGATATCAATCCTGATTTTAATATAGCCATAACTGAATTCAAGAACCCATTTGATACCCACCAATTTGTTAAAATATATAACATGCTTCTCTACTTGTACAATAATACTCATATTAACATCCATATTTATAAGGATAAGATAATATACCCTTCATTGTCCGAAATTCCCAAAATCCTTAAAGAAAATCATAACATTCCTATCGCCGGACATCTCGGAATGAACCGTATGCTCAAACCAATCCAGGAAACATTTTATTGGAAAAACATGCGTAGTGATATTGAATCTTTCGTAAGGAAATGCCCACAGTGCCAAGCCAATAAAGCCCTTAGACAAATAAATCGTGCTCCCATGCAAATCACTAGCACATCCACTGAACCTTGTGAGCGAATATCCCTTGATATCGTCGGGCCTTTGCCAGAAGCAGGTCCTGCAAAATTAAAATATATACTTACCATTCAAGATGACCTTACCAAATTCTCTTCTGCATATCCTATCCGTAGCACCACAGCTGAAGAAACCAGTGAATGTTTACTACACTACATATCCATTTTCGGTATTCCCAAGATGATCCTTACAGATCAAGGAACCAATTTCACATCTGATCTTTTTAAAAAAACATGCGAATTCCTCAAAATAAAGAATCTATGGGCTTCACCGTATCACCCACAAACCCAAGGTGCTCTGGAAAGAAGCCATTCAACTCTTAAGGAGTACCTCCGATCTTACACTGATGAGGACCAAACAAATTGGCCCCGTTATGTTTACACAGCCATGCTTACTTATAACACTTCTGTCCACTCAACAACGCATTTTACACCATACGAATTAATGTTTGGCACAAAGCCAGTAATCCCTAACTCGATTTATGACGAATCCCCTGGAGCTACATACCCGGAGTATGTGCGAATGCTCCAGAATAGATTGAAATATTCAAGGGAAAAGGCCTTGGACTTTATAAGGAAATCCAAAGAAACCTCAAAATCATATTACGATACCCATACGCGTATCTCTAGGTATAAAATAGGAGATTACGTGTACCTGAAGAATCACCTTCGTATGCGTAAAGCTCTCTCACCCCTATGGAAAGGTCCCTATAAGATAGTTAAAATAAATGGTAATAATACACTTACTCTACTTATTAATAGGCGGCATGTCACGCATCACTTCGATCAAGTGAAGCCGGCTAATGTCGAGTGAAATCTGTAAATATAAATAGTTAGTTTAGATATAGGAATTAAGTATACTTACCTTGTATTCGGTACCCTAAAAAAAAAAAATATATATATATAAAAAAAATAGTAATATACTTACCTTAGTTTACCTTATTTACAGTTCAACTCGGGGGCAAGATTTCATCCAACCGATTACCTCCAGCTCTGGCCTCTACTATGATTACTTAGGGATAATGAAAATTAATAACGTTCACTTAAAAGTAGTTATACCTGTAGATATATCACATTTCGGCCCACATGTGGATAATATTAAAGATAACCTGGATATTACTCGAAAATTATGCGACGAGATCCATAACATACAAGGTGGTTATGAATGTAATAGTTGGTTACAACCATTAATGGCGCGATTTCAGGATATGAGTAGAGAGTTTGAGTCCATCTCGCATTTGGTCCACAAGAGAAACCGACGTAGTGCCTGGTTTGGTGGCGTAGGCACTATCCTTAAACAGATCTTTGGTACCTTAGACGATAACGATGGATTGAAATATGACGAAGCAATAAATACCTTGCAGAGTGATCAAAACCAGTTAACTTCATTAATGAAAGAAAACATCTTAATTACTACCTCTGTTCTGTCACATTTCAATAACACGTTACGTCAAATTACAGATAACGAAGCAAATCTCAATAAAGCTATCGACAAACTCACAATATGTATATATAACATAACTGAAGTCACCGACAGGCTGCAGATAATAACTGATATCAACGAAATCTTTGATATGCTGGAAGCATCAATACTTACCCTATCTTTCCAGCTGGAAGACATAACTAATGCCATTCTGTTTAGCAGTAAGAACGTCCTGCATCCGGCCATTATAACACCAAGTCAGTTACATCAAGAGCTTGTCAATAACTATAGACATTTGCTTGGCGATCTCGAGTTGCCTGTAAACTTAGATATAAGTTCTATACATTTAATTTTAAATATATCTACTTTAATGTGTTATTATGTTAATAATAAGGTTCTATATTTGTCCTTCAAGTGCCTCTGGTCAATACCAGAGAATATGTATTATTCCACAATATTGCGCTCCCAATTCCCTTTAGACCGAAAGAACCAGAAGCGTTTAGTCTAATTGTACCGGATAACAAGTACATAGCAATGACCAAAGACAAGACGTATTATTGTATTATCGACAACTTGGACGTTTGTAAGACAGTATACACAGGAACCCTAATTTGTGACATCGAGAACGTGTACTCCACCGACGCGAAGCCTATTTGTGAAAGTGAGCTCTTATCAAAAGTGATTAGTGAAAAACCAGTGCAGTGCAAAACAAGA
Source organism: Euzophera pinguis (assembly GCA_947363495.1). Taxonomy (NCBI): domain Eukaryota; kingdom Metazoa; phylum Arthropoda; class Insecta; order Lepidoptera; family Pyralidae; genus Euzophera; species Euzophera pinguis. The sequence goes on along the minus strand of OX376168.1, from coordinate 1,428,280 downwards.
GTCTTTAAAGGAAAAGTAGATTTGTGGAAACCATTAACAAATAATAAGTGGATATACGTACAATCAGATCCGACTAAAGTATCAATAGAATGTCGTAATTCTCAACTGTCTGAACTTGACATTTTGGGCACAGGAATACTTAGTATTCCTAAAAATTGTATCGGTCATTGTAGAAGTGCCACCTTAATACCTAAGTATAATGTTCTTAATATTACATCTCCAATAAACCATATGCCTGATTTTAATCTTATAAATGATACCTGTTGTAACTTCAATAGACTAAGCGCGGTAATAGATAATATGTCCCCTTTACATCTACATAACATAGACCTAGATAACTTTAATTCAAATAATAGAAAATTCGACATTCTCCTTAATGACTTAGATAAAATAAGTTTAGTTCAAAAGTCAAATTTCCTAAAATATGGGACACATTATCCTATTATGACTATTATAACTCTTATTACTATAATTTTATTCTTATGTTACTTTATCTTTATGAAATTTTGTAAATCCGATAGCAACCGTTTCTTCTCCGTAAAATTTTGCAAAAACAATCCAGAACCTCAGCTCTCTTTGCATGAAGACATAACAACTGACATACAGACAGAACAAACCTTAGAAGTAGAGTCCAGCATTCCCATAGCTCCAATTAGAACTAGAATCTAACAGAGACTTTGATTAACCCCAAAGTCTCCTCTTAAAGGGGGAGGTGTTACATCCCTAGCTAGTAGGTCTTAGTGCAAGCCCTAGCCGTTTTCTGCTGTGTCAGCACTCTCTCTTTCGAACTAGCAGCAGAGTCCCACCATCAGCCTCAGTCCGTGTTTTGAGTTCTTACCGAGCGGTTGCCCTCGGACAACATTTAAATTTTGTCCCATTTATTCAGATTAATAAATAGTTCCTTTTTTAAAAAGTGAATTTCATTCATCCGCGTAACAGTACTAACAGACAGAAAGACAGACAGACTTTCGCACATATAATATTAGTATGTAAGTATGGATAGTTTGTTTTTTTTTTGTACTATGGATACTGTTTAAATATAGTTTGGATTAATTTAGTACTAACTTGCCACTGATAACCTAACACGTTACTTGTACGGCTTCTACGTAACGTTAAGTTAAGTAGCGACTAGACGGAATTCACCCCACGTAACCGTTGACACTTATATGTAATGTCGTGGACTTCAAATCGCTCTACTGAACGATAGAGGTACTGTACTAGGGATATACAGGACGCCGATCGCGATAATTGCAAATGACTTTAACGTATTCACCAAAACAAAACCACAGACCACAATCGCGAGGATTATTTTTGAGGTTATAAAATCGGAGAGCATATCTCAACGCCACTTGCATTTATCGCGATCGGCCTCTTGGACTCAGGCTTCGGACAACCGTTCAGTACTTCGGCAGTAACGCAGCGTTGGAATCCACCAAGCAGATGGTCAGTTGACATTGAAATGATCACAGGCAATCGCAAGCCGCTTCCAACCGGTCATTTTGGAAAGCATTAGGAGAGGCCTATTTCCAGCAGTGGACTGATTCGTTCCGTATTCGAAGAGTAGAGACTTATGTTATTTTTAAGTATACATTACTGTCTGCCACGGAGTTTGCAACTCTAGAACTATGGTGTGCAGGGTCATTTGTTTAAAAGCCACACGACATGAATGAATGAATAAAAAAGAGGGATAAGGTAAAGCAGAAAACTACACGACTAATTATGCACGTTATTTCAAATTTTGCAATTTTTAAATGTTTTTTTGTAGGATATTAGTTAAGTACTTACGTAAATGTATTAAGTACTTCATTATTTTACGTCCAATAAAGAACTGGGCCTGGTGATCTCATAAAACCTTTGTGTACCCTTGTTCCACAATAGAGAGAATTTGAATTTCAATAGTTTTCTTTTATCCTAACTTACACTAACACCCATATTCTCAAACGTTTGCTTAAACTCGTCTCCACCTTACACCAACTCATTGGTATGATTAGTCGTCGCTCCTTGACTTAAGGAGATTTCTTACTGGAGGTGAGTATCGAACTGTCAAATATAAGGTTCGACGAGAGGTACCTTGAAGCGTCCTCCAAATAAAATAAAGTGGTTATAATTTTTTTTTTTTTTTTTGCAACTTTTTGCTAAGTTACCTTGTTACTTTTATCATATTTTACTCTATTCTTTTGTATTTTCCAATTTTTCTGCTTTGATTGTAACCTTTGTCGTTCCTCATTGGAGTTTGCACAAGCAACCAACCAAGAATGTCGTTTCCAAGGAAAGTTCGAGAATTTCTTTAAGGCGTCCAATGAGTTTGAGTAAAGGACGTCCTTAAGGTTATGTTTAAGAATACGGGTGTAAGTATGTTTTTAAATATTAAACAGGTTTTGCACTCACGAGTCTGTTTCAGTGCTAAATTTTTCCCCGTCGACGTGGTTCTATCCAAATTACAGGAGGCAGCGTTCATTGCACGACAATAAACAATACAATACAAAACGTTTTATTCCACAACAAGGAAACATCGTCAGATATAACTATTCGTACTAACCACAAATTGAATTCACAGATCTATTAAGCAAATTAATTTTTTCTTCATGATAGTGTGTTTCCAAGATTTTTTTACATCTCAGTCTTATTTCTGACAGCCCAAGACAGACTATTACGTATTCTGTGCTGGGTACTCTTTATATAAATAAAGAGTACTCTGGGCATAAGCAACCATATGATTGTAAGATATGGTGGCACTGTTTATCACAATCTAACTGTAGTCTGATCTTTAGGAGGATAATTCGAACCATAAGGACAGTGTTTGTCAAAGTGAAAGGCGAAAGGGAAAAGCCGATTATGGTGGTCGGACCAGATAAAAAATCAACTGGAAACATCTGTGGTGACAGCAGCTCGATACGCACAAGATCAGGACAAGCGGTGGGAATTTGTTTAAAAAGTTGTTCGACGGGGCCCCGATCTTTACTAATGAGGGAACGCATTACACAGAAAGAAGCATGCTATTATAAATATAAATAATTGGCGTTTATAACTTAAACAGTCCCGACTGGAACCACACCTTAGATTCGTGAAAGGAAAACGTAGGAAGGCGAGAACTAAACGAAAATTATGAAGCATTAATAACGTTATAAGCTGTGATATTTTTGCATGCTTTAAATGTTTTTCAAATTAAGATTTAAAATTTTGAAAGGAGAAAAAAATGCCTTCACACAAGCGTGTTTTCCTAGTACGATGTAAGTCATGGTCCTAGATTTGTCGGCACTGGTTATTACAATGGAGCGAATGCCGTCTGACATCCGTAACCCTTTTTTACAGGGAAACCAGACCAATAGAAACATGACCTGAGGTGTGTTAGTGGCCGATACTGTAAGATTTTATCAGACTGCCTAAAGACATCTGACACAGCCTAACGACTGCCATCTATCGATAACGATGATATATCCTGGCAAAAAATAACTCTTGATTATAGGGACGCTTTTTCTAGATCTCCGCGGTCCATGACAAGAGGGCTGGCTGTTACTTTGCTATAAATGGAGATTTTTTGAAAATTCTTACTTACCTACTCGTACGTAGCGCGTGTTACTGTATGAGAGCAACAGGTATTTCTGGTCTTATACACCGTGAAATTTAAGTCGTTTTGGACCCGTCGTCCAGTGACTCCATTCAAGCAACCGAACAAATTTACCCAAGAAACATAGCTCGAAACATGAAAAACAAATTTGGACTTCCCATAGTAAGTTAGGTCACGTGATAAGACATTTTTTATGGGAGGTCCAAAAATTTACTTCATATTTCGACCCATGTATCTTGGGGAAAGTTGTTCAGTTGCATGAATGGAGTCACTGGACGATGGCTCCAAAACGACTAAAATTTCATGGTGTATATCATAGTGATACCTATTACCAAGTATAACCTAAAATTGTTCTATTGCAAATCAGCGTTGCAGTCATTCTTGTGGTGTGGCTGGTAACATATGCTGAATGGGTCTATTTGTGGGGAAGGATTCACAGCACATCATCTGTGACAGCTCTGTGATAGCAAGGAATATGTAATTAAGTCTTTTGCTGTCCCATGCATGTATTGTTATATAGTTGTTGTCTATATTTCTTTGGCAATAAATTTATTCTATCCTATTCTAATTACACGTTAAAATAGCTTGAGCTACAGCGGGCAAAACACGTATTTTTAAATTAAAATCAAAGTTTACTTGATACAGTCTTCAGCAACGTAATATTTAAAAAAAATGTAGTCACAGTTTATATTAGTCAGGAGTAATAACCGATGACATAACTATTAGTTGCCAACGTAATAAAACTAATGCATTAAAAAATTAACGTGTTCGAATATTGAAAATCAGCTGTTAGGGAAATCGCGTGCCACCGCATTGCGACGGCGATCGATACCCGGCCGCGGTCGCTCTCACGCACGGTGTATCCAACTCAGTACTCATTAGTAGGCTTCCTAAATCCGCCGGTTTATAATGCCGGAATGTATTCTCAATTTAAATTTCACAACAATTTTAAAAAACTTTCACATCTCGACGGTTAATTTTTATTTAATCATGTGCTGTCTTGTCATATTATTAAATCTCTACATTTTGTGTTCGCTGAAAATTAACAGTGGTTGGTGGGCATTCTACCCAAGAAATAGTATCCTTTCGACTTAAGTATTTATGAATGTAGTGTCCCAAAATTTATATTTATTAAATATCTCAATAATCATCAAAAAAAATAATAATTAAAAAGTGATTACATTGTGGAATCTACACTAATATTATAAAGAGGAAAGATTTGTATTTTTGTGTGTATGTTTGTAATGAATAAACTCAAAAACTATTGTGTCGATTTCAAAAATTCTTTCACCATTGGAAAGCTACATTCACCCTGAGTAACATAGGCTATATTAACTTTGGCATACGCTACGGCACTTCTACTGATTCTTATTTCTGTGGGCGTCCCGCTCGTCGCGCGATCCTTAAAACTTATTCAATTCACCGATAATGTTGAATAAAAATTATCGAAATCAGTTTGATGTTGCTAATTACGTTAACAAGTATGATTTGCGATGTAGATTTGTGCGATATAGTTTTGACATAGAATCAGCTGTATTATTGTCTCTGTTAAATCCGGAGCTAAGTACGTACTTATTTCCATGCTCCGTTCTTACAAATAAACGTTAAAAATTTAACTCTTGACTAAAAACAAAACCGATAGCTTTAGTTAAAACAGTCAGTTATTGCCAAATTATAAATTTCAACTAACTCCTTCGCTCAAGGGATATTAATATTTGAGCCGTCTATTTGAATCGCGTTAACTAATTGAAGTTTGAAGGACCTCAAAAGTTTCATCTTTCATTATATCTTTGACATTTAGCGCTTTTACTTTAATATTCACTGAGCGAGCAAAGAGAGCGATAGTCTCAACTTCGAGACAAGCTTTTAAGAAGTAATATTATTATGATTGGTCCGGGTTCGAAGTCACATTTCTGAATGGATTCTTAACTAGGAAAACGTGTTTTTTGATTTATTTATTTTTAGTCGAAATGTTTTTTGTATTTATTTATTCATTTTTAAGGATTTAAGGGGAAAATGAGGGAAAACGCTTGCTGTGTGTGTAAGAAACGTTGTTTATAAACGGATTTGTTTTAGTGGAAGCATCGTACGTCAGATGCTGTGAATAATAAACTCAAATAAAGGAGCTCGATTAACCAATACAAGCCACTCGATATGAATGAAAAAAAATATATTGAAAGTCAATATTTTACCCACTTAACACATTTGAATGTATCTTTATAGCGAAACAACGAAATATTCAGAACAGTATGAAACCTAAAACAAACTAAAATATTTTCATACAATTTCAAAATAACATCAAAGTTTTTGTGCCAAAACTAACTTGGGTACATCAATAACAAGTTGTAACATCTTGAACTTTTTACTTTTTCTTTTGTCCAGGGAACAATTTCCTACCATTTCTTACAAAAACACTCTACAATATGGACGAACATACAGTAGGCATGAGGAATAATTTTCGATTTCGTGTTGCATGAAAATGATGTGGATAAAACTGAAAACTACAACATATGACGATAAACTCACGTGTGTGATGTAGTGTTGTGTTCCTGCTGGTGAGTAGGGTCGCCAGGCTCCAGAGGGGTCGCTGTACCGATAGCGGACAGGTCGGCAACGCGTTCATGACATCTCCGGTGTTGCAGGTGTTCATAGGCTACGGAAACCACTTATCATCAGGTGGGCCGTACGCCTGTTTGCCTACTTAGTTGTATAAAAAAACCGTGCATTTTGGACGATACTAAACGCTCCTTATTGGTAAATTACAAGGGTGAGACTGAAATTTGTTCGGCAACTACCTTAAATATTGCGTTTATGTAAATAGTTCCTAAGTGAAAGTTTCTTAATTTTTTATGTGTTTCATCGATAGGAACTATGCTGGACGACGACACATTTAGGGTCGCTACTTGTCTGCGTTTAGGCGCTCCGTGTGTTTCTCCACACCGTTGTCACTGTGGAGAGGCAGTCGACGCCCTCGGACATCATGGTCTATCATGCAGCAGGAGCGCAGGCCGCATACCTCGGCACGCACATCTTAATGACATAATCCGTCGAGCTCTGACCACCGCCGGCGTGCCCGCCGTACTTGAACCTAGTGGCCTGGCACGTGACGATGGAAAGAGACCAGGCGGTATGTCCTTGATGCCTTGGAATATGGGTCGGCCTTTGGTGTGGGACGCCACATGCGTCGACACTCTTGCGCCATCGCATGTTCCAAGCACTGCGGGATGCGCCGGCGCTGCTGCTGCATCGGCCGAAGCCCTCAAACGGCGTAAATACAGTAATTTCATCGGAAATTACTTATTTGAGCCGTTTGGGGTGGAGACTCTGGGGCCATGGGGTCTGAGTGCTCGTTCTCTGTACAGAGATTTAGCAAAGCGTATAATCGACGCCTCAAGTGACCGGAAGGCTGGACTATACTTGGCTCAAAGAATCAGCATTGCCATACAGCGTGGCAATGCTGCCAGCCTTCTGGGCACTTTCTCGGTAGACATCGATGTGGATGAATTCTACGCGACGCCTAAATTACATGGGCATTTTTTTATGTATATATATGTAATACTTCTTGTTTTTTAGTGTATATAACTAGTTAATTAAATATTTAATTTTGTAGTAATTTTATAGTTTCAAAATGGACTTTCCCATCGATTTTTAAATTGTTATACAAAATCTCCTGTGAAAAAATTCAAAGTGTTAATTTTAATAACGTAAATACATGTAGGTATGCTATCATGAAATATCATTACTTTTTTAATTTTTGAACCTTGTCGTCATCCCAATCGAAAGAACTATTATAAATTTAACAAATAGGTAACTGTTTTTAAGTAGAAGTGGGATAATAGGCTATCTCAACTATCGCTTGGATAGGTACGCCGAGAGAGAGGTTAACTCAGAAAGAGTTAGTAACTAAAATGAAAGCGCTAAGTCCACGGGTGTTTCTAGGACATTCGACGGCTGAATAATAAAAGATTTGCTAATACGGTGGTTGGAAATAGCATTGAAAAGTGATGCTAGGAGAATTACGGGGGAGAGATAGGGGAGACCTCTGCCCAGCAGTGGGACAAAACAGGATAAAAAAAGAGTAGATAATTTTTAAGACTTTTCTTTTCATTGCATGCCCCTCTCATCATCTTCATCAACATCTCTCCATTTTTCAAGTAAACCTGTAATTTTTTGTGTTCGTTTACTAAAAGGAGTTTTTAGATCGTCCATGGTATGTAAATTTTCCTACGGCGTAATCTCGGTAAGCTTTATTTAAAGTTAATTTTAACACTTATTAATACTTTGATGCCGTTTTTCTGTTATCTATGTTATCATAGTATTTTATTATGAGTCCTTTCATAGACAAACGTTAAAACAAAAATATTACATAGCCCAATAGGCTAGATTCCAGGGTCAAAAGACTAACATTAAAATTCGTCCGTCATTTAGGGAATCAAGTTACACACAGTTTAGGACTGGGGGCTCGTGACGTCACATATTGCGAAAAAGTGTAGCACACTGTGACGTCACGCCGAACTTTAACGCGTCATATCTTTACCATTCTTTGTTTAATTTTCAAAAGAAAAAATACGTTTCCAATATTTTTTGATTATCTAACTAACGTACTAATTAAGTATATTTTTTAGGAAACTAGCCTACTATCCCTTCGCCTGCGTCAAATTAGTTGACAATAAAAATTCAATTGTGTTTTCGCGCAGATGAAGGGCAATATAGGATGTTGCGGTTCTTCTCTTGAGGACCTTTTTGATCAATCGTTTAATTTATAGCATGGCTGTGGACTATAAACCTTGAACCAAACCGCAATACCTAAAGGTGAACACTGCACTGCTAAAAATGACCACATTAAATTAAATGTTGATCAAATGAATTTAACATTTAAACTAACGCACTGCATATTCAAAACATAAAATTCCCTCTACAACAAACAAAATTAAAGCGATTTGAAAACATAAAATTACAGGACTAAGTACGTATAATACATTCATACTTCTGACGTCTCAACAAACATTACAACGACCGTGGTAACCTTAAAACTCATAGTGGTCTTTACCCTTAGCTATGAGAATACCAAACCTGAAAAATTTTTGAAGGATATAATAAAAAATAAAAAAAAGAACAAAAACTCTATTGTAAAATCCACCATCCCACCATCTTGAGAATAAACTTATAATTTTGTTAGGATTTTGTCGCTCTTACTATCTATCTATTATAATAAAAATAACGTAAGGGTAGCTAAACGTGACCCATGTACAGATAACGGTAAAATGAAGTAGGTAGGTATATCCTAGATATACCTACCTACTTCATTTTACAAAGCAATGAGACTATAGGAGAATCACCTAATACATATCTAATCTTATTATCATGGAACCAACATATACCATTGCCACACACGAATATTCCCACAAAAGTAAAATTGACCATTTTCGAAATGCTGATTCTCTTTCGTTTCGCTCGCTAAGTCAATTATTTTAATTAAAAGTGAGTAAATATTTGTTTGTTTGTTACCTCTTCAAGCTTTATCTAGTAAATTTATATTACGACTAACTAAAAAACATTCTTATGGTGCTCCTATACTGCTGATACAAAATGTTTACTAACGTTAGTACAATACAATACAAAACCTCTTTATTGCACAACAAGAATACATTGTTAAATACAAGCAATTACTTACAAGAATAATAATAATAATATAACTCTTTATTGCACCAAGAAATTAAAATTAAATAATAGATTAACCTTGCGCAAAAGCGGCCTTATCGCGAAAGTAATTTCTTCCAGGCAACCTTTCGGAAAATTGAATAAGGATATTAAAGATTGTGCGCGGTAGGTGTCAAATAGAGAAAAAAAATATCACAACGTAAACTTACACATATACTGTATATTATATACTTACTTATACATAACACAAACAGACACCACCAATACAAACAAGGTAGAAATACAATAGCAATGATAGGTAAGGATATGTGGGCAGACGTGTCAAGAATATGAGGTATGTATATATGAGATAATTAGTGCGATAAGACTTGGGATTTGAAGCTAGGAAACGCACCATTAGGAAACACTAATATCCTTGATCCAAATAATATTAGGTATAAAAGTGAAAGTGACTTTTGTTGCCTTTTCACATTTTGTCTACACATTTTCTGAAATTTCTACACATAGTTCCGTAAACCACATAACATAGATGTAATTATGGTTTTCAGACAATCGGACCTCATTACTTCATTAATTCTGGTAGAGAATGTTCTTAGCATAAAGTCTGCCACGCCAATACTTGTAGAATAATTGGACTTTATTCTTGCTTTGCAAAAAATAAATAAAGTTTTAATAATAAATAGCTCAATCTAAAGATTAACATTGTTTTCAGTAATATATCTGTCCGAGTTTTTTTTGGGATCATTTTTTCCTACCATTTGACCCAAGTTGTGTAAAAGTTCTGTAGTTTTAATTTTGTTTCCCGTCTCAGCGGAATAGAGTTGTTAGGTACCTACAGGTAGACGTTACCAACCATTTTACAAAATGGTAGAGTGAACACTCGAGCAAACACATTTACCTTCTTTGTGTTATCTATTTTCAGGACCTTGCCCTGCTTTTTTCGATTTATAATGATGTATCCATATTAATATTATAAATGCGAAAGTCTGTCTGTCTTTCTGTCTGTCTGTCTGTCTGTTCCGGTTTCACGGCCAAACTGCTGAACGGATTATGATGAAATTTGGTATGGATATAGTTGAAAACCCGGGGTCAAACATAGGTTACTTTTAGACGCAGGCGGAGCTGCGGGAAACAGCTAGTGTACAATAAATCTGAATCATTTTCTTATATATATGCTTCTGTATTCTCCCTTTCAGGATAAAAAATAATAAACGTTTTTATATGCTTTTCCATGCTTCGGATAGAACTTTTAAGTAGTTGTTCCTTGTCGTGGGATAGTTTTACATGCAAAATATCGGTTGATTCGATTTTAACATAAAAGCTTGTAATAGAGAACAGTGCTGGCCACTAGCGAAATTGGAAAAAGAAGAAAATAATTTTATCAAGAGATTTGGTTCAAACCATTCGAAGAAAGAACGACCAGCGTTTCTCCCTTTGTACTTCCCTAAAGATCAGATATTAAACATTCTTCCTGGTCACTAACTGGTTGAGGAGCTCGTTAGTCTAGTGCGACCCGCGTATCCGTAGCGAATGCGCGTGTCAAGCGACGGCGTGACGCGACCACTATTGGAATGGTCGCCATTTAGTGCCGTTTCTATCTTGAGCTCCTCCGTACTTCGGAAGGCACGTTAAGCCGTTGGTCCCGGTTGTTATCGATAGATAGCAATCGTGAGGCTGTGTCAGATGCCTTAGGGCACCCTGAAAAATTCTGGCAGTGTTGACCACTAACACACCTCGAGTCATGTTCCTGTTGGACTGGTTTTCCTGTAAAAGAAGGTTACGGAGGTCAGACGGCAGTCACTCCATTATAATAACCAGTTTCGTCAAATCTAAGACCATGACTTACAGCATACCCTGGGCTCTGAAGCGTAAGGCCACGACGCAACTAGGAATATACTCTAGGATGATGAAATGACTAACAACCATGAAAAAGAAGAAAGAATGTTAGATAGTTTAAAATTATTTAAATACAGAAAAACCTGTGACTTTCCCGCCACAAATTTTCGTCGATATCCATTAGAGCACTACAAACATACCTAATCTTAGTATCGGCGCCCGACAAACCATTACTTGGAATTCGATTTAGGGTCTGGAAGCTAAACCTCGAATATATTTCAGCGACTGAAATTTAGATTAGGAATTCTAAGCCTAAAACAAAGATAGAGTGTAATGATATGTTTTTGAAAAAAAAAATTATCTTCGATAGATAACTCTATAGTTGGTAGACTTTTGGCGGGAAGCTGTGAAGAGCAGTATCGGTGCTGTATTTTATTTTACAAAATTTGTGTTTTTTTAGTGTTTGTACATAATACTGGTGGATTATTATTCGCAAAGTGTTCGAGAATAAGTGTAAGTGTTGGGAAGTGATACAACGTTCAATTTATGTGATTTTCTTGCTTGTCGTCAAAAGCGCAGTTTTTCTACCACTTCACTTAGCATAATACTTTTGACTCGACTTGACTTGACTTAACTACTGTCAAGTGACTTTACACTTGCTTGACTAAACAGCTTTGTTGTATAATTATTACTTGTTACTGGCTAAATAATAAAGTAAAAGCCATAAAAAAACTCTATAGTAAATTAGTTTCTCTATGTCCAGGACATATTGCACCTCCAGTTTTGAAATAAGGCAGTGATGGATGGCTTTCCGGCTTTCTTTATAGGTCAAACCAGCTTGGATTGGATCCAAGAAGTTGCCTGCCTTCGTGTTAATAAAACTTATTGCAATGGAACAGGCTTGTGTTATAGAGGCTTTCTACAAAGTGTTTTATTATAAAGTTATCTTTGTCGTTTCTCACTTAAGAATTACACTTCTTAAGAAACACTTGAGGAATACTTACATGCGAAAGTTTGAGGAGTCCTCGGACTCCCATATCCGAGAACGACGCGAATACCTATCCGTAGCGAATGCGCGTGTCAATTAAGCGACGGCGAGACGCAACCCGTATTGGATTGGTCGCCATTTAGTTATATCTTTTATCTGGAACTTCTTCGTACTTTGGAAGGCACGTTAAGCCGTTGGTCCCGGTTGTTATCGATAAATGCCTGTCGTTAGGCTAAGTCAGATGTCCTTAGGCAACCTGAAAAATCTAAATCTAAAAACACTCATCGGGTCGTGTTCCTGTTGGTATCGAATCTCTGTAAAAAAGGTTACAGAGGTCAGATGGCAGTCAATCCATTGTAATAACAAGGAAACAGACTTCGACAAAGACATGCGAAAAGTCTTTGACGAAGTCTGTTTTCTTCAGTATCTCTTCAGTCTTTATGAAATTTTGTAAAATAGTCATACTTAGAAGAAAGTTAGAAAAACGCTATCAGGGAAAATCGGTAAATCCTGGGAAAAGCCGTGGAATTTAATTAGGTACGCGCGCGAAGTTGCTGGTGAACGCTAGTAAAAATATGAATTGCTACTAAAACAGAAGCGGTAAAGTGATGGATTGGTCGGGATCAATCCACATTGGAAGTATTCCAAAAAGGCTTGGCTGCGATGCGAATACCTTTGATTAAGAGGGCGTTCGATGCACCGACTTTTATAAATCGATATTTGTGAAAGCGCACGGCGCATATCGGGTTGCCAAATGAAGCATGCATAGCTTTTTTCAACGAACGAACATCGATGTTAACGTTTCCAATATATTTTCTGATTTCATTTACCAAAGTTACATTACAACATTTAAACATTAGTTTAGTAGTTGTCTACTAAACTAATACTACACAGGGTAATGTAATATAGTAGTCTTCTATATAGGACTTTGGCCAGGAATCGCCTTTTCATCGATTTGGATTTCCGGAAGAGGCGAAAGCGACGCGTCGTCAATAACGAAATTTTAAACATCTCGCTGAGTTTAAGATCCTCTTAAAGTATTTTTTATTAAATCAGTTTACTAGCCGAAGTGATTTCGTAACAAGATACAAGACTGCGGCCGGGCCAAAGTCATAAGTTGTGAAGGAATCACGCTTCACAGATTAAAAAAAATATATTAAAGAAACGCACATCAAGGAATAACAGGGAATCACTTTCATAACAGTTAGGTAATGTCATCATCATCATCATTTCAGCCGCGGTCAGTCCACTGTTGGACATAGGCCTCTCCTAATGAATGTACAATAAAGATATTACAAACAAACAAACAAACATTTTAATAAATGTTAGTAAATGTTTTAATGGTGTAAATAATGGCAGCATGGGAGCACCATTAGGAAACACTAATATCCTTGATCCAAATAATATTAGGTATAAAAGTGAAAGTGACTTTTGTTGCCTTTTCACATTTTGTCTACACATTTTCTGAAATTTCTACACATAGTTCCGTAAACCACATAACATAGATGTAATTATGGTTTTCAGACAATCGGAAACTCATTACTTCATTAATTCTGGTAGAGAATGTTCTTAGCATAAAGTCTGCCACGCCAATACTTGTAGAATAATTTGACTTTATTCTTGCTTTGCAAAAAATAAATAAAGTTTTAATAATAAATAGCTCAATCTAAAGATTAACATTGTTTTCAGTAATATATCTGTCCGAGTTTTTTTTGGGATCATTTTTTCCTACCATTTGACCCAAGTTGTGTAAAAGTTCTGTAGTTTTAATTTTGTTTCCCGTCTCAGCGGAATAGAGTTGTTAGGTACCTACAGGTAGACGTTACCAACCATTTTACAAACTGGTAGAGTGAACACTCGAGCAAACACATTTACCTTCTTTGTGTTATCTATTTTCAGGACCTTGCCCTGCTTTTTTCGATTTATAATGATGTATCCATATTATTATTATAAATGCAGAAGTCTGTCTGTCTTTCTGTCTGTCTGTCTGTTCCGGTTTCACGGCCAAACTGCGGAACGGATTTTGATGAAATTTGGTATGGATATAGTTGAAGACCCGGGGTCAAACATTTTGACATTATACTTTTTGACGCAGGCGGAGCTGCGGGAAACAGCTAGTGTACAATAAATCTGAATCATTTTCTTATATATATGGTTCTGTATTCTCCCTTTCAGGATAAAAAATAATAAACGTTTTTATATGCTCTTCCATGCTTCGGATAGAACTTTTAAGTAGTTGTTCCTTGTCGTGGGATAGTTTTACTTGCAAAATATCGGTTGATTCGATTTTAACATAAAAGCTTGTAATAGAGAACAGTGCTGGCCACTAGCGAAATTGGAAAAAGAAGAAAATAATTTTATCAAGATATTTGGTTCAAACCATTCGAAGAAGGAACGACCTGCGTTTCTCCCTTTGTACTTCCCTAAAGATCAGATATTAAACATTCTTCCTGGTCACTAACTGGTTGAGGAGCTCGTTAGTCTAGTGCGACCCGCGTATCCGTAGCGAATGCGCGTGTCAAGCGACGGCGTGACGCGACCACTATTGGAATGGTCGCCATTTAGTGCCGTTTCTATCTTGAGCTCCTCCGTACTTCGGAAGGCACGTTAAGCCGTTGGTCCCGGTTGTTATCGATAGATAGCAATCGTGAGACTGTGTCAGATGCCTTAGGGCACCCTGAAAAATTCTGACAGTGTTGGCTACTAACACAACTCGGGTCATGTTCCTGTTGGACTGGTTTCCCTGTAAAAGAAGGTTACGGAGGTCAGACGGCAGTCACTCCATTATAATAACTAGTTTCGTCAAATCTAAGACCATGACTTACAGCATACCCTGGGCTCTGAAGCGTAAGGTCACGACGCAACTAGGAATATACTCTAGGATGATGAAATGACTAACAACCATGAAAAAGAAGAAAGAATGTTAGATAGTTTAAAATTATTTAAATACAGAACAACCTGTGACTTTCCCGCCACAAATTTTCGTCGATATCCATTAGAGCACTACAAACATACCTAATCTTAGTATCGGCGCCCGACAAACCATTACTTGGAATTCGATTTAGGGTCTGGAAGCTAAACCTCGAATATATTTCAGCGACTGAAATTTAGATTAGGAATTCTAAGCCTAAAACGAAGATAGAGTGTAATGATATGTTTTTGAAAAAAAAAATTATCTTCGATAGATAACTCTATAGTTGGTAGACTTTTGGCGGGAAGCTGTGAAGAGCAGTATCGGTGCTGTATTTTATTTTACAAAATTTGTGTTTTTTTTGTGTTTGTACATAATACTTGTGGATTACTATTCGCAAAGTGTTCGAGAATAAGTGTAAGTGTTGGGAAGTGATACAACGTTCAATTTATGTGATTTTCTTGCTTGTCGTCAAAAGCGCAGTTTTTCTACCACTTCACTTAGCATAATACTTTTGACTCGACTTGACTTGACTTAACTACTGTCAAGTTAAATGACTTTACACTTGCTTGACTAAACAGCCTTGTTGTATAATTATTACTTGTTACTGGCTAAATAATAAAGTAAAAGCCATAAAAAAAACTCTATAGTAAATTAGTTTCTCTATGTCCAGGACATATTGCACCTCCAGTTTTGAAATAAGGCAGTGATGGATGGCTTTCCGGCTTTCTTTATAGGTCAAACCAGCTTGGATTGGATCCAAGAAGTTGCCTGCCTTCGTGTTAATAAAACTTATTGCAATGGAACAGGCTTGTGTTATAGAGGCTTTCTACAAAGTGTTTTATTATAAAGTTATCTTTGTCGTTTCTCACTTAAGAATTACACTTCTTAAGAAACACTTGAGGAATACTTACATGCGAAAGTTTGAGGAGTCCTCGGACTCCCATATCCGAGAACGACGCGAATACCTATCCGTAGCGAATGCGCGTGTCAATTAAGCGACGGCGAGACGTAACCCGTATTGGATTGGTCGCCATTTAGGTGTATCTTTTATCTGGAACTTCTTCGTGCTTTGGAAGGCACGTTAAGCCGTTGGTCCCGGTTGTTATCGATGAATGCCTGTCGTTAGGCTAAGTCAGATGTCCTTAGGCAACCTGAAAAATCTAAAAGGGTTAGAACACTCATCGGGTCGTGTTCCTGTTGGTATCGAATCTCAGTAAAAAAGGTTACAGAGGTCAGATGGCAGTCAATCCATTGTAATAATAAGGAAACAGACTTCGACAAAGACATGCGAAAAGTCTTTGACGAAGTCTGTTCTCTTCAGTATCTCTTCAGTCTTTATGAAATTTTGTAAAATAGTTATACTTAGAAGAAAGTTAGAAAAACGCTATCCGGGAAAATCGGTAAATCCTGGGAAAAGCCGTGGAATTTAAGTAGGTACGCGCGCGAAGTTGCTTGTGAACGCTAGTAAAAATATGAATTGCTACTAAAACAGAAGCGGTAAAGTGATGAATTGGTCGGGATCAATCCACATTGGAAGTATTTCAAAAAGGCTTGGCTGCGATGCGAATACCTTTGATTAAGAGGGCGTTCGATGCACCGACTTTTATAAATCGATATTTGTGAAAGCGCACGGCGCATATCGGGTTGCCAAATGAAGCATGCATAGCTTTTTTCAACGAACGAACATCGATGTTAACGTTTCCAATATATTTTCTGATTTCATTTACCAAAGTTGTAACCCTGTACACAACTACTAAACTAATACTACACAGGGTAATGTAATATAGTAGTCTTCTATATAGGACTTTGGCCAGGAATCGCCTTTTCATCGATTTGGATTTCCGGAAGAGGCGAAAGCGACGCGTCGTCAATAACGAAATTTTAAACATCTCGCTGAGTTTAAGATCCTCTTAAAATATTTTTTATTAAATCAGTTCACTAGCCGAAGTGATTTCGTAACAAGATACAAGACTGCGGCCGGGCCAAAGTCATAAGTTGTGAAGGAATCACGCTTCACAGATTAAAAAAAATATATTAAAGAAACGCACATCAAGGAATAACAGGGAATCACTTTCATAACAGTTAGGTAATGTCATCATCATCATCATTTCAGCCGCGGTCAGTCCACTGTTGGACATAGGCCTCTCCTAATGATTTCCAAAATGGCCGCTTGGCAGCAGCCTGCATCCAGCGCCTGTTTGCGATTTTTTTTCAGGTAATGTAATCATTATTAGAAAATATGTTGTGCCTTATAAGGTAGACTGGTAACAGTTAAAAACTATATTTATCATTCAGAGGATCCTTTACACCCAACGTATTAAAGCATCTGTCATATTGTACCTATGTATAGTAGTAGACTCCATTTGAAATTTTGATGCTTTTCTTAGGATTCGGATAAGTTATTTCGATTAAAAATCTTAGCGCGAATGCAACATCTTGAAATGAGACCTTTAGACCACGAAGGCAGCATCAACTTTGCAAAAAAATATGAAGGAAATGCGAACCCACGACCTCTATTTAACAATACTTACATACAAATTCCTAGATTACTACGACAGTCGCCGATTTTGCAAAAAAATGCACGAATGACTTTATATCACATTTTTGAGTCTTGTTTCTGATCAGTTTGGAACGGTGCCAAGAAGGTTGGCGTCCAGATACAACTCTGTTATTTGTGAACAAAACTAGTTGGCTTTCGAAAATGCTTTTAGGGTTCCGCGCTCAAAATTGACTTTATTATCATCATTTCGTGTAGATTACATTGTCTACCGACCATGTATACCCTGGTGTCAGAGTTGTTCGGAATTGACTTAATGAAAGCCTATTACTAAGCCTCCAGTGTTCGTCCGGTGTAAGTACCCAAGTAAAAACTTTCTATTCTACCAATAAAAATACATTGCCGCTTAGTAAGTGCCAAGTTTCTTTCTTTATTAATATTTCATTATTTTAAAAGATGAAATCATGATTATTCTCAGATTGTATGCTCACAAGAGTGTAATGGAACAGAACTCCTAGAAGTAGACGTTTTATTTCATAAAATCGGCTATTGAGTTATCAAGAAGATTGGCTTTAAAGAGTTCATCGTTGTAGGTTAACGCTGTCATCATCATTTCAGCCGCAGTCAGTCCACGGCTGGACGGTGGACATAGGCCAATGATTTCCAAAACGACCTGTAAGCTATAAAGTGTTTAAAACGCTAGGTGTAAGATAAAACCATACTTTCATACTTTTTCATACTAATATTATAAGTGTGACAGAATGTCTGTCTGTTATGCTTTCACGGCCAAAGCGCTGAACGGATTTTGATTAAATTTGGTATGAATATAGTTGAAGACCCGGGAGCAAACATAGGCTACTTTTTGATGCAGGCAAAGCTGCTAAACACAGCTAGTAATAAACGCGATAAAAACCGTATTAAAGTAAATACTTTACATTCAAATTAATGTAAAAATTTAAGCCATCGTAATGTATCTTCAAAATTTCCTAATAAGATAATAAGCTTTACGTCATGCAGTGCCCGCTAATCCGAATTATCTTGTTTGTAGACTGATGCACTAGAAGACACCATTTATTTATAGATTTACAAGATTTCCCGTACATAGGTACATTTATCTATTTTTTAAGAAGGCCAAGAACGCTATTATCTCACGAACTAAAAGCTATGTTGCAAGAGAGTGCTATGTCCAGGGACTTTTGCCCAGTAGTGGGACACACACAGCTAAAAAAGGTACGTTTATAGGGTTATTTTAAAACCGTTGGCCAAATTTTTGTGAGTTTTGTTTGTAAATGACTAAACTACTTAAAAAAAAATGTGAAAATAATTATAAATTTTTCGATAAATACAAATCTAGTGATCAACTGATAGGATTTTATATCAGGAAGACAGGAGGTAGATTTTCATATTGTTTTGAAGAATTATTTTTATTAAACACACTGTTTAAATTTGGCTAACAAATTCAAAATATCTCGGTATTTTGATCAAGTTGAAAACAACCAGTCCTTCACCCAGGTACCGCTAGTGAGACGAAGTCGTGAAGGACTTGGATGCCCTCCAAAGAGCCGACTCGCAGGAGGTTGCGCTGAACAAGGAACATCATTAGTAAAATTTGTCTTGTGCAGCACTCAAAGTCAGCAAACATCATTCTAAAGAAAAAAAAAACTCATGTACACTTTGCCTGCGTTTCCACCAGAGATGTGCGAGGATGCGTAGTGAGGGATATGTTTTTAAAGAACCCATAGAATCGCTTCATTTACCTAGCCTCGCTTACCACAGCTCTGGTGGAAACAGCTTAGCGGAGCGAGGTTTTTGTACGTACAAAACAAGCAAGAGAGTGTGCGAGAAATGTGCCACAAGGGATGTGTTGCGATAAATGAGGTGCGAGGTTTAAGTCATACTGTGTGTTTGTTGGACATTACACGCAACACATCCTCGCACGACTCGCACTGCCCATTAATGCGCATTTTTACAGCTTCGCTACACATGCTCCTGCGACACATTTTCCTCACTCAGCTTTGGTGGACACGCCCACACATTTTTAAAGCACAGCTACACATCTTTGCATGACACATATTCCTCGCACATCTCTGGTGGAAACGCAGCCTAATATTTATATTGGAAACATAAACTTTTTTGCTTTCTTCTTCACACCACCTTTATGCGGACGATCTCCAACTCTATCATTCTTGCACTTGCGAGGATCTTGACTCAACAATTGCTCTTATTAACAACGACATTCGCAATATAGATGACTGGTCATCTAATTACGGCGTTGCGGTCAATCCAAGCAAGTGTCAAGCAATCATTATAGGTAGTTCACGACAGGTTTGCAAGATAAATTTTAATTCATTATCTCAAGTGGAATTCAAAGACGCGGTTGTTCCATTTTGCGCCAGTGTGAAAGATCTCGGTGTGCACATAGACTCCACTTTAAGCTGGGTAACTCACGTCTCCGAGGTCAGTCGCAAAGTCACTGCCACGCTACGTTCTCTCTATAGGTTTAAAAATTTTCTCCCTCGCACCACTAAAATTTCGTTAGCTCAATCCCTAATCTTCCCAATCATAGACTATGCTGATGTCTGTTACTGCGATTTGAACCAAGGCCTCGTCAACAAACTTAATAAGCTGGCAAATAATTGCATTCGTTTTATCTTTAACTTACGTAAATATGACCACATATCTTCATATCGTGCTCAGCTGACATGGTTGCCAATGCCTGAACGTCGGAATTCTAGAATTCTCCTTATGCTCTACTCTATACTCACCAATCCTCACTCTCCCAAATATCTTAAATCTAAATTCTGTTTTCTCAGCTCTAACCATTCTCGATCTCTCCGGTCTTCCAACAGCCTGGTTTTGGCCAACCCTCTTCACCGCTCGGTCTTCATGGAAAAATCATTTTTACTCCAGGCCACAAAGTTATGGAATGCTCTCCCTGAGACAATCAGGAGAGCCCCCAGCCGTTCTGCCTTCAAGCGCGCAGTTCATAGACTGTTTCTGCAGCAAGTCGCGGAGTCATAGTCATCCAATCTATATCCTATGTATTGTATGTATATATTTTATATACTTATTTTATGTATTTATGTATAATATGTAATCTTATGTATTATTACTTTTCTTTTGTATATATTTTATCTTTCTTGTGTGTTCGTGATTTCGTCTTTATCGCCAACTTTTCTTTCTCTGTTTGGTCCCATGGTTGACTGGTAGAGAATGCCACTTGGCATTAAGTCCACCATTTGTACAAATTTTTGTATTGTGCAATAAAGTTTAAATAAATAAATAAAATAAATTAAAAAAAACTTAACAAAATCTTCATACTCAAAATATACTACGATAGAGTTACTGCAACTCCTTAGTATATATACATCTGAAAATTATCTTTCTATGTAAGATTTTATCTCAGTTGGAAGAATTTTCAAATTCTCTGGGAGTGGCGGTGATTTAAATAATTATAACGAGAGCTCAATAAGTAATCAAAGATACTACCTTGCTCTACATGAGATTCAAAGTAAAATCATTTAAAGTTATTTTGTGTTCTATCCATACTAATATTATAAATGCGAAAGTCTGTCTGCCTGTCTTTTTGTCTGTCTGTTACGCTTGCACGGCCAAACCGCTAAACGGGTTTTGACGAAATTTGATATGCATATAGTTAAATATAGACTACTTTTAGACGCAGGCGGAGCTACGGGAAACAGCTAGTTCTGTATAAAAACAAAACAATTTGTTATTTTAAAAACAACATACTCAAGTCACTGCAATTTATTTAAGAGCAACCATTAATTTTGATAGACCGCTAGAGTTGCCGTTGAAAGCCGTAAATTAAAACGTCCAAGTTGCAACTTAAACCAGGATATAAAATCCAAAATTATACAAACAAAAACCTTTAAAAAATCTATTAACCTTATAAAAAGCACGATACTGCAATGTGGAACGACGAAAATACACGATTAGTAAGCTAGAAAAATAATAACACTGTCTCTACATTTTTATTTTTATAACACGATAATGTTTTGGAAATATTAACCCATGTTACAAAAATAATTAAGTACATTGTGTAAGTTACAAAGATTCCACAATAATCCTAGTTCATTGAAGATTATTAATCAAAGATGGAGACCTATTATCAAACTACAAAAGGTTTTTTCGGAAGCCCCAAAGAAAAGTTCGCGAAGTCAACGGAACGTCAAGTCATTCCGATTACAACATTATCGATTGTGGCAACCATGGCATTCTGTGAACAGCTGAGGTACGAGGTTAGCCAGCCGGGTTGTTTAGACGCAATGCAGATCACGTGTCAACCTAAAACACCTTCTGTATACGCCCTATAAATCTTCTATCCCTTTCTGGTTTCAAATGTAAAGAATAAGAAAGAAAGAGAAAGATTTCAGGGTTGGCAGTAGACCGTAGACGCCGGCGCGTCTGCGTGTCGCGCAACCCCGACGGTCGATGGCGAAGAATGCGCGCGCCGGTTCGGCTTCGCCGGTCTTGAAGATTCATTCCGCACGGAGTGGTCGCCCCGGACGGTCGGATCTGAGTTTCCCTGGGCGATCGGTCGGCAGTCGCGCCGGCGCCGCCGACCGCGATGGACCACGACGAGGAGAGGTCCTTGTCTCTCGGCACCGAAGTGTCCGCTTCCGTACCGCCCCCGAGTCCTCTGACGGGATGCTACTTATTAGCTGTTATTGGAGAACCTCACACCCATGAGCATAAGGAGATCATACTGCAACGCCTAGTCAAAGGTAAGACCGGCTAATCCTACTCATCGACTGAGCCATTTAAGTATCTACATCCATCGAAAATATTTCTATCAAGAACGCGTTTTTAATACTGCTTTTAAATTTTACCTACCTTTAAAATTTTTATAGAAAATGTAAACTAGTAATAGACAACTATAAATAATTTAGTGACTCTATACAATAATGCAAATTTTCGATGGGTTGTAATTATGTTATTCCTTGGTCACTTTAGCACACCTGTTTTCCTGTTACGTCATCCGTGACAAGTTAGCAGAACGTTTTTTTTTTATTAAATAAAAAAGCATTTCTTAATATATATATATTTTTTTATATAAAAAGTAAGCGTTAATTATTATGAGTATTATGCGCTTGCGCAATAAAATATTTGTTTTGAACCTGCGCAAATGCAGATCACTCAATCGGATGATTCTTAAATTTTATTTTAGACCTTTATGAGTAGGTACAGCAATAGTAGAGGCCTCAATTTACTTGTACTTGAAGTCTTAGACCACCAAGACTTGAAACCAAATCTGCAACATTTGGTTAGATTTATGGTTGGTTAGATTTATGGTTGGTTATATTTATACATGTATATGCTGCCTTCAGCTGTTCACCACACACTGTCCATCCATTTGGCTGAAGGTTTTTCTTAAATTTTACCCAAAGTAATGTTTTTCTAGGCAAATCCAAGTTATCTTAACATACAAGGCACTTAGCCGGATATTTCTGACTAGACTTGACTTGACTAGATTTAACTACTGATTTGACTTAACCACTATGTTCAATTATTACTTTCTGCTGGCTAAATACGTCAAGTAAAAACACATAAAAAAAAAAGATATGGTATTTTAGAGGAGTCCGGGCTCGGAAAACAACTTGTTATGCAACTGGGATAACACGTATGTCATTGATGAGATTCACGAGTTCAGTTGGGATGTATTTACATCTTAATAAGTGTATTCTATAATGATTATTAAAATATTATATATCTTAAACCAGCCATTGGATGTATAACTACATTTGACATATTATTAATATTTGTATCTCCTTTGTGGATCACGGGTTAAACCCGGTCTTTTGAGAGGCTTGCGCGGGGATATATATCCAACGAGTAAAGGCCCTTTGGAGAAGTCATGTGGTGCTTCTGCACAAACCCGTCCTCGGCTATATCAATCATTTCCATGAATAGAGTCTGGGCAGGAGGAGGAATTATATTTATTTTTATTCAGTTTTTATTTAATTTAAATAATCTGAAATCACAAAAAAATATTGCGCAAAATGTTGACAAACATGTTAATTCGTTGATTTAACTAGTGAATTATGGAAAGTTTTTTTCTTATTTGTAAATTGTTTACGTTTTGAAGAAAATGCTGCAGTGGAGTTGTGGCGCCGCTTCTTCTCCACTTGCGCTTTGGAAGTGGTGGTAAACTTAATATAAGTAAATTGACGTCAATAAGTGATATTTATATCCTATATTAAAAATAAATGATTTCATTTTATTTCATCTAGATTTGTCTCATGAAAGCGGTTTCTACTTTAATTCTAATCTATACAGATTCGGATTATGACACGGCTTTAAGCTATATCATCATATTTTAATCAAATTTAATAAATAAAAAAAACATGGTTTTATTACATAATAAGGGCTGACTTGACTGTGTGTATATATTTATTTACAGTAAAAAATCAAGGTTAGCAGAATCAGACGGGCTATTATAAATGTAACTCCCGCAAGAAAACCAGCGTGATCTTTTGTCGACCATTTCATAAAAAATGTTTCAAATGTCAATGACTCCTGCAAAAACTTTGTATCGAGGTCTATCGTGTTTATTTTATAGTAATTGACATAGAAATGAACTATTTAATAGGTTTTCATTGATATCATTTAATCTGCTTAAAGTACCGGTGATAGATACAATTTTAGACCTACGATACTTCTAGAAGTGACCGGAGAAGATTCAGGAGGTTTATTTTGAGATGGATGATTCACGCAAAACAGATGATTCGAACGACTTTTGTTGGATAGCGAATGATTTTTATTCGTCAGAATGGGCGAGTCGAACTACTTTCAAGTTCAAGGTACAAAGTTGACAAATAATTTACAGTTAACATAATGAGTTTTTTCATTCGACATATTGAGTCATACATTTCAGAAATAGGCTCCAATATCTGCTGACTATTTAATGATTTGTAGAAGTATGATTTTTTTGACACACAATCTTTAATATCCTTATTCAATTTTCCGAAAGGTTGTCTGGAAGAAATTGCTATTGCGATAAGGCCGCCTTTGCTCAAGATTATTTTTCTTTTAATTGCTTGTATTTAACAATGTATCTTTGTTGTGCAATAAAGAGTTTTTATATTGTATTGTATGGTTTGAAAGAAAATTTTAAATTGACTCTGAAAAAGCACAAATAATTTTTCTGAAATAGATTTTTAATAGACGGCCACAAAATAAGACGATAATCAAAGGGAAGTGCTGGCTCTTGTTTGGACATAAAAAGTTTATTTTTCATTTTAGATAGAAGATATTTTTTAATTTATTTTAGGGAGAGGCGGTTCGGAATAACTCTGACACCAGGGTGTGCATGGTCGATTGACAATGTAAACTACACGAAATGATGATGATGATTTAAGATATAGCTGCGCAAAGGGGTAATGCTTCCAGGTAACCAGCCTCTCGGAGATGAGCTGGATTCACAGTTTTATCTTTACTTACTACGACTGCGCAGAAACCCAAAGTGGATCTTGGCCTCAGACATGAGAAGGCGTCGTTTCTTCCGGTCTTCCGTCAGCCGCTGCCAGTCGCTCACTTCCAAGTTCCGTAGGTCTATCAGCACTTCATTGCGCCAGCGATACCTGGGTTTATCTTTAATGTTTTTTATTGTAACACTAGCAGCCCGTCCCGACTTCGTTCAGGCCTATAGCTTTCCTCGATAAATAGGCTATCCAACACTGAAAGAATATTTCAAATCGGACCAGTAGTTCCTGAGATCAGCGGTTCAACAAACAAACAAACAACATCTTTAGCTTTGTATTATTAGTAAAGATTATTAACTTTATATACAACTTAATCTTTTCTGAATAAAAGCTACAATTTACATAATTACTAATATGGTAAAGTTTTGTGTAAATAAAATTTGATAGCGACCGGCAAGCCACCAAAGAAAGCCTTATAAATGTAGGGCGAAGGTTATACAGCTCAATGTGATAGGAAGTTGTAGGATTATACATGTATGAATAAAGTGTTTAAAGTAATTTTTGGGATAAATTTAAGTTTGAAATAAGACAAGCTAATATTTGTGTAGAAAAGGCGGGTAATCTCTCAAGATTACCCGCCTTTTCTACAAAAATGTAGTATTTATTTTTCCTGTTGAACTCGTTTGATGGATTAGGGGATATATAGAGATATAAAATTAGTCACGATGAATGGCAAAAGCTAATATTCATGACTGGAAATAAAGCATAGGAACTATTTAGTTATTATTCCACAAATAGATTTTATCCAAGAATTATAGTAGGTACCCTCATTTGATACAATCGAATATATTTTTATCTGCTATATTATAACTGATCTTAAATTCAAATCACCGTTTGTAAAATAAGACACGGATAGGAAAATAATAAGAACAAATTGCTTTTCTCAATTTATAAATATTCAAATTGGCTACTTTCTAGCATAATGTTTTCTTATGTTTTCGCGATTGTTATTCATTAAATTAAACTATTTTAATACGGTTTTATCGCGTCTGCCTGCGACCATGAACGCTGTAAAGTGTTTGAAACGTCAGGTGTAAATAAATAAGTAATAAACGCGATAAAACCGTATTAAAATAGTTTAATTTAATGAATATCATAACATGTTAATTACGCTTTTTTCGTTTACTTGATACTGAAAACTTTACAGCGTTCATGGTCGCAGGCAGACTAAGTTAACATTTGTCTTTGATGTCATAAGATTACAAACTACCGCCTGAAATTTTTATTGGGAACTGTTCCGATTAAAATAGTTTAATTTAATGAATAACAATCGCGAAAACATAAGAAATCATTATGTTATGATATTATTCACAAACTTAGTTATTTTTAAAAACAAATGTCAATTCAGTTATCACAACTACCTGCCACGACAAAATAGATAAGCAATGGAAATAGCAACATAACATCTTGCTGTGTTCTACATTAAATATTAAAATATCATAACACATATTGAGTCAATGAGAATAAGTACAAAATACTTAATTTCCTTCCACCAAATTATAGTGACGTAACATTCGCCACTCAGCCGTCACAATGGATGTTACCAAATAGATCTATTTTGTTTACGTCAATTATTACTTCGTCGTTTCAGCTGCAATCAGTCCACTGCTGGACTTGACCTCTACCGAATTGAGGAGTTGTTGCCATACTCGACAGCGCGTTGTGGCGTGCGCAGTTTCAACGGCTTATTGTACTTCCGACGCTGCTGCCCATCGGAAGTATTCTTAAGCTAGGGAAGGGTGGGATGTGGTTGGGTTTGGGGAAAGGATGAGGTACAATGATGCTACTGACTCGGATGGACATGGGTTGACTCAGTAGCAGCTCGGGCAAGTCGGGCTCGCGTACCCGTGTGCTATGTATCCAAGCCATCGGACAGATGCTTGGAAACAACACCCCTGACTTAATTATTTATTTTTTTAATTTATTATTACTTCAATTTACAGTAATTAAAGTCAAATATTAATTCTAATTATCTTCTGTCCAGTCTGCTTAGCCGAATAAGAATGAGAGCTTCAACCAAAAATTTAATTTTATATTAATGTGGGTTTGCAGCTACCACCCAACCAATATACAGCCAATTACCGACAACTGATGTTTACATGTCATCAAATCATTGGCTTTTTAAATTTAAACAGTTCAAGAAATTAACAATTTTATACAATTAGACTTTAACTAAAAACTATTTAAAAAATTTATACTTTTAATGTTAAAAATACTATATATTTCATTATTATTATTATTTTAACACGTTCATCTCGTTTTATACTAAATTTCATATTAAAATATTTATATATCGAGCCATATCTCATAATACTGAAATGAAAAAGTGATTCTCTAATTTGTGCAATGAAAACATTGAAATTTAATCAAAGTTTCTTTGGAACCCTTTTAAATATTCAATGTGGCATAGTAGCTATACAATATATAGTCAAACATTAGTCTATTCAAACGAATCTTTACTGGTCTATCCATCTTAGCTAAGGTCTTGACCTTTATCCTGTAATCTAGAAAGACATGGGTCTCCATTGAATGAAATGAAAGGATTAGGTGAATAGGATTTATTTTAAATTTATACATGTACTAGTTGTTTCCCGCAGCTCTGCCCACGTCAAAAATAGCCTATATTTGACCCCAGGAGTGCTATTTTTGTTCGATATCATTTATATTTTCACAATAGTGTTGTTTACACAACTTCTACCACCTGATTTCTTTTGTTAATTTATCTAACGTCTCGGTTGACTGGAAGAAATCTCTTGATGGGATAAATCGTCTTTGCATTTTTTTTTCTTTTTGTGTAAAATAAGATACTTGATACAAATAAGGCCTATGTTCTAATAAAGCCTATAGTTCGGAAAAGTAGTTTAAAATATATTCTAATACTTTACATGCGCATAAACGAAAGCGCCACGACTTTTGATTATAATATGTTTTAATAATTACTAAAATTTATAAATCAAAGAATAATGTCATGCTTTTATTTATCGCCTTTTTAGAATAATTTATCAAGATACGAGTGTTTAAAATTAGACAGGCCTTATTTGTATCATGTACCTTACTTTAATTTATATTGTGCTATAAAAATAAAACAACCAAACAAATAATATTTAATTAATATTCTACTTTAGTTGCTAAAGATTAAACGGAAGGGCAAAAAAGTCAAAACCACTTTTACAACTTGAAGGGTGAATGTCTACGGAAGCGTGAAAATGAATCGATAAATGTGTTACTAAGCGCAACCCCCGACAATCCGACAACGGTAAACTGATTGAACATTTATTTTAATAATTCTTGTTATTTGTGGAAGATTTATTGATTAAAGTGATAATGGCAGAAAAATCCAAAAGAACCCCGTGGAAAGGGAGAAAATTGGCAATACAATTTCAATAACAAATAATATATTATGTAGATTTCTATCGGTACCCCTTGTAAACCCTCGGCGTATCCGTAGCGAATGCGCTACCACTATTGGATTGGTCGCCATCTAGTGGCATTTTCTATCTTGAGCTCCTCCGTGCTTCGGAAGGCTACATGCCTTCCGAAGTCGTTGGTCCCGGTTGTTATCGATAGATAGCAGTCGTGAGGCTGTGTCAGATGCCTTAGGGCAGCCTGAAAAATTCTGACAGTGTTGGCCACTAACACACCTCGGGTCATGGTTACTGTTGGTCTGGTTTCCCTGTAAAAAGGGTTACGTCAGACGGCGTGGAGGTCAGACGGCAGTCGCATAAATAACTTGCTTATATATACCTAATTGAACTTATTTAAGACAACAATGTTTTCGGTTATTTCTATCCAGACAAACGAACTCCTTTTAAAACAAAAAGTAGAAAATATTATTGATCAATTTACAATTATTTGCGAATAAAATACAAATTAAAATTCAAGGAGTTACAATTGAAAGAGACTGTAGCCTATATTCCAAAATAAAATGGATTTTTAACACCTAATCTAAAAAAACACCACAAAACGATCTTAAGTTTAATGAACAATCGTACAGATTCAATATCTATCTATACTGCAGGAATTCAATCAAATTACCAAATTAACAACAAAAAAGTGATTGAAACTTTCATTTTCATTTCGGAACAATTTATCGCTGCTCAGTGAAAGTGATTTTACAGCCTAAGAAAAAAGATTGTATTGTGTGAAACCTCATGAGAATTACATCATTCAGGCTAAGTGTGAGTCTAGGAGCCCTATTTTTGAAATGTGTGACTTAAATGTCGAATGAAAATCGTTTGATATCGATCGTAAATACTTCGATGTCGAGTAAAAATATTTGCGTGAACCACGCTTTTCAAAAATAGCACTGTAGACTGTAGGTCTTGAATAAACAGTCATTGTGTGCTAGGTTTTTGTGTTAACTACTCTGGTAAAAAACGAGGTCGTTTGGACTTAACTACATAGTTACAGATAGGAACGAAGTCTTAAATTTTCTGGTGCTTAACTTTACGGAAAGAAAAAAACCATTAATTGATGTATTCAATAGATTAGAGAGCAATTTACCGTTCTCAATACTCATTAAAATAGGCTTCTTGACTGTGTTTTTATTTGGACAATATTTAAAAAAAAAAAAACAATATTTACCTACGCCACCTATTGAGACGTCTGTCACGTACATTATAAACATGTAGCATAAGTTTATATGACCTTTGCTGTACCTACGTGATAGCTATCTCAATAAAGATATATTCTATTCTACACTAATAAGTGATCGATTCCGAAAAATATAACAAAATTGGTTATAAAATAAATCAGAAATAAGTGTTTAAAATTTTCTTATGAAGAAAAGTGGGAGCGTGGTGGGGACATTTTGCTGTCTCTTTTGTACGCGCGAAACTAAGTGACAGTGACGTCACTTCACACTAAGAGCGTCCTTTTCTTGTTTTTTGACAGTTTCTCCTTTAAAAAACGTAGGAAAGCGTTCGTCCTAGGCAACCTAGGTTTCTCTTCTTTATCTCCTTCATTTTCCGGTATTCCGGAAATCTTATAAATC
The DNA here is from genome assembly GCA_947363495.1 of Euzophera pinguis. Classification (NCBI taxonomy): domain Eukaryota; kingdom Metazoa; phylum Arthropoda; class Insecta; order Lepidoptera; family Pyralidae; genus Euzophera; species Euzophera pinguis. The sequence goes on along the minus strand of OX376168.1, from coordinate 1,398,321 downwards.
CAATATCTGTTTATTTCATTAGAACATACGGCGCGCTAATCGATGCCGCTCAAAATGTTTTGCAAAATAAAAACTATTCCGCATGATGTCGACCATTTTGTAAAAATTACCCATTCAAACAAAGATACAATAGTTTTTGTAATTAGCGATGATTCATAGCTATTGTGCGAGATCGCAATAAGAAAGTACATGCGGTAATTAAGACCGTTGAATACCGAGACCGCTGCGGTTTTCAATGATATTGAATGTAAATATACCTTGAAAATAGGTCTAGCATTTGGCCTTTTTACTCTGTAGGTCTTAACCGATGGACGGGTTTTACATACCGTTAATTTCCAGCGTCAGAGAATATAAAATAATGACACATTGGTAAAAAAAACTTGTCAAATATAAGTTCTATGAATGAAATTGACCGATTGAGTGAATGGAACGAAGTCTCTAGTTCGAGTCTAGGTAATTTTGCTTTTGTGCAGAAGTTTGTGTGTTAGCGTAATTATATTTGGGAGAAAAAAAAAATATGGTACGTACAGTCCCAGTTGATTTTTATTAGTTATTCAATTTTTACGACATCCATGATTCATCCAGAGAATGGTATTTTCTGTAGGATCTACCACGAAATTTTATGAACGCAGACTCTATCGATCGCGTGAAACGCTGTACAGGTTTGCTATACTAAATTGCGTTAAATGCAATAAATGCGTAAACAACTCAGTCGCTAGCCTCTGCGTCAGCAAAATCTTATGATTGACATACTTAAAAAAGGAAACCATAGGGAACACCAAGATTGCTAAAATAAAAATACACAACCATAAGGAAATAATTAATTCAGTTCTGTCAACTGAAAAAGTTAACCCAGCGCTAAAAAGAATCATTATTCGTACCAAAATTACCGAGCTACCCTTAAACCGAATCCCGGTAATATGAAAGGTGAAGGTCAAAAGTCAAGGTCATTGAGTCGAGGTCAAGGTCATTCTTGCGGATATCGGATGGTGCATTGAATGTGAAATTAATATATTCTTATTTTATTCTTTTGTTCTTTTGTAGTAATTTTATTTTAAGATATTTTTTTTTCAATTCCATCACAATTTCAGCCACAGTCAGTTTCCTGTTGATAATAAATAAGTTAGGTGGTACTATTTATTATTTTTATTGTTTAAAATTTAGAAATGCGCGAGAAAATTGTGCTAGACCAACAGAGACACGTGGGGAATTTTTTAACTGGTGCTTAGAATTTAGATTAAAAAAAATACTTTGGTGTTCAGGGATAGCATTTCTGCCTTTTTTATGAATTACGTACGAGTATAATAAAGCTAATCAATTAAGCTAAACAATTTTTTCGAAAAAAATCATTTATCAATTTTACAAACAAACATAACATTTACAACAAATTACATAATGTATTCTGACCTAATAAAAATGAATAATCAAAATAAAACTCATTAAATATTCTTGCAGCATTCGTTAGCCATACATTCGATTACTGAACGTAGTCTCAACGGAACGGAATTACCATGTTTTTTACAACTTTATGCTTTTTGAATTAAAGTCATTAGTATATGGTTTTAGTATATTAGTAGACAATGGTAGATATTTCAAATAGTCTCTTTACAGACTGTCGTTGTGGCTTATAACATACTCGGAAATAAAGCATACAACACTCGTAACACAAAATGTATGGGATCGACTTTTGTATTTGAGCCGCGCTAAATCATGTGGTCGATTTTCATGCAACTCAATTCAGAAAGATCCCGAACACTAATGTTTTTTAAATTGTAACTTTGACTAAGTCCCCAATACACAGCACATTCAATGGAAGAGCGAGTTATCCAAGCTCCAAGCAGACGAAGTCGTAAAAAAATCTACCTTTAATTAAATGGGAATGTAAATGCACACTAAAACTAAAGAGTATAACGGTCGGGCCATATATCCGAAACTCTGTTTAGGTCAGCCCCACAAGGAAGCGTTACATCGCCCGCTTCCGTCGGTAATAGTGACTCACTGCGCGCGAGCATATTGTGTATTGTTTTACTATGTAACATGTTATGACACCTATATCTGCTGGAGCTGTATTTTTGAAATGAGACGCAAAATGTACGCGTAACCTTAAGAATGTTTATCACTTGTTCTCATGATACGTGAATAGGCTACTTGACTGTATTCATACTTGGTTAATATTGTTATACTAAACAAAATATACACTAAAAAATAACCGATTCTAAAAACAACAACAAAATTGGTTGTTAATTAAGGCAGTAATTCGATTTAAAGTTTTCTTTAAAAGAAAAGTGGGAGCGTGGTGGGGACGTCTTGCTATCTCTTTTGTACGCACGAGACCGAGTGGCAGTGACGTCACAGCTCACACAGTGCATCCTTTTCTTGTTTTTTGACAGTTTCCCCTTCCACCGAATTTCAAAGGCTTATAACTTATTTATTTTTGAACGGATTTCAAAAATTCTTTCATAATTCTGTTTCTGGAAATAAAAATATTGATATGAAAGAAAAAATAAAAATTAGTAGAATACCCAATTATGTAATTCTTTGTGAGGATAAATATCGTCATCATTATCATTTCAGCCGCAGTCAGTTCACTGCTGGACATATGCCTCTCCCAATGATTTCCAAAATGATCGGTTGGCAGCAGTCTGCATCCAGCGTTTGCCCGCAACCTTTTTCAGGTCATCTGACCATCTGGTCGGTGGATGTCCAACGCTGCGCTTACCGGTACGCGGTCGCCATTCAGGAACCTTTCTGCCCCATCGGCCATCGATTCTCCGCGCTATGTGCCCCGCCCCCTGCCACTTCAATACAAATACAATAGAGAACTTAAACTTAACTGAAACTTAAACCTAAGACCTCATATGTTGAATGAAAATAATTCGTTATCGAAGCATAATTATTGAACTCGCCGACTATGCGTGAGTTACACTTTAAAAAAAAAACACCCGGTTATTATAGGGTGTTATGAGTTGATGAGGAGTTTATAGTGCTATTTTATGTTGTAAGATTATTTTTTTTCCTACCAACATTGCCGCCAAAGGCCATGACTTACCCTAGGCTCCGAAGCTGACGACAATACAAAAAAGATTCGTATTTATGAAAAATATTTTTTTTTAAACACAATACAAAAGGGTTTTATTAAGTCGAGGCGCTTCGGCAGCCACTACTGCGCCACGCTCGCTCGCCTCGAGCATGTTTTTATTATATTTTCCAGTTATTTCAAATAGTTTTTACAGTTCGTATGTATTTCATAATGCTTTGCAATTATCTATTTTAAGCAATTTAATTTAATTTTTGTGTGTTTTGGTGTTAAGCCTTTTGTACATTAGGTATTTTGAATTTAGATAAAATATTTGTAGTTATTATAAATTTAATATTATTGGTCTTCGATTAAATATTCATTCTATGTTTAGAACTTTAATTATTTTCATTTTAGATGGACCGGCCATATGATATTTTAAATTTAGAGGTTTTGTTCATTGGGGTTTTAACTGTAGATATTTTAATTTAAGGTATTCTAATAATCCAGTTTCAATAGACAGTTTATTCTTTTTTCCAACCAGTAGTAAAATCATTTTTTAAAATTTTTAATTTAATCATAAAACTTAAATTCCTGGGGACAGGGGACATCAAAATTAACCATGAAGTAATTTCCTAAGCCCCAAAAATTCAGAAACCCTACTGGGAAACCATTTAATTGGATTAAATCTGACGTCAGTGCCCGGCGACGATGGACATAACACAAATGGTACGTCCGCTATGTGCCTATTTGATAATCAAAACCATTTTAGTGAGTGAAATAAAATGAAATCGTTTATTTTCAACTAGCTTTTTCGCAGGCGTAGACCATTTTTAACCCTGAGTCTTCAACTATATTCATACCAAATGTCATCAAAATCCGTTCAGCGGTGTGACCGTGAAAGCGTAACAGACAGACAGACAGACTTTCGCAATTTCAATTTTCAATATTTTCAATATAGGATATAAATATCACTAAATGCCGTAAATTTATCTATATGTTAAGTTTACCACCACTTCCAAAGCGCAAGTGGAGAAAAAGCGGCGCCACAAACTCCACTGCAGCATAACTGCAAAATAACTTTCCGATAAAACTTAACATTGCCCAAAATAACAAATAATATAATTATATTATGCTTCCCGTGGCAATCGAACCCTGACTTGATTGACTACGTAACGTTTACTGGAGGTCCTTATGGAAGATAAAGCCTACGGCCTTAAGTCCGCCAATCACATGTTTTGTAATGAAGTTTTAAATAAATAACTAATAAAAAAAAAAAAAAAAAAAAAAAAAAACTAGCGCTGGCAATACTATCGGCAGAACATTTTTGGGAACAGGGAACATCACTCTCATAATAATAGGCTAGATGACAAAAAAAAAAAATTAGTCCGTCAGTTAGATGATAAAAAATTATTGGAGACGTATTTTTTCTTTTGAAAATTAAACAAAGAATGATAAAGATATGACTCGCAATATGTGACGTCACGAGCCCCCACTCCTAAACTTTGAGGCGTTATATCTTTATAATTTATCACTCAATTGACAAAAGAAAAATACACTAATATATTTTGATTCCATAAATGACGGACTTATTTTAATGTTAGTCTTTTGACCCTGGAAACTAGCCTAATCTTGTCAACTTCTCTTCGGCGTTTCCAAAATACATTTTTTTTATTGGTTAAGTAGTTTTTCATAATGAGCTCACGGATTTGCACCAATTGCCTGTACTCCGAAGCCACCATTGCACACAGTATATAGACCTTAGCGATTGCTCTCTCAGATAGATACTAATAAAAAACGGCCAAGCGCGAGCCGGATTTACGTACAAAGGAATCCGTACAAATTTGCCTTTTGTAATTTCTTCTTTGAAAAAATCGTTCCTTTTTAAAGCATCCTATAAACGTAATATTATGATTGAGAATACTGTAATGGAATTAATTGTTGGGAATCTTACTTTGAATATTGTCTTTAATAGAATGGTAAAAAGTAAAAATAACCTTTAATAAATTTCCGCTGTACGAATAAATATTTAAAAAAAGTTCATAATAAATAGAAAACTAAACGAAACACACTTAAAAATAGAAAACAATATACATACAACAGTGTTGCTCGTTCACATGTTAATAAAAAAAATTAAAAAAATATTAAAATTAAAATAATTGTCAAATTACAAGATTATTAAAATTGCCGAAACCTCTAGATAACATAGCATCACATCAATCTCTAACGGACAGAAGAACGGAGTGATGGATGAAAAGAAGATAATAAGGGTGCCGTTTCAATCCTTAGAATACGGAACCCTAAGAAGCAATTACCACGTCTTCAGTGATGTGTGAAGCGACCACGCCGCCACTCGGCACTTGCCGACAAAACAGTATCTGATTATACATTATAAATGTATGACAGCTTTGTCAAATCTACTTTATTGTGGACTAGCTGTTTCGTGCAGCTCCACTTGCGTCAAAAAGTAGCCTATGTTTGACCCCGGGTCTTCAACTATATTCATTTTTTTTTTATCACAATCCGTTTAGCGGGGTGAAAGAGTAACAGACAGACAGACTTTCGCATTTATAATATTAGTATGGATAATTCACGGGTACACCACTCGCTTGAATCACATGAGAAAAGTACATTTCAAAGAATTTTTTATAACTTAGTAAAGTTTTTTATTAGTACGAGTACAGTAGCAGTATTCAGTATATGCGACAATAAATGGTTCATTGGAAATGCTGTGCACCTACTTTGTTAACTTTTTCTGGTTTTATTCTCTTCTCTTGTGTGTTACTTGAAAATAAATTCAATCTCATTGAGGCATTTTCTGCATTTTTAGCAATGAAAAATTCATAAATACAATACAAAGCCATGTATGCACAAATTCACATGTGTCACAAATTCAAATTTACGGTTACGTTTGAATTTATGATTATATAAATATGCAAATGGCGATCTTATCACTATAAATATTTTTTTACTCAGTAAAAGACCGTAATTTTTGGCTCTTTACCATACGGATTTCCATTTTGTACGGATCCCTTACAGATGCTATTTCCCAATAACTCTAACTAAGAATCGAAAATCCTCAATTGTGGCGGAGGAGAGCTATACGTCACGGTGACCGCTTTCATCTCTTTATTACGGAACCCTGAAACAGGTTTGTAACATAAATTACAAGGGGATTAGGTTAGGAAAATTAAACACAGTTAAAATATCTTAAGGCTCTACAATTTGCACCTGAGCCACCCTTTGGACTGAATATTATTTATCTATCTTTATAAATTGTTTTAGCAATTATTATAACAACAAATTTATTTGAAATAATTTCACTTACTTTAAAATATCCGGTCAAGTTCGAGTCGGACTCGTGCACAATGGGTTACATACCTTTATCTATACAAACAGCAAAAAATAAATGTATGTTGTATGGAAATCCTCTTAAATATGTATTTAATTCTGTATGTATGTAAAAACTTTATTGTACAGAAAGAACATTGTTACAACAAAATAGAACACAAGAGGCGGACTTATCCCTGATAGGGATCTCTTCCAGGCAACCCGAAAACCAAAGGCAAAAAAAACAGTACATCAATAATTCTGTTTTTAATTCGTAATTCTGTTTTTATTATTAGTTGTTAGCGGCAACAGAAATACATCATGGGAAAATTTCAAATGTCTAACCATGGGGATAGCGCGCGGGCATACATTACGCTGATGGCAGAAAATTTTACCTGAATGCATTTCGTTACCCACCTCTTTCTTTCTAACTCGTGATGTGTAAGGGTGTGAATCTGGGTTTCCATCACAGCACTTGATAACAACCCCAAAAGTCGGAAAAAATGATAAAAAATTACGTAGCAATATAATCTTTATTTTGTGGTATAATTTTATTAAAAAATAAAAAATAATATAAATAATAAAAAAATAAAAAAATATATAAATAAAAATATAATAATACTTGTTTTTGGTATAGAAATATAAAGCCCAATTATATTAAGCAAACTGACATTTTTATTTTATTGTATTTCTGGCTAGGCAAAATTTTTGAAGTGCTGGTAATACTTTGGTAAAACAGGGGTTACTCTAGGTCAAGTTTTCTGCCATCAGCCTATTGTATGCCGGTTTGGTTTCCATCTTTACCTTTAGTTACATGTGTCTAACTATCACGGCTCATGACATACACCCTGGTTACAGACGGATGAACATTGGCAGGCGGAGTCTCAGTAATTGGGTCCTGTTTTACCCTTTCGGTACGGACCCCTAAAAATTTACTATTACTAGACAAACAACCATACGGCCCGCTTTATGGAAAGCGGTTACCGCAGCCTCTATGGACGGCAACACCAGGGTATCACGGGCTCGTTGTTTATATCCGAATAAATTTACAAACACACTTAAGATGTCTCATAGTCATATAAACAAACACACCTTTTTGAAAATTATTTGATGTGTATGTGTGCTACTAATTAGGAATTTGCATATCTTTACTACTAAAAACCTTGACGAGATAACATGTTTGGTTAGACTTTGACTCTAGATTTTAGTATTTTCATCTTGTAAATTGAATGAAAATGTGGATAAAATAATTTAAAAAAAATATAACCAGTGCATATCTCATGAACTGTGATAGTAAGATAATTAATAACTTATCTTCTATTCTTTTTAATTTAGTACATGTTTTTATTGATGTGATTATTTTGGTAAAATAAAGTTATTCTAATTTGAAAATAAATGTTGAGGACTCTTTTCTTGACGTTTCTGGTATTCTGTTACTCATTTTAAGAACGTATTCCATTGGCATGCCATTGAATTGCAGCTGGAAAATTTTGCTAATCAAAAAATCACCAAAAATATCATTTTTTTTCAATAACCGGTACTCTGTTATTTATTATATTTACATTTTTTCTACTATTACCATTCAATTACGTTTTAGTTGCAATTAAATTGAGATTCAAAATTTTGTTAGCAGAATACCAATATTGAGCATATCAAAATTGCAACATAATTGAGACGTAATTGAATATCAGTTGCATGGTCTTTTAAGTTTATTCGCAGAAATGACCCTCAGATAGACAACTGGTATAGAAATGTATACTTATATAAAAAAGAGGGGAGGCTTTTTCCCAGCAGTGGGATATAAATAGCTATTATTGAACGTATCAAGACGTGGCCTAGATTTGAATAAAACGACGAAGACTAAAAGTAGACATGGGTAGAGGTTATGGTATATCATTCATTCATTCATCTTTTCCGGGTCAGAGAAATGATGGCACAGATGATATTTTTTTTAGACTAGCTGTTTCCTGCCTAGCCTTTGTTTGACCCCGGGGTTTCAACTATATTTATACCAAATTTCATCAAAATCCGTTTAGCGGTTTGGCCGTAAAAGCGTAACAGACTTTTGCGCTTATAATATTAGTATGGGTCTGATACAAGGGTGTGTATCGATCCTCGATTGACCATGTAACCCACTCGAATAATTTGTATCCGATCCGCAATAGGAAATAGATGGAAATTTTAAATTCGCTTGATTTTTTTTCTGGTGGTAGGACCAAAGTTTCTTATTATCCGAATCAATCAGCCAATTAATAAAAAATAATCATCTGTTCTCTATTGCTGCTTTCAGCATTCATTTCTTTAATGAGCTGAGTTGAATGTATTTTGGAAAATCAGTAAAATCCAAAATTGATAGACCCCAGATATGCCGTCTATGTGTCACGCCCATAAACCGCTCTGATTGACTTTTGATGAGTTTTGGCAAATTGCCAATGGGTTTCGGGTTCGAAGCAGACTTAGTGCATTGGTTTGGGTTTAATTTGCCAATTTATACACCGTGAAATTTTAGTCGTTTTGGACCCATCGTCCAGTGATTCAATTCATGCAACTAAACAACTTTCCCCAAGATACATGGGTCGAAATATATAAAAATAAATAAAATCGTGAATATTGTGCGTAAAAAATAAAAGAAGTTTATATCGCATTCGTTAGAGTGAAGTTAACAAACAAGTAATTTACGACTTATGTCATTAATTTGAGGTGACCAAGATAAAATTTAATTGGCTAGTCAACTAAAAAATAAATTGTGTATATTATATATTTTATTGATAGAATAGACTATTTCGGAGATACAATTTAAACGAAAAAATTCTTAAAATTATATTTATTTTGTTATTTAATTTTAAAGATTTTATAGTGATGACGTCACGCAGCTATAATGGCTATTTCGAACTGCAAGAAAGCAAAAATTACTAAGGTATTAAAAAATATATATGTCAGTGTCAAATGTCAAAGTCAAGATGGACTGGGAGCCGCGAGTTGGTTTCTTGTTTGTTTACAATTGCCAAATATTTAGATATCCCATTTCTCGTATCTATTGCATATTGGCCTGTTTATTGGACTTTACTGCAGTCTCTTCATCCGTTTACATCTGATTTTTCAATAATTGGACACCGCTTCTTCATTATAATGTATGAATGAATGTAATTAGGTTATGTTTACTTGAACAGAGATGACATTTGACATGGGTGACAAGTACGTGAAGCGCTTAGTTAGCGCTACCAAACAAAAAATATTAATTCACTACGCTGTGCTGCCAACCTAAAAAATTAAATGTGAATAGCCGGAAGTTATCCGGCTACGTCATACGTCAACCTTGCTAAAAAATGAAAGTCATTGGGTTTTCTGCGATTTTATTAAAAAATACTTGCTTATCTAAAGATCTGATTAATGTAATCTGTTCCCTAAGCCTATTCCTCGAAATGGTTTACGAATTAGACATTTTCATAAAAAAGTTTACTAGCCAATTGAAATCGACGCCCTGCTTTGCTTGTTTTTTTCTGCTGTTAGTAATAGGGTTCCTTTCAGGTAACAAAGAACCTAATTCCTACCAACAGGAAAAAAAAGATCTTTTGAAATTTAGATATAACATGGACATACATAAAAATATCACACAAGGAAGCAATAAAATGTCATAGAGTTCCAAAATTATCAGCACGATAAATATTTGGATGGGGACGATGCAATCGACCTTCAAGCCCGATTAGCAGGTGACATCATACTGCAGGTGACTGTAGAGAATTTGCAACTATCTTCAAGACTTTTATAAACTATCTGTTCAGCCCGGCTTTGCACCGGTTTCAATTCAACTACGATGAGGTTACAAAGAATTGACACAATAGTTTTGATTGAAAAAGTACCTGTGTAATAGTCATGAAAAATATACTAAAATAAATCCAAAATGCATATCAACTTTGGGGAAATCTACATTTTGAGATTTTAACTTTTAACTAAGTAGGCAAACAGGCGTACGGCCCACCGGATAGTAAGTGGTTACCGTAGCCTATGAACGCCTGCAACACCGGAGATGTCACCAGCGCGTTATTTGGCTGCGGTCTTCTGTAGGTAACAAGAATTGATCATTTTGGGAAATTAAAAAATTGTATATTTTTTGAAATTCAATATTTTAAAAATTTTAACTTCACGCAAAATAATCTTGGAGTGTTTGGAGCCCAAAATCTGCTTCCATGCTGTTCCTCCACTTCACCCGATCTTCGGCATCCTTGGTTGTGATACCGTTGGAACCAGTGTTCTCTGCTGGTGGTCGTTAAAGGAACCATGTCTGAGGCCAAGACACGGTTCTGAACAACCCTGACACCAGGGTTTACATGAACATGGTCGATTGAAAATGTAACCTACACGAAATTATGATGGCTCTCGATCTCATCGTATCGTTTACCCGATTACATCCTAAGCATGTCATTGTCATGTCATTTTCTTCTCTTCTTTTATTTTTTATTATTGTATGGATTGTTACAAATTTTCTAATAAAACCGTGGTGTAGTGGCAAAAACATAAAATGTATTTTTAAAATAAATTTTCAACAACAAAACATTTCTTCTCTAATCTAAAAAGCGGGAAAAATTCTATAGGCAGACAATATAATTCGAACCCGGAACAATACAAGATCTTAATATTTTTCATAAATATTCTTAGTGGCCAGTATTTGAATTAGGAACCTTATTTTCTACTAGTCCTGTTCATACCGCCCACCAAGGACATAATCAACAAAATGTCCTTAAATCACCGCCCACCGTGCACAGATTATTCAAATACATATTATTTTACTTCGTTGACAACTGTTTATTTGATTACATATAATTTAATTTATTGACAATTAACAAGACCAGAAACTATCCACCCAAATGATGTGTTCTGCGCAATTATTGATCCCTGTCTACACCTATCTAAGCCTGTACGCAGAATGTTGCAGTAAACCTCAGCCCCTAACAGCAAATCGACTTTATTAGGTCTGTTATAACTAGGGCCGGCCAAATTTTTTTCGATTCTGTCATCCCATTTTACTCTAGCCACTGCTGTTGCAGGTATAAAAGACGTAATCGTCTTAATCACGTTTGCTTTAACATGAACCTCAAAGCTAGGGTCTACTTTAGATCTTAACTTGAGGATTACCGAATGTCTCGATTTAATTTTGTTATCACCGACACCCATAGCAATGTCTTCAGAATGAGTTTTATTCAAGCCTAGACGCTGAACCATATCCTCTGTGATGTATAATTTTTGGGATCCTTGATCTAAAATAGTTCGAACTATATTACGACAACCATCCTTCGAATCAGTCTAAACTACGGCTGTTGGCAACAAAACATTTTTTTTATAATCTGACAAACCGCACGAGATAATAGGATTTACAGAATTCGCTGGTTTACTTCTAAACTCATTCACAATTAATTTCTCTTTTAAATGGACTGTATTATATACTGGTGATGAGGATACGCCAGCGTTAAATAAACCACATTTTCCGTTAGACTTCAAAAAGCCTGTAGGATGAAGCAAAGTGTGTTGTCTTCCTTTACAAATATTACACTTATAAATAAATTTACAAAATCTGGCCCTATGATTATGTCCTAAACTTTATACAAGAACTTAATTTATGATCACTTGTACAATACTCGCAAGACAATTGTCTTATATGAAATGATGAAGTTTCCTTAATACCTCTGTCTAAATAAGACAGCCTGGACTTACCGTCTAAACTCTCCAGACCTCGAAACCGATCAGTCAAAAACTTAATGAATTCTTTATATGTAGGTAATTCGTCCTTACTCCGAGAAGCTATATACAGTTCCCAGGCCTTTAGAGTTTTCTTATCTAATTTAGAGCTAACTATATACACAATGATGATATCCCAGGAAGTAATATCTACACCAAGTTTAGCAATTGATCCCAAACAATCGGATGTTATATTTACAATATTTTTAATATCCGTAGCCGATTCAGAAGGTATGCTTTTCTGATTTAACAAACGATTCAAAACTTCATTTGCCAAATACATCTTATTATCAAATATTTGATTTAGTTTTTCCCAACTAAAAGAATAATTATCGGACGTAACTTCGACATTGCGTAATAGCTGTTCAGCTTCCCCACTTAAATGACTCTTTAAATAATAAAATTTTTGAACATCATCTAAACATTTGTTATTATGTACTAGGCCAAGAAAGAGTTCGCGAAACGTCCGCCACTCTGTGTACTTTCCGGAGAATATAGGAATTTTAATTTCTGGCAACTTAACTTTACTGTTTGAACTACTACTGCTACCGCATCTACATTCTGAATGGCACTGCAAATCGCTTGATCTGCTTAATTTAAACAATATTTGTTTCAAGTCTGTTTTATACTGTATGTACATATCCTCAACCTCGTCATATATACCTTCCTTATAATATACGGAACTTTGAAGTTCTGTCTTATTTACAGTAGTAATTAGTTTCGTATGAGTTTTGCTAAATAGTGACCATTATTGTTCTAATTGTTGCAATATTATTTCTATGTAGGAAACAGTAATGCAATCTTTAGGGCTTTTCTCATAGTTACTACGACCTCTGCTAATTTTTTCCTTTATATCCTCTTGCAAGACGATTAAGGGCTCCATTTTAATATTTACTGTATGTAATGAAGCTAAATATATACAATTTGTTTTAAATGTTAAGCTAATAATTAACCGCTATAGCAATAATCAAAATCTAAACACACAACTAGGTATATATAATGTTTAAAACATAAAACAAAACTATCAAATAAGTATCTAAGTCACTTTAATACGATATACCATTAGGCTAAATGTTTCTTAGTCTAAATGTTCATTTGTTAATGTATCTTCAGATTTCTTAAGCCCAACATAACACTTCGGGAAATAATTAGTTACTTGACACCTAGTTGCAGATTTCCTTTCAAAAATAAATAAAATGTACTCACAGCATAGCTCCACTTGTTTGCAACTATAATATATCACTCACTAATATTTGCCTGGTTAAATAGTGCTTCTACCAAAGCACTAGGGGTAAGTGCGGTAACGCCTTCGTAAATTCCTCCGGGATCCCAATTCCCGGTCCGCTTTTACGCCGCACTGTGGTTGTTCGTAGGTATTCCTAACTTATTTTCCTTGCACCGACTTTCGTGCTCCTAATATCGGATTTTTAACCTCCAAGATAAAAACAACACGACAGTGTGCCACTACTCAGATACTGGTTTTTATCCGGCAACGAAGTACCAAAAATGTATGGATTGTTACAAATTTTCTAATAAAACCATGGTGTAGTGGCAAAAACATAAAATGTATTTTTAAAATAAATTTTCAACAACAAAACATTTCTTCTCTAATCTAAAAAGCGGGAAAAATTCTATAGACAGACAATATAATTCGAACCCGGAACAATACAAGATCTTAATCTTTTTCATAAATATTCTTAGTGGCCAGTATTTGAATTAGGAACCTTATTTTCTACTAGTCCTGTTCAATTATTGTATGTTGTATGTAGGTATATGATATGTATATATTCATTAAAGGTATAGTATGTATTAATTGATTGTAGGTTTATATATTGACTGTTGTGTAAGGATGATAGTGTTAGTATTTTATTACTGTACCGCCTTTGTTTGTTTTCACTTTTTATCCTATCTACCCTAAGGTTGGCTGGAAGAAATTGCAATAGCGATAAGTCAGGCTTTGTACTCATTTTTCTAAATGTATTACTTTTAATTTTAATTTTGTGATTGGTACAATAAAGTGTATATCTATTTATCTATCTATCTATCATGCATTTATGTAAATGAATAATAAAGTGTTCATTCATTCATGCTCACCTAAATCGATATTTAAAACATTAGGTTAAAGTGTAGTATTAATAGTAGTAGTTGAGGTGAAGCTCAAAATGAAGACATTAATTTAATTACAAGTAGCGGAGCGAAACCAGAACGGACTTATAAGGACTAAGAACTTAAAATATTCATACCGTAAGCTAATCGACAAAAAGATTCAATGCTTCAATTCACGGGGAAATAGCTGCAGTCCCTACTGCATACTAAGTAATTTTTTCTTTACAAATTAAATTCCATATCTGTATACTTATTTCTATAATTTGTTTTATTAAACAAAATGAAGTAAGTTTATTAAAATGGCATGAGATATTTGGCATAATTTTTCCTACGGTCCATTTTCATAACTGTTTTTCAAAACAAGCTTCAATTTTTTTTATGTGTGACCGCTTGCCCTGCATTCACCGGTTTTGTTGAGAAATAGCCTGGGTGTCGACTAATAAACGTTGACCATCTGATATATTACGATTCAATTTTGAAAAGGTCAATATTGGTATTCTGCTAACAAAATTTTGAATGTCAATCTAATTGCAATTGAAACGTAATTGAATGGTAATGGCCTATCAGTAGAAAAAATGTGAGTGTAAAAAATAGCAGAATACCGATTACTGAACAATCAATATAGAACTGTGGCGATTAAAGAGCATAATAGCAAAAATACGATTGATATAAAAATAAGTAACAGAATATCAAAAACGACAAAAACTGCCATTGACAAGCAATTATGATTCATTTGTGCAATATGTGAAATAGAGAATTGACATAAAAGATGTTACATACATACCATCACACCTTTTTCCCGCAGGGGTACGCAGAATCTACGGATTTCCATTTGCTACGATCCTTACAGACTTCCCTCGCTTCTTCTACGCTCATCACTCTCGTCATACACGCTCGTCGATTACGGGTACTCCTGACATGTCCCTTTTTTAATATGTCTGCGATTTGGTCACAGTATGTTCTCCGAGGCCGGCCCTTACCGACTTTAAAAGATGTTACTTACTAGAAAACATACTTGGATTGAGAAAAGCATAAATAGGTACTTCTTCTTCATCGTGTCGATGACTTTCAAATTTTGTGAGCCCAATATGCTGCTGCCTGGGCCGCACCTAGGTACAATAGGCACTTATTGTTCGTTTACCCCGATCAAAGTGCTCGGTAGAGATTTTTTGTAGAATGTTATCAATCTTTTGCTATTTGAACTATCTCAAATACTTGATAGAGAGTGAACTGCGAAACTGGCAGGTAATTGCGACAGGCACTTGACCATAAAAGAGACCTTGACGCCGGCTAAGTGTTTAAATTCGTGATTCATACACCTCGATGAAAGTGGTTCAAGTTTGGAGAGAATAGCGATTTATCTTCGTTTTCAAGGTCAGAGAGATTACTGAGGAAATCACACTGTTTTCAATTGTTAAGAGAAGTAACTATTCCATGATATTTAAGAACGTAAATGCTAGTAATTATTAATTTATTTATTCACAGCTACTCACTAAACTTACAGTAGCCCAATAGTAATTGTAATTCTGATTCTGTGTAAAGATATTTTTATAAATTTTTGGAGTTATCTTACTATCGGCAGGACTGCTTTGCCTTACAGATTTGCAATAAAAAATTGTTAGTAGTAGTATTCCTTAATATTGCATGAATGTTAAGGTGTCATGAGTTTTTAAAACAGCCTGTCGTCGTCCAAATTTTACCCATGATCAACGGCTTATCAGTCTAACTAAAATATATGAAAGAAGCTTATATGTAGCATCTCACTTGGCAGAACTTTTGATATTTCTTTTACATAATTAAACCATCGGAACGGAATTAAGTAATACGAAATAATGAATTATATTGCTTTCTTAGATTGCGCTAATTATTATTTACAATTTCATTAGTCAAAATAACTTAATGCTACTAGTAATTACTAAGTTCATAGTTCATTTATTCACAAAAACAATATACATTGTGTCTAAAAAAATACAATTAAAATAATAATAAGAATTTGATTTCACATTTAATGTCAATACTAATATCTATCTATATATATAGAAAAGTTGCGATTACATTTTAACTTTGAGGACCAATAAATTCCTCCAGACTATAGAAACATATTTTCACCAAGAAGCATCTCAGTGTATCTTTGAAAGAGATGAAATAAAAATATGTAAGATCGTTTTCCGCCTGTGACTTGCGACCTCCGCTGCAACGGTGTGACGCAAGCGCAGATTTTTGCACACTTTACGAGCTCAGACGAATTGAGACAGTGAGATCTGAATCTATTTCCAGTTTGGGCATGATGATGCACCGCCGGCCGGCAACTGAGTAATGAATGATTATACAATACAATATGTCTTTATTGCCCACATACAGTAACAAATAATATAACATTTACAAAGACTTCAACATAATATGAGCAAAGGCGGACTTATTGCTAGGCAATCTCTTCCAATCAACTCTTACGAGGTGAAAGAGAAACAGTTAAGTAAGAGCGAGTACAGCAACATATATAGTTGAAAATTATTATATTATTACCTATACTTACCCATTTTTTTTTTAAATATATTATTTATTTCGGAGAGAGAGAGGTAGACCAAGGCTTCGATGGAGCGACGACATGAGGAAATTTGATAGTGAATGGGAGACAGTAGCTGTAGAGCGGGATGACTGGAAGGGAATGGGGGAGACCTTTGCCCAGCAGTGGGACAGTATAGGTTAAGGAAAAAATTATTATTTTTTAAATTAAAAAAAAAACACTTTTAATCAGTTCCTTCATTAATACAGAATTATTATTAGTACTCACGTACTTCCATTTAGAATATTGATACAAAGATGAGGTTAAAAAATCCAGTCATAATGGTTTAAAAACAATAAAAAAAAAATACCTCTTTAAATTTTTTCATCTATAGAGAATAGGCTTTTCCCTAGCAGTAAAACATGATTAGATAAGTATTAAAATTAAAATCTTCTATATTTATAAAAATCAATTGCTGTTCGTTAGTCTCGCTAAAACTCAAGAACGGCTGGACCGATTTGGCTATTTTTGGTTTAAAATTATTTCTGGAAGTCCAGGGAATGTTTAAAAGGTGATTATATGTATTCGGAGCCGGTACGAAGTTTGCCGGGTCAGCTAGTTACAAAATAAATGTGACTTTAAATGCAAACCTTTCTGACAATTAATTTCTTAAAATTAACGGAGATCAGTTATAAGTCTAGTCTTATACTTGATATCCATTTTGAATACTGTCTAATAATAATTATGCGAAGTCAGATCTTATCGTAGGACAATTATTTAATGGGCCATTTAATGGCTACTTTACGACGAGAAATGGCCCAATAAGCCATCACACGATGTTTATAGTGACTGATGACCCTTATGGCCCTTATGGTATATATACCGAAGGGCGGTTATTGCACGGACCGTGTTTTATGTACATCGTAAAGCACTGTCATTTGTGGAAAAACAGCTTTCAAATTAGTAAGTTACAGTTTGATGCCATGCGTTGTTTCATTAGGTCCAAATCTAGATACCTTTTAAAGCAGTTCCCGGGTCAAAAATAGAACTATTTTTCGCGGATAATGGTTCATTCATTCATAACGAGTGGTGTCAGTTTTTTTCGGAACCGCCTTTCGATCTCTTGTTTTCAGGTAACAACAGTGGTAACCAACGGATTAACGTGCCTTCCGAAGCCATTGATCACGACTCCAAAGGATAATGGTTAAATGCTTACTTCGAGTATATGAATATCTATATGTGTGTGACACAATAAAGTTTCAATAAATCCATACTTAATATTATAAATGCGAAAGTCTGTTTGTCTTTCTGTCTGTCTGTCTGGCTGTTACGCTTTCACGACCAAACCGCTGAACGGATTTTGATGAAATTTGGTATGAATATAGTTGAAGACCCGGGGTCAAACATAGGCTACTTTTTGACGCAGGCGGAGCTGCGGGAAACAGCTAGTAAAATATAAAAATCACACGTCTTAAATAATAAAAGTCTGATAGATTGGAAACTAAGAAAATAAAATAACTCTTGCCGAAGTCTAAATTAAAACTTTGTAAAAAAAATTAAAGGTGGGAGGGGAGCACTGTCAGCGCAGTTTGGAAACTGAAATCAATTTTGCGCGCGAAAAATTGCATCACCGAGGCCACTCTCGGATGTGATTCACACAAACATACAACTTTTCAGTACCTAGCTATAAATATTTAAAATTAGCTGTTTCCCGCGGCTCTGTCCACGTCTAAAACTAGCCTATGTATGCCTATTATATCCACACCACGTTTCATCAAAAATTAGTTGAGAGATTTAGCCGTGAAATTTCGAATCGAGAAAAAGTGTTTTTCGCATTTAAAATACATATGATAATATAAGTATGAATTAGCTATTTCCCGGGGGTCCATCTGTATTAAGAAGCTGAGGGTAGATTTAAAAAAAGATTAGCCTACTAGCTGTTTCCCGCAGCTCCGCCTGCGGTATATAGCCTATGTCACTCAGGGTGAATTTAGCTTTCCAATGGTGAAAGAATTTTTGAAATCGGCACAGTAGTTTTTAAGTTTATTCATTACAAACATTCATACAAAAATACAAATATTTCCTCTTTATATTAGTGTAGATGGATGTAAATATGGGTAGTATAGATTGTTAGCATATTGTTTCAGAGTTGGAGTATACTTACTAAAAGTAGGTACTATTATTCTATTATGTCTGTGTATTTTTTTTTTGTGGATCTAGTATACGTGATAATTTGTTCGTAACTGCTCGTCAGGTGTATGTTAGATGATATTAAAATTTATGAGACTAGAAGGAATGTCGCAGTAGGTATACTATAGAGCAGATTTCAGAACACTGTACTAGAATTTATAGCACAACTTTGACTAAGAGTTTGTATAAATGAATGAATGAATCTTTATTTGCAATTAACTAGGTAAATAGGCATAAATAAGATCTTAGATATGAAAGGTACAATGTAGGTATTACAAAACCACCAAAAAATTCCTTGACCCCTCGAAAAAAAAACTTAAATATGTTTTTTTTTTATTGATTTAGGTATTACTTATCGAAAGGTAACATTACAAGCACTTACTGAATTACATGCTTCCGCCACTTGTCCCACTGGTGAGTGTCGGCCGGCAATAGTTTGAATGAACTAACTTTTGACATTGTCAGTGGTCGAAAATTAATAATAAAAATCTTTATTATACCTTATATTGTGTCTTATAGAAGAGGAGCTCGTTAGTCAAGCGCGACCCGCGTATCCGTAGCGAATGCGCGTGTTAAGCGACGACGTGACGCTACCACTATTGCATTGGTTGCCATTTTAGTGGCATTTTCTATATTGAGCTCCTCCGTGCTTCGGAAGGCACGTTAAGCCGTTGGTCCTGGTTGTTATCGATGGATAGAAGTCGTGAGGCTGTGTCAGATGCCTTAGGGTAGCCTAAAAAATTCTGACAGTGTTGGCCACTAACACACCTCAGGTCATGTTCCTGTTGGTCTGGTTTCCCTGTAAAAAGAGTTATGGAGATCAGACAGCAGTCGCTTCATTGTAATTAAAAGTTCCGCCAAAATCTAGCGTACCCTAGGCCTAGAAGTGTAAGCTGACGACGCAACTAGGAATACACGCTAGGATGATGATGAATGATGTCTTTCAGAAAGAGGAAAGTGTCCTACTAATACCTAATACCTGGTCATCAAATATCACGAATTTATTTAGAAATCCACAAATGTAAATACTACAGTTTACACGCTTCAAATAACGTCATGCAAAATATTATTTGTATTACATAAATATTGACTACGATTTCTGGTTTTCATAACGAGTTTAAATAAAAACAAACATGATTTCATTAATCCAGTCTATGTTTTTAGGTTATAATTATATTTTATGATGCTTTTGTCTATTTTTCTTCATGTCGACTTTTGCCTTTTGAAAATTAGTTTTTAGAAAGGGTCAGGACCATTTAGAGCAGTTTTGTATAATATAAATCCGAAATTTGTTTGAACTATCTCAGGCCTATAAATTAGTTCGGTTCGAAAACATAAAAAAAAAGGATAATTCACTACACTAAAATAGACTTCTGTTCGATGACATGAAATAGTTCAGAAGTTAACTTAGCACTCAGATCCCTTGCAAAATCGTCAGCTGTACGGATTTTTGCTTGCGCTGTAGGTATTTAGGTAAGGAAATTTTTGGACCCGCGTATCCGTACCGAATGCGCATGTCAAGCGACGACTACTATTGGATTGATCGCCATTTAGTGACATTTTCTATTTTGAGCTCCTCCTTGCTTCCGAAGGCACGTTAAGCCGTTGGTCCCGGTTATTATCGATAGAAAGCAGTCGTAAGGCACTGTCAGATGCCTTATATGTCTGGTTTTCCTGTAAATTGGGTTACGGAGGTCTGACGGCAGTCGCCCCATTGTAATAACCAGTTCCGCCAAATCTAGGACCATGACTTACAGCGTACCCTAGGCTCCGAAGCGTAAGCTGACGACGCAACTAGGAAACGACTATGATGATGACTACTGTTTAAAAATATGGCAACTCTATCTGAATTTTCGGGCTGCCACCACCAAAGCTATCCACAGGTATTTCCACCCACCAGAATGCAAAACGGTAGAACCACGGGCCTTTATACTTGCCATCACGGAATGTTCCTTCTGTAAAGATGCTACGTGCTACTCTATGTAGCAAATGCGACTTTTTGTACCGTACATTTTCCAAAGATGAGTCGGCCATCGATTTCGTCTCGGCGACGGCGCCAGGCGGTCGCCATTCTCAATCCGATTAATTTTTTAACTTTCAGCCAGTTTTAAGACTTCCATTCTATCGAGGAATTGTCTATATTTAAACAAAAATGCAGTGAACTCATTGAGGAACTTTCGATTTTGCAGATTTATGAGTGAAGTAGGTAGCATTGAAAAGGAGTTTATGCCGAAATAACTACTATCTAGCATTAAAGCAGTGGACGATTGAGGCTAGAAAAGAAGAAGAACGGAAATTCGAAAGGTCATCGAAACTCATTAGGGCTTTAGAAAAACATGAACAAAAAGTACTAAATGATTTGTTCAAATTAATTGCTTCTATTTCGTTATTTTTTAATCGTAAAGAAAAAAGGTCCACGTCGAGAGCCCAGCTCTTAAATTTATGATGATGATAGCTTTTTTAATAAGGTAAGGAAGGTGGAAAAATGTTTCTTTAATTACGTTCGTACTAATTATCCGATAAACCTCATAGGCTAGACTAGACAGCGGGAACAGAGTAGCTGGAGGTAGCATATTTAATTTAGTGTGGTCATATGTATTGCTGATCGCACACACATAGAATAGAATGGCGTTTTTTCACAAAGTTAAAACATATATGACAAGGTCTTATCTTATCATTATCACAGATTGTCACGATCTTCAGTGATAAAGAAGAATATTTTTACATATCCGAAGGACCTGAAAAAATACTGTGAATATAGGCTGAAATTTTCGCATGAAGCGAACGATACGACGAGTAGATACTCGTATGTAACACTTAGTACCTTCATAAATAGGAATTGTTATTGCAAAAATATCCTTACCAGGAAGGTAATCCAGGTTTTTGGGTCAAGTATTGCGTGAGTACAAGTATTAGTTATAATTTATTACCCTTACCCTTAAATTTCTGCACGTAAGTATTACATATTTGGCTTACAATGTAAACGGAGAATATTCCAAGAAAGGTAATTTATTTTAGTAACTTTTGCTTTGAGTTTCTTGAAGGCATATTTCCCGACATTTCTTTTGTTGAACTACTAGAATAATATATTTTTTTAAATTGTTTAGTGTTCTTTGCCATTTCTATTTTTGTAAATCAACATATTTTTTAATATTTTATTTAACTTTTTTGAACAAAATCAGTGGTTTTCTCGACCTTGTTGAACCTACCCCGGTGAAAATTATTTTTTGAAACCACCACTCGGCTTCAAACATGGTTCCTTTATCGACCACCAAATTTTATTTTGTAACTATTCCGATCTATTACACAAATTACAAAATAGAATTTTGTAACTATTTTACACTAGCGGTTTCCCGCAGCTCCGCCTGCGTCAAAAATTAGCCTATGTTTGACCCCGGGTCTTCAACTATATTCATACCAAATTTCATCAAAATCCGTTCAACGGTTTGGCCGTTAAAGCGTAACAGACTGACAGACGGAAAAATAGACAGACAGACTTTCGCGTTTATAATATTAGTATGCTATGCACAATTGAATCGTAATGATGGATCCCAATGACAATTTTTGACGTTTCTAGTATTCTGTTACTAATTTTAAGACCAAACTGCAACTGAAAAATTTTACTAATCAAAAAATCATCAATTCTTTCAATAATCGGTACTCTGTTATTTATAATATTTAATTTTTTTCTACTATTACCATTCAATTACGTTTTAGTTGCAATTAAATTGAGATTCAAGATTGTGTTAGCAGAATACCAATATTGAGCATATCAAAAATGCAACATAATTGAGTCGTAAATGAATATTATTTGCATGGTCTTTTAGCGGAATTGACACCTGAGATTTTACAATCCAAAATAAAAAAATAAATAACACATTAATTTTAGTTATCAATATAAATTAAATGTCAGATAATTGTAAAAAAAAGTCTAGATCTATATTTCCAACCTTGACAGCACATTTTTAATTCAAAATTTTTATATATTTACGGAAATCATTTCCTGTGTGTTTTGGCGGTGAACTATCACTGTCAGTCATAAACATGTAAATTCGCCAACTATTTGTGTTTTTACAGTCGGATGTAAACATTAAGCTGATGATATCATTTCGTAATTTCAGGATTAATTCAGAAAAACTGGATGTTTTCACATCCATTTTCAACTACTATTAATCTTAGCTAATATGCGTACATGTTGATTACTATGGTCTTAATTCCATCCAAATGAGATCTCTAGCTTGCTCTCCAATTTGAATGGAATTAAAAGACCGTTGTAATGCACATATATAGTAAGAAAGTTAAGAATAAAATTTACTTATTTTTTCATTTCCTTTGTTTCAGGTACACGACTGTCATCAAAATCAATACTAATATTATAAATGCGAAAGTCTGTCTGTCTGTTACGCTTTCACGGCCAAATCGCTGAACGGATATTGATAAAATTTTGTATGAATATAGTTGAAGACCCCGGGTTAAATTAGGCTACTTTTTAACGCAGGCGGAGCCGCGGGAAACCGCTAGTGTTGTATATTTCGATGAACCCAACGACATAATGAGTGTTAGCTAAGTACTTTTCTATATAACAAAAGTTTTTTGTTATCAATTGTTTTATTAAGGTTAAGTTGGCAATCTAGCATACGGCCCACAGTCAATAAGCACAAGATGCTGGAGTTTATAAAATTGACTGTGACTGTGGTTTATCATACATTGGGCAAACAAAGAGAAGCATTAATATTCGTATAAAAGAAGATATTGCTGACATGAAAAATAGACGCTCAACCAAGTCTGCAGTCTGTGAACATGCTCTAGACAAACCCAACCACTATATGCGTTTTGATAATCCTCAAGTCCTTGCAAAGGAAAACAGATTCATTCCAAGGATGTTACGTGAAGCTATTGAAATTAATAAACATCCTAATTTCAATAGAGAGGATGGATGGCAGGTACCGCCAGCTTGGAAATACTGCGTGAATCGGAATAGTTCCCAATAAAAGTTTCAGGCGGTAGTTTGTAATCTTATGACATCAAAGACAAATGTTAACTTAGTCTGCCTGCGACCATGAACGCTGTAAAGTGTTTGTTTGAAACGTCAGGTGTAAATAAATAAGTAATAAACGCGATAAAACCGTATTAAAATAGTTTAATTTAATGAATAACAATCGCGAAAACATAAGAAATCAATAAGCACAAACCTACAAACGTAATTGCAACAAAAAAGTAAACATTCCAGAAACACACCAAACCTACTAGTAACGTGGTTCCTTGAAGGTGTCACTAGCGCGTTGCCAACTAGTACGCAATTTTTAAACGCCTTTCGCCTTTTTTTTGTGCATTAAATCAGCAAGTCATGAAGCCAATAATAATAATAGTCCTGAAAATATTTTTAATATTCCGTCCGTCAATGTTTTCATTGCGTGGAAATGATTTATTACCAAGCATCAATATTCTCTCCGCGTGGTGAACGGCGATGCGGCACTTAATAACTAGTATTCAGTTTTATTATATTGCGATTGGGAAATACATTATTTATTTATTAGCAGATGCTAGTGAATGTGTTAAGAATTTGTAGAAATTTTAAAAATATAAATAATTGAGATGTAATGTTGCACGTCAGTTACTGGTTAAACGAAATACGAATCTCTATTCCCCTTGGTACATCACGCGTGAACGGATGGAACAATTTCGCTAATTCTTCTTTGTTGTGTTTACTATTGTCTGGAGAAGGTTCTTATGAAAGAAAAAACATAGTTAAGCTAGGTCAACGTCTTCGAGATCAGCTAGTTTTCATACTTGCATAATTTTTAACAAATAAAAGAACGGCAATAAAAGTAATTCATTCAAATTCTTACACCCGTATTCTTAAACATAACCTTAAGAACGTACTTCACTCAAACTCATTAGAGGACGCCTTAAGGAATTCCTTTAACTTTCCTTGAACACGATATTCTTAGTTGGCTGCTTGCAAACTCTAATGAGGAACCAATAACAATCCAAAGCACAAAATTTAAAAATACAAAAGAATAGAGTATAAAGTAAACAAATTAGTACTAAACTAGGCAAAAAGTGACAAAAACTGATTTATAACCACTTTCGAGGCCGCCTCAAGGTACCTCTCGGCCAGCCAATTTTGATTTAAACCTTATATTTGAGAGTTCGATACTCACCTCCAATGAGAAAACATCTCAAGTCAAGAAAGCTAGCGACGACTAATCATACCAATAAGTTGGAATAATGTTGAGTTGAGTTTGAGGAAACGTTTGAGAATACGGGTGTTAGGAATTTAACAAAAAAAAAATAAAAATAAAAAAATCTGGATAAATTATGTTTAATTTGACGGAGCTTTTGCTGAAGTCGCTTTGTATTAACATGATATTGTAGGAATTGAATTAATAAATTAAAATGTTAACACAGTAGGTACCTATATGATTTACATTATTTTTTTGTATACTTATATTAATCTATACTGTCTGTGCGTGTGTATCTTTGTTGTTACAAATAAATGTTTTATCTATCTAATTAATGAAAATATGATACACCATCTGTTGGTTGAATGGCAGAAAAAGCTAATTTTTTATGCTTTGTAATAAAGTTTAATCAAATAAAGTATACCTCAAGATGCGACACTAAATTGTCTGATTAAAAAATCAAATGCAGTGTAACAGATGTAGCTAGTGGAAAAATTTCAATTTATTTAAATTAGTTTCAGTACAGACACGCCAATACAATGTCTTTTCAAGGTTTTATCTACAACTAGAAAGGCACCTCATATTTATGATTCGATTAAAAACTACCTAGATATTTTACAAGTTTATCATCGCATGAATCTTGTAATAAATCCTTTAAAATTTAATCATTTGATTAAATTTTTAAACCATAACGTGTTACTAATCTACAAAGCTATCTCCCAATTTGCACTCCCTATTTATACCAAATTAATTCAGGAAAGTCCGTCGTAGACAGTCACACTGACTCATCGGAGTCTATGACTCATTCTCATAAACATGGCCAGTATAACTTGATACACCCTTCCCCTCTTGATAGTTACTGAAACACCATTAAGGAGGACATATGAATCGAAAGCAAGAGGTCTGCATATGATGGTGGAGTCTCATGCACGTCTCGACGAATAACCTTAGGAATAATGTTGTTTATTGTCTGGTTGACACGGTTCGTGCAAATAATTTGAATTTAGAAGGGATAGCATTTGCAGGTTTGATGACGTCATAAAGGTCGGGATTCATTCAAATCGAGTATGCTTCGAGGTCAATCGCCCGTGCCAGTTTTTCATAACCGCCTTTCGGCCTCTGACATGGTTCCTTTAACGACTTCCGAAGCACTGAATCATCAATATTACTGGACAATCACGGTGGTTCTAGCCTGCAATGTCCTAACCAACTTAACAAAGTATGCTTCTCATGTGAATCGAACCCACGACCTCCGGGTCCAAGATCTAAACCACTGGACTACGGAGGCAGTTGCATTTGTATATTGGCTGTATAAGTGAAATTAACTTCAAGGGTCAACCGTTTTTAACTCAAGGTTTGGTCAAACTAAAATATTAGTTTGTTGGATAACCAATTTTCGAAAACTTCCGGTCAAGCGCGAGTTCGATACAAACTAACAATTATAAACGAGAAACAACTACAAACTTTGCTCCGGAAGCTTGAATTTGCCATGACCACGGAACCTATAGACTACTATTTAGTTTAGTGCTGGACTGAAGAGAGTAAATAATAGGCTATTTGACTGTGTTTACATTTTGACAGTATTTTTTTAAGGAACATTACATACATTAAAAAGTAACCGATTCCGAAAACAACAACAAAATTGGTCATTATTTAAAGTAGTAATTAGCATTTGTTTTCTAATGAAGAAAAGTGGGAGCCTGGTGGGGTCGTCTTGCTATCTCTTTTGTACGCACGAAAACAAATGACAGTAACGTCCCTTCACCAATAAGTGCGTCCTTTTCTTATTTCTTACTCAAATTTTGGATATAAATAATAATAAAATATCTAATAGAATAGCCTGTTCAAATTCATTTAAAGTGTCGTACAATACAAATGCAAAACAAAACTCTTTTTCAACTCAACAAGGTTATTATGTTGCAGTCAGTTACTACTAGTGACTGCAAGTATAGTATGTATATCAGCAAGCGTGTGAAGATAAAATTTTCATATAGGCAATGTAGGATAGCCTGGGTAATTTGATACTCTCAGCAAGTGGAAATTTTCAGTTTATAGAATAGGCAAACCACATCATATCGTAGAAAAAAATATCCAAAAGATAGTTCACAGCCAAACAATGTAATGAAACTGACTAGTAAAGAGCCCATTCTTGTTTTTCTTCCCAACTTTTACTTACATGTAAAAGTTAGAAGGACGTGCGTATTTCGACTTTGCGTGTGTAGAATGAATCGAATAGTGAAATATTGGTCACCAAGTAGTGCTCAAAAAATTGAGATTATGACCCTTATAGTTAAAATTATGATCCAAGGAGGTGGTCTAGACCAAAAATTATTGATAATGATCTATCTGTATCTAAGAGTAAGCTATTTCGACTTAGCAAGAAGAAGAAATTGAAGGCGATGAAAGAGTAAATGAAAAAGAGGTGAAATTACAAATAGTCTAGTATCATGTCAGTGTGAGGTCGATGCGTCAAGGAAAACTTTTCCAATTGGCATTAGTTGGCAACATAGAGTATTGAATATACTGGGAAACTTTCGGGATGGATTTCCGAAGATCTGGGAACGGAAAACTTACTTTTTCGCTTCCGAAGACAGAGCGATAAAGTATCCATTTGACTTGAATTTTGCATCTTTGAATTTTATTTCGAAGTTTGCAACTTACACAATCTTTGTTTGGTCTATATCGTCTATTTAATTCAATTCCCTATTGGCTTGTTTTGATTGATTTTTACTTTGATAAGTTTGCCAGTAGCCCGCGGCTTCGTTTGCGTGAACAAAGGTACTCTATAATTAATTACGATGATTTTTATCACGCTGGTAATGTTTTCATTGATGTATACGGAGATAGGTCACTGAATTCCATTTTTAGTACCTAATTAAATTGTTAAGTCTCAATTTGTTACGTGGAACCGCGGTACAAGAAGAGGAAGAGCGAGATAGAATATTTATTGAAAAAACCGAAACCTTTAAAGAAAAATTATTATAAATGAGGATAGAATTTAGTAGAATTTTAAACAGGATCCATCTGTCAATGAAAGTCTCGTCAGAAATATTTTAGCTGTTTCAGAAATAAAAAAAAAACAGACAATGGCTCAAAATTGGGTTTTAGTCAAACATGGTACAAATGTATCATTTTTTACTGCTTTGTATGTTTTTACTGAATATCCAAATAAAGACCAGATGCAAATCTAGAGTCCAGAACAATCGTATGACGAAGAGATCCCAGCTTAAAGTGACAGTCTTATTACGGAGCATTATCCCATTGACCCCGTCAATTATGGACATAATCATTAAGAAGCATGTTTCACATTGGTAGAGTCAGCTGGGCTTATGCCAGTATCAAAATGGCCAATTCGCTTTTGACTTTTAGACAAAAAAACTACTTCTAATTAAATTAAAATTACACAAGTAGGTTTATACTAATAACTCTAGTTACAGCTGCACTTAGATCGTTAATGACAATTAAAGCAAAAGAGATAGGAGATCAGTAGACGCCTAAAAGAGGCAACCGGTGACCCTCACGCGGGCAGCTTTCTCGCTCTGCGAATAGACATAGCTATTCAACGCGGGAATGCTGCCTGCGTGATGGGAACTCTGCCCAGGGGACCTTATTTAGATTTTATTTAGTTTTTCTTTTGTATTTATTATTTTTAGATAAAATAGTTTTATTTTGTTTAAGTTTACTTGTGATATACCATAAAATTAATGCAAAATCTTCAAACTCAAATAAAAATCAGTGGGAGGAATGTTATATGTTGAAAGGAGGTGGCTACTAACGGGCCTGGGTTGGCGTTATCCTGTAATAAGTTCCCCAAAATATTTTTATTTGATTCTTTCTAGAATAGAAGACATTTCTCGCTAGATTTATAGGACAAGTTTTATAACTTCTCTTTAAAGTATTAGAGTAGGTACGTTATCACTCACCCAAATACTCGACCATTCTAAATAAGGCATTATTGCGATTCTGATACGAGAACATTCGGCTAAATTGGGCCTTTTGCGTCGCGTGCGCCAAATTCAATATTAAAGATTCCTGCGTGACTCACACCTCTGTTAGGGATATAATGTCAGGAATTTGCTTTCTCTTTGAACTACGTGCTATTTATAACTTAGCATGTCATACAGAATGCTAATATCTCTATTTGTTTTACGTCTTTGGTTATATCCTCTGTATACGCTTCAGAGCCCAGGGTACGTATCTCGTCTCAACTGGATCCTATATGGCGGCGGTAATCCCGTGTCTGTTATTCACATTGAGAACGGAAACGTTTTACTTTTTCGATGCTCTTTGGTTATTCGTAAAAGTCATTCAGATTTATATTAAAATCAGGAAATTGCGTTGACCCACGTTTTTATGTGCCAACGATTCCCTTTATGGATATAAAACTGGTCAAGAGCGAGTTGGTTCTTATTCCAAAGGTTCTGGAAAATTGTTTAGTTGGGAATTATTTATTTTACAAAAAATAAATTTTGATTAATTTGATGACTACAAAAGTTTAAAATATGAACTAGAAAGAAGTAGAAATATCCACCTAGGGTGGGCGAGCAGGGATGGACAGTGGGAATGATCGTGTTTTTTTTAATGGTTAACTGGGATACAATGCTTTTAGCATAAATTCCGCCAACTGTATTAAGAATATTAACTTAACAATAAAATTTTTAATAGTTAATGATTATATATTTTCGCGATTGTTAAAATAAGGAATAAAATAAACTGATTTATTGAAAAACATACTTCCATACTTAATAATATAATATTTTTAATATTAGATATTTATTTATTAAAACTTTATTGTACCACAAGTAAAAATACAATTGGCGGACTTAATAGGTATACACTTATAATATTATTTTTTATATTATAAGAGCGAAAGTCGGTCTGTATATCTATCTGTCTGTCTGTCTGTTACGCTTTAACGGCCAAATTGCTGAACGGATTTTAATGAAATTTGGAACGAATATAGTTGAAGACCCGGCGTCAAACATAGGCGGGAAACAGCTAGTAAGTAATTAAAGCGGTCAAAACCATATTAAAATAATTTTCATAATTAAATAAATTATTCCAAGTAACGCTGAAAAACATCTCGATGTTATAAAAAAAATACAGGTAGGTATACTTTATGGAATCTAAAATTTTGTAGGGGTACCCGGTGTGACCCTTTGTTTACGGAACCCTAAAAATAATGTCTGACACAGCTGCCATCTATCCTTTGAGACCCTTTATGTGGGTCTGCTCGCCAATGACATATTTACATAATGGTACATGATAATGAAGTCCGCTTGTGGATTTTATGTTTTA
The DNA here is from genome assembly GCA_947363495.1 of Euzophera pinguis. Taxonomy (NCBI): domain Eukaryota; kingdom Metazoa; phylum Arthropoda; class Insecta; order Lepidoptera; family Pyralidae; genus Euzophera; species Euzophera pinguis. Next base: position 1,367,960 of record OX376168.1, on the reverse strand, counting down.
ATTCAAAACTTTTTGGAGCATTTAAAATTTGTTATTGCTTTCTAAAGTTTAATGATAAGGGTACAGATATACGATGGTAATACTTATCTGATCGCACCTTTTCTTCTCGTTAATTTCGTAAAAGGGTAAGAGTTTTTGAAGTCTGGTTTTTGACTGAGTTGGTTGTTGTCCTAAAGTCTCTTCTTTGTCTTTTTTCATTGCTGAAGATTTTACTTTAGTAACAGTCACCGATATAGAAATTAATAATCTAATAGACCTTACCAAAAAGAGAAAAATATCCCATTCCAGATTCTATCGATTCATAAAAAACCGAGTAAATGCTGAAACTGGTTTCGTGCAAGGATCATTCACATCACATCAACCAGGAGTGGTATTTTTGAAAAGTGCGAGGTTTGCAAAATCGGTACGTCGCGTGATTTTCATTAGTCATAATCGGAGAATCGAACAATTTTTATTCGACACATGAGTCCAACATTTCAAAAATAGGCTACCAGCAGTTTCGATGGTGGCCAAAAGGGAAAATTTCATGATTTACGCCCAGTTTCAATTACACCTCTGACACACGAGATTGTAAATCTAATTTTAAGCAGATGTCAACTCAGCTTTCACATTGCTCCAGTTTACAGTTGATAGGTCAGCTGGTCGCAACGTTTGGTCGCAGGCTTGCATTTGCGACCAAAATTAAATCCTCTGAATGTTTTGTCCGACAGCTTAGTCGAGTCGAGTTAGACGATTAAATTATCTGATGTTTTAAATCAATTTTATTGTGATTGACTAGTTATATATTGAGGAGAATTCAGGTTTTAAATTTGATAATTTGTTTTCGGTTTGGTTAGGACTTTGCAGGCTCGATCCACTTAGCTGAGCTTTGGGGTGTTCTGATTCTCCTTACTGCCATTCCTGGTTGCGAAAAAATAATCTGAGGCTATTTTAGAAACCATTATATTTCGCTTTTCTTCCCAATTCATCCCAATTATACCTATTTGTAAATGTTTGCGGCACTAGTTAGGAATGGCATCAGGTAATTCTGTTAGGCCGCTCGAATCGAACTGCGGGCGACACACGGCATATGGAAACGTCAATAACTGTGTGTCAGAAATCAGCTGATTAGCCAGTTTCGCTGATTGCTGGTGAAATGTCTAAATTGTCCAAATAAATAGCTTGAAAATGTTGCAATTCTATATTCCCAACCTTAACATGTCTTAGATTCCTGGTCGTGGGATCGATTCCCACAGGAAGCATACTTTGTTTAGTTCGGATATATAGGAACCACGCCAGAGGCCGAGAGGCGGTTATGAAAAACTCTGACACATCTGAGCTGTCGATTGACAATGTAACCAAATGATGATGATGATGATGAATATAGAACAATACAAGTAAACACAGTCAATTCATGGTAAACAACTTGAAACCCTTACCAAACCCCCAAAAGGGTTAAAGTTCTACCAAGAATAGGAATATCCTAACCTTCAGTCTTAAAACCTTTAGATATATATATATATATTACATAAAATATCACATTTTATCTTATAAGTAAATATGCACACGAAATATGAAAAGGTTCGGAAACAAAAAAAAATAATACGTGACGCATTCAATTTTAGACTTGTGATAATTAATTAAAGTTTATGTAAAATATAATTAAATAATAAAATAGCAAATGTAAATAATACAAAGAGATTAATTATTTACAAGCAAACATCCAAGTTCAATTCAAAGACGGACTCAAAAGCAACTAAATAAAACATCAAAAGTCTAGACATAACTCGACCTAAATTCCATTCGACCTACTTTTTTAATCACTAGGTATTATTTTACTTTAAAAAGTAGAAATGTATTCATCTGTAATTCAAGATGTTTTTTCAAAGCTTTCATTCCGCAAAATGTCACTTTCCAGCTCATATTTTCTGCTCTTTGACTTGAATAAAAGAGAATTTCAATTTGTATACTGTACCTATTTACATTTTATTTTGTGAAATACGAAATATTTTGAAAGAAAAGTCTGGTTGTCTTGTAAGAGATGTCTTTAGAATAAGTCCTTTATAGGTATATGTTGCTTTTATACAGTGGTGGTCATATAATTAGAAACATTTTTTTGAATAAAGAAAGTATAACTTTAACGTACAAATGTTTGTGAAAAATATATACATTCAATAATTAATAATCATGCAATAATATAAACACTCAAATAAAAAACTCATTAAATGCTAAAAAAATAAAACTTATCTGACTTTTAATTATAAAATGAGTCCTACACGTGTAGGAGTTTATTTTCTGTTACTGGCCGCTTGGACGCCTAATTAGAAACATTTGAAAAAAGCGCTATGGATAGCGCGTTCTTTTTTTTAAATTGGAGAATAACATTTCTTTCTTGGCTTTTTCTATTACTTTGGCGGCAATTCAAAATTTTATCTGAATTTTATTTTGTTCAAAATGGGCAAAAATAAATGCTGTGACGCGTCAACTAGGCAAATCATATAGATCGAAAGTGGGCGTACAGAAGAATAGCTGAGCATTTAAATTGTTCTGTTAAGAAAGTTTTTAATGCAATTTGCAAATGAATGCAAAACACATGAAACTGTTGAAAATGTTTTTGGAAAGGCTCGGCTAAGAAAAACCTCTCCCAGAGAAGATACGCTTATCGTTCGTGTTGCTAAAAAAGACCCATGTAAAGGCTCCAACAAGATTAAAAATGAAGTTTTTTCGCCTGATGACCCGAGAAACGTCTCGTTAAGACTGATACGCCGAAGATTAGTGGAAGCTAAATTGTTTGTAAGAACCTCTCGTAAGGTACCGCGTCTTACCAAGCAACACCGAAAGAAGCATTTATTATTCGTTGAAAAATTATGTTAATTGGACGGTACGAGAATGGAAAAAAGTATTATTTTCAGATAAAACAAAAATAAATATGGTAAATTCCGATGGAAAGCGCTATGTTAGACGTCCTGTAAACAATGTTTTTAATTATAAATACACAAGGAGTATAGTCAAGCACGGTGGCAGTAACATTAAAGTTTGGGGGTGTTTTTCCGGATGTGGATTGGACCCGTTCGGAAGATTGAAGGTATAATGGATCAATATAAGTATTAAGTATATTGTTAAAAAGAAAGTCTCAAACAAACGTAACACCAGTCAAAACGAACTATATGAAGCATTTGTTGAAGCATGGAATTCAATTCCCCTAGAAAAATTTAGGTATGAAATTGATTGAATCAATGCCACGTCGTTGCAGAGCTGTTATTGAAAAAAAGGGATACGCCACTAAATATTAATTATAACTATTGGTAGGATGTGGATAGTAGCTATTTCGTAAATAACAATACTAATTACTTTACTTAAAAATATTGTTTTTTTATACTTTTTTGTTGATGTTTCTAATTAGTTGGCCATTATTGTTCATACATTTGATTGTGCAGTGGGATTTATATTGTTTTTCTAATAAATGATGAATCGTTGAACATATTGCTAAATGCTGACAGTGTTGGCCACTAACACACCTCAGGTCATGTTCCTGTTGGTCTATTTTCCCTGTAAAAAGGGTTACGGAGGTCAGACGGCAGTCGCTCCATTGTAATTAGCAGTTCCGCCAAATCTAGGACAATGACTTACAGCGTACCCTAGGCTCCAAAGCGTAACCTGACAACGCAACTAGGAATACACGCTAGGATGATGATTATGAACTCTTTTTACCCATACGTTTAGTGGGAGGTTCTTACACAGAGTAAGTAGTTATTTTAGAAAGCAAGCTTTGTTAATAAGTAGTTATGTCTGATTCGGCGCTGTATTAAATCCGAATGAATATTTTTGAGGATCATCATTGTTAAGCTCAAAACCGCTATTTATATATAGGTACAGACGCATCACCGCAGACAAGCCTTTAAAATCGCATGCATGTAAGTTACTCAGTTCGCAATAAAGATCGCACAAGAAGGACGTATTTTCATTTATAAAATCATCCTGAAGCTAAACAATACCAATTTAAATCTAGTGGCGTCAACAATCATCATCATTTCAACCGCAGTCAGTCCACTGGACATGGGACTCTGCAATCACTCGATTTTGAAAATGACCTGTTGGCCTGCATCCAACACTTTCTTGCTACCTTTTTCAGGTCATCTGATCTTGTTATTGGACCATTTTCAAGGATATATTGCAGTAATTCAAGGAACTAAGGATCGAGCATTACGTGATTTTTTTACTCTTGGATTCGGCTGAAATACAAACAGATACCTACTAGATTTTGTGTCTTTTCTTAGGTATCACTGTACCTAAAAGAAATTAGTATTTTAAAAGTCCTGCAGAAATGTGATAAGTACGAGTATTATTATTTATTTATTTATTAAGGTTTACCAACATTTGTTTACATTGTTACTTAATTCTAAAATTTTGCATACAGGAATATTCTTAATGTAACAAACACAAGTACAGGTAAACACGATTATGTTTTAGAAACTCCAAATCAATGTGCAACATTGTGTTAAAACAGAGTTGAGGTTAATTTCAACCGATCATTTTGGAAATCTTTCGGTGAAGCATACGTCCAGCTGTGAGTGGACTGACTACAGTGACCACGGCCGAAATGATGAATGATGATGATGAGCTTAATACACAGAAGATGGGATGAATTAAAAAAGGTTTATGTACCCTAAATTAAACTCGCCAAATCATAAGGCATGACTTATATACCTTCTTGAGTTTCTATACTGTGACGTGACCCTCTGGTAACGGGGGTCTAATGTATGGAAAATATCACGTTTCCAGGTCAAAAGGCTTCTTCGTAACATGATACGACTTAATGGACTCAAGCTTTTGACGTGGTAGAAGGGGTATTATTTATATTAAGAAAACAAAGTGTAGTGTTGAAAAGGTTTAAGTATTTTTCCACAATTTCTACATTTTTTCGATACCAAATAAAAACCTTATTTTTCTTTCGAACATTTCTCCCAGTAGCTTTGATACCTATTACGAATACTACGACTCTGCCACGTACGTACACGCGTCAATGTATGTGTTACTTGTAGGGTTAGTACGGTCATAGTCGTCGCAGCATCCGCGCGGCCGAAGCATCATTCTTTTTCTCTCTTGTCATCTGCGTGGTGGGGTGCGGTATCTGTCAAGGGCGTGAGTGTCCGTTCTGTGACGTAACTACCGGATATTCAGAACTACGCTTACCATTCCTTAATTAATATCAGTTGAAATGAAATAATGGTGTCTCCTAACAACAGATATCTATTGTTATCTAATAAAACAGCAATTGTTTTATAAATTACTCTGAATCTCAATACAGCCATTGTCTTAGAAGATCTTGTTTCTCTTAACTTAGCGTTTACGTAATTGTTTGTTAAAATATACAAACATTATAAAATAATGCAGATTTCTTAGTCTCTCCTAAACCAAAAGTAAGTTTATAGATTTAAAATTTTGTATGCAGGTTATTAAATTCCGCGGAATTTCTATAAATTCTGAACGGCATTACATACACGTAGTTCCTTAATTTTTTTGATATGACACGTCACTTAGTCTTCTTAGGTATATAGATTATTAATGATTCTGACCTGTCTGCAGGAAATCTTTCATCTTTAATGATGTTTCTTCTTATACAATATCAACATGCCATTTAAAATATTTTATTTTCAATCTCGTTTAAAACGCTACTTTTCTTTTGGTTTTGGGTTCTTAGCATATTTACTTACTTACTGCGATGGCTCAGTGACCCAAAGCGGATCTTCGCCTCCGACACAAGAGATCTCCACCATTCCCTGTTCAGCACAACCTCCTACTAATTGGCTCTTTGTCAGGCTTCTAGCTCCTTCAGGACTTCGTCTCTGCAGCGGTACCTGGTTGCTTACGTACGACTAGTTGCTTTCCACTAGGTCGTCCCGTATACATTTATGCTTATTTTATTAGATAGACTTGCATTTTCAATAATCTTCACAGATCACAGCTCATCATGTTTCATGAAATATACGATTATTTGCACTGACTCATTGCTGAATCTATTTAGAGCCATTGTCTGCTGTGTTCGTCTAACTTATCGATGTAAAATAATGATAGTGCAGAAGTAAACTCGGCAAATGTGACGTTTATTTCTTGATCAATCAATTGCTTTTTATAGCCCGACCAGGAAAATAAAAACCCCACATTAGCGTCGCTACTGGTCGCCTTTAGGTGGCAACATGTTGTATGTGTCATGTCAACAACTAAATTGACAATGTCATTTAATGTCACTTTTCTCTCATTACTATATATTATTTTTACCATTTTGATAAATGTCCTGTCTCTTTTTGGCACATATCGTAATGTTACTTGAATACTTAGTTGCCAGTAAAAGAAATTATATAATATTTTTCCGCAATATGGCCAAGGCTACTATTTCCCTGGTCGGGCTATAAATATTATTTGTCATTATCGGTTAAAAAGGCTTGTTTAACTTCACTAATATAATGTTAAATTTGTTGAAACCAGTGTCACCAAATCAAGGACCATGACTAACAGCGACCCGAAGCGTAAACTGAGGACGCAACTGCGAAACACGCTGGGACGAAGAAGATTATTTATTTAATACTAGCTGTTTCCCGCAGCTCTGCCTGCGTCAAAAAGTAGCCTATGTTTGACGCTGGGTCTTCAACTATATTCATACCAAATTTCATTAAAATCCGTTCAGGTTTGGCCGTGAAAGCGTAACAGACAGACAGACAGACATACAGACAGACAAACAGACAGACAGACTTTCCATTTATAATATTAGTGCGGAAGTATGGATTTATTTTTACAAATGGGATGCTACGTTTAAAAAATCATGTACTTTTTGGATAAAAATAAGATCTGTTGTATCTGCGACATAATATCGCAATATCTATATCATTATCATAAATTTAATAGCCCTTGTCGGTGGAGATTTTTCCATTCTTCGTTGTCAATGCCAATTTGATATATCTTCATCAGTTAATATAGGGCGACTCGGATTCTACCCGTCGTGTGATAGCGCGTGTTCCTTTACGTCTCATAGGACCCAATGTTGACATTCACCTGTCAATTTGAAATGTTAACTCCGATTTGACAATTGAAGTTACCCTTCTGTTCTCTCATCAATTAAAGCTGTACGTACTCTTGTTTCTCGTCGGCTCGTCGGAAATAAACGTCGAGATTGTATCGAAACGATATTAATGTGGCACAAGTGTTTAAATGATGTCGATTTAGAAATAAGTAGATAGTTTACAATATCCTTCTTCATCTTTTTGGCGTGTTGATGCACTTACAACAAATTTGTCAAATATTTTACGCACTAAAAACAAACATGTAAAATTATAACCGTTCTTTCGCGTAGTCTGTTTATTTCTTTGTCTAACTTTGCTAAACTTTAGCCCCGTTTATTATACACAAAAACCTCTTCTATAAGTATTTACTAAAAATCTTCTATGTACAGACATCGACCTACTACAATTTTATTAATGTATATAGATAGATCTCATGTGGTTAGTCCAGTACAGTTGATTTCTGTCATCTGCCAATAGTCCTCCGTTTGTGAACTGGGCCACCGCAGCAAACTTTCCCTAGCAGTTCTGTATCGAGATAGCGCGTCAGTTCGATCGCTATGTTTAGAACTTTAGTACCTATCTCATCCATCAACCTAGCGTGTATTCCTAGTTGCGTCGTCAGTTTACGCTTTGGAGCCTAGGGTTCGCTGTAAGTCATGGTCTTAGTTTTGGCGGAACTGGTTATTATAATGGAGCGACTGCTATCTGACCTCCGTAACCCTTTTTGCAAGGAAACCAGACCAACAGGAACATGACCTTTAGTACCCAACTACCACAGAATAATATAGATAAAGTAAAGTAGTGCTAACGTTGAGTTAATAAAATCTTAATAAAATCGCAAATTTGGAAGCAGACTGCAAGACCCTTAGATACTGTGAGCCAATACTGCGTGAATCGGAATAGTTCCCAATAAAAATTTCAGGCGGTAGTTTGTAATCTTATGACATCAAAGACAAATGTTAACTTAGTCTGCCTGCGACCATGAACGCTGTAAAGTGTTTGAAACGTCAGGTGTAAATAAATAAGTAATAAACGCGATAAAACCGTATTAAAATAGTTTAATTTAATAAACGACTTTTAGGTATAGACGGAATACGAGTAGTAGTAAAATCATGGTAAAATATGGTCGTTAGTGTAATAAAACCCCAAAATAAATGTAACAAAATATAATAATATAAGAGTACACAACAAACTGCAAACAAACAACTCACCGATTATAGATTTTAATGGAATATCAACACTGTACGACTAAGCTTAACTTCAAATTAATAAACTGTTTGCATTAGGTCACACGAAAATATAATGGAGAAACACTTACACGTCTGAACTTGATGCACGCCCAACAAACATTGCCCTTCTTTCTCTGTCCCCTCCGATACCTTTTCCCAACCGACCGTTACCCCCATTCCTCGATGTTCTCCCTTTCATTCATAAAACTTTTCAATTATGGGAATATATTTATTTAATTATATATAAAAATTCGCAAAACCTAACACTCGACCATCCTGAGGCCGTGTATGCCCCCATGCACGAGAAACCTTGCGGACCTGAAGATATATAATTAGCAAAGTATTACACCTAACACTTGGCCCATTGATCTTTAAAATTATTAGCATCAAGTTCAGGCTTGTTTACATCAGAGTTTCAGTATTCTAAAACTATTTATAAAAGTGATAACTATCCAAACTAAAATCAATTATAAGCTAAGTAGATCATTAAATTTCTTTGTGACATATACGTAAGCATCTTACTGTGATAATTTAAAGGTAGCCTAGCTATCGCGACTTAGTTATACATTTTTGATGTTGTTTGCAACCGAATTCCACCATGCATCGCAAACTACACCTTTAAGACTACTGTTATCATGTTAGTGGTTACTCCGCTGTTCCACTAACCATGACAACAAGCCTGTGAACCCAGTTGAGTCATTTCTCATTCTTATAGGTCTAACTTATACACCGGTATCTCATAATATGAAATAGGTGACGTTTGTGAATCAATTCCACCATGCATCACAAACTACACCATAAGCATTTCTTGCTACCATGGCAGTGAACAATCCGCATGTTCACTAGCCATGACATCAAGCCTGTGAACCCAGTTGCGCCATTTCGCATTCTCACAGGTCTCTAAAACCACTCATAGCCATCAAACTTATGGGTGACGTTTGTGAACCAATTCCACCATGCATCACAAACTACACCACCAAGTCTGATCGTTGCCATATTAGTGACAAATCCACATTGGCACCACACATGACAACAAATTTGTAAACCCATTGTACCGTTCCTGCCTTTCTACAGATTATCCTTAATTCTGTTTTAATTTGAAATATTCCTATTTATTATTATCTATTATTTATATATATCCTTTTGTTATTTATATAAATATATCTTAATAATTACTGAAAATGGTAATTAGTTAATCAAATACTCTTTCTTATTTTAATTACTGTAAAATTATAATCAACCATTTTATCACTATATAAATCACTCAAGTCAAGCAGCTTCAACATAGATATTAATAAGATACAAATTAATTACCACTTAAAACTCAAATTTAATAGGTAACTTATTAAATAACAAATGATTAACATAGGTACTTAGATGTCCTAGATATAATTGCAAATATTAATACTATTCATTTTGGTCTGAACATTCAGACAACGAGTTATTTTCATCATTATCTTCAACATCTAAAGCGGCAACGTGAACCCATGGTAACATACGATCGGCAGCCACGGTTGTTTTACGTTTGCTTTTAGTGCTACTTAGGCCCGGTATTGCAGCCAATCTATATCGGTCATTACCCAAAACGTCTGTAACGCGATATGGCCCTACATATGGCGTAAGAAGCTTTTTGCTCTTTCCGTCATTGGCAAAAGATGTTCTAGTAATTTTGACCAGGTTGCCTTCAGCATATTGACGGGCTGAACGGCGACTTTTGTCATGGGCCTGTTTTTGTTTACCCTGCTCTACATCTATTTTGTCCTTAACATCTTCCCGAATTGTAATCAAATCTGTATCCTGTCCAACTGATCGCACTACTTCATTCAACCTAGGGTTTAATTCTGAATTCATACCCAAGCCGAACATAACTTCTGCTGGAGTTTTCCCTGTGGTCTTCTGACAAGTGTTATTCAACCCCCATTGTATGCTACCTATTTTATCGTCCCAATCCCTTTCGTCAAAGTTTAAATTTTAGGCAGTTAAAGAGTTGAGTATAGTACGGTTGTACCTTTCTACCTGTCCGTTTGATCGTGGACTTGCAACCGCATTCAGCACATGCTTTATTCCCTTGTTCAAACAAAATCGTTTGAAAGCGTGGGATGTAAAACAAGTACCCCGATCACTTATAATACGGTCAGGATTTCTAAATATATTAAATACATCTTCAAGGGTCTTGATAGCAGATAGCGTCTTTGTATTTTTGACAGGTCTAATGAAAGTAAATTTGGTAAATGCGTCTACTATCACTAACAAATAAGAGTTTCCTCTTTTGGAGCGCACAAAGGGCCCAAGGTGGTCAATATGGAGCGTGTGAAATGGAACGTCAACCTTTACTATAGGATGCAGATGACCCTCTTTTGTAGTTGTCCGTTTTGAATATGCGCATTCAATGCATGCCTGCACATATTTTTTTATAAATTTAGACATCTTAGGGAACCAATATGTCTTTTTTATACGCTCTAAAGTCTTTTCTACTCCAAAATGACCGATGTCGTCGTGGTTCATACGACATAGTTGCCACCTTGCACCCTTTGGGACTGCCCATCTAATATTATTAGTATCCCCGTCTATACATTTATACAGTTTATTGTCCTTAATTATATAGTTATTTTTAATGTAATCTAATTTTTGGCTATCTAAATCATTTAGTAATATATCTCTGATTCGACAAAGTTCCGAGTCACCTAACTGGAGGGTTTGTAACCAGTCTTCGCCACTGATTTTCATAACACTAGGGGGATTATCGGTGTCAATGATATTATTACTATTTACAGCCGGATTTCTAGACAACGCGTCAACGTGACTCATCCTACTACCAGGTCGGTATTCGATCGTGCAATGGAACTCTTGTAACAACAGCCACCACCGAGCGACACGAGGGATAAGATCACGTTTGGCAAAAGTCGAGCGCAAAGCGCTACAATCAGTTATAATTTTAAAATTCAACCCGAGCAAGTACACTCGAAATTTCCTCAAGGAATCTACTACGGCTAAAGTTTCCAATTCAAAAGAATGGAAATTCTTCTCCTCTGGAGAAGTTTGTCGACTGTAGTATGCAATAGGCTGAAATGAATCCCCGGCATTCTTACGCTGAAGTAATATTCTTTCGATGCCTAATTTACTGGCATCAGTGTGCAATTCGGTCTCGGCGGTTGGATCAAATATGGCTAGTATGGGTCTGTCAACAAGTCTTTGCTTAAGAGTTCTAAATGCTTGGTCTTGATCTTGAGCCCAAACCCAACCTACGTCTTTTTTAAGCAATACGTTAAGTGGATGTGCTAAGCTTGCAAAATTTCGGATAAATTTTCTGAAATACCCAACTAATCCTAGGAATTGACGGACAGAATGTACGTTATTAGGTTGCGGAAAATCTAAAACTGATTGAACCTTTTTGTCTCCAGGCCGTACTCCAGAGCCACTGATTTCGTATCCTAAATAAGAAATTTTATTTTGAAGAAAATAACATTTTGATAAATTAAACGTCAAATTGGCGTCCTCTAACATTTTAAAAACTCTCTCTAATCTTTCTAAACATTCATCTACGCTCTTCCCGTAAACTAAAATGTCATCAATATAGACTGTAGCTTCTGTAAACCTAGCGGAACCGAGGACTTTATTCATCATACGCTGGAATACGGCCGGTGCATTGGCTAAACCAAAGGGCATACGGTTAAACTCGTACTGCCCATCTGGAGTAACGAAGGAAGTTAATGGTTTAGAGTCCTCTGAAATTGGTACCTGATAGTAGCCAGATGCCATGTCCAAGGTAATGAAATACGCTTGACCCGAAAGCTTGGCAATTTCATCCTCAATTATAGGCATTGGGTAACGTTCTTTAACGGTAACCGAATTTAAGAGCCTGTAGTCAACACACAGTCTCTGCTTACCGTCCTTCTTACGTACTAAAATGATGGGGCTAGAGTATTCGGAAACAGATTCCCTAATTATGTTTGCATCCAGCATATCCCCGATCATTTCTCTAACTTGGTCACGTTCTTTTAGAGACAACCTATAAGGACGATAAACGATAGGTCGTTTATTATTTAATTCGATACTCATCTGAGCTACTTTAGTACATCCTAAATCCTTCAAAGAGTTGGCAAAACAATGTCTATATTTTTTTAGAAGTTCTACTAAACGTTGTTTTTGGTATTGATCAACCGACTCGCCTATATTTACTTGACTTAAGTCTACTACATCACGATCATGTAATGACTGTCGCAAATCAGTCGTAGCTGTAAGCTGCTTTATAACTTGAACCCTTGTGCCTCTGCCTATAATACTCCCTGTCTTAAGTTTACAAATATTCATAAGTGGTGTTATATTAACAAATAGAAAACCATCCTTAACTTGGTATACCCCTCCATTCACTATGAATTGTTGACTTGGTTTTCCTATTACTTTACCACTTAAAACTATACACCCACTTAAATTCGTACTAGCACGTGTTTTTACTACAGCTGGTCCATGTATATCAATATCAAATAAAACCGTAACAGTAACACAAGTATCAATAATATTACAAGATTCTTGGAAGGGCAGCTCATTTCTTATATTGAAAAAATTTAATTGGGTAGCATTTTTGTAAACGGCAATATGGGGTTGTTCAGTATAGGATTGACCTATCAATATCGGAATATCTAAAAATGTATCATTTACAATTTGACATGGAACACGAGCAACAATGCTATCTACACTCAGATCTATGTAAACGGTGCCCAGGGTATATACTACATTATTACCAAAACCTTTCAAAGGCAGGGAACAATTGTCACTGACCAAACCTAATGCTGCTGCAGTAGACTGAGTTAGGAGCGTGACTTCGCTACCAAAATCAACGAATGATTTTAATTGAACACCGTTAACAGTACAATCTTTAATAAACTTCGAACTGGACTGTGAATTCATAATGAGCATTGTTTTAGATACGTCCGTCGATTTGTCAGTGTTTACAGAGAACGATTTACAATTCTCTTGTTTATGACCAAATTTATGACATTGTGAGCATCTTATTAAAGGTTTAGAGCATTTTAAATAGGGGTGGCCTTTCTCCTTGCAATTATAACAAAATAATTCATTATTGAAACTAAGTTTAGTACTCCTATTAGCCTCATTATTAATTGTTCTAGAAAAAGATTTGCCTTTAAATGAGCTGCGGTCAAACGACTGAGAAGATTCCTTATTACTCATAAGAAAACGTAATAATTCATCAGGATGATTGCATCGCAACGCATTGGCGCTAGACCTCATTGTTCTATCAGTAAGACCGTGAATAATACATTCAACCGCGCGCTTGCCATCGATGTCACACCGGTTCAAGAGTGCCAACTTTTCATAATAATACAGTTCTAGAGGTTCATTAAAACGACTTTTCCTTTTAAGCATATCCTCCAAAGCCTGGCCATAATTTTGTTCGAAAGGAAATGCATTGAGCAATTTTTGTTGCCACTCATCCCAGCTAAATAATATAGAATTCAAACTTTCATACCAAGTTTTAGCCAGCCCTTGGAGTTTCTGCATAGCGAAATGAATTATAGTAGTCTCTTCCCAGCCATAAACGGTGGCACACTCGTTGCCTTCCTAATCCAAACATCAATCCGTTGACCCTTTGAAGAAGGGTCAAACTCGGGTAAAATATTTTTATGATTAGCATTATTATGTAAAGAGCTCGTCACCGTCAAAGGCCTGGGATGAGGTTTCACATTTTGATTTATTGATCTAAGCATACTTAAAACGTCTTTAGCACTAAAAGTTGGACTGTCTGACCTTGCTATCCGCGGAGCTGCCCCGTTGCTCGCCGCAGCGCCAGCAGGTGGTGAGCGCCCCTCGAGTGCTGACCGTTCCGCTCCTGTTGATAGCTCCGCTCGCGATGCTGCTAGTGGCGTGTGTCTCCCGTCATTAATATTAGAGTTTCTCAAGGGTGTTCGGCTACGGCTTGCATTACTCCGTTCCCGCTCTCTTTGCAGTTCATTCTCAAGTTTCCGTAGTCGTTCTCGTTGCTGTCGCATCTCTCGTTCCCACTCATCTATTCTACTACTGCGACCGCGTTCTCGGCCGGTTTCTCGACCAACGATACTGCGTAACCGGCTGCGACTACGGCATTCTGGAGTAAATCTGCGTAAACTGCTGCGATTTTGCCTTTCCTGGCTTGGACCCGCTTCTTGGCGGTCTGGTGTTCTCAACCGCCTCTGTGATGACGTATCGCTATCGCGTGGCATTTTCTGGAACTTTTAAACAAAAAATCATGTAGTTATTCAATTACACACTTTTCTCATATAGTTATAAACTTAAGTTTGTTTACGATACATAAACACAATTTCAAGGATCATTATTCATTGTTAAAATTTGATAACATCCATACGATTATTTAACTACCTACTAATATAATTATTCAATACCAACACTTATTAAATTTTGTGAAAAAATGAGTTGAAAGGCTATAATTGCTAAGTAACTTTACGCCTTTGTTTGTAGGTATGTATTGTTTTTGCAATTTGGTAACCCACTTCTGAGATGTAATAAAACCCCAAAATAAATGTAACAAAATATAATAATATAAGAGTACACAACAAACTGCAAACAAACAACTCACCGATTATAGATTTTAATGGAATATCAACACTGTACGACTAAGCTTAACTTCAAATTAATAAACTGTTTGCATTAGGTCACACGAAAATATAATGGAGAAACACTTACACGTCTGAACTTGATGCACGCCCAACAAACATTGCCCTTCTTTCTCTGTCCCCTCCGATACCTTTTCCCAACCGACCGTTACACCCATTCCTCGATGTTCTCCCTTTCATTCATAAAACTTTTCAATTATGGGAATATATTTATTTAATTATATATAAAAATTCGCAAAACCTAACATTAGTACAATGAAGTCAAATAGCTATAGTTTTATATCTTTTTACAAATAATATATGATTTCTGTATTCTCTATGGTGCAACAAAGGGTTTTTACTATCTTACTTAAGTACTGAAATACAATTTAAATTTATGTTTATATCTAAAGAGTTTTTAAAATTCAGTGACGTGGTAAAAAAACATTAAAATATTTCCGACTCACCACGAACCCTATCTTTGAAATGTTGACTCATATTTCAAATAGCAATATTTCGATTCACCAATTTTATTTTTTATACAGTAGGCAAACAGGCGTACGGCCCACCTGATGGTAAGTGGTTACCGTAGCCTATGTACGCCTGCAACACCGGAGATGTCACGAGCGCGTTACCGACCTGTCCGCTGTCAGCACAGCGACCCCTCTGGAGCCTGGCGCGCCTACTCACCAGCAGGAACACAACACTGCATCACGGTGTTATTTGGCTGCGGTCTTCTGTAGGGTGGAGGTACTTCCCCAGACGGACTACACCTTGTACTAATGATTAACAACTAATGATATTTTTTGTAAATTTGTACGCCAATCTGGCAGAAACAGAGTACCTACTTATTTATTAATTGCATGTCTACTTATTTGACCTGTTTTCACAAATAAAGATGATTTGATTTGATTTGATTTGATTTGATTTGTACGTACTTGTACTTGTAAGGACGGATTTTGTCACCTTGAGTTTTTAATTCAAAAAATATAGCTCCATTTTCAATTAATGTAACTCTGAAGTAATTGTTACAAAATACCTTTCATTTGAACTAGAACGACTGACGTGTTGATCTATATCATAAAACGCAATGGTCCGGCACACATGCAATTATATTTTTTCACACATACATTTTTTCGGTAGCAACATACTTTTATAATTAAAGACTGCTACAGACGCTAAGATGTAAAAACTGACACCGCATCATGATTAATTACAACGTGAAGGTTTTTAGAACACGTATTTAGCAAGTAATTATTCTGATTAACTTGTGAAAATATTGGCTGGAACTTCATTCAGCAACTATGTTGTTTAATTGCGTACAAATCTTTAGGATTGTTGACGTTAATTGAAGGTAACATCATACTTCGATAGGTACGACATTAATACGGCTTTAACAAGCTGAAAATTCAATGTGCTATATGTTATAGGCTCCTATTACCGCATCATCATATCAGCCGCAGACAGTCCACTGTTGGATGAAGGCCTCCCCTACTGAAATCTAATAAGACCAGTTGAAAGCTTCCAACTTTTTTCCGATCATCTGACCATCACGGTGTTAATAAACTTTAAAAGACCATGCAACTGATATTCAATTACGACTCAATTACGATGCATTTTTGATATGCTCAATATTGGTATTCTGATATTCCAATTATGAATCCCAATTTAATTGCAACTAAAACGTTATTGAATGGTAATATAATAAATAACAGAGTACCGATTATTGAAAGAATTGATGATTTTGATGATTTCCAATTTACCAGTTGCAGTTCAATGGCATACAAATGAACTTAGTAACAGAATACCAGAAACGACAAAAGTTGTCATCGCGATCCAATTGGCTAGTAAACTTTTTTATGAAAATGTCTAATTCGTAAACCATTTCGAGGAATAGGCTTAGGGAACAGATTACATTAATCATATCTTTAGATAACCAAGTATTTTTTAAGAAAATCGCAGAAAACCCAATGACTTTCATTTTTTAGCAAGGTTGACGTATGACGTAGCCAGATAACTTCCGGCTATTCAAATTAGATTTTTTAGGTTGGCAGCACAGCGTAGTGAATTAATATTTTTTGTTTGGTAGCGCTAACTAAGCACTTCACCTACTTGTCACCCATGTCAAATGTCATCTCTGTTCAAGTAAACATAACCTAATTACATTCATTCATACATTATAATGAAGAAGCGGTGTCCAATTATTGAAAAATCAGATGTAAACGGATGGAGAGACTGCAGTAAAGTCCAATAAACAGACCAATATGCAATAGATACGAGAAATGGGATATCTAAATATTTGGCGATTGTAAACAAACAAGAAACCAACTCGCGGCTCCCAGTCCATCTTGACTTTGACATTTGACACTGACATATATATTTTTTAATACCTTAGTAATTTTTGCTTTCTTGCAGTTCGAAATAGCCATTATAGCTGCGTGACGTCATCACTATAAAATCTTTAAAATTAAATAACAAAATTAATATAATTTTAAGAATTTTTTCGTTTAAATTGTATCTCCGAAATAGTCTATTCTATCAATAAAATATATAATATACACAATTTATTTTTTAGTTGACTACCCAATTACGATTCCATTGTGCGCTATGTAAATTAAAAGAATTGACACCCTAGTCGGTTGATATGTATTCACTCACTCGCATTCGCATGGAATTAAGAGACCATAGTAAACCTCAAATAAAATAAAGCGGAAGCGAGTATAAAAGGGCGTGTCTTATGGTAATACTAAAATTTCTTAGTATGTATTGCAAAAAATGGCTGTCTTTAGAAGGGTTACATCGCATGAGTCATAAATTAAGTCCACTTTTTGCGTCATTGTTACTCGTAAACAGTGTTTGCGTTTGATTGACTTATTAAGTGAATGATATAATTGTAGTAGTTTTCATTGGGACATCGACTGAATAATGTTGTTTGTTTCTTTTAACCTAACATTTAAAAGAAAATGTTAAATATCTGCAAAAATAAAAAATATTGATAATGTAAGGCCGCCTTTGCACATCAATATCTGTAATATAGTGTTTTGAAATTGTATTTTGTTGGTGCAATAAAGTGTTTATTATTATTGTATCTCTGTTTGGATTTTACGGGTCACGGTCCTTTGAGAGGCTTGCGCGGGGATATTGATCCACACGCGTTCTTTCCCTTTTACCCGGCTTTTTTTATCAGCAAGCTCCATAAGTGCTAACAGTGGTTTTTAGTATTTGTAAACATCAGGCTCTTTCTACATACATACATACCATCACGCCTTTTTCCCGTAGGGGAAAAGGGGAGATGGTATGTAGGGGAAGTAGGCTGAGACTACGGATTTTCATTTGCTATGATCCTTACAGGCTTCCCTCGCTTCTTCTACGCTCATCACTCTCGCCATACACGCTCGTCGATTACGGGTACTCCTGACATCTCCCTTTTTTTTAATATGTCTGCGATTTGGTCGCAGTATGTTCTCCGAGGCCGGCCTTTACCGACTTTTCCTGTCACCTTTGATTTGTAAATACCTTTCGTAAGTCTCCTTTCATCCGTCAATATATATACCTAAGTATCTTTTAGGAAACTGATCTCTAAAATGTTTAATTATACTAAAATATTTATTTATAATTTTCTAAACCTCATATCTGCTTCGTCAAAGAGGATTAACAAAAAAATATCCACAACATTTTTCGTCAATACCATACAAATAAACTTTACAGCTTTCTTAAAATACTAAAACAGAAACATTTAAAAAGAAAATACTAAAACTAGAAATGTAATATAACTGTATATAAAAAAAATAAGGCTTTTACGTTCTTTTAACACATAATATCTAAACCCAAAACCATCGTCATCTTTTTCCGTTTTCATCTCTTCTTTTATGTATAGTTATGAATACTGTATGTAAATCTATGTATGTTTATTTAGCAGTAAGTGTTTTTTTTCTCTTATTGTATTTTTAAGATAATTCGCGGCGCACATAATCTTTTCTGTTTTACCTAATGGTTGGCTGGAAGAGAATGCTTTTAGCATTAAGTCCGCCAATTGTAAAAAGTATTTTTTTTAGTTGTGGTTACAACAAAGATTTATAAATAAATAATTCAGATCCATGCATGAACTTTATACTTAACAAACACTTTATAATTATGAAGAGCGTTAATATAAAAATTACTACTTTATACCTAATTAGTAGTACATAACCTAGTAGATAATGGTGTAGGGGCGGTCACGGCTTGTCACGCACTTTCATTACTTAATCCTTTTTTAACACCCTACGCAACAAGAGGGGTATGATAAATTTTGATAAAGCTTTCTCCCTCACTGCAGCAAAATGCGGGAAGGGTCTGCTTTCTTTAGACACACTATTATTTTGATTGACCATATTTAAGAAATTATTTCGAAGTATGTCAATTAACTTATAAATATTTTTTTCAGGTAAGTAAAGACCGATTACTGAAATTCGGTAAGTGCTATTTACTGTAAACTTTTGTGTTAATACAAAATAAAACATTGGTAGAGAATAGCAGAATTGAACTTATTAAGGTGTCTATGACATGCAAAATTAATGTTGAGGACCTCCTGAAAGGCGGGAATGGGATTGATTTATGAGATTGAAGCTTCAATTAAAAATTATTGATTCCAAATACAATTCTTGAAATTTTCTTGATATTAACGGCCAATATTTTGTCTGAGATGTAGAGTTTTTTGTAGTTTAGGATGTAGAGTTAGAAGTGAATTAGATCTCATGATGTTATTTTGGCCAAATCCATACTAATATTATAAAGGCGAAAGTATGTCTGTCTGTTGCGCTTTCACGGCCAAACCCCTGAACGGATTCAGATGAAATTTGGTATGAATATAGTTGAAGACCCGGGGACAAACATAGGCTACTTTTGACGCACGCGGAGCTGCGGGAAAGAGCTAGTCTTAGATGAATCGAAAATTATTGATGGTAAAAAGAAAACTGTAAACCTTTCCCATTTATTGTAGGGATTTTTATGCCTAATTTTCTTATAAAGATTACTAGCTGTTTCCCGCAGCTGTCACTGCGTCAAAAATGTTTGACCCCGAATCTTCAACTATATTCATACCAAATTTCATCAAAATCCGTTCAGCGGTTTGGCCGTAAAAGCGCAACAGACAAACAGACAGACAAACAGACTCTCGAATTTATAATATTAGTATGCATAGAATTATAGATTGTAGATTACAAAATTCTTGATTTTTATCCGTGCAACACACTGTGTTGTAAAGCGCTGTGACTACAGATTGGTTGAGTTTTTTTTTTAACTTACTTAAACATAATCTTGTCAGTATAGACAGAAGCAATATATTTACTATGTATTGCATCAAGTTTCGCTCCATTGGGCACAGAGAAAGCCACAAAACCAAGTTTACATTTTACTTCATTATGTTTATTTTTTATTTATTTTTTTACTAAATTTGCATAGTGCACGACGGATAGCATGCCGCTGCTATTATGAGTTAGGTAGGAATCGAATAGCTGGCATAAAAGAAAAAAAATGGTTTTCTTCAAACTCCTTCCTAGAGCTAGACATTTTGACAATATATTTATTTATTTTATTTTATTTTCTTTGGAAAACAAACAGTCTTAATTTTCTTGTTTTACAACTAATAAAAAAACAAATGACCATTTACATGTTTTCGCTTGTAAATATCTAAAGTACTTGTCTGATAGAACATTACAAATACAGTTATGTTCAAGAGAGAGAATTTTTTTTTATAACAATAAGAATAAATATCCAGAGATACAAAAAAGGAATACCAATCATCTCGCAAATGCTATATCTAATAATTATAATGCGAATTATGATGTTAAAACAGATGGAGAACAATCAAACCACGTCTTGGTAATCGTGTTTCTATTTATTTATTTATTTTATACAAACACTGACAGCACTTACAGTTTCCCAATGCGTGCTGTGAGTTAGGACAGGACAAATTACACAGGTTTATGAGACTCATACATTGTACACGAATGAACAAAGGATTTCAGCTTATCATAAAATATATCTACGTTTGGTAAATGAGCAATCAAGGCGCCAAAGAGTACCATGGCCCGGTTAGTGGGCGCGTACCGCGCGGTTTCCGTGGCCGACGTCGCAGCCACGAGTAAACTTAATATGTTTTATACCTACATACAAGTAATTACTTAGGAACGAGAAGAACGGAATAAATGTATATTTGTGTGGGTACACAAGCCAGGAACAAATGAAAATTTCAAACATGCATATTTAATTTTTCTGGTGGTAGGAATTTTTGAAATTTTCATATATTATTGATAACCTATTTTTCAAAGTACCTAATCCGATAAAACACAGTTTGCAAAAGTAAAGTTTACAATAGTCGCCTATAAATCGCGCCCTTCCCGTGGTCATTGCCACTAGTGGCGATCGTTGCTCTCACCAGAATTAGCACTCCACATTTAGACTGTCTAGATATTTGTCCTCGCTAAAGTCCTGATGGGCTCACGGTTACACTAAACTTAACATACGAATTATACTTGGTATAACTCGTGTACTCTATTTTACTAGTATTCATATTTTGTAGGTTATTTTGTTTTTTATACAACTAAGTAATCAAACAGGCGTACGGCCCACCTGATGGATGATAAGTGGTTACCGTAGCCTATGAACGCCTGTAACGCCGGAGATGTTACGAGCGCGTTGCCGACCTGTCCGCTAACAGCACAGCGACCCCTCTGGAGCCTGGCGACCTTACTCACCAGCACGAACACAACACTACATCACAGTGTTATTTGGCTGCGGTCTTCTGTAGGGTGGAGGTACTTCCCAAGACGGACTACAATCTATATGTTTAAGTTTAAACGAACCAGAATACACTGGTGTCAGAGATTTTTGGTACCGCATTTCGGGTACCAACGTGGTCTATTTAAAGACCACCAAATGATAGCCGGGACCAGTGGTATAGCGTGCCTTCCGAAACACGGAATCATATTAAATAACAGACAATCAGGTGGATTGTCTGATAAACCTTAAAAGTGGCATGGGGGAGGTAAGTATGTTTCTGGAAAAACCAAGTTTTTGAGCTAATCTACACAAAAAGAAGTCCACATATTTTATTTTTTTTAAAGTGCAATCCAAACTAATATTATAAATGCAAAAGTCTGTCTGTCTGTCACTCTTTCACTGCCAAAACACTGAACGGATTTTGATTAAATTTGGTATGGATATAGTTGAAGACCTGTGGTCAAACATCGGCTACTTTTTGACGCAGGCGGAGCTGCGAGAAACAGCTAGTAAAGCTATAAATAAATACTATGATACTAGTTACGGATAATAGTGACATATCATAATGTAACAGGTTCAATACGTATTACCGACGCTCTGTCAGGGCCATGGAGCAATTACAAAGAGGAGATGCCGTAATAAGCGTTTTGTAAGAAAGTATTTGTGAGGCTACACGGGGTGGAAGGCAGACGTGCAGGGTGCTTGGTTTCGGCCGTGGCTCCAACCATGGAGAACGAGCAATGACAAGCTCCGCCCACTTTTGTATCGGCGAGGAGCCA
Organism: Euzophera pinguis; assembly: GCA_947363495.1. NCBI lineage: Eukaryota > Metazoa > Arthropoda > Insecta > Lepidoptera > Pyralidae > Euzophera > Euzophera pinguis. The sequence continues at coordinate 1,345,548 of OX376168.1, read as the reverse complement.
ATGATCACATCACTGCGCCATTTCAAACGGCATCTCCTCTTTGTAATTGCTCCATGGTTAGGGCAGCCCGCACTCGGAAATTGGATTTAGCGTCATGTAATACTAAGTACAGACAGACTTACAATCAGGGTCAGGCAATTTATGTTACTGGTTTAATTTTGTACTGATAATATCTAGCGGAGTATAAACATTATACAAATAAACTAATTTTGGCCTGTTTGTCAGGTTTTCCCGTAAAAAGGGTTTCGAGGGTCAGACGGCTGTCGCTCTATTATAATATCCAGTGACGCTAAATCAAGGACCATAACTTACAGCGTACCCGAGACTCTGAAGCATAAGCTAAGTACGCAACTAGGAAAAACACGCTTGGACGAAGATATAGCCCAGTTAGTTGATTTCTGAGAAAACCTCCAGGCGGCAAAATATAATGACTACTTCCATACTAATAATATTATAAATGCGAAATGTCTGTCTGGCCGTCTGCCTGTCTGTTACGCTTTCACGGCCAAACCGCTGAACAGCTTTTGATGAAATTTGGTATGAATATAGTTAAAAACCCGGGGTCAAACATTGGCTACTTTTTGACGCAGGTGGAGCTGCGGAAAACAGCTAAAATCTATAAATCAATCAATTTATTTATTTTATTTACTAATCGAAAAGTGTGTCCCAAATACTCTTCATTCCACTTAGATCGACCCCTACGATTCACCAGTGGATCCGCGGATACTATTAGTAGTACTAGAGGAGAACCTCTTCGATCTACTGTTGAATCTGGGGAAACTTTTATTTCCACTTAAATCCACTAGTAGATCCGTTGACACACCTATGTCCTATTGAATTATTATCCATCAGTATAGATACTATTATTTTAAAATGTTCTTCCAGGGTTAGACCTAAGAATTTTTGGCGAGAGCATTGTAAAAGAACTTCTAACCCATCGTTATGATTAGAAGTGGTCTAAACCAAAAAGCCATACAACTACTACTGATAGATACATGATCAGTTAATAAAGTTGCAAACTCTGTCTGCCAACAACTCGTGCGCATCGTATTAAATCATCAATTACCAAGATTCCTCAAATATTCTAATCCTAATCGTAACTTTCATCGAATTAGCTGTCGGCGAGCGTGCGCGGTGTTCCGCACCTTCCGTGATGCATCAACGGTTCATTTGTTTATTTTTAGCGTCCCGCAAACATAGCGTTAAACGGTAGTATATAGATTATTTAATAATTTGTGTAATAGACACATACATACATACCTACATATCATCACGCTTTCTTTATTTTTCGGTAAAATAAAGGTCTTCAAAATCAAAAGTCAAAAGTAAAAAGTATGATATTGTTACCATTTACCATATACCATATACCATTGCAATATAAGAAATAGTGAGATAAGTAAAAGGACACCACACCTTTTCCTTGAATGAGGATGTAGTGGCAAAGATAGAAAAAGGCATGTTAAGATGGTTTGGTCATGTAGAAAGGATGGATGAAAGGAGACTTACCAAAAGTATTATTATTATACAAATCAAAGGTGACAGGAAAAGTCGGTAAGGGCCGGCTTCGGAGAACATACTGCTACTAAATCGCAGACATATTAAAAAAAGATGTTAGTAGTATCCGTAATCGACGAGCGTATATGACGAGAGTGATGAGTGTAGAAGAAGCGAGAGAAGTCTGTAAGGATCGTAGCAAATGGAAATCCTTAGTCTCTGCCTACCCCTACGGGAAAAAAGCGTGATGGTATGTATGTATGATCAGTATTATCAATTAAAGAGACACACGGCTTCATAATAAATCGTAAAATTGTATATATTTTCGAATTGGCGCGTTTTCTTTTATTTTTTTTTAAACTGACAAACATCGCCATTTTGTTTTAAACTTTACATGTGTAAAGTCGTAAACAAAATGGCGGGTGATTACAGAAAATACAATATATATCTTTATTGCACATGCACAAGTCTGGAAAATGTAGAAATTGATTTCGTAATTTCCCAGAGATTGACTCTTGGTCTAAGCTGAAAGAGGACGCCCTGGTCTACTTTGTCATAAAAATAAGTCGGGTTCTATATAGCAAGCTACTTTGCAAATTATTGTTGGCATTACATAAATCGGTACACCAACAACAGTAAACTTGAGTGGCCATAAAGTTTTTAGCATCTTATGATGTTTACGAGTTTAAAATAGTAGTAACCGGTTAACTGTAAAAGATTTGAACCTATAAACAGTTTTATGTTAAGTTGTAATGGTTTAAACCATAGTATTTTTTCGGAAATATTGTCATTACTTTTGAATAAAGAACACGCGAAGTAACATATTTAAGTAGACTGAAAATCAAATTGACTTCCCGGCGCGTTCTTTGAATTTGGAACGAAGAGCGCGCCGGCAATGTTGTATGAAACGGTGTGCTGTTTGAATTTAGAACTCTTTTATCTATCGTACATATTGCGTTCTCGTGGTTGTATAGCTACAGATGCGTTTACCTTTCGGCACAAACTGTAAAATAAATTAAATTTATTATGTAAAAGGCCCTTTTTTATTTCCTTGCACTTTTTTAAGAAAAGCACTATATATGTCTCGGCCGAAATGGCAATTGCCTATTTCGCTGCCTTTGCAATAATGTACTATTATTTGCATTATTTTACTTTATGATTCTAAATAAATTATATATCCTACTTACTAAAACTTGAGGAGCTCGTTAGTCGAGCGCGATCCGCGTATCCGTTGCGAATGCGCGTGTCAAGCGACGGCGTGACGCGACCACTATTGGATTGGTCGCCATTTAGTGGCATTTTTTGTCTTGAGGTCCTCCGTGCTTCGGAAGGTACGTAAGCCGTTGGTCCCGGTTGTTATCGATAGCAGTCGTGAGGCTATGTCAGATGCCTTAGGGCAGCCTGAAAAATTCTGACAGTGTTGGCCACTAACACACCTCGAGTCATGTCCTGTCCTGTTTGTCTGGTTTCCCTGTAAAAAGGGTTACGGAGGTCAGACGGCAGCATGAGGATGAACTTTTTCTGCTTCTTTCCTTCTTCTTGTTTGCAAATTATTCAATAAAGTGTTTATTCAAATCATTCTTATATAACAGTTGTGAGATAGAGAGAATCTTAACATCACGTGGGATCGTAAACGATCACACATGCCCCGCTAGGATATAGACCTCTCTACATGTATTTGCATTTAACAGTGTTTTTAATCTTACGGGACCATAATCTTCATTTATTCACGTAAGGTTGACCGGAAGAGATTGCCTGGCAATAAGTCAGCCTTTGCTCCATTTATTAAGTACTGTACTGTATTTATCAGTATTGGTATTAATAGTTTGTGCATTAATTCATAAAAAGAGCTGGGCTCTTGTTGGTGATGTTTTTTTTTTCATTCCTCTCTATCACTTGGCAGGTTTTTTTAATTTTGTTACGACACGATATTCACTTTCTCCTTTATTTGCTTTATGTAACTGTGCGTTGGTCTACCTGGACCCCTTTTCCCTTTTCTTAAATTATGTTCCTCATAAAGTCATCGTGTCATATTTCGATATTGTTTCTAATTTAGTCTCAACATGTTTTAATACAACACAATACAAAAACTCTTTATTGCGCAACGAGGATACATTTTTAAATACAAGCAATTACAAGAAAAATAACCTTGCGCAAAGGCGGCCTTATCGCAATAGCAGTTTCTTCAAGGCAACCTTTCGGAAAATTGAATAAAGATATTAACGATTATGCGCGGTAGGTGTCAAAAAAAAAGTCTTCCTAGTCGCTTAAAAATGCTCCTCTCTTCTTCTTTAGCAATTCGTTGGATACAGCTTCATTTTTTTTTATTTGCGCAATAAAGCAAAAAAATATATTTTTATTTATCTGTCATACACAGCACAGGTGGCAGGCATGAAGGCGGTATGCTAAAATCAATTTCGAGCAAATTGGAAATTTCGATAACGTTATTTCCATGACACCTCCCTTGCTATAAAGTAGTTGGAAATAGTATTTCCATATAAATTCAGTCAGTGTATGCCTTCAACGTATGAATGTCGGGTATTGAAAAGAGAGATGCAATGTCGTTTGGTGTATGTGACAAGAGAGGAGAGGTGGTGAAGCAAGGGCAAGAATCCGCGTATTTAAGGCCTATCAATAAGGCGATAATAAAGAGATTTTGACATCTTCTTAGAGTACCTCTTCAACAAGTGAAGGTTAGCGTTTAATCTGTTAAAGTTTGTTTTGTTTTTCGCTCTATAGAATAGCTCAGCTGCGCTTGCTATTTTCTTCTATTTTTTCTTACACTGCTAATGGCATTGGGTCTCTCTGGTATACATTTTTGAAGAGGGAATAGCCTTAAAACATCACAAATAGTATTATTATATTAAGATTACATTTTTCCCTCAAAGTAGATAAATAAATAAATTGGTACAAAGTGTTGTGTCATAATATAACCGAATTGGGTTAAGTAAATTCCAATATCATTGAAAGCAAACAGATATTTGGAACTAAACAAGACAATATTATGTACGATGATAAATATTTGAACCCGCTATCGCTCATAAATTGGTACAGCCATTGAAAATTTCTCATTTTGCGCGTTGAAAATGATCCGTGATATTTTGCGACGTATGAAATTCCACTTCCGGGGAAGATAAACGGGTAAAAACTTATATTTATATTTTAGAAGTTCGAATATAATATTTAAGGAAAGATTTTATGTGAAATAATATAACTTAAATTATCTTCGTATTTAATCAACTTCGTCTATACACATGGTAAGTTGGTTTTGAATCAGTTTCTCGCGAATGATATTAAGGATTTTTGTTAAAGATATTATGAACTAGCTGTGCCCGCGGCTTTGCCCTCGTGAAATTCCGTTTGTATCACTGAAAAAAGTAGCCTATGTCACTCTCCAGGTCTCCAACTATCTCCACACAAAAAATCACATCAATCCGTTGCTCCGTTTTAACATGAAAGAAGGACAAACAAACAAACACACTTTAACATTTATAATAAATAATAAAAATGTATGGATGGATAGTATGGATTCCTCGCAGTTTGAGAATTCCTCCCAGTGATTCGGTAAGAGATAGAGACGTCACGACTTCAGAAGCCTTATTTTTGAAAAGTACGACTCTTTCAAAATCGGTGAGCTCAATGAAAATAGTTCTACTCACCGCTTTGGTTCATAACATTTTTTTTTGTAGCAAGCGAAGAATATAAAAAAAACTTTCGTGTACCCAATTTCGGGTTTCAGACCACAGTATTTTTTTTTCTTTTAGACCTGGGTCTTTTCAAGGCCTTCAGGGTCGGCAACGCGCTCGTGACATCTCCGGTGTTGCAGGGGTTCATAGGCTATGGTAACCAATTACCATCATGTGGGCCGTATGCCTACTTATTTGTATTAAAAAAAAACTATTAATGAGCCAGCGAGCTCCATCTTAGACCACATCTGCAGTTAACATCAGATAGAATCATGACCAATCACGGGACATTATAACATAATAAGTGGTCAAGTACCGTGTCAAGCCACGCGCTATGTAGGGTTCCGTAGTAATAGTCCCAATAATAAAGAATTTAAACTTAAAGCACGCCTACATAATGTTATTTAGCAGATATAACAAGAAGCTCGATAACCGAGCGCGGCGCGCGTATCCGAAGTACGAGAAGCTAATGCGTGTGTCAAACGACGGCGAGACGCGACTTGACCCGTATTGGATTGGTCACCATTAGTGGCATATTCTATCTCGACCTCCTCCGTGCTTCAGAAGGCACGTTAATTCGTTTAGTGTTATCGATAGAAACTACTGTCATGAATTTTTTCAGGTATCCAAATACAACGGTTTTCCCAGAAACGGTAGGGAACACTCACCTCTGATTTTTTTTCAATGTTATAGCTAAATATCTCAAAAATGAAACCGTTAATCGAAAAACATTCTGAGAGTACTCATAATGTTTTTAGAGACCTATTAAATGATACCCCACACAAATAGAAAGTAGAAAATAGTACATTATTGCAAAGGCAGCGAAATAGGCAATTGCAGGTCGAGTATGAGTTTGAAGGCCGAGCCGCAGGCGAGGACTTCAATGATACGAGACAGGCTTTTCTTAAAAAAGTGCAAGGAAATAAAAAAGGGTCTTTTACATAATAATTTTAATTTATTTTACAATTTGTGCCGAAAGGTAAACGCATCTGTGGCTATACAGCCACGAGAACGCAATGTGTACGATAGATGAAAAAGTTCTAAATTCAAACAGCACACCGTTTCATACAACATTGCCGGCGCGCTCTTCGTTCCAAATTCAAAGAACGCGCCGGGAAGTGAATTTGATTTTCAGTCTACGTAAATATGTTACTTCGCGTGTTCTTTATTCAAAAGTAATGACAATATTTCCGCGCATGTTTAAGAAAAAATAATTTCAGCCCCCACTATACATGTAGGGGAGGTACCCTAAAAAAATCCATACTAATATTATAAATGCGAAAGTCTGTCTGTCTGTCTTTCTGTCTGTCTGTCTGTTACGCTTTTATGCCCAAACCGCTGAAGGGATTTTGATGAAATTTGGTATGAATATAGTTGAACACCAGGGGTCAAACATATGCTATATTTTGACGCAGGCGGAACTGCGGGAAAAAGCTAGTATTTTTCATATTTTTATTTCACAGTTCGCTCCGCGTGAGTAATATGCATAGGCATATCAAATTTTAGCTCTCTAGGTGTAATAGTCTCTGAGAAAAACATAAGACAGACAGACAACTATAAGGGTTGTGTTTATTATGGAACCCTAAAAACAGATAAAAATTTCGTGAAATTACAGAATTAAGTGCGTATATTTATACTTAAACATTATGTTTTTAATATGCAGTCCGACGTCTATGGGCTAGATGACCACTTTCCGTGAGGTGGGCCGAAGTCTATGGTCTTACTCAGAAAAAAATACAAAAAATTCACAGACAAAAGCCGTTAATAGGCCATCCAACGGGTTACTAATAATTCAATGGATTAAACTTCGCAGCGTCCTATTTGCAGGATTAAACTTTTTAATTTTGTACCTCTATCTCATCCCTCCCTTCTCCCCCTTTTCTCCCACCATCCTGATTGCATCCGAGGGATTTACTAACGAACTTTACAAAGAGGATTAAATATGGATTGATTGAATTTTGGTTCGCTAGAGTTCGCAAAAATAGAGCAAATTCGATGAAAAGATGTATTTTACTCGTATTTTGTATTATTGCATTTTTTAATTACAGTTACTTGTTCTGTGCTGATAAATACTTATAATTCGATATTATAGTCAGAAACCCGGCTACTAAATGGTGCCTTACAAAACACGCGATTATCTTTAAAATCAGATGGTCCGATGATTAAAACCTGCTATGTCCTAACCAAACTGGAAACAACTTACCAAAATATGCTTTCCGTAAGAATCTAACACACAACCACCAGGTCACCACAGAACAGGCACTGCGGAAGAAATAATGATCATAGGGGAAAAAATAGTAATAAATAATTGTAACATTTATATTCACGGCACTCCGGTGTCGTTCTTGCATGTCAGTGTTGACTAAACATGTGATACCTACATTGTACATTTTATATATAACATCTTATTTGTGTCTATTTACCATGTTATTGCAAATAAAGTTTCATTCATTCATCGTGAATGATGATCAGACTTTCAAGTCACGAAAGTGTTTCTTACTAAGTACGTTCAAGAACCCAAAACATACACCAAGCCTCGTAGCCAAAGTCACAATTTCAAAACTATATAATATGCGAAAAGAACAACTGCATGGGATTGGCAGAAGCCGCGCTAAATCACGTGGTCTATTGTCATACTAATTCCGTCACAATTATCGTTTTTCAAATTGTGACTTTAGCTAAGCCCCAGTTCGGTACGTTTAGGAATAGGATTATTTAATATAGGCTAAGTATATGCTCCCTTTCTCGAACAATAATTTGGTTTAAAGAAACAATTAATATATGTAAATAAGCTGCTTTCACTATTCGCCATAATTACAGCGCTGAAATTTTGAACAATGGTCGCTTAATTTATGGTTAGACCCGAAATGGCCATTGCGTGACGTTGATAGTTACTGTCACGGCATTATGTACAGAACATTATAAAGGAACATTTTAATTAACGTGTAATAATGTTATAAAAATAGACCACTCTGGTGCTCTCTCGTTTCGGAGGTCAAGATCCACAACGGGTTACTGAGCCAGCGGTTTATGTAGTAATTTTATGAGAAACTCCATAGCATTGCGGGGCATGTGTGTCCGAAACGATCGTGCATGTTAAGACAGGGAAAGTGTTTTTGTTCTTTTCTAGGTGCAATAAAGTGTTCATTCATTTTAGGTCAAAATTATGATGTTCTACCTCTACAGCCTTACGTAGTAGGATAGTTATAAAATTTTAGTTCAATTCCTTTTTTTGTGATATATGGTTTAAATTTATATCTATATGCTTTATTGTTTAATCCAAAGCTGCTATTTCGCCCTACAAACCTGAAATGCAGCCAGCGTTATTGCCAACATGCTACACAGGCAGGATTTATGATTTATTTACCTATGTTTTCACAAATAAATTATTTGATTTATTTTTATTTAATACTAGCTTTTCCCGCAGCTCCGCCTGCGTCAAGAAGTAGCCTATGTATATATATATGACCGCGGGTCTTAAACTATATTCATACCAAATTTCATTAAAATCCGTTCAGAGGTTCGGCCGTGAAAGCGTAACAGACAGACAGACAGACTTCCGCATTTATAATATTAGTATGGATATAAATCTAGTTTTAGTGTTTTCTTTCTTCCTTTTGATTTTATTTTTTCCTCTGTTTTATTCAAATAAAAATGAATCCAAGACGAAAATTAGGCTAAAATAAATCCACTAAAACAAAATTCGCAATTCTGAAAATAAAATGGAAACTTAGCTATTAAAGTGCACGTCACATTATGCATTGAATACGAATGTCTTGCATGCTTTAGAAATTTTCCTTCATATCAGAATAACAAGGAGTCTCTAGAATAATAGCACTAAGATAATTTCTACTTACTTATTAAGTATACTAATATTATATTTACTTAGCTATATCTAAGCATATAGAAATAAAACCAAGTTGTGTTACAGACACTGTTTGAATTTTTTATTCAATAATTTTTTTCATTATTCTAGGATTTTGCTTAACTCAACAACGATTGAATGTTCGTTTTGTTCACGTCGTCGGTTGGTAGAGTATGTCGGGGTACTGACATTATTAACATTTATATTCATCAGTTCGCCATAAATTTCTCTTGTAGCAGTATTTTAGATTAGGTACAACCTGCTTTACATTCTTACCAGAGAGAATCATCTATCTAGATCTCGTTTAGATCTTTACGATCGCCGAAGCGCCTGCAGATTTACACGAGCAACAAAATGCTAATGTGACGGCTCAGCCCTTCAATGTTTCAAGGCGTTTCTGTGTAAGACTTCTTTTTAATTCCTTAGATTAGGACTTCAGCTCCGGTTTTAACTTTTATGAATGTTTTTCTAAAGTATAATCTATACTTTTCATATTATTTTTCCTATATATGTAACTCTTTTTGTTATAATTTAAGACCAAGTGTTTTTTTTAAATGTTTATACATTTTTTTAGTAAGTAGCAAACGATTGACGTAGTTAGCATTGAGATAAACTACTTGCTTAGGTGAAGCTAAACTATACACCATGAACATTTAGTCGTTTTGAACCCATCGTACAGTGACTCCATTCATTCAACTGAACAACTTTCCCCAAGATACATTGGTCGAAATATGGAGTAAAGTTTTGGACCTCCCATACAAAATGTCTCATCAGGTGACCTAACTTACTATGGGAAGTCCAAATTTGTTTTTCATGTTTCGAGCTATGTTCCTTGGGGAAATTTGTTCGGTTGCATGAATGGAGTCACTGGACGATGGGTCCAGAACGACTAAAATTTCGGTGTATAACTAATAATAATGCTTTAAAAGTAGGTAAGTAAATATACAAATCACACGGATAGAGTTAGCTCCAAAGTTCGAGACTTGTATAATGTGATATTAACTCAACGATACTATATTTTATTATATAAACATCCAAGGCCCAGGCTACAAACATAACATAGCACTAACTTAATTAGATAGATTAAAACTGAACTTAAAAAAGAAGTATGAACCCAAATGAATGCTAGTTATCCTAACTGAGCCTTTCAGCTCTCCATTCAGTTCATTCGTTCACAAAAGGAGTTAAGCCAGCTATAGAATTCAATGGGGGGATTCCGGAGTTAGAGATAAAACCCCATTTAATACCGGGCTTGGAATAATGAGATATTTTTGTGCATTACAATGACAAGAGTTGAAAGTTTTTTCAGATAAAAAATATTATGGGATGTTTAATGGGCACATGCTTTGCAGAAGTTAGGTGTTAATGTTTTGACCTCGCTTTATTGATAACTAGCTGTTTCACGCAGCTCGGCCTGCGCCAAAAAGTAGCATATGTTTGACCCCGGGTCTTCAACTATATTCATACCACATTTTATCAAAATCCGTATAGCGGTTTGGCCGTAAAAGTGTAACAGAGAGACAGGCAGACTTTTGCCTTTATAATATTAGTATGAAAGTATGGATGGATGAACAGTGAAGGCAGTAACAAACTAGAATATTTATAACTATTTTCGTAGATATTTTTAGAGTTTAAAGTCCGTAGATTACACAATAATCTTCCTGATGTTCCCTATCAGTCTACAAATAAAGGTGTATACGAAAGGTGGCAATTTCATCACAAACAATAGATAGGCAAGATCATAAAAAATCGAAAATATTACCCGATAATGCGCATTGTGAAATTTTATATTAACCTTGTCCCACTACGAGGCAAAGGTATCCAATCTTCCAAATCTCTCTCTACTCCGCCAGTTTTATAGCTTTTTTCGCACTTCGAATCAAAATAAGAGAAAATCGATAATGCAAACGTGTTCAAAAGTTTAATAAATACGGAAAGAGAATCTTCTCGAACAAAGAACCATTCAGTGGGGGGCGTAAGATGTAGCACATATACAGACGTCAAAAACACAATGTGTGCATCACGCCTTTGTTCTTCGCGTCTGTGATGTGTGAATTGTGTTCAAGCTTTGTCTTGAGTGTGCCAGCCACAGGGTAGTGGGGTAAGGACAAACTGTACTAATTTTTCAGTTGTTTCATGTTTTTGGGTTGAATTTAAGAGAGGTTGGACATTTTGTAAGGAGTAGTCTGTCTGGGGAAGTACCTCCACCCTACAGAAGACCGCAGCTAAATAACACTGTGATGCAGTGTTGTGTTCCCGCTGGTGAGTAGGGTCGCCAGGCTCCAGAGGGGTCGCTGTGCTGATAGCGGACAGGTCGGCAACGCGCTCGTGACATCTCCGGTGTTGCAGGCGTTCATAGGTTACGGTAACCACTTACCATCAGGTGGGCCGTACGCCTGTTTTCCGACTTAGTTGTATAAAAAAAAACTCTTTTAGTTTAATACGTTTAGGACCAGAAATGCTATTTTTGAAAAGTGTGACTTTGCAAAATAGGTGAGTCGAATAATGAATCTACTGGCAATGTTATACACGTGATAGCTTTCTCAATAAAGATATATTCTGTTCTGTTCTGCTCTGCTCTGTTCTGTTCTGCTCTGTTCTGTTCTGCTCTGTTCTGTTCTGCTCTGTTCTGTTCTGCTCTGTTCTGTTCTGCACTGTTCTGTGCTGTTCTTTTCTGTTCGGTTATGTTCTGTTCTGTTCTGTTCTATTCTAATGCCTTGTCAGTAGCGACTTTTTGGTCATCATACTACTTACTAAGTCGAGTAGCAGAAGAAAAAGACTAGCCAGCCTAGAAGTTCTACCAGTGTACAATTAGTACCGTCAAATCTAAGACCATGACTAAATTACGTAAGCTCGTAGAGAGATCCATTCTAAAGTAGGCGTCGAAACGACTAATCGAACATATTTCATCAGTTCAGTATTGGTTCGCTATCAGACCACTAAACAAGATTATTTACTGATTTGTAAACAGATAACAAGGCTATAGACCTAAATGCCAAACTTGGGTCGTTTATCCTTTTAGATTTATGATATTTCGATAAACTTAACGGAGAGCGGGGGTTAATAAAAAGTTTTTCTTTTCAAGAAAATATCTGCTTAGTACAGTATTCATTTATCAATTTATTTGGCAAATATCTGTTCTTGTTTTATTTGAAACATTTAAAAAAAAAAATCTGCTATAATCAAAATGATACATACATACATATTATCAGACGTGTTTTCCGTAGGGGTATGATTTCCATTTGCTACGATCTTTACAGCGTAAGCATATATATTAAATAAATAATATACAAAGAACATCGAAACCGAACATATAAATAATTGTAAAATAATTATTTTATTTATTATAAATAAAAATTTTCTAACAATTGCAAATTTAAGAGAATTGTTGAATTGCTGCCTCTCGTTGTGTGAAAGTAGTACATTTTGTAGTTTTAAGCATGAAACGAATAATAAAGTGAGTGGACAGTCTAGACTTAAATAATTAATCTAGGCTTAAACTTAGCATGAGATTGAACGAACTTTGATCTTTAAATAAAGGCCGACAAATTAATATTATTTGTCGCTTTGGTGACAGCATTTGAGATTCACACTGTGTAACACAGCTCTACTTAATTAATTTGAATTAAAAAGTATTTCTGTACTGTACGCCCGTGGAAGTGACATTGTTTTATAGGTATTAGCCAAATACAAATTGTATTGTTTAATTAAGACACAACCAACAAATAAAGAATTCAAATCGAAGCGCATTTTTTTAAATAACTGTTTTTCAAAAAATTTCCGAAAACGATTGTTCAAATACATGTACTTGAAGAAAATGAATGAATCCGTAAAGTCATCGATGCACCAAGACCATAAATTATTTGCTTGAATGTATAATACAAAAAATGAAGACTGTTATGAGTAAAACAAGCATTTATAATAACGCATCATGAAAGACACCAACGCTACAACCGACAGCCGGTTGATGCGAGCTAAAGTCTGTCTCAATGGAAAAAGACAATAGTGTAAACAATTAATTCAAATTAGTCATCAATCACTTACATTCTATTATCAATGCTTATCACATTCACATCTCAATGATAGGTTCATCATTTTTACAAAAACACCAACGACAAACCTCAATGTCAGACGGCCATATTTTTTTTATACAATTAAGTAGGCAAAAATGCATACGGCCCATCTGATGGTAAGTGGTCACCGTAGTCCATGGACGCCCGCAACACCAGGGGCATCACGTGCGCATTGCCGACCCTTAAGAAATTCTTTGACGCCCTTTTTGAAAGACCCCATGTTGTAATCTCTTGGGAAAACCATGTTGGTTAGTTCATTCCACAGTCTCAGAGTTAAAATTATTGTCTTTTCCATTGAGACAGACTTTAAATAGCAAGCGAGTTGGATCTACTCGCCTTTTTTGTCGACCAATATGAAATTCTTCACGACGTCGACGTCTGCCGAGGGTAAAACGATAAATTTCTTACAAGGGACGACTTAGTCATTAAACAAATGGACCGTTATTGTGGGAATCGGAGAACGCCTTTAATTGCCGAATCGATGAGCACAGACTTTTGCTGAAAGCTTTGGATATAAATACGGAACCGTAATTAATTAGAAGCAAGGTTAAGGCTGTTCAATGTCACGTGGTGCGGATTCCAGTGAGAAGGTTTATGTCTGTTTTTTTCACATGCGTACCTAAAAACAACAGATTTTAGCGAAAAAGTGGTGGTCGTTAAAGGAACTACTTCAGCAGCCGAAAAACGGTTCTGAAAAAAAAAACTCTGGCATCACGGTGTATTGGGTTGACTAACCATGTACCTAACTCACTTGATATGAATGCGGATTTGCCACATAACAAGCAACACAATTTTAATATTATATTTAATATTTTCCGAAATGTAATTTCGCTTTAGTGAATATTGCATTAAAAATTTAATAGTTTCAAATTCTAAGTTCACCAGACAGACTAATTAAAGCGACAGAATATTAATACATAATTGTAAGGGCTTAGGCATAACGGATAGCATAGATAATTAAAATTTATTAAAAAAAAAAATGACATAACAGGAAAAAATCTGAAATTTGACTATTCTAACCATTGAGAAAAGAGTTTAGAGTTTCGATGCTCTTTGATTCTAACTTTACGAAAATAAGGTACTTTACCTAATCTTTGTATGTAAAACGAGACGAAAATTGTAAAGGCTGACACGTCACTAAATAGGTCTAAATAATTATTTGTCACGGCTATTGTATACGTGCACCATTCCCCGCACGTATCTGTCATCACAACCATGGTCAAATTGATGTCCACCGTGCTAACTAACCTACACTACATGGCCATATTTTATTTACTACGCCGCCGGCTTAACAACAACAAATTATGCAACTAACTGACATAATGCCCGCTAAGACCAATGCTAACTCCACGCCTGTAGAGCAAAGACTGGCCCCCACTTTCACTATCGGCATACCCCTTTCTTGCACTTCCCCCGCTATTTATGACCGTTACATTGTTATTATGGATCCTCAATTAATATTATTGATTGATAATTCGGACAAAATTCACTTTTGTTACTTTAGACTTTAGTCCTAGCTTTTATTTTTTAGCATTTTAAATGTCACATGCTAATAATCTCAACGGACACCCGTAAAATTCTATTTGCAATCAAATGATAACATCGCATCGTCGTATTTCTCAGCGTAAGATCTTAATATTTAATTAAATGTCGGGCGCTATGAGACCGGGAGAGATGTTAACTCCTTGTCACGTAGCAGGCACGTTGGTGTACTTTGTATACACTTACTTTTATGTCTTAGTTTTATACTATGTATAGTTAAGAAACTCATTCGCAAGAGCTTGAATTTATATAGTTATGGCTGGTGTACACACGCTCCAGTGGTTTCACGGACACAGACATTCAAACAATTATTTAAATGTGTGAGTAAATTGTTTGCGTGTGTGGGGTTGATTTCGTGTCCGTTAAAGCACTGGATCGCCGCACTGGATCGTGTGTAAACCAGCCTTTACGATTGGCTCGATAGTCTAGAGCAACGCGCACATCCGTAGCGAATGCGCGTGTTAGCGACGACGACGGCGGCGACGTCCTATCTCGCCCAAAAACTTGTATGCCTCTGAACACCACCAACACCAACACTTACCTAGTAAAACATTTTATTGTGCTAAGCAAAATTACATACAAACAAAGAAATATTGTCTGTAGCAAGATGTATAAAGGCGGCCTTGTCGTTAGTGCAATCTCTTGCAGGCTACCTTTCGGATAGGAAAAATAGACTAAGCCAATGGTGCATACGAGTATGAATCCAAAAAAACATAAAATTACATGATTAAGCGCGTAAAATACCTTCATACTTATGATGTTTCAACCGTGTTACAATTATTAATCCTGTAATTTTATGTTCTAAACGTGCAGTGCGTTAGTTTAAAAGTTAATCCAAAGAAAGACCAAAAATTTTGCAAAAATGTATAGTTGCCTGTTTGAACATAACTCCTAGACATAACTTAGAAGTTGGCAGCGTGCATAACAAAAAAAAAGACGATTCCATTATAAATTATCACCTCTAAAAGCAATTTGGTAAATGGGTCTGACCTAAAAATTCACATCCAACATGGCGAAGTACGTATTGTCAAGCCTACCCCAGTTCAATGACCTTTTTTTTTTTTGTTTTCTTTAGAAAAACTCTATGAGAAAACCCTAAATCAATAACTTATAGACCTTTACGAAAAGTTCTAATACACGATGATGATAAATGCCTTTGTCATTTTCGGCCAATTTTCATATTTCCTTAACACACTAAAAGTTTTGCACTTCTAGCTAATCGGAACTATTTGAATTTCGAATGTTATATTTTTTGACTTGCAACATTCTTAGTAATAAAAAAAATTGGCGGGAAATCATTTGTCAATTGTTTTTTTATCACACATCAAAGTTCTACGTACGCAACGAAAATGGAATTAAGTCGAAAAGATTTTAGTGCGATGATTTTTATGATTTTAAAAGTTCTCTCTTTCGCTCCGCAAGACTGTGCCGCTCGTCTTCAAAATGCTTTTGGGAGAGAAGCACCTTGTTTGAGTACCGTGAGGCGATTGTTCGCTGAATTTGAGAAAGGTCGGGTTTCTTTACATGAAGAATTTCGTGAAGGGCGGCCTTCAACTGCAGTCAACGAAAATAATGTGGCTTCTGTTAAGCGGCTAATTGAAGAAAACCCGCGGATTACCTATGAGACAATTCGAAGACTATTGGGGATTGGTATGCGCCAAATTCAGAAAATTAAAAGAATTAAAATTCGGAAACTTTGTTGTCGTTGGATACCTCATGAACTGACAGCAGAGCAGAAGCAGGCTCGCGTGAAATGGTGCTCAAAGATGCTACTGAAGTACGACCACGGACATTCTAATGCTGTTTATGACATTGTCACAGGAGACGAAACGTGGATTTATTGTTTTGAACCCGAAAAAAAACAGCAATCTTATGTAGAAAATGAGAACAGGTCAACAAAAGTGAGGCAGACGAGAAACGTTGGTAAAAAAATTATCGCTTTTTTTTTCTCAGCTACAGGTCCCATCTGCACAATTCCACTTGAAGATCAAAAGAGTGTTAATGCCGAGTGGCATTCTACCATTTGTTTACCCAGGGTGTTAGAAAAAGTTTGCGAAAGACGACCAAAAAGCCGCGTTCTCCTACATCATGACAACGCTTCTTCACTCACGGCCAACAAAACAAAGTCATTTTTAGCTTCCGAAAAAGTACAACTCGTCACCCATCCTACGCAGAGCCCCGACCTAGCACCCTGTGATTACTGTATTTTCCCCAAAATCAAAGATTTGATGAGAGGTTTTACTTTTACTAACTCCGAAGAGGCAGTGATAGCGTTCAATCAGCACGTAGAAAACATGCCTTCAGATCTGTGGTCCTCCTGTTTTAAAAAATGGTTCGATCACATGAAAAAATGTTTAAAATGTAAAGGAGAGTATTTTGAAAAGCAATAAACATAATATTTTGGTTATAACATGCTGTTTTTTTTTAAGTTACGCAAAACTTTTAGTGTGACTTACGTATAAGTTTCCTGCTTAAAGCAATCTGGCACAGCCTTACGACTGCCATCTATCGATAACAACCGGGACCAACGGCTTAACTTGCCTTCCAAACACGGTGGAGCTCTACATAGATGGAGCCATATAGGCGACCAATCCAATACGGGTCGCGTCTTCGAGTGGTACTTGGTTCAAAGAATATCCATTGCGATTCAGAGAGGGAATGCTGGCAGTGTAATAGGTACCTTTGAGTCGGATGCCGTTCGGGGTGGTGTATTTTTGGACAAAGATAGTTTAAGAATAAAATGAACCTAAGTGTTTATTACACAAAAAGAGAAAAAAAAACATAGAGAAGTGACGTGGTTCCTTTGACGACTTCCAATGGCAGCCGGGAACAACGGCATAACGTGCCTTCCGAAGCACGGGATCATCTCTGATCAGATTTGCGTCATCACGGAATCAGATTTGCGTTAATGGTAGATAAAGCAACAACATTCGTCTGGGGTCGCAACTAACTTACATAGTATGCTGACGTCATTCCACCTTTTATAACAGTATGACGCACGAATTCGCATGATATTGCAGTAGGTGTGTAGTAGTGCGGCCATATTGAAAAGTATACCACCCATAGAGTAATTACAAAGAGGAGATGCCGTAATAAGCGTTTTGTAAGAAAGCGTTTGTGAGGCTACACGGGGCGGAAGGCAGACGTGCGGTGTGCTTGGTTTCGGCCGTGGCTCCAATCATGGAGCACGAGCAATGACAAGCTTCGCCCACTGCAGTGTCGGCGAGGCACCAATGATCACATCACTGCGCCATTTCAAACTGCATCTCCTCTTTGTAATTACTCCATGATACCACCTCACCCTTAAATTAATACCTTAGGTTTAACAGTGAAGTTATCATAAATTGTATATTCGTTTTCTGCGTCCATCTTTAACTATACATGCGGTAGGTTTTTTTCTTAGGTAGTGAGACCCCAAGGTATGGTTTAGGAGCCCATGCTCTTAAAAGGAATGATACTAAAAAAAACCCTTGTATCTCGGGAATAAGTAGTAAATTGCGATGCATATTTTCGATTCGCACATAAAAATGAGAACATAGAAGAATCGCATATATTTTCATACCGTTTGTCTCGAGCTGTTAATCTCGAGAAATACCCGGCCAACATTAAATAAAGTACTTTTTATTGCACCAATGAAAATACATAACAAATGATAAACAATGTCAGTTGCTAAACAAAGGCAGTAATTTTAATGTTTTAAAGGGGCCGATACCGCGTAGGTTAGTTAATGACCCAAGTGTAACCTTATTCATAAAAATTTACGAACATTCTTTAAGCCTACATTAACTAAAATATGCTTATTTCCTTTCCGCCATAACTGTTTTTAACGTGAAAGAACGAGACGAAACATAAATTAGATAACTTGGTCTTATTGAACGTTTGTTTATTTTTTATAAATAAGGGGGGTAATTGACCAGGGCGTAATTCTCTTATTTTACATAGTGCACAATTGCATTGTAATTGGATCGCAATGACAATTTTTGACCTTTTTGGTATTATGTTACTAATTTTAAGACCAATCGTATTCCATTGGCATGCCATTGAACTGCAAGTGGAAAATATTGCTAACCAGAAAATCATCAATTCTTTCAACTTTTCGGTACTCTGTTATTTATTTTATTTACATTTTTCTACTACGTTTAGTTTGTTCATTGCCATTGTTGACCACAGTTGTGTTAGCAGAATACGAATATTGAGCATATCAAAAATGCATCGTAATTGAATATCAGTCTTTTAAAGTTTATTAGCGGTATTAACCCGCAGGGATGGGAAGTAATAAATATACTTATTGAAAAAAAAAACAAACCATGTCTTACATTTCGATGCACAGTTCTCATAGTCAAATGTTCCTCCCTCGATATGCTAAAGGGCAATAGTGCAAGAAACGAAAGTCACCGTACACTCAACTCATCAACTTCGTAAATAGCCTAACACTAAAATGACCCGACACGAGTACGCAAATGACTTGAAATGTATTACTTAGTAACATTGGTGTGCTCATCAAGAGTCGAATATTCTTTCCTCAATATGCTAGAGTGCAAGAGTGCTAAAAACTCAAGTCACCATACACGGAAAAGACCACATTCCAAATTCGCAACTTAATAAATGACAAGATACGAGTATGCAAAGAACCTGAAATGTCTTTAGTGAAATTGGTGGTATTTGCTTGGTTAAATAAGATTCTGAGGCAAGTAAATAAATAAAACAAGTTACTATGATGTTTTCTTTTTATTTTTTTCTCGCGGGAATAACACAAGGTTCAATTTATGTTGCTAGTGATTGATGTCACCGGGGAACTTGGAATAAAGCTGAAAAATGTAGTTATTTTAAGAATTTTCTGATATTACTTTGGGAATTTTTGGTTTTTCCCTCAGATATGATTAAAAACAATAGCCTAGATTTCCTTCACATACAAGTATTTTCAAAAGATGATGTTTTCTTGAACCAATTAAATTGGACAATATAGGTGCTTTTAGTTTCCTCAAATGAAAGTACCGCAAGAAATAGCATCTTCTCGTGTCAAAGGCCGAAATCCACTTTGGGTTGGTCCATAAACGCCTTTAAAAGCACGGAATCGTACTAAAAACAACTAAACAAAGTATGCTTTCTGTAGGTATGCGAACCCGCTACCACCGGGTCTAAGACAAATTAACCACCGGGTCTAAGACAAATTAACCACTGGATCACAGAGGCAGTTATATAAGTAATAAACTGTATTTAGGCTCCAAATTATCTACTTATTGCGGTAATCATTTTGGCCTCATTGCATCCATCTTCTCAATGTTGTGGTGACATCAATTGATTACCTGTTGGTGTTACCGTTAATAACACGTTATTTGCTGTCACGTTAATTGTTACTGCTTAACTAATGACGTTGATTGCGAGTTTGTATCAATATTTATGTTTGTTCAAATTGTAATGTGGCAATTCTCTGAGTAATGAAATACAAATATGTCGATCAAAGCTTACGTAGAGGTTTTGTTATTTGTAATTAATGCTTAATTAAATAAAAACAATATTGAATTAACAACAATACTGCAGTCAAATTAACTAACTAAAATAACAACCATTAACTTCCGCAAAGTAAAATCTTAATTCATTAAAAAAGTAAAATCTATATCATTAATAACTATTTATCAGTGGAAATGAGAAATATGATGAGGAGCTCGTTAGTCAATTATGCAAATGCGCGTGTCAAGCGACTGCGTGACGCGACCACTATTGGATTGGTCGCTATTTAGTGGCATTTTCTATCTTGAGGTCCTCTGTGCTTCGGAAGGCACGTTGAGCCGTTGGTTCCGGTTGTTGTTGATAGACGCAGTCGTGAGGCTGTGTCAGATGCCTTGGGGCAGCCTGAAAAATTCTGACAGTGTTGGCCACTAACACACCTCGGGTCATGTTCCTGTTGGTCTGATTTCCCTGTAAATAGGGTTAAGAAGATCAGACGGCAGTCGCTCTAATGGAATAATCAGTTTCGCCAAATCTACGACCATGACTTACAGCGTACCCTGGGCTCCGAAGCTAAAGCTAACGAAGCAACTAGAAATACACGCTAGGACGCATGAGTGGAACAGAGAAATAGGAAAGGCAATATTATTTTGGACAACAATATAAATTAAAATAGTAAACTTTTCACGTACAAAACCAGTATTTTCGGGCTCATCGGGATATGCACGTACATAAATCAAATTATTAACATCCATTCAACTATCACGAGCAACAATATAGCGGAAATTAATCGACTATAAATCAACAACATAAAACACCCTTAAAATCTGGCGGGGAAAATGTTCGTTTTATTGCACAGAAAAGTTTCTTTGAGGGTTCTGGGATTCTCGAGAAGTTGCGTCAAGTTTAAGAGCCGAGGAACGTGCTTCAATGACGAGCTATGTATAAAGAATATGTAGGATCGAATACTTACAAAGTTATAGCTAAATGTTGAATAACCGTTTTCTGTTGTAATTCGTTCGTTGTAACGTTATCGTATTTTTTAAAATTGATGATTTATTTGATAACTAGCAGTTTCTCGCAGCTCTGCTTGCGTCAAAAAGTAGCCTATGTTTGACGCCGGGTCTTCAACTATATTCATACCAAATTTCATCAAAATCCGTTTAGCGTTATGGCCGTGAAAGCATAACAAACAGACAGATAGAAAGACAGACAGACTTTCGCATTTATAATATTAGTATGGATGATTAATTTACGCATTCAATTAAACTATTTAATACGGTTTTTATCAAGTTTATTGCACCTTTATTTACACGTACGTTTCAAACATTTTGCAGTGTTCATGATCGAAGGTAGATAGCGATAAAAACTGTATTAAAATAGTTTAATTTATTCATATGATTTTTAGTTTGTCAGTATTTTTTACAGTTCCGTACACAAAGGGTCAGAATTCGGTTGACCAAATTATTTTTTTTAATATTAGCGTCTAGAAATTTGATTGATTACATTGACCAAAACAGTGAGCGAGCGAGCGACAGACTTTGAGACAGAAGTGATTGAGTGTAAAAAGACGACTTTATGACAGCAAGTAAGTTAAGTTATGGTTATACAGTGACCATGTCAATCAATTTTGTTTTGAAAGTAGCGGCCTAAACACTCACATTGTTCTCGAACACTTTGCGAATAATAACCCACTCCATTTACAAACAATCCATTTGATAAAAAATACATTTGTAAAATCTGTATTTTGTCAAATGTTTACTTTTAAAGAAATATCTTTGGTAAATGTGAGGTTTGTAAATAATTGGATTTTCTATAGTTATTTTTAAAATAATAATTTTTCTATTGTTTTTTTGTCAAACAAAACGCCGACCCAAAAAACATCTTTACTATCCTATGACTAACTAGTCATCTAAGCGCCTTCTCAGTTGCATTCTCGGCTACTTACTTCTAAGACCTACCTTATGACTGTCACGTTACAAACATGACTCTACATTTTATGCAAAGGCGAAACTCATTTGTTCTCCTCAATTCTACCTCCAAATTTCTCATTAATTTCTATAATACAGTTAATTCTCCCATTGTCTTTGCTATAACAATAATTTATTACGCAGGACTTGCCCAAACCATTTAAACGTCAAACCTACATTGTTGTTTACGACTGTACTCTTGTTTCAGGTAAGACCCGGAATATTACACGGCAATATTGGTCCTTCGTACAGGCAGTGACAAATTACGTCGTGTAATTCGTCGAGTCACCGTAATTGTAAGCTTTTTTTTTGTTTGTTTCATTTGTAAAATTAATGAAAGTAATTATAGGATTACTAGCTGTTTTCCGCAGCTCCACCTGCACTAAAAATTAGCACCCGCGCCAAAAAATAGCCTATGTTTGACCCCGTGTCTTCAACTATATTCATACCAAATGTCATCAAAATCCGTTCAGCGGTTTGGCCAAATCAAATCAAATTATTTATTTGTGAAAACATAGAATAGAATAGAATAGAATTAATCTAGAATAACATCATTCTAGTTATGTCAAATAAAAAATAAAATTTGTTAATTTTATAATAACATTTGTCAATCAGAAGTTCAAATAAATTATTTTTAAACATTATCAAGTCAATAATTGATTTTAGATTATTCGGTAACTTATTATACCTATTTAAATTATGAGAATTGACTCCTCCGTGAGATATATCGATTGCGATCGTGAAAACAACATTCTGTATTCTTGAAATGTACGCAGGTGGTAATTTTTGATTTCGACTGGCCTGGTCTGGTCATGCGAATAACTTCACGAGCCGGTAAACGATAATCGAATCATTCCTTACTTGTTCCGTATTTCTTTAATCACTCATTGAATTCGTGCGAGTTGGCTTAATTGTCGAATGATTCGCCGGCGGATCTCAAAAATCGATACTAAATGTCTGTTGTTTTCACACGGTTCGGCACGAAGTCGATATATAGTTCATCGAGTCGATTCGAGAAAATGTCGACTCCCGATGTCCCCATCACTATGACTGAACTGACAGCTAACAAACTTGCCGCCACCGGCAGACGAAATCAGATGATTTTTGGAGCGGCTCGATATTTGCTCGCTATCTTTATAATTTAAAAAGGTTAAATCGCATTTTAATACTTTTATTTGGAGTTTAATAGTGCAACCGTCGTAACAAGTATTTTCGCCGACGTGGTTGCCGTACGGCGTTATAAGACAAAAGTGTTTTGTTGGATATACAAGAACCCTGAAAAGGTAATTTATTTTATTTTAATTTAGTCTTATTGAGCTAAATAACCGATTAATTCTTTCATTTGGTCTAATAACTTTCTGGTTAAATTTGGGGTTTTGTGACAAATTTATAATTTACAAAGTGGGTAGAATGTGTATTTTTTTCACATGTGCATTTTATTAAAATTTTATCTAATTTCGGTCTTAAAATGATTGATAAGATGAATGGATGATAAGATGATGAACTCGCCACTAGCGCGCACCGCCAGACATTCATACTCGAGAGCGGAGCTTAGAATGCAATAGAGGTGATATCCACATTGAAATAAATATTTTTCTTATTTTTACTCAATACTCGTATTGATAACAGCAGCAGGTAGACGCTTGAAATGTTCACAGAATATTTAGTTAAATATTCATTTGAAAATCCACACTTCCATACTAATATTAAAAGTGCGAAAGTCTGTCTATTTATCTGTCACGCGTTCACGGCCAAACTGCTGAACGGATTTTGATGGAATTTGGTATGAATATAATTGAAGACCCGGAGTCAAACAAAGGCTACTTTTTCTTTTTTTTTACTCGAAACGGACCTTGATTTTGGTGTTGGTTACTACAATGGAGCGACTGTTGTGTGACCTTGCGGTCGTTACTCAAAAACCAGATCAACAGAAACATGACTCGATGTGTCTAAAAGTGTCAGGCTGCCTAAAGGCTTCTGACACAGCCTAATGATTGTCACCTATCGACACCAACCTGCCTTTCGAAGCACGGAGGAGTTTGAAATAGAATATGCCAATAATGGTGACCAACCTAATACTAAAGGACATTTTGTAGGTGTGCTTTAAGTTTAATTTTTCTATTATTGCCATTATCTTGTTTTATGTTTGTTATCGCAAAACTCAGTCATTTCTGAAACGATTTAATTTTTTTTTTGTTTGATAGGATATTCTTTCAATCAAGTCCCATAAATTTTTTATTAAAATTGGTTCAGTAGTTTTATTGTGTAACCTCTGTGGTCCAGTGGTTAAGGCGTCAGCCTTTGACCCAGAGGTTGCGGGTTCGATTCCCATGGGAAGCACACTTTATTCAGTTGTTTCCAGTTTGGTTAGGACATTGCAGGCTTGAATCACCTGATTGTCTGAAAATTAAGATGATTCCGTGCTTCGGAAAGCACGTTTAAGCCGTTGGTCCCAGCTGACATCTGGTGGTCGTTAGAGGCCGAGAGTCGGCTCCGCACAACTCTGAAACCAGGGTGTACATGGTCGATTGATAATGTAACCTACTCGAAATGATGATTGTGTAACCAATACCAATATGACTGGAAAATAAAAGAATGATAATGAAGTCATCCAAATAAACGAAACTCAACATGTTTTATCTTTTATATTTCATTTAAAGTCCTTTGCTTGTCTTAAAATTGTTGTCTGAGGCCAATCGACCCCATATACCCTGGTGTCAGTACTAAGAAACCACCTCAAGGCCATTTAAATTGTGTTTTTGGGGTCAGTCTCACTTGGGTAAATTGGATTAACTTCAATGGTCAATAGATTTTTTACACCCTCGTATCAGATTGGTCAATTGACTCTGTTTGCCTTGGTATCTTCTTATTCCTAAGGTATTTTCCAGTTCTCCCCCTAAGATATAAAATGTCTTTAAGATAGCGGTAAACAAATGGAAGTCGGTTTTTGTTTTTAGTAAAAAAATATTGTTCCGGAATAGTACCCAATGTTCTTCCCAATGCTAATTAATACCTATGTGTATGCAAAATTTCAAGCATTTGATCGATTGGTTTAGTGAATGGAGCGTGGAGGTAACAAAAAAATAAACAACCAAATATACAAACACTTTAACTTTTAGAATATTAGTAGGATTAGGATAGTTAGGATGTATATGATTTGCGTTATTGGCAATAAATATATTGTTTGATGGAAATAATAAACAAATTTATATAAAATATACTTTATTATAATATAAAACTTTATATTTACTTAAATCTGCTACACGTTACAATCAAATCTAACAACAAAATGTATGAAAAATTAGCCTTTTACATCACTTTAAAAAAAAATATTTTAAAATTATCGAGTGGAGCATGACAATTAAAAATCAATTACCTAATGTAGGTAATGTACGTTAGTTATATAGATACAATTAGTACTTACCATATTTTTTCTATCATGCGGCTAGCAATATCTTGGTATAACATCTGTATTTTTGTAAAGTGCATGTATAATAATGTATATAATTTATGTCAATCAATTAACCACGTCATTGACTCTTTAGATTATAGCAAAAAATACTTGAATTTTAAAGAATTAAAAAACTTATTAGCTAGCTACAAAACGAAAAAGGTTGACCAGTATAATGAAAATAAGATTACACAGAGTTGCAAGGGTAAAATAACATACTACTTTAAGCGTCAATATTCTCAACCCCCTATGGAAAATGTAAGGCCAGAAGCAATAACAAAAAAAACTACATTACTTAATTACTTTCCGAAAATTGAAAAATCAAAATTTTTTCCTATCTAGTGAAACGTTAAGGTCAAAAATGAAGAGAGATAAAAATAATGAGTTCAAAATTTTTCACCAAAATATAGCAAGTATTCTAGATAAAAAAGACATATTAGAAGTAACGCTTGAGGAACTTAAACAACAAAATAAACACCCGGATGTAATGTGTTTTTCAGAATCATTTCTAAAGGACGGGCGTGAAAAATTCGTAACTATGAATGACTACGAATTTGCTACATCATACAATAGAGATAAATGTAGAGGAGGTACATGTATTTTAGTTAAAAAGGGGTTAATTTACAATAAATTTACTTTACCAAATAAATACAAAGCACAATCTACTTTCGAAGTTTGTGGAATAGAAATACCTCTTATTAAATTGATTATTATATGTGTCTACAGAACTCCAGACTCAAACGCTATCATATTCTTGGACAAACTTAATGAATTATTACACGAACTGTCTAAGAAAAATAAACTTAAGTCCAAAGTAGTTATAATGGGTGATATAAATATCAACACACTCCAACCAAGTAAAGAAAGTAATTATCTAAATGACCTATGTAATAATTACTCTTTTAAACTCCACATTAATGTCCCCACACGAAAAAACTCATGCTTAGATCATATACTTAGTAACATAGAAAATGCATCAACTGATGTTTTACCCCTCCATCTCTCTGATCACGAAACAGCACAGATGATTAGTTTTAACATAGAAACGAACTGTACCAGGCCTAAATCATATATGATCTATAGAAGAGATTATAGTTTTGATAATATTTGCAAATTTCGTGAATGCCTCCGTGGTATCTCCTGGGCGGAGATCTATGAGGAATCAAACATAGATAACGCATTCAACCGCTTTCATGAACTTTTCTGTCTATTCTATAATCTTTGTTTCCCTAAAATAAGGATAAAAATTAATGACAATAAAAATAACAAAAGAAAATGGATTAGTCTAGGTT
Source organism: Euzophera pinguis (assembly GCA_947363495.1). Lineage (NCBI taxonomy): Eukaryota > Metazoa > Arthropoda > Insecta > Lepidoptera > Pyralidae > Euzophera > Euzophera pinguis. The sequence continues at coordinate 1,318,727 of OX376168.1, read as the reverse complement.
TGAAAATTAGTTGTAAAAGTAAAAGATTATTAAGATACCGTTACTATAAGAATAAAACTGAAATAAATAAGAAACGCTATCTAACGTACTCACATTTATTGAAAAAGTGTATCGTTAAAGCAAAAAAGAACACAAATATCGCTTTCATCGAGAAAAGTAAAAACAAAACTAAGGCTACATGGGCTGTAATAAAAAACGAAATTTCTAATAAAAATACACCGGACAATATAACTGAAATTAAAGTTAATAATCAACAATTAAATGAACCTAATGACATCGCAAATGCATTTAATAACTTTTTCATTAATCTGACTAATAATAATATGACTACTAAAAATATGACAAATAATAATTTGACATTAAATGGAAGTACCCAAACATGCTCAAATAAAACGTTACCTAATTCCTTCTTTTTAGAACTAATGTCGGAGAAGGAGGTGATAGTAGAAATCTCTTCCCTTAAAAATACTAATTCAGAAGGATATGATGGAGTTAACACAAAAATAATAAAATATTGCTGTCCTGAAATAATCACGGTGCTTACTCACCTTATAAATTTGTCCTTCTCTTCTGGCACCTTCCCGAATGCACTTAAACTTTCTTTGGTGAAACCATTATATAAGAAAGGATTACGAAATGATATGAACAACTATCGACCAATTACCCTATTATCAATATTTTCAAAAATATTTGAAAAATGTATGTTTAAACGGTTAATGAATTTTTGTAACAAATATGACATAATAAACGAAAATCAGTTTGGATTTCAAAAAAACAAGTCCACCAATCTGGCAATATACACACTAGTAAACGCAATCCTTAGTAGTTTAAATAGTAAGCACTTAACTACCGGACTTTTCTTTGATTTGTCTAAAGCGTATGATTATGTTTCACACGATAAGCTTTTAAATAAGTGTGAAAGGATTGGTATAAGGGGGACTGCTTTGCAGTGGATATCGTCATACTTAAATGATCGGTATCAAGGTGTTATGGTCAGTAATATATCAAACAATGAAATGTATTCTTGTACATCATCCTATAAAAAAGTAAACAGTGGTGTACCTCAGGGCAGTGTATTGGGTCCGTTGTTATTCTTAATATATATTAATGACATTTTCAGTATAACAAATCATAATTGTATTTTATATGCTGATGACATTTCTATAATTGTAACAACTGATGTGAAAAAACGTAATAATAGTGAAATTATTAAACATGAAAATGACATTAATAACACGGTTGACAAAATTATTAAATGGCTACATGATAACAATCTAAACATTAATCTAAATAAATCAAATTATATACAATTTAATAATTCTAAACACCCACGCTGTAATTTTACGTTAAATGTATATAAAATAAATAGAGTAACAAATACTAAATTCTTAGGAGTCATAATTAATCATGACTTAAATTGGAAGGACCAAATTGATGCCATCTGTAAGCGAACTAATCAGTTTGTATATGCGCTCAGGCAGGTCAAAAAGGCAACAGATACTAAAACGGCTATTAAATGTTACCATGCATATGTAGGGTCGGTACTGCGCTACGGTATAATGATGTGGGGCTATAGTACAGACTGGCATAAGACATTCGTAGCTCAGAAAAAATGCATAAGGGCTATATGTGAAGTACCTCCACGCACCACATGTAGACCGTTATTTGAAAAATTGGGTATTTTGACATTACCATCACTCTATATTTATGAAATATGCTTGTTCGTACATAAGAACATAAAATTATTTAAAAAGGCTGGTGATGTAAGTAATAGACTACAACGAAACCCACATAGACTAATATTAGAGAATGTATCAACATCTAAAAAATGTTCTCACAGCCCACTTAATATGTGTATTCGTATCTACAATTCTTTACCGGATAATATGATACATTTAAATACATATGAATTTAAAGACAAACTGAGCGAATGGCTATGTAAAAACACATTTTATGACATTAATGAATTTTTTGACCATGATAAGTAATTATTTTTAATTTTTTAATTTATTTCTTTGACATTGCATGTATTTCAAGGATTCAAGGACATTTTGTGTTATAAGTTTAATTAATTCAATTCAATTATGCTTGATTTAATTTAATTATGAATAGCCTAATTATTCGCATGTCATTAAATGTGACAAAACATGTGATCCAATATGTGAAAATTGTAACACCAATATACATACCATGTTTTTCGTGAATAAAGATATTATTATATTATTATTATTACATCTTCCTTTTTCCATAATGTACTTATTAAAAAAAAAAATTCTAACTATAAAAATAATCTAGGTATGTATAAAACCTAAACCCAATTTTTATAAAATTGTTTACACGTTTTATAAATTACGATACAATAAAAATGTATATTTTCAAAAACTCGCGCGAAGTCTAAATTTACTACTACTTACAGACGACTGACACAGAACCTACCTCGAACAGAGACGCGCCCGGACTGAGCAGCGGGGTTAAAAAGGGATAGCGCTCGGCGATTTTGCCTGTGTGAAAGAGACAGACATAGATGGGTCTGCTTCAACGCGGCTTCAACGTAATCACCACAATTAAAATTTACGTTTTAAATTAATTACTTTTAAATAAAAAACTCAATCAAAATTTTACTTTGGTAAAAACTTATTATTTTTAATGAGCTTTAATTTGGATATAATTTCTTTTTTTTTATATTGTTATCTTTTGAGTTTTATAGACAAATTTACTGCATATTTTGTATAATTATTTCTATCGAGGTTTTTCATTCCAATCGTGTTTTCCTTATAATAATATGAGAGTTTAATGTATCAAAATTCAGTATAAAAAAAATTACACATAAATTAAATACTTTAGGAGTTATTACCGGTTCAAAATGGCCTATGTATCGCCTTAATTTAAAACTTTAAAAAGGGATCTAAATATTGGCCATTCGATCTCCTGGGCCCCTAATTCTCTTTTCTCATTTTAATTTCATTTATTTATTTTCTCAACATTAAATAGGTACTTAACTTTCAATATAAATTCATTATTTTAATTGAGTTTTTTTAACATTTAGCTTTCAACTTCTGTTTCCAAATAAATATTGTAAAAGTTATTTGTTTTTTTTGTTTTAATTTTGGTACTTATTTTCTTTCAAATTTCATAGAAGACAGGAATTAGATAGCGAACCCAGGTAATAAATATTTCATATGTCACGCCATGAAAGCGTATAACAGACAGACAGACTTTCATACTTATTAACGGAAGTATGGATAAGAGCGAAGCAACGTATCTAAAGCCAACTTAGGCAAATATGTTTTCGCGATTGTTGCACTTATAAATTACATACATACATACCATCACGCCTTTTTCCCGTAGGGGTAGGCAGAGACTACGGATTTCCATTTGGTACGATCCTTACAGACTTCCCTCGCTTCTTCTACACTCATTACTCTCGTCATACACGCTCGTCGATTACGGGTACTCCTGACATCTCCCTTTTTTTAATATGTCTTATTTCTTAATTGTAAACTAACCTGTAGTGTTTGAAACCTTAGATGTAAAATAAATAAGGTTTAAGCGCAACAAAACCGTATTAAAATAGTTTATTTGATGTGAAAATAAAAGAGTATATCCTTTTTTTATTAGAAATATATTCGTTTGCTATTTTCCTTGATTGAAAAAGTTTCTTCTATTGAGCTTATTTACGTAATGACACGGGCTATACTTTAAAAAGTCATACACAGACAGTGATCTTGTCGAATATTGTTATAACACATTATAGGACCGTTCACACCGACATTAATCCCGCTCGCCTGGCGGACCGCCCACAGAAATAAGAATATAGAGAAGTGTCATTAGCAGGCCAGTTAACTTTTTCATACGCTACGGCACTTCTACCGATTCTTATTTCTATGGGCGTCCCGCGTCCGCGCGGGATTCGCGTCAGTTTGAACCATGGAGTAATTACAAAGAGAAGATGCTGTATTATGCGTTTTATAACAAAGTGTTTATGAGGGTACACGGGGCGGAAGGCAGACGTGCGGGGTACTTCGTTTCGGCCGTGGCTCCAAACACGGAGCACGAGCAATGACAAGCTCCGCCCACTTTTGTGTCGGCGAGGCGCCAATGATCACATCACTGCTTCATTTCAAAATGGTTTGAACGGTCCTTAATTGTACCATCATCTCGCTACACCTTTTGGAGATTTAAAAATCGAGACATTAATATTTAAACCGAAAAGAAGCACCCGGAAACAGCTGGAATAGCTGAGAATAAGTTTAAAACTATCGGATAAAGTTTCGTCACCTTTACCTGTTCTTTAAAACATATTTAAAACATAGTAGGATTTATACATAAGATCCTTGTCATAATTGGATATGAGCTTCACTTCAGACGTTGGATACTTCAAGTTCGCCGGCAATCGCTCACGAACTTCAGGAAACTTCTCGAAAATGTTTGCATCAAGTAGAGTTAGCGGGTGTAAAGAGTTTTACGAATAAACTATGAAAAATTAATGGTTCTATCATTAAACTACATTTTGAAAAATCTGGTCATATGGTTGGCTGGTAGAGAAGCTTTTAGCACTAAGTCCGCCTATTGTTTGTATTGTGGTACAATAAAGTTTGAATTAATAAATAATGAGGATGTACTTGGTCGATTGACCACGTTACCCATTCGACATGAATGAATTTTAACAAACTGCACAAAGTGAGAAGTTAAGAGTAAAATAACACTGCTGAGCTGGATCGCTATTATTGAATTATATCACTCATATTATGAAGAAAGAAAACCGTTAAATTCAACGATTATCCATACTTAATATTATAAATGCGAAAGTCTGTCTGTCTTTCTGTCTGTCTGTCTGTCTGTTACGCTTTCACGGCCAAACCGCTGAATGGATTTTGATGAAATTTGGTATGAATATAGTTGAAGACCCGGGGTCTTTGTTGCTGGTTTTTGACTCAGGCGAAGCTGCGGGAAACAGCTAGTGAGGAATAAAGCAGTAAGCTCTCTGCTTGACCCAAAGTTTGACTGTTAGATAATGTTTTTAGCATTAAGTCCACCTATTGTGTTTTACAATTATTTATATAAGTATTAATTATTCTCATAAACAGTTAAAAAATACATTTACAATGTTATAATTTCAATTACATAAAGGTCATCCTATCGAATAATCTATATATATAAAAATCAATTGCTGTTCGTTAGTCTGGCTAAAACTCGAGAACGGCTGGACCGATTTGGATATTTCTGGTTTTGAATTATTTGTGGAAATCCAGGGATGGTTTAAAAGGTGTATATATTCGGAGGCGGTACGAAGTTTGCCGTCAGCTAGTATAATAATATAATTGTATTTGTACAATAAAGTTTAAATAAATAAAAATCATTTGATATCGGACGAAAATCATTCTACCCATCGATTTTGTCAAAATATTTTGGCGTTGAGTTAGTTTGAATCCCGGTGAATGCGGCACAAAAAAGACAAGACAAATATAACCTTGGACAAGACGAAATTTAGGGAGCTGACAGCCAACCTTCAGTAATGAAGTGGTACTTAATGAAGAAGACAGAAAATAGCTTTTACTGCATATGTCTTATTCATTCATATCCTAAAAGTTTCTTTATAGTTATTATTTAAGAAACAACTTAAATTTGGCAATACGATTAATAATAACAATTCGTATCGAATGGGCAACGTGGTCAATCGACCAAGTACACCCTTATTATTTACTAGCTTTTTCCCGCAGCTCCGTCTGCGTCAAAAAGTAGCCTATGTTTGACCCCGGGTCTTCAACTATATTCATACAAAATTTCATCAAAATCCGTTCAGCGGTTTGGCCGTGAAAGCGTAACAGACAGACAGACTTTCGCATTTATAATATTAGTATGGATGGATTAATTAAAACTTTCATCATCATCATCATCATTTCAGCCGCAGTCAGTCCACTGCTGGACATAGGCCTCTCCCAATGATTTCCAAAATGATCGGTTGGCAGCAGTCTGCATCAAGCGTTTGCCTGCGACCTTTCAAGCCATCTGACCATCTGGTCGGTGGATGTCCAACGCTGCGTTTACCGGTACGCGGTCGCCATAAAACTTTATTATACCACAAATAAACATACAAACAATAGGCGGACTTAGTGCTAAAAGTTTCTCTACCAGTCAACCATATGACCAGACTTTTTTAAATTTCGTTAAATGATAGAACCATTTATTTTAGAGATACCCGACGGCATCACACTTTCCGCTGTCCGAAAATCTACCGCCTAGACATGATTTGCCCTGGCTGACGTAGAAGTCTCTGAACAGACTTCGAACTCAGGTCGGCCTGTGCAGGGAAAACATGTTCAGGTGGGGTAACAGTTCAAAGGATTCCTGCCGTTGTGGTGCCTCTCCCCAGACTACGGCGCATCTTTTATCTTGCCCTGAGTGCCCAGTCACCTGCACTATCGGGGACCTTTACGAGGCCACTGACAATGCCTTGTCGGTGGCGGAATTTTGGTCTTCCCAAATTTAACTTTGCCAGAGTCGACTCGCCAAGAAGAAGACTATTTATTTTTCATATAGTTTATTCGTAAAACATTTTCGAGATGTTTTCTGCAATTCGTGAGCGATTGCCGGCAAACTTGAAGTATCCGACGTCTGAAGTGAAGCTCGTATCCAATTATGACAAGGATTTTAAGTATAAACCCTACTATGTTTAGTTAATAAGATGTTTTAAATATAACCCTTACCTGCGTAGAAACCATATTTGGTTCTTAACAATGGAACTTAGAATGTTATCTCGTTTGACGCAGGTGAAGGGTAATATTAGATTTAGAAAAATGTTGTCAATGTTGCATAAATGATTTTTAAAATTAAATATAATCCATACTTCATTATTAACATCCATAATTCTTTACTATCTATACTTATATTATAAATGCGAAAGTCTGTCTGTCTGTTACGCTTTCACGGCCAAACCACTGGACGGATTTTGATGAAATTGGGTATGAATATAGTTAAAGACCCGGGGTCAAACATCTTAGGTACTTTTTGACGTCATTTAAAACTCAACGGCGGCAAGTTTATCTTTTATATAAATACAAATAAAATGATTAGAAATAAAAGTTGCTGTTTGAATTACTTTTTTTTTGTTTTGAGGTTTTTTAATATTTATAATTAAAAAATTGATTTTTAATATTAGGTTTCAGTTTTTATTTTGTTTTAGTTTAGGGTTAATTTTATTTTAAGTTAACTCAGTATTTTACCTCAGATTATTGCAATAAATAAAAAGTTGTTTAATATTAAATGGCCGATTTCTATTCATAAATTACGTGGTTTGCAGAATGAGAACGAAAAACTTTCATACTTGAATATTTATTGCCAAACCAACCTTCACAATGTAGCGGTCGGTATTGTTATACGGTAGTAAATCAAATGTTCGCCTGGTTTCTCGTATATTTTCATAACTACACTAGCTGTTTCCTGCCGCTTCACCTGCGTCAAAAAATAGCCTATGTTTGACCCCGGGTCTTCAACTATATTCATGCCAAATTTCATAAAGATTATAAAGAAAAGCGTAACAGACAGACAGACAGACACACAGACTTTCGCATTTATAATATTAGTAAAAGGGCGGACTTAATTCACTAAATTTTTCCTGGTTACGTCAGAATTACTCGGCAAATTGCCCTATTTTGTTCACACTGCATATTTCAGTTCTTTAATTTTTGATTGTTACTTACTCCTTTATTTGCATTATGTAACTCTATGCCTTGGTCTACCTGGACCCCTTTTTCCATTTATTTATCTCTACAAAATTATAGAACTGGCATGGGATAAGACAGAATATTTAAAAAAATACCGACAAGAGCCCAGCTCAGCCCATTTCAGAGTTCAAAAACTAATATGAATTTCCGTATTTCGTTATGTATGTCGGTTTCTGTAACCCATTCTTACATTGTCGAATTTATACAATAGTAACACACAAATCTTTTACAGCAGCATTTTTCGAGGGATTTTCAGGATTTCGTGCTTGCTTCGAAGGATTTGAGTTCCGATGGGAATTTATGGTCTCGAGCAAATTCTATTGAATACAGATCATCCAGATCAGGTAAAAGGACCAGAACTTGTATGTATGTTATTTTATTACAATTCAAACTCTAGGCATCGAATTCGAGAGGCGATATTTTCAATCTAATTTGTTTATAGCCAAAAACAGTAAAACTCCGGATCGCAAATTTGCATCTGTACTTATACTACTTTAGTAGTATTATCTATCCTGTGTTTTATTCTTAAACATTTTTTTTAGCTGTATCGTGCCCCATTGTTGGGCATAAGGCTGCCCTGTTTCCTTCCACACGTCTTTGTCCAGACAAACCGTATCTGTCTTCAACAATTAACTAATTTAAATTATTTTGACAAATTCAGCGAAAGGATAAGTATTTTTAATAAATATCTAGTATTCTCTTTTCACTATCCTTATCTATTTTAAATAAATGAAGATGGCGTTATAACACCGTTTTGCAAAAATAATAAGTTTACTTAAAATTTAAATTTAGTATACAAATTTAGAGCTGAAAGTCTGACAGTATAACTAACACTGTTCGACTTGTATCCATCTTGTCACAGATAAAACATCTTAAATAATAGCCTACCTAACAAATGTTGACGTCGCAAGGACGGATATGCATGTTTATAGTCTCACAACTATGGATGCCGAAGACCGGGCAAAGTGGAGGAGAAAAAGTAGTAAAGCGGACCCTGGGCTTCACGCCAAACAGCCGAGGACGCAACCGTCACGGCGCTGAGATGAGAGAGAGAGCCTACATAACAACAGATTATAACAACATCAGATGTCAAGCCCAGATAGCTTAATATAGAAGTGTGACATGTCCCTCAAACTTTGGCACGTTTGGGCAAGTTTGCCATTTGGGCAAAGTCGTCAGGTTGTGACAACTTGCCACGCTATTTCGGAACATGTCAGAAGTGAAGATTGATCTGCTATATAATTTCATTTACTGGCCCGCAAAATAATTATTAGTTTACATGGAAGGTTAGCAACTTATAATATATATTAATTCCAATGATTGTTAACATTTTCGAGGACTTTTTATCTTTCTTTTCTTTCTGTGTCTTAAAATGGATACAAACTAGCCAGAAAAACTGTAATAAGATTATATTTATTCATTCATATCATGTGGGTTACAAGGTCAATACGGGTTACAAGGTATGGTATACATAACCTGGTGTCAGAGATTTTCGGAACCACCATCGGCCGCTAACGTGATTCCTTAAAATACCACCAAATGGTAGCCTGGATCAATAGCACAACGGAATCACAGTTATTATCAGACAATCAAGTGATTCAATCCTGCAATGTCCACTAAAGAAAGTATGCTTTCCATGGGAACCGAACCCATGACCTACGAGTCTATGGCAAACGCCCTCCACGGAGAGAGGTAGGACATTTTGTAAGGTCCGTCCGTCTGGGGAAGTACCTCCACCTTACAGAAGACCGCAGCTAAATAACACTGTGATGCGGTGTTGTGTTCCTGCTGGTGAGTAGGCTCGCCAGGCTCCAGAGGGTCGCTGTGCTGACAGCGGACATCTCTGGTGTTGCAGGCGTTCATAGGCTACGGTAACCACTTACCATCAGGTGGGCCGTACGCCTACTTAGTTGTATAAAAAAACGGAGGCAGTTAATAAAATTGTACGCAAAATAAACGGGTAACTATTCCCTAAAAAATATTAATCAGTTTCCTTAGATTAATTATTAATTTAATTCAGTTTCATTCCGCAAAATCTAGGACGCCCATACACTTACATACGTTACACACCACATCATTACGGTACTCAATTCATTGTGGGATGGGGGTGACAATTATTCAAGTCCTAGGGTGTTAGAATCGGACCGTAGGACATGAAATACGACTCCGATCGAACTGGTGACAAAGCGCTCACCCTGCGGATGCGAATGGCTAGCTAATGATTGGATTGGAATCCTAGATCCATTAGTTTTATTCACGACCGACCATTTGCTGATTAAAACTCTGTTCTGTCATTTGAAAACAGAACCGCATCCACAGATTTTTGGAGCATTTGACTTTTATCAAATTCTAAACTGAAGAAAGCGTTCTCTTTGAATGCCAATATGTCGCAGTTTGACTAAATTAAAATTCCAAACCATTTTTTTTCTTTATCGTTTTTTTTAAAATTAAACACAGGTAGATTAAGACACATTTACACAAAATGAAGTATCGAATCTTATTATGGAATAAAATAAATTATTTTTTAATATTAAGTTTTTACTTTCAGTTAGTTTTTTTAAGTTTTTAGGTTAATTTGTTTGTATAATAAAATTACTAATGATAGATAAGAATGGCAGGAACTCCACCGATAGTAAACTTCTTGGTCAGTGTAATAAACTGACTGATAAATAATGATCTGACTGATATATATTGAAATCGGAGTAAAATTGGGAGCGTCACTTGTGTTATGAAAAATAACAAATCATTAAACGATATTATTTAAATCATATTAAAAATAATATTACAAGTGAATCATGCCAAATACTTAAGAAGTCAGCCTCTATGACATATAGTCCATCCCGTAACGTGACAAAGCACTTAGACAAATGTATGCCGAGAATGGTCGGGAAATTGTAGCTAAAAATCGGAGACGCAAACTTGATTTTTAAATTTAGGTGTTTAAAGTTTCATTCTTAGACATTAAAATATATATTTTTTTGTATAAAAAGGCGCCCCCTTTCGCTTTTCAAGTATCCATGCCGTAAAATATACATTTTTTAACCATTTACGTCCCATTGCTGGGCAAAGGTCTTCCCCATCTCCCTAAACGTGTCTCTATCCAAAGCCAAGTCCAACCACGATCTTTCCAACGCATTCTGGTTCATAACTACGACATAAAAAACAATTTTACTTTCTGTATTCAATCAGCAAATTCACTAGCGATTATATTTTTAAAGTGAAAATCAAATACTTCGCTACATAATTTAGATGCTAGTGGTATTTATCGGGCAGATAATGGACAAGAGAGAAAGGTAAAAAGGTGTCATGGTCAGGTGAGAAACGTTAAATGCCTACCCAGGTGTGTAATGTTGGCACTATCGCTAAACTCTACCTATTTCTTTTTATCGATTTGAGTGAAGTAGGGCAACTCTTGGGTCCCAACTGATGGGCACACGTACTTCAAATTTTTTATAGAAATTGGCAAGAAAGTGCTATGGACAGATACTTATGGAAGGCAAGCGGGAGGCTTTTGCCCAGCAGTGGGGCATGCATAGCTAATGGAAACAAGGGCAACATTGCCCAGATTGTAGATAGGTATACTTAGTAAAAAAAATACTTTTATATAGACTGAATCCGTCCAAAATACATATTTCTCGTAAACTTGTGTACTAATCCATCACGCTTGTAGCTACAAGCTCTGACGTAATCCATCACGACAGCACATTACGGTGATTTATTTATAAATTCCTTTCCGAGTGAAAAAATATTCAGGTAGGCTTTTCACAAATACGTACAATGAGATATTCTGAAAGCAGTCGTTAGTAAAGCCCATGGAATCAAAAATATGTCATCAGTATGTCAAATCGCCCCTTGTAAGAAACTATAAAATTGGAAACAAAAATTGACAAATCTCACGCTAAAATAAAGATACTAAATTAACTTTCTGTAACTAGACTTGTTCGACTAGATACCATCGGCTTACTAGACAAATGCGGCAACTAAAACTACGCGAATTCGGCGTACTTGCGGCATACCCGCGTCAGTCACGCCGCAACCGATAAGTGTGTTGGACGTCGAGATAAATTTAAAATTTTAGTTTAAAAACAGAAGCAGAATGCCAGTTTGCGTATTCAAACTATGTAAGAATAATATAGTACAAGAAATCACTCTTTCACGTTTCTTCTTTGCACATTGTCACACACACACACACACACACTACAATATAAAGTTGCCGCATTCTGGAAACTGATTTTTCGCGCGAGACTAATTCTAGTGTAAGTAGAAGTTACTTGTCAATTTTCTTTTGCGCCTAAATATATGAACGGCTTGATTCATTCGATTTTATAAATTATAAGCACCAGTGGCGACCAGATAAAATGCATTCAATCATTTAATAAATGAACCCAAATCAGGCCGCGCTCATTGCCGCTTGACAAGCACGAATTCATGCCCCAATAGGCTATAGAGCTCCCCATAAAATTGCATTTGTAGACGGCTAACTTATAATAGCAATACAAAGCTCTTTATTGGAAAACAAGGAAACATTCATCAAATGCAAGCGCGAGTCGACCGCGCGCGAGACTAATTATTAATCTAAGCAAAATCGATTACTTAAACGCGGGAATAAGGTAAGATAAAATATAAAATACTTTTTAACACAAAAAATAAAGGAGACCCAAGCTAATTTTAACCTAGTTTAAATTTGGCGTGCAACTCAGGCAAAGTTGGCAGGTAGTACTTACCGAACGTGGAATTTTAAGGACAATTTGACACGAAAAGAAGCGAGTTTAAGCTTTTGTTTCAGCAGGTACGACCCTGGCTTTTGGCTGTTATGATCGCAAGATGGCAGTCATTTAATGTTGTGTCAAATGCCTGAAAAATCTGATAGTTGGACACAATACACCCGAGTAAATAGAAGAAATACTATCCATAGTGTTTATTTGGTTTGCCTGTAAAGAGGTTTACGAAGATGCGGCAGTTATTTCATTGTAATACTGGTGCCGCCAATCACGTAAACATAGGCTCTGAAAATCTGAGAAAGTTACTATAATACCTACATGCTTTGATTAAAAAAAACCCTTTTGCTCAACAGTAGGTAATGGCTGGCCGAATACCATTCGATTCATTGATACATGCATCGTGAATCAGAGTCGTGTCAATCAATAGCAGGTCACTTGACCTTGCACACTGTCACCACAACACAATCATTTCCTCTTCCCAAATTTCCTCGTGGAAAGTAAGAGCGATTCACAAAGGAATTGAAAACTACAAATTCAAGATGCTAGTCTTAGAAGTATGCCACGTTAATTAAAGAGATAAGAAATACTAAGAGCCCTAACTGCTCGTTAGATGTGTCGTTTGGGCGAAAGAGGGACGAAAGTGGGACGAATGTGGGACGAAAGAAACCGCTGTTTGCCTGACCCGGATACCTGGATGTTGGAAAAATGAGGCTGTGTATTCCACCTGAGGTATGCTAGGCTGTTAAAGCTTAAGGTGTGTTTCAATGCTGGTAAAATTTATTTTTCAGTTTTACGAAAATCTGACATTTATGCGCTGCTTGTAGTGCATATTTAAATTCTGCGGGAACTTTGTTGTTGTAGAAATTGAGGAATAAACTCTTCACAGTAGTTACCTACTCCTGACTATGTCTATGATAAACTTCAAGAAGATCTATTCATTAGATAAATCGTGAATAGTAACAGAGGTGCTTAACTCAAAGATTGACTGTTAGATAATGCTTTAATCATTAAACCCACCTATATGACTATTTGTAGAACAACAACACACAAACAACACTGACACCAGGGTGTACATAGTCGATAGACAATGAAACCTACACGAAATGATGATGATGTAGATATATGTACAAATAAAGTTTAAACAAATTAATATACAGACAGCTAAATGTGCAAACTCAAATAGGACAGGATTATAATTTTGTATATTTGTTTGGCGCTTGTTTATCATAAACACATTGTATATTTGATTAGTTTGATACAATAGTGATTTCATGGATAGCTGTTATATTAGTTTATACACGTTTGTGTTTCCAGAAGAATCACGCATACGTTGCCGCTATATAATTTACATCTTAAAAATACTTTGCCCAGTCTACTTTTTCCTCACTGCTCAAATGTGAATGGTCAACTGGAAATAGTCAACGTTATTAGGAAAAACAGAAAAGTTTTGTGCAGCGGAAGTAAAAGTTAAGTCTTCCTTGAAAATAAGTCTTCACTTCTTAAAAAATAGTCTCGTTGTTTCTACCACAAAAAATGCCTAAAATATGGTATTTTTCTCAACAAAAATATTTGCACAGGTGTATCCCCAAAACTTTTCTAATTTCGGTCCCGCCAGCGAAGATTTTATCAAATTGTTATCTCAATTCTCCAGACATGTAACGCGTAATCTTATTTGGTATCATTTCTCAAATTAAGGTAGGTAATATCTTTATCGAATTATCTTGAAAGAAAGAAAGAAAATTTACATTTTATAGTACACTCTTTGTACCAGCAATCAACCATTTAGGCAAGCAAATGCAAAACCGGATTTATCTTTAATTGTTTCCAGTTTGGCTAGGACATTGCAGGCTTGAATCATCTGATTAATAAAGATGATTCTGTGCTTTAGAAGTCACTTCAAGCCGTTTGGTCCTGGCTGACATTTGGTGGCCGTTAAAGGAACCAAAGGCGATTCCGTAAAACTTTGATACCAGGGTGCACAGGGTCGATTGATCATGTAATCCGCACTATATGAATAAACCAACTATCGTACCACAATGAGTATCGCCAGATACCCGGTAGCTCAAAGCGCTTGGCATCGACGTAATGAAAAACTGGCTTTGCTCAGTCGTCGGAAACCTGCATTTAGCTTTGCTGTTGGCCATAATTTAAACGGTGAGAAAAGGTGGTTTTGATTACTGACACCGAAAAAATTCTCAGAGATAAATGTTCAGGTGTTGTACGATTCTTATGTCTTTAGGCTGTGATTTCATTCGATTTATCTGTTTTTGGCGAGTCTAGATCTAAAAATAGAACTTCAGGTACTTTATGCCGTGAAAGAACATGATTCTTATGGGTGGGCCCAGTAGAATTAAAAATACTGTCTACTATATAGATAGATTAACATAGACAGTCAGGGGTGTTCATCTTCAGCCATCTTTCCGATGGCTTGAAGTATGGCATACGGGTACGCGAGCCCGACTTATCCGAGCTGCTACTCACTCAACCCAAATCCATCCGGGTCAGTAGCATCCTAATAATACCTTTTTCCTATCCCCAAACCCAACAAAATCCTATCCTTCCCCTGCTTTAAATACTTTCGATGGGCAGCAGCGTCGAAAGTACGATAAGCCGCAAAAAACTGCGCTCGCCAACCCGCCTGCCAAGCGTGGCGAGTATGGCATCAACCTCCAAATGACGGACAATATAATGATAAGGCCCCCAGTGCCCGGCAGCCCCGCTGTTCCTGGCTCCGGTAGCGGTCACGGTAGCGGCGGGGCGGGGGGTGCGAAGAATCCCCGGAGTCGACCCGGCTACCACCCCCGACGACACTTGGCCCTGGTAACACACAATATCCGGACGATGAGGTTGGACGACAAGGTGGAGGAAGTGGAAGAGGAGATGAGTAGGTTACGATGGGACATAGTGGGTTTGTCTGAAGTCCGAAGAGAGGGAGAGGGCACGACAACCCTAAAGTCTGGTAACCTACTCTATCACCGGGAGGGAGACTTGAGGAAGTCCCAGCATGGTGTCGGGTTCCTCGTTCACAGGTCCCTCATAAACAACGTCGAAACCATCGAGAGTGTTTCCGGTAGGGTAATATACCTGATACTCAGAGTATCAAAGAGATACTCCTTGAAGGTTATACAGGTGTATATGCCGACTGGAAAATACTCAGATGAAGAGGTGGAAGCGGTGTATGAGGACATTAGTAGAGCCATACACGCTTCCAAAACCTACTTTACGGTGGTTATGGGGGATTTTAACGCAAGACTCGGCGGTCGAAGCGGTGGAGAGCTCAGGGTGGGACGGTTTGGATATGGGCAGCGAAACGAGCGAGGCCATATGCTGGCTGGCTTTTTGGAGAAAGAGGGACTCTTCGCGATGAACTCTTTCTTCAAGAAGCCACCGCAAAGAAAGTGGGCCTGGCTAGGGCCCACTAAAAAGAGCCAAGCTCCAATAAAACAGGAGATAGACTTCATCTTGTCGACGAGGAGAGAGATATTCAACGATGTCTCTGTGATCAGCAAGATTAAAATCGGTAGCGATCACCGGATTGTAAGGGGCATCTTGAACATCGATCTCAGACGAGAGAGAACTCGCTTGATGGGGTCTATACTCCGACCTTCGCAAGCCTATATCCAAAGCCAAGAGTCTTTCCAGCTAGAGCTCTCAAATCGCTTTGCATGCCTTGAGGATTGCGTTTCCGTGGACGAGATTAATAACGGATTTGTAGAAGTTGTCCAGGCGGTGGGAAAGAAGATCTTCAAATCCCGCCCCAAAAATAAACCACAAAAACTCTCACCTCAGACCCTGGATCTGATGGCTAAGCGACGGTCCATGATGCTGCAGACCTCCGAAGACGCCGACGTCTACCGGCAGCTCAATAGACAAATCCGGAAATCTTTGCGGAACGATACTCGCTCCTTCAATACAGAACGTATTAAGGAGACGATAGAGCAAAACAAAGGCTCCAAAGTGTTCGCAAAGGTGGAGTCTATTGGGCAGAGCCGACTGACCAAGCTGAAGACGGAGGACGGCAACGTGGTATCGACGAGAGCCGAGGTGCTGAGGGAGATCGAGAGGTTTTACGGACAACTCTACACTTCAGTAGCCAAACCCGTTGAAAGCTTGGCCAAAGACCCAAGAGCCAAGCTTACCCGACACTATACGGAAGATATC
This sequence comes from Euzophera pinguis, assembly GCA_947363495.1. Classification (NCBI taxonomy): domain Eukaryota; kingdom Metazoa; phylum Arthropoda; class Insecta; order Lepidoptera; family Pyralidae; genus Euzophera; species Euzophera pinguis. The sequence goes on along the minus strand of OX376168.1, from coordinate 1,302,121 downwards.
CCGGACATCAGCCTGTACGAGATTAGGATTGCCCTTAAACAGCTCAAGAACAACAAGGCGCCGGGCGAAGACGGAATCACAGCAGAGCTTCTGAAAGCGGGCGGAACGCCGGTACTGAAAATCCTTCAGAAGCTCTTTAATTCCGTTTTGCTCGAGGGAGTGACGCCAGAGGCGTGGAACAGGGGCGTGGTGGTTTTGTTCTTCAAAAAAGGTGACAATACCCTATTGAAGAACTATAGACCCATCACGCTCCTGAGCCACATCTATAAGCTGTTTTCGAGGGTAATCACGAATCGTCTCGCGAACAGGCTCGATGCCTTCCAGCCTCCCGAACAAGCCGGTTTCCGAAAAGGGTTTAGTACCATAGACCACATCCATACGCTTCGGCAGGTTATACAGAAGGCCAAAGAGTATAACCGGCCACTATGCCTAGCGTTTGTGGACTATGAGAAGGCCTTCGATTCGATCGAAATGTGGGCGGTGCTTCAGTCTCTCCAGCGGTGCCGCATAGACTATCGGTACATCGAAGTGTTGAAGTGTTTATACAGCAACGCCACCATGTCAGTCCGAGTACAGGAGCAGAGCACGAGGGCTATTCCATTGCAGAGAGGTGTAAGACAGGGAGACGTCATTTCTCCGAAACTGTTTACCGCTGCTCTGGAAGATGCCTTCAAACTCCTGGAATGGGAAGGACTTGGCATCAACATCAATGGCGAGTATATCACTCACCTTCGTTTTGCCGACGATATCGTGGTCATGGCGGAATCGCTGGAGGACTTAAGTACCATGCTCAGCGACCTCAACGTGGTCTCCCAACAGGTGGGCCTTAAAATGAACATGGACAAAACCAAGGCAATGTGTAATGTCCATGTTACGCCATCACCGGTTTCAGTCGGGAACCACACCCTTGAAGTTGTAGACCATTATGTCTACCTGGGTCAGATGATCCAGGCTGGCAACTCCAGCTTCGAGGACGAGGTCTTTCGTCGAATCCGACTCGGATGGGCGGCGTTCGGGAAGCTACGTAGCGTCTTCTCGTCTAAAATACCTCAGTCCCTTAAAACTAAGGTATTCGCCCAGTGTGTGTTACCAGTGATGACATACGGGTCCGAAACGTGGTCTTTGACTATGGGCCTCATAAGAAAGCTCAAGGTCGCCCAGAGAGCTATGGAGAGGGCGATGCTCGGTGTTTCCCTACGAGATCGAATCAGAAATGAAGAGATCCGTAGGAGAACAAAAGTCACCGACATAGCCCAGCGGATTAGTTCTTTGAAGTGGCAGTGGGCGGGGCACATAGCGCGGAGAACCGATGGCCGATGGGGCAGAAAGGTTCTCGAATGGCGACCACGTACCGGTAAGCGCAGCGTTGGACATCCACCGACCAGATGGTCAGATGACCTGAAAAGGGTCGCAGGCAGACGCTGGATGCAGACTGCTGCCAACCGATCATTTTGGAAATCATTGGGAGAGGCCTATGTCCAGCAGTGGACTGACTGCGGCTGAAATGATGATGATGATGATGATGAACATAGACAGAGATATTTATCATTTAAATTTTGGGTTCAATATTATACTTGTGTAGGCTTTTCTATAACCAAATATAGATACTTTAATATTGGTCTGTAAAAGCTTTGGCGATACTGGTCAATATTGCCGACTAAGCCAGCTTAAAGCTGAGCTTTTAAACACTGTATTAAAATTGCGGGAAAATCATGATGGAAAACCCTCTTTGTCTTGCATTCTAAGTGAAAACTGTTTTAAGTTAAAACTTGTTTAAGTACTTGTGAAACTTTAAAAAGTAACTGCAAGTTTTTCAATGTTGGTTGGTGAGTTATAACTAGAAAGTTAAAGGATGGTTTAATAAAAGAAAATTAAATTGTTTTGGCACAAATAACAAAATACTTAGTAAGCTTGAAAACAGCAATACTTAAATTATTCCACATCGACATTATAGCTTTGTTACATAACGTTATTAAAAAATCTATTTTAGAATTGTTTGTTTAAGGGTGTGTTTTTCAAAAGAAATGTAAAACTTCTGATTTCTGCACTCCTAGTTTTTCGGCTGACGGTTAAAAAAAACTTTTAATTCGTACAAATCGAAAATGTTACGTCCATTTCAATTTAAATTATGTCCAAAATGCGGATTACTAAGTAAAATTCGTGTCTTCTCTAATTACTGAGCTATTCAGATGTAATGAATTAGTTAAAAATTGCCTGAAAGTTTCCAAAGGCGCCAATTAGCATGAAGGTGTGCCGGGTCTCGATCAATACTTCGCGAGATTTTATTCCACCTTAGTAGAACTGAATGTTGAAATCTAAAAATTGGAGTTTTTGGCGGGAAGCTGTGAAAAGCAGTATCGGCGCTGTATTTTATTTTCCAAAATTTGTGTTTTTTTGAGTGTTTGTGCATAATAATGGTGGATTATTATTCGCAAAGTGTTCAAGAACAAGCGTAAGTGTTGGGAAGTGATACAGTGTTCGATTTATGTGATTTCCTTGCTTGTTGCCAAAAGCTCCTAGAAATCGCTAAGTGCAGTTTTTCTACCACTTCACTTAGCCCGACTCTTCTGACTCGACTTGATTATGACTTGACTTGACTTAACTACTGACTTGACTTTATATTTGTATAATTAAACAACTTTATTAAAAACTGTTACTTGTTACTGGCTAAATATGAAAGTAAGAGCCAAATTGAAAAGAAAAAAAAAATCTAAAAAATCTTAATTCTTTTTAATCTTTGATTTCTTAGAGCACTTTTGTTTAATTGCTCAAAACATTTGGAAATTGCAAGCTTAGATATGAGTAGAGCAGCGTTGTTATTTTATAACATATATGGTATAATATTACTTAGTTGTTGAATATTTCTATTCCTTTTTAATTTTTTACTCTAGATTATGCACATCTTGGTATCATAGTTCTTTGGAAACGGCTTTGACGGTGTTAATTTACCTACCACTAGATGTTAAATCAGCTTTATTTTTATTTCGATAACAAAAAAAATTGTTTTTTTTTTTTAAATAAAAGCAGCAATTTATCATCGATAGGATGAAATACTCTTGAGACAGATCTGTCAAACTGTTTCGTGTCTAGACTGTAAATAAATGGATTTCGAGAAAAGGTAGGCTACGTAAAATACTTTGAACACTATATGATTTAGAAGAAAAAATACCTTCGCATCTTTGACGATAAATCCGGACTCACAGAAAGGGATGTAAATTTTTGTGTAGCGATGACAAACGCGGGCTTATGGTGGGTTTGATCATCACAAGTGGCATTTCTATCTTCAGCTTAGGAAGCACTTTTAAACCTTAAGATTCTAATGTATTTAGGCAGTTTGAAAAATCGAACATCTAAGGCATCTGAGACAGCCTAACGACTGCTATCTATCGATTACAACCGGGACCAACGGCTTGACGTGCCTTCTGAAGCATGGAGGAGCTCGAGATAGAAAATGCCACTAAGTGTCAACCAGAAATCGATTTCGCTACGGAACCGCCCCGTCGTCGTGCACCGCTGTGGTGCACCTACGCGCAAAGGAGATGAATGACTATTTAGGCATAAGATATACTGATTTAACAAAGTAATTTCGGCCCTGATAATACTCAATTGCCCTAATAAGGCAGATGAGCCGCGAAAACTTATATCGAAATTTCTCTTCCAATTTTCTGCCTGAAATATCTGATATAGCTCGACCTAAATTCTGGTGGTAGACATGACTACATGCTACACAAATTTTCCATTACGGTGCTTATAAAATTGCCTGAGAGCAAAACAATTTCAGTGTTACTTTCAGCACTCAGAGTTTTAGAAATAGGCCGCTGGCGCTTGATGGCCAGGAAATCGGCGTTTTTCCTTTATTTTGTAATTTAAAATGAATCTTTAAAAATCCTTAATAATAGGGCTCTAATTCCACCCAATTTTTCCGTAGGTTTGTGTCATTATTTTGTTTATTACTGCATAACAATTATCATATATATTATAAAAATTACTTATATATTATAAAAATTATCATCTTATATTATAGTTCTTGTTTCTTTCTCTAACTGTCCTAACTCTTAATCTAAGTCAAAATTTGTGGCTTCTATTGATATTTCTAAATTAAACTCCTTCGTGCTTCAAAAGTCATGTTAATTCTAATGAATAGTTTCCGTCTGTTACCGTTACCGTTACTAGAAGGCAGTCGTTAGGCTGTGTCAGAGTCTGAAAAAATTGACAATGTTCGCCACTAACATACCCGGATCTATCTAATTAGTCTGATCTTTTTTTATACAATTAAGTAGGCAAACAGGCGTACGGCCCATCTGAAGGTAAGTGGTTACCGTAGCCTATGAACTGTAATACCGGAGATGTCACGAGCGCAATGCCAACCCTGATTTACCTATTAAGTAGTTATCGGATGTCAGACTGTTGTTACCTTTGACGGATAATTAGGCATTCTCAGGACTCTGAAATGTACGCTGAGACATGCTTAGATGAGACAATCGCGAAAACACTAGAAATCATCATACTTAGATGAGATGAAATAAATATATTGGAAAAATTTTATGATAAATATATATCTCCAACACTTTTCATGGCCATGCAATAAAGTATTTCCAAGCGCTATTTTATTCATTGCTCCTTGGCGCTGAAACTTCTTTATTGGGACAGTTCCTGCTCTTCAATGTATTACGTTTTCTCTTTGAGTCCTCTTGAGACGAACTGAGTTATGTGAATAGTTGTTGATTTGGTACGGGAGTTACTTTTATTTTCTTGTTTTAGGAAAATAAGAACTGACGCGAATGAATCTAAATGACGCGAATGAATCTAAATGACGAAATACATAACAAATTCGAGAGGAGTAGTAACGATTAGTGCACTGAAACAAATGCATTTGTATCTTTTAGCCGCCGGAGGCATCGCGGCGAAATTCGCCGTGGCGGGTTGCTTCGTGGCCAGGCTGTAAGTCTGGTGATCTGGTCAAATACGAATTGGATTCAAGCAAGGGTTCCGTAGTAGCAATTTTGGTCCCAAATACTTTTATGTACCACAAATACTATATGTACCCATAAATCGTGAATATTTTTTTTTAAGTAAGGTCTCAATCTCATTAAGGAGTTAGAAGTGTTAGATAGGCAATGGATAACGTCTCCTTACGGATCTTTAGGGGGATTTGCACATTTTTAATTTACTACAAATATAGTAACAGTATTTCCAATAATAAGAATTATTTATTACATAGTTCGGTCACCAATAAAACTAGGGTACATAAATGTATTATGGCAACCCTAACATTTCATGTGAACCTCGGAAGTACTTACGTAGTGTTGCCAGTTTAGATTTCCGCGGTACGGCTTAACAAACGGTTTTATGACCATCTCGTAAAATAGCTTTATTTTATTTATTTAAACTTTATTGCACAGAATAAATGTGTACCGCACAAAAGGCGTACCTTTATGTACCGGCATTGGAATGAAATTAAAGTTATTTTAGTTTAGTTATTACTAGTCGCGAATGTTGATTAATATTCGATCACAGAATAGATAATATAGGTATAGTAAACTAGCTGGTTCCCGCAGCTCCGCCTGCGTCTAAAAGTAGTCTATGCCTAGGCCCCGGGTCTTCAACTATATTCATACCAAATTTCATCGAAATCCGTTCAGCGGTTTGGCCGTGAAAGCATAACAGACAGATAGACTTTCGCACTTATAATATTAGTATGGGTAAACAATTAGTAACACAATTCAAACAGGCTACAGATCTATCTATTTATCTTACATAGAATTGATTCAAAATTTTTCGTGAATCGATTAGTTGCACATTATGCAATCTGCATTTATATAAACTAAGGTACATCTATCTATATTTTAAATTATACAATGATTACAATGAAAGGCATAATTAAAATCATTTTCAAAAATTTACCCTTAAAATAGCGAGTTTTTGTGTTGGCAACACAATACTTCGCTTTATCTGTTTTATTAGCCCGCGCATTACACTCCTATTGAATTATGCAAAGCGGCTACCGTTCTTAATTTGAAAAAAGTAAATAACGGTGTTGCCCGCATGATATTAAAATCGAAAACAGTGGAAAATCAAATTACGTGACGCTCGGTTAAAATGTAAAATGAATGCGAATTTTATAGTAGAGTTTTAAAGCATCGGATTCCAAGGAAATTGTTAAACTTTTCTTGTTAATGTTTGTTTTTATATGGCAACATATTTTTTTGGAATATTGCTATTTGAAGCTATAAAAGATGTCTGGACCCGCAGGGCTAGGTTGGTGACTTTTGTTGTACAACGGATCTCCTTATTTCAGACTCGATTTCGTAGGAAATCACCGAATAGCTCCACTCGCGAGGTGACAAAGTTTACTACATCATGGCCTCTTTACCAAATTTTAAATTTGATTTCCTAATACTGGCATCTTGTAACACCGATTAGGCTACACTCAATATTGGGTGACGATGGGGTAAAGAAAGAAAGACGAAGAAGATTGTTCCCAATATCAATTCAGAGCACGAAACTAAATGTCAATGGTGTTTCATTTCGCTACCATTAGGGTAATAGTGTGCCAGAGTAGCAATTTCCAACTAATTTGAATACCGGTTCAGACAGTCGTCTTGCATAAATTACTACACTGTATTTTCAGCGCTTTTGTTCGGATATTACCTAGATGTTACGTAGTTACAGTCATACTGGTTATTGTTGAGAAAGTGCATAATTATGAAAGGATCTTGTGCAACAAGGAATTTTGATAAAGTTATTTAGGATACCTAATTTTAAAAGAAAGAAAGAAATGTATTTATTTGTTTGAAATACATCAGTAATACATCTGATCAATGTGTATGATGCAATCGGCCTGCAAGCAAGCGTACAAATTGTCAGTCATTATAATTTACATAATATATTAATTTTTATAATTTAATTGTAATTCAAATTATTGGATGTAAAATAATATTACAACATGATATTTGCGTATTCCTGGTTGCATCAGAAATCGTATCTTCCATGTTAATCTCTTCCTGTCAAATAAAACTACGTCTGGAGACTGGATATTTTATGAAAAGTTTTCATGTATTTTCTTCTTCATCCATGACGCTGTAAAACATTCCTTTTTCGTACCTACATAACTTATACTATATTTCAGAATTTTTACCTTTTTTGTGTCGGCATAAAATGATGTGTAAATGTTTTTTTACAAACAAACAAAACAAATATTCATTAAAATTTTCTGTTTTTGTTACAGGTAATCAAATGAACGAAATCAACAAATAAATGGGTTTGAAGGTCGTTTTATGAAAACTGTAATTAAATAGGTTTAAGAAATGTATTAAATTTTCTATAATAAATATTTAAAATAAAATTGGTACATTTATTAACACTAATAAATTTAGTATAGTATCTAACAGGAATTGTAAACAAAAAACATTGATATAGTACAAAATATATAAGTAATACCTATATATTATGTTTTTAGAGTTTTTAAAGTATGCAATTCACGGGGAATATTGCACAAACAACTTAAGAAATATTCGGAAACAAGTCCTATATATAAATAGGGAAACGAAATTTTAATTTTAAATAGACCAATTGGGTATTCTACTCAATTTATTTTTATCATTCATATCAAACATTTTACTACCAGAAACGGAATCACGGAGATTTTTAAAAATCGGTTCTTAAATAAATAAGTTATAAGGCTTTGAAATTCGGTGGAAGGGGTACTGTCAAAAAACAAGAAAAGGATGCACTGTGTGTGCAGTGACGTCACTGCGACTTGGTTTCGTGCGTACAAAAGAGATAGCAAGACGTCGATTGCACGCTCCCACTTTTCTTCTTGAGATAACTTTAAAATCCAATTACTGTCATAATTAACAGCCAATTTTGTTGTTGTTTCCGGAATGGGTTACTTTTTAATGTACATATTGTTTCGTGTACAAATATTGCCCAAGTATGAATACAGTCAAGTAGCCTGATAAAAATCAATAATCCTCCCATTGGAACTAGCAAATTGAAGATGGCGGCGATCGTTCGAAAATTGAATTATTCATTAGTTTATTTGCAAACTGAGGCGAAAATAGGTGGGTTGACCTGTGACCCAGTAGTTGTGCAAGAGGTTATTCACACGTTTTATGTTTGTGGGTTGGTTTGTTTTTATAGACGGAGCTCGGTGTCCTAGCGGGGCATGCGTGACCTTTCTAACTTGGCTATTCTGTGCTTTGAATCCCAGCTTAGCTAGCTTAGCTGCCATCATCGTTAGGCTTGCCAAAATATCTATTGATCTGGTTTCTCTGTAAAAAGGGTAATGGAGGTCAGAGGGTAGGTATAACCGGTATCCAAATCCTAGAGCCATCACATCCAAAGCTCTGAAGATGAAACTGGGAAACTCGCTTAGATGTTGATTATGATGACATACACCTGTGAAAAAAGGAATCATCATTATATCGAGTGTGGGTTGCAAGGTCAAACGACACTTTAATCCCTGTGTGCCCATGTTTTAAATTTTTTATTATAGCAACATTTCATGGAATACCATTTCGTAATCCATCGATTAAATGTCGATCAAGTTATCAGCTCGGTCTCGCCTACAAAGTGAAGTGTACATTTTTTGCTATTTTTTCCGAACTGATTGCGATCTCAATCTGACTTTGAATATTGATATTTGTATTTTCATTTGATGTTTTACGCTTCTGTATAAGTAATACAGAAGCGTAAAACATCGAAACTTTCGCTCTTTCTGTGGGAATTCCCGAATAAAAAGTAAATAGTTTATGGGTATCAACCAAAGATCATCGAAATCGAACACAGTAGACCGTTCCTTTCTCAGTGGTTAACCTTAGGTTTCTTATGTTTTCGCGATTGTTATTCATTAAATTAACACGCTCTAGACAAACCCAACCACTATATGCGTTTTGATAATCCTCAAGTCCTTGCAAAGGAAAACAGATTCATTCCAAGGATGTTATGTGAAGCTATTGAAATTAAAAAACATCCTAATTTCAATAGAGAGGATGGATGGCAGGTACCGCCAGCTTGGGACCCAGTCATTAACTTAATAAAATCGCAAACTCGGAAGCAGACTGCAAGACCCTTAGATAGATATAAAATTTCAGGCGGTAGTTTGTAATCTTATGACATCAAAGACAAATGTTAACTTAGTCTGCCTGCGACCATGAACGCTGTAAAGTGTGTGAAACGTCAGGTGTAAATAAATAAGTAATAAACGCGATAAAAAGCGTATTAAAATAGTTTAATTTAATAATCTAAAGGTATTAACATTCTAGGGTATGTAGTCTACTTACTACACTTTTTTGGCGAGCTGTAAAGAGTTTATTTATATATATTTCTGCGTTTTATTTTCCAAAATTCGTGTTTTTGAGTGTTCATGCGGGTAGGATATTATTCGCAAAGTGTTCGAGAACAAGCGTTAGTGTTGGGAAGTGATACAGTGTTTGATTTATATGATTTTCTTTCTTGTTGCCAAAAGCTCGTGGAAATCGCTTAGTGCATTTTTTATCTTCTTCACTTAGTCATCAACACTACTGGTTGGCTATAAGAAATTACAATAGCGATAAGCCCGCCTTTATTCTCAATTGACTAAATGTATTTCTTTTTTTAATTTTACTTTTATGACACTAGTGTAAAAGTATTATATTAGACAAAAGTATTATCTATCTATCTGCTAGCGAGTATGTAAGAACAACTAGTAATTTTAGTAACCTATTACCCAAAACTACTAGATATAACACCAAAGTTTCAAAATGTGGTCTAGGAAACTTGTAGATAAATTTTCCTAAGTTTGTTACTAAGTACACTTAGAAATACCCTAGACCTAGATCTCAAAGATTAATGTTATAGTTCTGATTAATTTTGAAATTAACAAAGTTTCAACGAGAATATAATTTAGAGATTTCTCGTCTTCAAATAAGTATTTTCGGTTGTCAGTCAAGACTTATTATGGGTCGCTTCGCCATCTCAGTAACTAAGTTCTCAATGTAAAATTTAACGAATTAAAACTACTAGGCATCGGGCTGTTTTCTAGCTCTTCCAAATCTTCAATCGTTCAGGAGTCTATCTAGGCATATTGTTTAGGTCCTTGGCAAGACCTGATGAAGGTCATAGGCAACCGACAAATGCAGGCCGTATCCTACCGGTCACTCTGGAAATTTGTTTGGGATACGTATGTTCAGCAGTTGACTGCCTGCGGCTAAAATAATGATATAAAGAGTATTTGTATTGTATTGTGCAGCTATTTTGACAGTCAACAGAATAAATAGTAGAAGAATTATTTTATAATAAGAGAAACTGACAGAAAAAGTTGAACTTAATGATTTCATAAGTTTTCGAGATTATTACAGACTAGCGGTTTCCCGCAGCTCCGCCTGCGTTAAAAAGTAGCCTATGTTTGACCCCGGGCCTTCAACTATATTCATACCAAATTTCATCAAAATCCGTTCAGCGGTTTGGCCGTGAAAGCGTAACAGACAGACTTTCGCATTTATAATATTAAGTATGGATTAAATAAAACAATTTCAATACATTTGTATTTATTATTTGCACACACGCAGAAATAGTTTCAGTATCACAGTATGTCTAAATAATTCTGAATCAGTCATTTGTAATTAATCCGCCATTACATAAGGCGGCCATTTTGAAATGCTCATAATTAGTTTTGCTCGCAAACATTCAATTAATTTTGCTAAATTACTTTACTTGGATGATATTAATTAAATGCACTGTTGCTGTTTTTTAGTGAACTGCTGACTTTACGCCTATTTGTAATACTATTGACTGTAGTGCATCATAAACGATTGTGTACTAGGCTCACCCAAAATCGGTGAGTTTATTGAAAATCGTTCGAGTCACAGATCAAGACGAATGAAAATCATTCGATATCAAACGAAAATCAATCAACTCACCGGTATCTCATATTTTTTCAACAATAGGCCTAACTGGTATTACAATAATTAGAAATTAAGACGATTTCATCAAAATCACATACGACAAAGATAATATAATCCATACTAAATACGAAATTCTGTCTGTCTGTTTCACGGCCCAACCGCTGGACGGATTTTGTATGAATATAGTTGAAGCCCCAGGGACAAACAAAGGCTACTTTTTGATGCAGTCGCAGCTGCGGGAAAAAGCTAGTATCTTATAAATGTAATACTGACCATATTTTTGGTTGCATTCAAAACCCTTTGCATCATTCAAAAGCATTGCGTTCTCCATGACATAATTTCCAAAAAGTACCTATAGTACTATTTCTGCGACTGGCTGATGTCATGCTCTTTCTGATTTTTACTATCAATGGTACAAAATCCATATCTAACTTCCATATTAATATTATTAGCGCGAAAGTCTGTCCGTCTGTCTGTTACGCTTTCACGGCCAAATCGCTGTACGGATTTTGAATGAATTTATTACGAATATACTTGAGGACCCGGGGTCAAACATAGCTACTTTTTGACACAGGCGGAGCTGCGGGAAACAGCTTGTAACTAATAAATTGCAGCAATATTAAGGATCTCCACTTCGATCTGTTCCGCACCATAGCTCACAGAGATCTCTGGTTACTTCAACAATCAGTATGCTGCATCAGCGCAGTATAAGTTCCTCATTGATCAGCTGCCCTGCTCATATTTTCCTCAATTCAGTGCAACTAAAGGTACTTCCTTAAAAGTCATGAATATTGCATACTACATTACCAAGTAAGCCTATTGCAGTACACCTGATACATTCAAGATATAGGTTAATTGAATGAGCTTAGCTGTGCCCTACTTGTACATAGAACTTGTTGCTTTCAGCTTTATAATGCATTCTTTAGAAGCAAGTAGCGCAAGAGTTACAATGCCTAGGGAAGTGATATGAAAGACATTAAATATTTGTAGGTAAGCGGAGTTTTAAAATACTCTCAAAGGTGCCGTTTCTATTTTAGATGTCTTATTTACAAGAAAATGGGGTAAATTTAAAGATGCATTGTTCAGATTTACTTTCTTGGATGTCTTGTTCGGAAAGCTGTCATGTTTGCTTAGCCGCGCAGGAAGTTTCATAAATTTGTCTACTAGTAGATATGATGTTCAAATTCAAATGAATATTCCAAAAGACTACCTACTAATACTTCAGCTCAATTTTGTGTAGAGAAAGTATATACTTACTTCAGTATACGTGATAAAATCCAGGTGATTTATGTGAGAAAAAATACTCTTTATTACACAAAAAAGGAAAACATTATAGAAACAAATCATCAAGAAATAGTGAGGCACAAAGGCGGACTTATCGCTGAAGCAATCTCTTCCAGTATCAAGGTTTAAATTAGTACTAGGTATAAACTTTTAACATGAAAAATTAAAGCTGTAATAGATCCAGAAGCTTTTATTTACTACATTATTGAGTGACCTTTCGCTTTTACTATGTATGTATCGTGTATAGCTAAGTAGATAACTTAGATAAGTAACCCTCAACTCAGTATCTAAAAATAGATTGTCATCTGTCAACCCTTCTTCAAGTGTAATCTTGAGATGTCGGTCAAAGTATATAACAAAAGCTCTGAGTGGATGGGGAGACGCTATATGCCAAGGTCTTAGCTATAAACATATAACACTAGCTTTTTCCCGCAGCTCCGCCTGTGTCAAAAAAGTAGCCTATGTTTGACCCCGGGTCTTCAACTATATTCATACCAAATTTCATCAAAATCCGTTCAGCGCTTTGGCCGTGAAAGCGTCACAGACAGACTTTCGCATTTATAATATTAGTATGGATACTAAAACATTTATACTTATTCTATGCGTATCGAAGTAGCTATTTTTTGTGTTTGGATCAATGTATCTTGACGAACTTTGTGGAGAAATGTTTAACACCTTGCCAGCTTCTCAGAGGTCCCGGGTTCGATCCCCGGTCTGGGCTTCGAAGTGAACAGCTGATGACGCAACCAGGAAGGTACTGAGATGAGAGAGAGGGAGACTGAAATTGACTGTATAGCCCGAAGCCACATTTTTACCCGTATAAATTGACTGGTATCCATACTAATATTAAAAATGCGAAAGTCTGTCTGTCTGTCTGTTACGCTTTCACAGCCAAACCGCTGAGCGGACTTTGATGAAATTTGGTATGAATGTAGTTCAAAACCCGGGGTCAAACATAGGCTACATTTTGACGCAGGTGGAGCTGCAGGAAAAAGCTATTGTTAAAATAAACTCTTTTCATATTGTATTACTGACTTTGCTCCGAAAAATCCTTTCGTCTTTTCTTCCATATATCTTTTACTATTTCTTCTTCTAATCTTTTTGGATAGAATTATGGAGAAAATTAATTAATTTACTTACCAATATTAAATTGGTGCATACTTCTAAGAGCACTTAGAACGATGTATGATAGAATGTATCTAAACTGAACTATAAGGCTAAAAACTTATATTACTCGTAAAATACAGATTTCTTTTTGTTTAACAGACATTTTCATTTTGTAATTGTTTATTAAACTGGTCAAATCATACACATCAAAAATTTTAATCTACACTAATATTATAAAGAGGAAAGATTTGTATTTTTGTGTGTATGTTTGTAATGAATAAACTCAAAAACTACTGTGCCGATTTCAAAAATTCTTTCACCATTGGAAAGCTACATTCACCCTGAGTAACATAGGCTATATAACGCAGGTGGAGCTGCGGGAAACAGCTATATAGACTATAAAGGGACAATAACACTGGAATAAAGAAATTATTAGAAAGCCTGGCATCAATTTCAAAAGATTTTGCCTAAAGAGACATTGGCATTATTACAATACAATATTTTTATCGATAATTTAAACTTCTATAAAAAGCTTCAAGTTATCGAAGGTATTGTTATCTTCAAAATCACTTTCGACAGCGGTATTGGAATTCTTTAGCAATTTTTCAATTTCCAAAAGGTTTTTGGTATCAGTTTCTGGTAAAATTTTATTGACTACATACAAAATAACAGTCATTAAAAGTAAGGTAATGAGCAATAGACCATGGATTCCAATATATTCTGTAAAACCAGGTAACCATTTTAACACACTGTTACCAAATGCCCAAAGGTATGCACAAGTTAGTGAACTACCAATTCCTTTGTAAGACATAGGAAATATCTCACCTAGAATAGAATACGGCAAAGCACTTGTACCCAAAGACATAAACATAACATAGCCTGTAATAAAACTTAAAACCAACCACAAATTATCTTTAGCGAAAACCTCAAACGATTGCAAAATCAACAATACTGATGTCATTGCCAAAAAGATAATAGAAAATGATCCAGTAAATAAAAATAACGTTTTTCTTTTAACAATTTGAATGAGTATACAAGCTGTTAAAGAACATATTAAAGTCATAACATCTAAGATAATGGTGCCTATGTATTTCCCATTAGTTAAATTAAAAACGGGTCTCAGCGAATAATTTGAAACTACGTTTTCGCCGCTTAAGCCAACAAAACTTAACAGCAATATCATAATGGAGAGGGGCTTTAGGAAATCAGCTTTTAATAAAGATTTCAGATACTCTGTAATCTTTTCTCGGATGTTTAATCTTCTAATAGGTTTTAAAATCTTCAGTTGCAGTTTTCTTTTGTGCGATATGAGTAAATCATCTAACTCTTTAAGTGCATACCCGTGGGCTCCCCTTAAAAAATAAAAACATTCTGTTGCTTTAACTAAATGTCCTTGAGAGGTCAGCCAATAAGGACTTTCAGGAGAGGTATACGTTGTAGACAAAGCTACTATTGAAGTTAAAATGCCCATTGATGAAATTAGTGCCCAACAAGACAACATTCCAGAAATGTGACTTATTAACACACCTAGTGACATCATAGCAGTTTCTAGCATCAAGAACATTCCTCTATAATGTGGATCACAATATTCTGATATTATAACACTGCTAGTTGCAACTGCTCCTCCTAATGCGACGTTGTGAAGAATATTAACTGTGATAATGCTTCCTAGATTTTCCGTGTCAAAGCTTATTAGCCAGCTGAGTAGAAGAGGAAGTATTGTAGCATAAATAGCATTCTTTCTGCCTTTTCTCTGCATTATGAGGGGAATAATGACTATTGATGGCAGAAACGCTATCTCCCCTGTGATCTCTGAAACGGAATAAATTTCTTTCATCGGGACAGCACGTCTTATCTTTTACAATTCAATTTTCGCGAGTTTCTTTTCTATGCAAAAAAAATTATGTTTAAAGGAATATTAATTTGAATCATGAGAGAAATTATCTTAGTTATATAACTTACTAAAACTTTTACATTACCGCACGGTTGAACTATAACTCGAGTATGAAAATATCTCAGCAAAATACACAACAGTACAACAAATAATATCAATTCAATATATACTTACAATAATTTCAAGTTGTATACTCACCGATCTTTTTTTGGACATTTTCACTGAAACTTGAATGATTTTTCTCTGCATTTTTCTCCAATAAACTAGATATAAAACCGAGACTTAAGCCACAGCTTAATATTATACTCAAAATGCCTGAAACTACTACAATCTGAAACCATACAAAACTTTAGTAAACACGGAATACTTTGTAATGCAGTATAATAACATTTTGATATTCACTATCAATACTAATATTATAAATGCGAAAGTCTGTCTGTCTGTCTGTCCGTCTGTCTGTCTATTACGCTGAACGGATTTGGTATGAATATAGTTGAAGACCCGGGGTCAAACATAGGCTACTTTTTGACGCAGGCGGAGCTGCGGGAAACAGCTAGTTTACTATAATGACTGATTAGCCCGTTGTATAAACGGCTAATTAATATTATTAAAGCGATTAAGAAATCAATGTCAAAATGTTTAGATATACTTAGTTGGTGAAAATGGGTCAAAGTGTATAAGTGTTGGCGTGTATTTAGCTTGTAGCTAATACCACACACATTACAATACCAAAAATAGGATTCAAATGCAGTAATAATACTAAATTGCTTACCTGATTAAAAAATGGTGATCTATTTATCATCTTGGATGTTTAAATAATTATATTCTTTCACATTTTTAATGTTTATAAAGTAATAATTGTTGTAGACCAGTCACAAAGAGACCATTTCGATTTCTGTTGATGATTCTGTGTCGAGACAGCTGGGTAAATAAACGTCATTGATGTACATGTATGGTGCAGGTTTATCAATTGTTTCATCACACATTAATATTTCGATTATTTTTCAGCCTTTTCTCGATACGATAAAAATTTACAACGCATCTACGTCATCATTGGTCTAGGAACTACTTAAAATCGTTAATTTCGCGAAAAGTCAACTTTTCAGGATCGTATATAGTAACTAGCTGTTTCCCGCAGCTCTGCCTGCGTCAAAAAGTAGCCTATGTTTGACCCCGGGTCTTCAACTATATTCATACCAAATTTCAACAACTTCCGTTCAACGGTTAGGCCGTGAAAGCCTAACAGACAGACTTTCGCATTTATAATATTAGTATGGAAGTATGGATAGATGTAGGTGCACTATTTAAGTTTGGGTTAACATGGACGATGTTCCCAAATCAATACAGTTCCACTTTTCATTCCACTTAATTGAAAACCGTACATACCGATACCATACCGATATTCGGTGCTAAAAAAATATTATTAGTCTGAAACTATCAAGCAAGTGTTAGTTCAATCTCCATTTACCATTTCTTAATACCTCGTTTAACAAGGAACCTAGTTTTCTCTAGGATATTAAAGGAAAGTAGCGTAGCCTGCAAACAATGGCCGTCTTGGGCTCAATTGTAGGTCCACTGTCCGAATCAACATCAACAAATGTTGCTACTAAAAATGGCTTTTACTTCGCCCAAGAGTTTTCCACTTACCAAACGCACTGTAAAAATAAGGTTAATATTTTCAAAATATGTATGTATGGCGAAGTCGCGTACTAGTATTGAGAACATCCATAGTTCTGAGCTGCGGAAGCCTTTAAGCAACTAAATTCGCAGTATCATAGATTGAAACGCTACCCTGCTTTTGGTTCTGTAATGCGGGAGGGTTGACAAACACAATATTACCGTCATGATTATTTAATTCCTACAACTACTCAGATTAGCCATACCCTCTGTGCTTTTGGTTTAGCGGGAGGGAATGACAAACGCTATTTAGTGTTAAGTTTATAATATCCCACCACTACCCACAAAATTAGCTTACCTATAGGATTTACAGTGTGTGGTTTTTGTAAACCAGCGAAGGTTTAAGAAAATATTAATGTCATACTAAACAGCTTAGGTATGCGGCAATAAAAATAATTTGATTCATGATATTATATTTATACCATTTTCAAATCAAAATTTTCTTGCCTATGGTTTTAGACAATAATAAATGTACTATTTTAAATAAGCGATTTCCTTGCAGAGATCCAGTTTTTGGTTTCAACCCACACCTTTATGTTTGCTCATAAGCAGGTTTTGTTGTTTTACAAAAACTTAAATATTCAATGTGAGACGTCAAATTTTCAATGTTGCATTAAATATTGCGAAACTTGCAAAACAGTTATCTGTTGAATAACTAAAATGTACGGTAGCTAAACTCTTATCACGTGCCGGGAAATCTGGGATCCCTTCCGCGTGTCAGCTCGCACTTAAGTACATTCATGCGTCTAAGGGATCTCAGTAAAAGAAGCGTTTTTATTATGTAGTACCGAATACTGAACCGGAAACAATACCCGAATCCAGATTGATCGTAGGTCTGAATTGCGGAATGGTTTAAAGCGTTTTCTGAGAATTCATGTTGTAGAACCCTCCAGTATCTCAGATCCACAGGGGTTCTGAATTCTTTCTATATACGCGGCGAAGTCACGTGGTGATAAATTTTATCACCACATGACATCCTGAGCGTATTTTTTATGAATAACGGGGTTATAATAAAACTTACTTCTCATGAAAAACAAACTGCTCTACCCAACCAGACTAAAGGCTACTCGGTAATATTTTTCAAAAATAAATTGAACATTCATAAGCGAAAATAACAAAACTACATTAAATCACAAAAAAGAATCACACACACGTTTACATCGAGTTCCTTATATAAATATTAACGAACGGCATCCCAGCTTGTTTCCATTCCAGCCCACAATTCCCCTTATTGCTTCCTGAGCCCTAGGGAACGTACGAGATGTACATAATTACACAACTCCAGCACAGAATTGTTTAGTGGCGATAAAACAGCTGCCAACAGACACTTATGAGATAATAATTCTCACTAGATTAGTTGTATTAGCTTTTTGTACTAGACTTGATGGTTACAGCCAAGAAGGTCAAATAACGTACGTTTTTCTGAGTATTTTTTCTTTACGTGTATTTCGATGAACGCCTGGCCATAATAGGCTACTTGACTGTATTCATGCTTCATACTTGGGCAATATTTGCATACGACACAATAATACTAAAAGGTAACCAATTCTGTAAACAACAACAAAATTGGTTGTTAATTTAGGCAGAAATTGGATTTTAAAGTTTTTTTAAGAAGGAAAGTGGGAGCGTGGTGGGGACGTCTTGCTGTCTCTTTTGTACGCACGAAACCAAGTGACAGTGACGTCACTACACACACAGTGCATCTTTTTCTTGTTTTTTGACAGTTTCCCCTTCCACCAAATTTAAAATGCTTATAATTTACTTATTTAAGAACGGATTTAAAAAGATAAAGAGGATTGGCAGAGACCTATAGACTGGTGGTACCGTCTTAAGACGAAGTGTAGGACAATGAAAATATTACTAATTTATTTATATTAAATTATGTAATAAAAAAAGTAATCATACCATATCTCTACAACTTATGAGTAAAAAGATAAATGCATTTGAATTTAATATGGGCCAAAGTGTAGAAAGATAACAAATATATCGCTAACAATGAAAATAATACTGGATTATTATTATTTATCGTATGTAGTAGGTATTTTTAAAGTGAAGATTATTTTATTATATTAGAGACGGAAGCAATCTCAATTCCCGTTACACAGCACAAACTAGCGTTATCCTCGACACAGTGAATGAATAGAAGATCCATGAAGTCGACAGTTGTATCAACGCGTGACGATGACGTTGACGTTGAAAGAACGCAAAAATAGTCAAAGAATCAATCGCGTAGTCTAGAAATCGATATTAAATTGATTACGCCAATTATTCCTAAAACATATAAAAACAATATATAAATAGATAGGTACATCTATTTATTTATCGAATATGTGCCTATGTGCATGCATGTATCTATGTGCTTTTGTTGATTGCAACAATTAGTTATTACCTGTTTATCGTTACTAGATTAACTCGGTAAAAGTAGATTTTTCTATAGTGCATGGCATAGTTGTGTGTGACGACCCTAAAGTGTGGGGGTTTGCACAATGTAATTGATAACAAAAGTTAATTTTTCTTTATTATCATAAGTGGTAGAAAAACTTGAATGTATGAAAAATAAGTGACACGGTATCGAGTATAAATCAAAAAATCAACACCCTACATCTTATACTTGAATGGGTACCACGCCTGCCAATCTTCTTTAGTAGAATACCCAATTATCCCTAGAGACTACAAGAAAGGGTCTTTAAAAAGAGCATATTAGGATTTTTATGTTTTTGCGATTGTTACATAAAAATTAAACTATTTTAACGGTTTTTATCGCGTTATTTAAGTACTTACTCGTATTTATATTTTCTTGTTTTACTTAGATACTGTGAGCCAATACTGCGTGAATCGGAATAGTTTTCAATAAAATTGTCAGCGGTAGTTTTGTATTCTTATGACGTCACAGACAAATGTTAACTTAGTCTGCCTGCGACCATGAACGCTGCAGTGTTTGATACGTTAGGAGGAAATAAATAAAAAGTAACAAACGCAATGAAAATCGTATTAAAATATTTAAACTCAATGTTTAAATTATTGGAAGCTATCTCGGTTCGAGCAGAAAGTATAGGCTCACAGTATCCAGAGTCCAAATCACTAAAATCGCTGGAATATCCAAAATTCCTTAATCAGTATTTTTAATCACAGTTATTAATGAGACTGGCGGCGGCATGCCAACAGTGGCATCAAGGAAAAAGACTGAAAAATACATATACTGATTATTACATTCAGATCTTAGCCGACACAAGAATTCTCCACTCCTCCTTATTCTAAGACATTGCTTTCCAAGTTTGGCTTCCTTTCTTTTAAATACATACTAAAAAACCTTTTGTTGCAGGACTACTATCATGGGACTCAGGCGAGCACCAGGTCGACTTGGAGAAGGAGCTGGCCACCCTCACGGCGCAGGCACCCGAGGGGGAAGAGGCCAGATATGGTGAGTCCCTAACATTTTTTATTTGTCTTTGAACTTTGTAACAGGGCAAACTTGTCGCGTTTTATCGCAGTGTGCCAAAAACGCAAGTTAACATAAAGTAAGTTACTTCCCAATTCGCAACTTGCTAGACGTACAATACCAGATACTAAGACGACCATCTTCCTATAAATGTGGAGAGTTTATGAGAGCTAAAGGATACAGTACCATGCGTTGGTATGATCATGACCATTTTCGTGCATATGGTGAAACTTAATCTCACTACTCTAGAGCGTCGCAGGGATAGAGGCAGCTTGATCGAGACCTATAAAATTTTAAATGGGCACTATGATGTTTCTGATCTGCGCAACTTATATACATTTAACAAGAATAGACGACTAAGAGATCATTCATTGAAACTATGCCGCAGTGTAGGTAAACTAAACCTCAAAAAACATATTTGCTTTTCAACCGTGTAGTCAGGGAGTGGAACAAATTGCCTGCAAATGTTGTAACTGCAACATCAGTAATCAGTTTTAAAAACAGATATGATAATATATCCAAACACAACGATGCACACGCATCAGCTTAAAGAGCTGCTAGTGTATTCCAATAATAATAATATTCACTCAAATCAAATAATATACACGCACGACACCTACTTTGTACTACATTTTTTCTATGTCGGTCCATGGTTTTTCTCTAAACAATATTTTGGGTGTATTTTGCGACATTCGAAGTAGAAAAATACTTTCTACTTCCAATGTCGCAAAATACACGTTTCTTTATTTCCCACTTCAGGAAAAGTCGGTTCTACCATTTAATTTGCTCCAAGACAATTTTCAGGTTTGCAAGGCTTCCCGCTTTCAATAGCATCTTCGTGCTAGTCCACCAGGTAAAAAAATACTTCCTGAGATAATAATTTAACATCAACGATTCGCCTACAAAGTTTTCTTCCAAGAACAAGTTACTAAATACTTTATCTTAAGTAATCCCATTCCTAAAGGGATATATTTCATTTGATAAGTAAAATTCTAAGTGAAAAAGCGAAGGACTACCCTCCAATGGGCAGCCGTCGACAGAATGACGAATTGGCGATAAGGGTAGCCGGCGGAAAGATAAATTGGGTGAATCCAATAATTTAAAGATGGTATTAAAATTACACACATTTCACGGAAAATTTAGGTCACGTCTCTCTTAGAAATCTGGCAAAAAAGTATGGTAACTTCAGTACTTTTAATGAAATGTTAGACTTAATGGAAAGTAGAATCAAGTGTAGGTAAAATTTTTTTTAAATAAAATAAAAATAACATATCAAAACTGAGAACTTTGTTGTAGATAATATCTTGCTTTCTGCACCGCTCGCTCAAGTTTTTTTTTAATTGTCTGCTCCTTTCTACCATAAGGTTGGCTGGAAGAGATTGCATTAGCGATAAGTCCGCCTTTGTACTTATTTCTCTTAATGTTAATTGGTTTCAATGATGTATCTTTTCTTAAATGTATGTAAATGGTGCAATAAAGTGTTCATTCATTTACTTCCTTTTCAGCTTTCTCTCTGAGAAACTCATCTTTCCCCTTCCTAATAAATAAAATAGATTCTATATTCCAAAAGTATTTTGATACCTCGTCAACATCGGGAAATTATGAACTTACATCACCTTTACTAACATTTGTACATGTCATTTTACACCTTGATTAAAATCTTGTATATATGAACAAGTCCAAAAATTCCATACCCACAAACATTCAATAACACCGTTGTTGTGTTATGATGTATGTAATATTATCAAGTTTTCATCCATGTCATAAAACTTTTTCAGCCTAATTCTGAAGGTAAAAAATATCTTTGGATGAGATCGTTCTAGTTTATTTTTACGATTGATTTTTCTTCTCTTAATTTTTTTTTATACAACTAAGTAGGCAAACAGGCGTACGGCGCACTTGATAATATACCAAAGCCCAATAGATTTTTGATTAAGATTCAATAGATTTGATTCTAATCAATAGAGTTTCTATAGTTGTTTGTTTGGTACCTCGTAACGCTTATTTCGCTTGCACTTATGTAGGCGTACTGAAAACGAATATTTCATTTCTGAAAAAGTACTCTTCTAGTGGGATTTCAGTATGCGTGTGAAGCCGCACAATTATAAAGACTATGTACTACAAAGTGTGACTACAACAAAACATATATTAGACATTTCTATTGTGTTATTGTTTTCTTTATTACGAACTTTGACATTTCATCTCCGACAAAGCGGATCCAAGTTCGAAGCCTTGTTAATACAAACTTTGTCTGTCTTAAGGCATTGTGTCAACTTTGCTTCATTAGGAATTCAGAACTGGCGCAGAGCTTTTTGTAATCTTCTGCATAATCATTTGAAATTTAACTTTTGGATAAAAAACCAATCCATTCTTCCATACTTGATTATTTTGTGTTTCTGCAGTATACTATTCCATACTTCCATACTAATAATATAAGTGCGAAAGTCTGTCTGTCTGTTACGCTTTCACGGCTAAACCGCTAAATGGATTTCGATGAAATTTGTTATGAATATAGTTAGGGTCAAACATAGTCAAACGTCAATTGAGGAACTACGTTAGAGGCTAAAAAGATGTCCAAAAAACTCTGTAACCTACTCTATATGAATGAATGAATTCGCCTACAAAATTTTACCTATTAAATTTAAAAATGAAAGGAGATAGGGATAACTTTACCCAGCAGTGGGATAAACAGGTAACAAATAAAGGTTCATTTTACATCACAAGTAAGATGGACGCAAATGATAAGCCGATAAGGGCACGATGGCGCGACATAAATAAATAAATAATATCTACATAGAGACAATCACATTATGACAGAATTGTGATATAAGATTTTGGTCTCAGTAGTTCATTTAAAGTAATTCATATACTTTTTTTGTGTCTATACGTTTACGTGTTTGCGAGATCTTAAAAGCTGAAATATTTTAAAGTATGAAAAGGAAAATTAAATGACTCGTATTACTCTTTTTTAACTTCGCCGTCTTTTCCAATTCAAACTGGAACTAATCCTACTCGCCCATTCGACTCGCCAAATGTAAAATTTCATTCCACGCGGCCTCGTAACAGCAGTAATGGCATTTTATTCGTAACTTTTGCACTACACCGTCACCCGTGGGGTTTGCCACAAATAAAACTGAACTCTGCCAGGAAAATGTACGAATACTGGAATATTTAAAAGTTACGCCGTACAGAATTCGGAAATAGAGTTTGCGAATATTATTTGCGAGTTTAGGGTTCCATAACTCAAAAGGAAAATAATCGTTACTACAAACTGATCTGGGAAATTGTCATTTTGCATCCTTTGTTTTTTTGTTTAATAAGAGTGACTGATTTTTTAATTCCTTGGATATTTTACCATCTGAGGACTGTTAATGGTTAACATGCCAGGAGGTTCTGAGTTCGATCTCCGGTCAGGTCAAGGTGGAAAATTATCTTAGTCTGATTGGATGGGTCTTGGATATTTATCTTTAAATGTATTTGTTATAAAATATAGTATCGTTGAGTTAATACCCCACAAGTCTTGAACTTACTTTAGGACTAACTGTGTGTTTTAATCTGTGTGATTTGTCCGTGTATAACTATATCGAATTTAAAAAAGAACTGTATTGCATCTTAATGAATTATTTTATTTTTACAAATAAATCATTGATTGATTGTTATCGTTTTTCATATTGCTACAGTTTGGCATTAAATCTGTTGCCAGAATACTCGTACAACGTTCCAGGGTCAAAAGATTAACATTAAAATTAGTCCGTCATTTAGGAAATCAAAATATATTAGTTACGTATTTTTTCTTTTGTCAATTGAGCGATAAATTATAAAGATATAACGCATCAAAGTTTAGGAGTGGGGGTCGTGACGTCACATATTGCGAAAAAGTGTAGCACACTGTGACGTCACACAGAACTTTAACGCGCCATATCTTTACTATTCTTTGTTTAATTTTCAAAAGAAAAAATACGTCTCCTATATTTTTTAATTATCTAACTTACAGATTAATTATATTTTTTTAGGAAACTAGCCTACAGTGACTTTGCCTTACATACGATATTGACATACGTACAATAAGCTGTAAGCCCTACGCAGTATTTAGAAAAGAAATAACAAGTACCAAACTTTCTTATGATTTTTATAAAAGATGATATTTTATATGACATAAATCAAATAGTAACGACGTACTCCACCAAAACGGTGAAATATCTGAAATATTTTTCATGTGCCATAAAAACAGGGCGTTAAACAATACTTAATCGCTATACGAAACTCACAAAGTCGCTTTATCTATTTCTAGCTCAGTGGGCACTGGTGGGGCTTTTCACATTGAACGAGTTAATGAAAAAATTGTTATTTGTTGAAAAAAGCTGTAAATCTTCCTAAGAACATTAACCAAAAATAATATTTCAGTATCTATCACAAGGGTTGAATAGTAGTCTATGAAACTGTTGCATAATAAGGTTTCTTACAATACGAGTGTAAGTTAAAAAAAACTAGCCGTAGCCGAGTTTTTTATAGTATTACACGAGTATTGTAAGACCTAATTAAGTGCAGTTTCATGTACTTTACTTTATCTTATCTCATAAAATTAGATAAAACATAAAAAATGGTGTAAAATTTTCTTCAATATCGATACGTTTTTAGACATTTTTTTAAAAACATCCGATCAATCCATCGGTGATCCTGATCGGGCACTCGCGTTGGCCGCGTCCACAGATTATAAAGGACCAAGGAGTTCGCGATGTAGAAAAACTGCATTTCAACCTCCTTGGTCCAGATCAAGCTGTACTTTAATGAAAAAAAAAAGTTATATTATATTATAATTAATATTTTTAAATTTATTTCTATGGCATGTGTATAATGACTGACGTACTTTCAGTTTTAATTTTTTAAACTTTACATTTTAGTATGAGATTAGATAAAATACTATGGAGATTATATATACTATATGGAGATCAGATTTTAAGTGAAACCATCTGTGTTATAGATTATGAGGAGACAACGTTTTGTTGACACGAAATCAGCCATCTTAATGATATTGTCACCTCTAGAAATATTTGAATGGCCATATACAATCGGACCAATGTATAATGTCAGATTCTGTACTGTTTGTAAGTCTGTGTTATATATTCACTATTCATGAATCAAACGGTTTAATTATTTTTTACTTATCTAAAAGAAGTGTCCACTCCAACATTCTTAAGGCAGGCCGTATCTATTCTATTCAAGTGATCTACACGCCGTTATACGAAATCAGGCACGCTTATGATATTTTTGTCACTTTGTTGTCACCACTAAAAATATTATTTTGAATTAGTACTGGCCGCTAGAACTAGGTCAAATGAGAAATGACTGGTCCACTATCCAAGTTTGCACATTGTCTAATGGTTGGAAACTGCGATATATGATAATGACTATGTTGAGTATAAAGGTGTTAATGAAACGAGAATAATGCGTGGGAACCAAGACTTTATTAGCAGACTTTTTTCATGATTCCTGATATAAAAAGTGTACATGGTATTAGCTTCATTTGGAAGAAATTACAGAAATGCCTTGATAAATATGATAATGAATGATGATGAGAATTTACGATATGCTTCACCATCGAATACGACTATTTGCTAAATTATGAAATTATGATGAATATCGCTGACGCATCGCATTGTAGGTACCTAAAAAATAGAATACCTAAAATATTGAAAATTAAGAAGGCATAGCCTTGTGCCAAAAGCAAATCTTTTTCTCCAATAATTAGAAACTTTAATTCGATCTATCCTGCCACACGCCTACGAACCAATACTATTTTCTGTCTGTCTGTTACGCTTTCGCGGCCAAACCGCTGAACGGATTTTGATGAAATTTGGTATGAGTATAGTTGAAGATCCGGGGTCAAACATAGGCAACTTTTTGGCGCTGACGTAGCTGCGGGTAACAGCTAGTTACAAATATGCTAATTAAACCCCTGTAGGCTTATTTTGGAAGGAAAGCTAAGCCAAATTGAGGCCTCATGTCAATCTGTTGAATCCCTTTATCCTCAACTTAACACCGTGATTTGGGGCAATCGAAGCCTGTAGACTGCGTGTGGGCGTTATGAATTGATGCCTTATTGGTTGTGTAAATATGCTGAATAAGTATTATATGTCTTTGGGAATTGGGCATTAGAACACTGCAATACTGAACACAGGCTTGAATCACCTGATAGTCTGATAAAAAAGATGATTCCGTGCTTCAGAAGGCACGTTAAGCCGTTGGTCCCGGCTGCAATTTGATGGTCGTTAAAGGAACCACGTCAGAGGCCGAGAGGCGATTCCGCACAAGTCTGACAACAGTCACATGGTAAGTAAGTAAGTAAGACAATGTAACCTACACGAATTGATAATGACGACTTCTGGGCAAAATCGGCTCGCCTTCTATAAATCTCCGTTCTTAGCATTCTTTTGCCAGTTTCTGTCGAAAAACTAGAAGTTCGTGTACTAGGGATGCTCGATGAACATCGATGTTCGATGATCATCGATGTTGAAAGCAAAAACATCGCTGTTTTAACATCGATATTGCTATACGAAAAATATCGTAACATCGATGTTAACGGCATCTATCATCGATGTTAACTCACGGCCTCACGCACGACACGACCAATGCAACTTACGAAACAAAATATGTCTTTTATGAACGCATCCACAAATCAAGTTTATTTTGAACGCGTATTCATTGAGGGCGCACCGGTCGTTCGTTCCTTTCATTCGTACGTTCTTCGTCGTCTCCTCGATTAAAAGGTTCTTCATTATCAAAATTACTCTTCCTTCAGTCAATTGATACAAAATAATGGAATATGTAATCATTTGATCTGTTTCTTAATAAATCCCGAACTTTTACACTGTGTTTTATTTTTTTGTCAGTTATTATTGCATAAATCATCGATGGTATCCAACATCGATGTTCGGTTTTCGATAAATATCGAACATCGATGTCGGGCTTTCGATTATGACATCGATGTCAACATCGATGTTTTTCGAATATCGATCATCCCTATCGTGTACCTCGTTCTAAACTTAAACTTCCTATAACCCCATCAGTTGGAATCCAGGAGGTTAAAATGGAGGCCCATCTGTCGTGCGTGATGCATGCGACAGACGTGACAAGCCCAATCCAATATTTATTACTAGCTGTTTCCCGCAGCTCTGCCTGCGTCAAAAAGTAGCCAAGTTTCACCCCGGGTCTTCAACTATAATCATATCAAATTTCATCAAAATCCGTTCAGCGGTTTGGCCGTGTGAGCGTATATAGTATTCTATAGAGTAAGTATTATAGTATGGAAGTATAGCATAACATGGACATGAAGTTTTTACATAATATTACATTCATCGTGTGTCTTATATACTGTAAAACATCTAAACATTTGTTTAATAAATAAATAAATGATTGATTGATTGATAAATTTATCCATTATATTTCAGCCTAAGCGATTTTTCTTCATAAATTATTTGTTGAATACTTGTATCGTATGATATCGTATGAGCAGACCCAAAAAGCGTTATAAATTAACACATATTTTTCATCAAAAATCCAGGTCTGTGGTCAGTGATTTTAATCTAATTATTATATCACAATATTTTGAAGATTATAACGGTAGATATGGGGATACCTGACCGAATTCCCGCAACCCGATGTTCCCTGGTATTGCGAATTCAATTATTTCGGTTGATAGACCGTAATCCCTGGTCCAGATATGATATTATCAGATTTATTTTATCTATGTTTATATGTAAATGTTAAAGGTCAGCCTCTTTATGTGCAAATATGTGTAAAAATGAAGCCTGCGTTGAAAAATTTTCGCAGAAAAAATAAAATCTGTGTTTAAATTAATCTTTTTTTTGTAATAACTTTGTGGCTACACCATTACCTTTATACTTACCTAATTACCTTACCTTAAAGTACAAATCAAGATACCTTACCATCACATGCAGAAAATACCTTGATAGAACAACCTTTAGAAACAGTTACAAGTACCAGCTCTAAGAAGAACTCTTTTAAGGATAGCAAGTACCAGCTCTAAGAAGAACTCTTTTAAGGATACCAAGAAAGAAAACACAACACACACATCATGCAAGCATTTTATTTATGGCGACGCATTGTCAAAGAAACGGCGAGTTGTCATAGAAACAAGATTTGGTTGAACATGCACGTGCTGTACGGAGCTTATCACACGTCGTTGTCAAGAAACAAGAATAGCACAGCACACGACTCTTCACTTCAAGCAGCACATCACACCGGTCTTCACTCTTCATCAGTTCGTGGATGAACACTTCACATCACAACACATGGAAACTCGCCGCTCGCCGCACGTCCGCACCGTTCCGAGCGCCGCCGTCGAAAAGGACTGCGAGATTGCGCGAGCTAGTTTTATTGGAACGGCCAAGCACGTCACGCGGTATCCAGTTCGTCCCGCGCTCCCCGCGCGGACCATCGTCAAAATGCGCCACCAAATATGGATGTAAACTAGAATACTAACTTATGATTGGTTATCATATCGCAACAAAAATTCACACTTGTAATGTTTGAATGTAAATAATTTTG
This sequence comes from Euzophera pinguis, assembly GCA_947363495.1. NCBI lineage: Eukaryota > Metazoa > Arthropoda > Insecta > Lepidoptera > Pyralidae > Euzophera > Euzophera pinguis. The sequence continues at coordinate 1,273,266 of OX376168.1, read as the reverse complement.
TATAAATACGTGTCAATTTTGTAAATAAAGCATTCCATTCCTTCTGAACAATTGGAGTATTACTCAAGTGTCTCTCTCGCCAAAGTGGTGACCACCGACTACGCTACAAAGAAGAAACAACAAAAAAGAAGAGGAATCCCTGCTCGGCTACCAGGAAAAATCAAGAAAAAATCATCCAGCAACAAATCTCTGCCCGTCCACCATGGAACAAGAAAATGCCACCGTTCAGCCAACCCAGCCCGTCGTCCAGCCCGAAATCGCCAACATCTCACTAGCTCTCCGCATTCCACCGTTCTGGCGCGATCGTCCTCGGCTGTGGTTCTACAGTTTCGAAGCTGCCACCCACGACCAGAAAAAGGGTGAACAGCAACTGGCACAAATGGTCATCGCACGCTTGGAAAAACAAGACATCGAACAAATCTCCGATCTGCTGTACAATCCACCAGAAACGAAGCCATACCAAGCCATCAAGGAACGACTCATCTCTACATACGAAGAATCCGACAGCCGTCAATTTCAAAAACTACTCTCCGAGATGGAATTAGGCGACCAGAAGCCCTCACACTTACTTCGACGCATGAAGGATCTCGCTCGTGACAGAATCCCAGACGCAACGCTACGAATTATGTGGACAAACCATCTTCCTTCGCACATACGCTCAGTACTAGCAGTGAGCGAATCGTTCAGCACCAAAACCGCCTTAGAAGAGCTCGCACTACTCGCCGACAAAATGATGGAACAGCAACGCGAAGTATCAGCCATCTGTCCATCACAACCGCATCCATCACCACCACCACCTTCATCACAACTTGCCGACACTCAATTCCTCATCAACGAAATCAGAAGACTCTCATTAGAAATCGCCGAGCTACGAGCAAGACCTCAAAATAATTTCAGAAGAAACCGCTATCCATCTCAAGGCCGCAATCCATACAATCGTTCTCCATCTCACTCAAGAAACAATTCACCATCTTCATCACCGTACTGCTACTACCATCAACGCTTCGGAGCTCAAGCATACAAATGCACATCACCGTGCTCATTTAAGAAGATAGAAAATAAGCCTCAGGAAAACTAGAAAGAACGTTGGCAGAGGCGGATTCCTGCGTTCAAGAACAATCATACCGCCTATTCGTCACAGACAAGAAAACCGGAATATCCTTCTTAGTGGACACAGGAGCGAACATATCCGTACTTCCAAAGAAAAAAACTCACATCACCAAGGCACTCCCATTCAAGCTCTACGCCGCAAATAACACAGAAATATCAACATATGGAGAGAGAACACTTGAACTCGATCTCAATCTTCGCCGTCCCTACAAGTGGAAATTTATCATCGCTAACGTCTCGAAACCAATACTAGGAGCCGATTTTCTCAAGCATCATCAATTGATCGTCGATCTCAAAAACAAGAAATTAATCGACAACGTCACAAAACTGCAAGTAAACGCACCCGTTCGAGCGACAAATATACCTACCGTCCGCAGTATCGACACGAAAAACGAATATCACAACATTCTCGCCGAATTCCCCGGTACCACGCGACTCACTGCGATGCACTTAAACGACAGCAAGATCAACGTTCAACATTTCATAGAAACAGAAGGCCAACCGATACATTGCCGCGCACGTCCCATACCGCCACATCGCTACGAGAAGGTCAAACAAGAATTTCAAAATATGATTGATCAAGGACTATGCCGACCTAGCAAGAGCCCATGGTCATCACCTCTTCACATCGTACCCAAGAAGAACGGGGACTTAAGAGTCTGTGGTGACTATCGCCGCCTTAACGCGATTACGAAACCAGATCGCTACCCTGTACCACGAGTCAAGGACTTCACCTATTAGCTCTCTGGGAAGACTATATTTTCGACCTTGGACTTAAATCGGGCGTACCAACAACTGAAAGTTCGCGAAGAAGACATAGAGAAGACTGCCATCATCACACCGATGGGACTTTTCGAATTTCCGCGCATGTGTCCAGGACTCAAGAATGCAGGCCAAACTTTTCAACGTTTCATCCACCAAGTGCTCAGCGGACTGCCCTACGTATTCTCGTTCATCGACGACGCCTTGATAGCATCAGAGAATGAAGCCCAACACCGAGAACACCTAAGAACGGTACTTCGAAGACTCGAGGAACACGGCATCACCATCAACCCTGCCAAATGCCAATTCGGTCAACCGGAAGTCAAGTTCTTAGGCTACATCGTGTCAAAAGAAGGCATCAAACCTCCAACTGAGAAGATCGACATCATCATGAACTATCCTCAGCCAAAAACCATCGAAGAGCTACGACGTTTCCTCGGTATGCTGAATTTTTACCGCGACCACATACCTGACGCCGCGTCCATGCAAGCACCACTCAACGCGCATCTTCACAACGTCAAGAAAAGAGACAAAACCGTCATACAATGGACAGAAGAGTCAACGCAAGCATTCGAAGCATGTAAAGCTAGCATAAACAACGCTGCTTTACTCGCCCACCCATCTCATGAAGCCGTCTACGCTCTCTTCTGCGACGCCTCCGACAAATCAGCTGGCGGCGTACTTCAACAATACGTCAACGAAAAATGGCAACCACTTGGCTATTTTTCCAAGAAATTCTCCGACGCGCAATCAAGATATTCGACGTACGACAGAGAACTTCAAGCAATCTACATGGCCGTCAAACACTTCCGCAAGATGTTCGAAGGACGACCACTCATCATCTTCACCGACCATAAACCCCTTACATACGCAATGAGCAAAATAACATCAACAACCGAGACGCCAAGACGCACAAGACAGCTTTTGTTTATCAGCGAGTTTACGACCGACATACGTCACGTGAGCGGTAAACAAAACATTGTCGCCGACGCACTCAGCCGCATCGAAACAATCACATGCCCGTCTCCGATCAACTACGAAGAAATAGCGAGAGCTCAAGAACAAGACACCACAATTCAACATCTACAACAACAAGACAACATCACCTTAAAAAAAGTCATCATTCCGAACACCAACATTGAACTCTACTGCGAAACATCATCATCACACGTCAGACCATACATACCGGAAAAGCACAGAGAAGAAATATTCAGAAACATACACAACATCAACCATCCCGGTACGCGCACGACTCGCAAGATCATCTCACAAAAATATTTTTGGCCGTCAATGAATAGCGACATACCAAAATGGACAAGAAGCTGCATCGATTGCCAAAAGAATAAAATTCAACGTCACACATACAGCGCGATTTCAAAATTCCCGCCAACAGATCGTTTTCACCATCTGCACGTCGATATCGTCGGACCGCTACCTACAACATCTCAAGGTCATCGCTATCTCGTTACTATGATCGACCGACAAACAAAATGGCCGGAAGCAATACCTACCGACGACATATCAGCCGAAACAGTCTCCGAAATCATCTACAAACACTGGATTGCAAGATTTGGATGTCCCGAAACACTCACTAGCGACCAAGGCCGCCAATTCGAAAGTCAGCTGTTCAACAACTTAATGAAAACAATGGGAATAAAGAAGAATCGTACAACAGCCTACAATCCCAAGTGCAACGGTATCATAGAACGTTGGCACCGTACTCTGAAGACTGCACTACGTACCAGACTGTCCAGCTCAAGTTCATGGATCGACGAATTACCTACCGTGCTACTAGGACTACGAGCGACCCTACGGACAGATGCCGGAGTTAGCCCAGCCGAACTAACATATGGCTATAACTTACGGCTACCGGGTGACTTCTTCACAACATCATCAATACCTACATCTATGGACTACACATATGTCGAAAAACTACGCTCATCAATAGAAGAAAACAGGCCTCAGTCGTGTACGTCACATCATAACAAACAACGCATCTTCGTACACAAAGATCTACAAAACTGCAGCCACGTGTTCGTCAGAGTCGACGCAGTAAAGCGACCTCTACAATCACCATATCAAGGCCCTTATCGCGTTATCAAGAGGACAGAAAAAGTGTACACAATACAACTTCAAGATCGCGAATCAAACATCTCAATCGACCGACTGAAACCTGCCTACTTATTACAAGATCAAGAAATCAACTTACCACAGAATACATTACCATCATCAAGTCACAATCAAGTCATCATCACTCCGCCGCAGTTACCTCAAGATACCTCGCCACAGAAAGTTCAACGCACTCCCGCCGTTACGAGCAACGTGACGTCACAACCAGCTGTTACGCGCACGCGTATCGGCCGTTCAGTCAAGTTGCCGGTACGTTTCACTTGAAGGGGAGTACTGTGGCTACACCATTACCTTTATACTTACCTAATTACCTTACCTTAAAGTACAAATCAAGATACCTTACCATCACATGCAGAAAATACCTTGATAGAACAACCTTTAGAAACAGTTACAAGTACCAGCTCTAAGAAGAACTCTTTTAAGGATAGCAAGTACCAGCTCTAAGAAGAACTCTTTTAAGGATACCAAGAAAGAAAACACAACACACACATCATGCAAGCATTTTATTTATGGCGACGCATTGTCAAAGAAACGGCGAGTTGTCATAGAAACAAGATTTGGTTGAACATGCACGTGCTGTACGGAGCTTATCACACGTCGTTGTCAAGAAACAAGAATAGCACAGCACACGACTCTTCACTTCAAGCAGCACATCACACCGGTCTTCACTCTTCATCAGTTCGTGGATGAACACTTCACATCACAACACATGGAAACTCGCCGCTCGCCGCACGTCCGCACCGTTCCGAGCGCCGCCGTCGAAAAGGACTGCGAGATTGCGCGAGCTAGTTTTATTGGAACGGCCAAGCACGTCACGCGGTATCCAGTTCGTCCCGCGCTCCCCGCGCGGACCATCGTCAAAATGCGCCACCAAATATGGATGTAAACTAGAATACTAACTTATGATTGGTTATCATATCGCAACAAAAATTCACACTTGTAATGTTTGAATGTAAATAATTTTGTATAAATACGTGTCAATTTTGTAAATAAAGCATTCCATTCCTTCTGAACAATTGGAGTATTACTCAAGTGTCTCTCTCGCCAAAACTTTATTGCATAGAAAATAGCATATCAGTAAATACAGAAACTAAAAATAAATGCAACGGCGGACTTATCCCATATAGAGATCTCTTCCAGTCAACCGAGACAAAGTTGTTCAAACAGTGATGTGTAATAGGCTAGTTTCCAGGGTCAAAAGACTAACATTAAAATTAGTCCGTCATTTAGGGAATCAAAATATATTAGTGACGTATTTTTTCTTTTGTCAATTGAGCGACAAATTATAAAGATATAACGCATCAAAGTTAAGGAGTGGGGGCTCGTGACAAAACGTGTGAATTTCTTTACCATTCTTTGTTTAATTTTTAAAAGAAAAAATACATCTCCAATATTTTTTGATTATCTAACTGACGGACTAATTATATTTTTTTAGGAAACTAGCCTATTGTGTACTTGCACAATCTTATCCATAAATTATTATTTTTCTTCTTCCCACAATCTGATTGGTAATGAAAACCAAATGGCAGCCAGGAGCAACGGCTTAACGTGCTTTCCGAAGCACGAAATCGTAATTAATCAGACTATCAGGTGATTCAAGCCTGCAATGTCCTTTGTTTTTTTTTTTTTTTTTGATTTCGCAGGGGAATGCGTTTACGCACAGAGTGTGGGACTCCTGGGCCGCTAGCCGGCCCAGACTACCCACTAAACCCCTGCGGGTGCCGTCGGCCGCATTGCAGGGAGGCGCCTCGGATCTGACTAGCACAAGACGCCTCTGCGACTGGCCGGTTTCTCACCAGAAACCGGACTCACCACTCTCAGAGGCCCTCCGACACCTGGAGGACCTCTGCCACCGGGTGGGACTGCTCCAGTCCCACCGCTTATGGGGGCGCTTCCAGGCGCGCCAAGTAGCGCCTGCGACGCACCCGAGTCTCCGCCGCCGAGCCTGCAATGTCCTAACCCAATTAAAAACAACTAAACAAAAAATGCTTCCCGTGAAAATAGAACCCACGACAGACAGAGGCTGAAATGCGGTTCCGATAGACTCTTACACCAGGATGTACAGGTTCGATTGACCATGTAACCTACTCGATATAAATGATAGAACTTACCTTGCATTATAAAACTTTGAATTCTCGATATTTTTAAGCATAATACGTGAAAAGCAAGGCCATTAAAACACTTTTTGAAATAATAAAATTTATTATACATTTCACAGAATTTTCTGTATGAATAAATAGCACCTGCATTGTCGTCGATACCTTTTTCCCATTTTCTTTTTTTAAAAACAAAAAGGCTTCACCGGTCCGTTGAAATGAATTCTCTCTCGAACAACACGTGAAAATTTGCAGGCAGTGAAAAAATGAAAAATATATTTCCAATTTTATTTTGTCCCTCAAACCATTGACTATTTTGTCCATTTGTATAATCTCTATGTGAATAAGAACACACCCGTGGTACCGTTTTGAAGTGAATGATAATTAACATCTATTGCCCTTGGTCATCGCAACACGCATGAACGGATAATCCTCTTTTTTTGTGTTAATTAAGTATTATTTTCAGGAGAACTTTCAATTTAAATTCATAAAAATACATAAAGAAAATTGAGCGGAATATTATAAAATTAAAGAACAGTTTAGACCACATAAAAAAGGCTGTAAGTTAAGTGTTAGTTATAAAATAGATTTACAACACAAAGGAACTGAAGGCACAGGCTTAAAAGAACTGTTAACGTAGTTTCACATACAACAGGAAAGAAACCTCTCAACGTTTCGCCTGTACGGGTTTCACTAACACAAACACCCCAACTCCGTGACTTCACATGCTGTTATTTATTGCGTCGACACACACGCAGAATCAATTAGTTTTGTGCTTCACTGTTGAATCAACGACGATCCGATAATTTTTTTTTGTAAAGACTGTGCACTGAAGGTGTCTCTATAAGATAGATAGATAAAAACTTTATTCACTTTCACTTTTACAGTAGGTAACAACGTAAATCTAACGTTGAAAATTAATATAAAATATTACAATATTAACCCATTCCCTGTCCATAAAATGTAACAACAGTTTTAACAATTGATTTGCTCACATGTGATTCATTTGACAGGAAACCTGTTAATAGCCAAAGATTAAATCTAGAGAAAGAAAATACAATTAAACAGCTACAAACTGTAATGAGACAGTGAAAAGACTCTGACTCAGCATAATGTCACAGTTCGACAGGTCGAGCAGTGACGCTGTTTATTCATAACTGTTTGTTTATAACTCTGCCAACACCTATTAATTTTGTTACTACAATTCATCTGCGGATGAGATATCTTGTGGATGAATTGTCACCCAAGTCCTTATATTGTGTGTGAAAGAATGTATATTTTATTTATGTTGTTAAAAGCTGCAAATAGGTAGTTAACTCGTTTCTACTGAACTCCGAAAATTAAAATATTCGCAACAAAAACTGTTTTGAGGCTTCATATGAAAGTCATTAATCAACGAGCTTTTAAAAACAATTACTCGTGTGAGCTTGTTGTTCCGTTATTAATTTTTAAAAGCTTAATAATTTTCATATGCCGCGGACCATTCCTCTTTTTGCACATGAGGTAAATACGGCCATTTTTCACTTATTTGATCAATCACTTTAATTGGAGCCCGATAGCCGCGTGCGTCGCGCGTATCCGTAGCGAATGCGCGTGTTAAGCGACGGCGAGACGCGACCTGTTGCGATTGGTAATTTTCTATCTTGAGCTCTACCGTACTTGGGAAGGCACGTCAAGCGATTAGTCCCAGCTGTCGGCTTTTACGTTGCGTCAAAAGTCTGCAGCCTGAAATGTTGGGCACTAACGGCCATTTTATCTTATTTATGGTGCAATGAAGGGTTTTTCTTATTTATTTATTAACTTTGACAGACTTAAAGCCTGAGGTTTTAACTACCTCCATACCATATGGTGGCAAATAATGATTATAGGATAATAACTATTAGATTAAAAGTAAGAGTTCAAGATTTGCCCTGCCTTCATTGTCTTTTGGTTTAGAAGTTTGCCTTATTACCAATTTATTTATTTCTAAAACTTCATTATATTATTGATTGGTAATAATACTGTTCTTTTCGCTCGAGGGTCCAAACAAAACCATTTTAATCTCAATCCCTAGCGTCCTCAACTGTGATAACGTAAAAACACGAAAATAACCTAGAAAATTGCTGGAAGTCGAGCACAAAAGAGCCACAATTGAACTGGGTAACAAATAAATGCTATCTGGGGTTGGGAGCAAAATACTAATACTACAGAAGAGTACTGAACGGTAATGCCAAAATCTTTGATCCAAATGCAATGACAACCATAAATGTCTTGTAAACTCTTAAATACCAAGACAAATTTAATGAAAATGAAGTGAGTTTTGTAAAGAGGACAAAATATTTAAAAGAAAAAGTAGTGCTTAGTCCTATTATGATTTTAAAGGCTTGCGGAAGATATAAATATCGAAATGGAACGCCATCGGTAAATCGCAGTTTATAAATATTAGATAGATACAAATGACATGATAGAATTTTCATAATTAAATATACACAGAATTTTATATCGACGCAATGCACGGAGGAAAATATCTTCAGAACCTACCAAAATATTAACCACTGGTGATATCCATCTAATCTGAGACCATGAATAAAGTGTACCCTCGGCTAAGTATCGTAAGCTGAGCTTGACTAACGTGTTTATAATTTTGGTAAAGTTTATCCGTCGAAGTCCGTCGCTCTACATTATGTTTGTTTAATATTTTGACACTCGTATGTTTTCCATTTATTTAGGCATTTTTGGCAACGCCACGCCACCAGAAGTCCCTTCCAAGCCTACTGCCGGAATTATCTGCATAAATGCAATCCATTATAGGACATTCTGTCCTGGAACAGCCATGTACGGGAAATATTAAATGAAATCTTGAAGTGTAACTTCTAACCTTACATTGTTTTACGACACTGGGTATTGGATTAGACGAATTCAGCCGCAGAAGTGGGGCGGCCGGTTCGATAGCGATAATGGCGGAATGGCATGGCGGCGTTGTGGCATTCGGTGAAATTCCATTGAAATGGTCTAGATTATGGCTGGACTCTATGGGAATGTCTTACGGTTAAAGATTATGAATTCACTCACATCTGTTAACCCTAGTGTCAGAGTTTCCGGAGCCATTTCTCGGCCTCTGCTTTTACATCTTATGTCGAATAATGTATCTCAAAAACGATAAAATCAAATTGCAGACATCTTAAAAAGGAAGATTTTAGGAGTACCTGTATTTATGACGAAAGTAAAGATTTAGGAATTTTATGACTACGTCAAGATGAGAGTGATGAGCGTAGAGATAGCTAAGCATCATAGTATTTGCCTACCCCTACGGGAAACAGGCGTGATGAGTAGTAGGTATGTATGTCAAAATGATGGCGGATTGCTAAATCTTATTTTGAATTTAACTACATCTAGTCATTGTGAACTTTAATAAAAAACGGTTTAGTGGGTAGTTTCTAAGATAGATAGTTATTTATATGAAAATCAAAATCAAATCAAATAAAATAATTTATTTGTGAAAACATAGGTATACATGAACATGCAGTTGTTGATAATAGGGAATGCTATGTATCAGTAACTTGGTAAACGTTGAGTTACTAGTGTCATTTTCCACACTGTTTTCATACTTTTTAACTCCCAGTGTACCTACATACCTAAATAATACTATTTCAGTCGGTTCAAATCCATACTAATCTTATAAATGCGAATGTCTGTGTGTCTGTCTGTTACGCTTTCACGGACAAACCGCTTTTGATGAAATTTGGTATGAATATAGTTGAAGACCCGGGGTAAAACAAAGGACACTTTTTGACGCAGGCGGAGCTGCGGGTAACGGCTGGTTTTTATATATTTTCTTTTTTACATAAAGTTAAATATTCCAAGATGATCTTTTTGTTTGCTAATCCCAATGTTCTTCCGGAAGTGATATTTTCTTGTCCTTGTTCATCACGGGTTAGATTATATTATTTACTTGGCTTCAAGGACTCTCCCAAGGTTACTTTATCCCTACAGGCTTCTTAAGATTTATGTTTACCGAGAACTTGAAAAAATCGGCTTTGGGAATTAAGCTGGCGATTCGGCAATAATTTTATACCGGCAGTATTTTTTCTTACAAGATTTTCATTCATTATTTAACAAGTACATAATTAATGAAAAATAAATAAATAAGGAGAAGGAGAGATAGACCAAGGCTGCGATGGAGCGACGACATGAGGAAATTTGATAGGAACCAGTAGCTGTAGAGCGGGATGAGTGGAAGAGAATGGGGGAGACCCAGCAGTGGGACAGTATAGGTTAAAAAAAAAAATGTAACACGTATATTCATACATCTTTATCTGTCATAGGATAATAAAACCTACCTCTGTGATCCAGACGATAAGGCGTTTGCCCAGAATTCATGGGTTCAATTCCCACGGGAAGCATGTTTAGTTAATTCCAGTTTAGTTAGGACATTGCAGGCTTGAATCACCTGATTTACTGTTTTTGGAAAGTATCACTCACGCAAAATAGGTGAATCCAACCATTTTTAATCGAGATGTGAGTTATACATTGAGAGTATCCAGAGGAAGTTTGCGAGGTACCTATGTTATTGTCTTAAAATAAATTATAGTTCTCAAAACTACTTAGACCTTTGTAGGGTGCATCACTTAGTTCCACTGCGGGTGCGTCGTGACGTCGCTGATAAAAATAGCTTCTGGTATTGTTGGCTCGCCTGAACTTTTATCTAATTCAATGCTTAATGCGCCGCCTAGAATATTAAGACTTCAAATATAAATTCAACTCAGACTCAGACTGCTGAAACACTACTTAAAACAAATGTCACCCCTTGTGAGTCCAACTTTAAATTTTCGCATATTGATCCCAGTGATGTTATTAAAACATTTAAACAGCTTAACCTGAAAAAATCTGAAAATCACTGGGGTATGTCTGTTAGTGTAATTTATCACATCATTGGTATTGTTGCTCCTGACTTGGCTTATATATTCAATGAATGTATTGATCAAGGCATCTTCCCAAATTTAATGAAGTATAGTAAATTAATCCCATTATTTAAAAAAGGAGAGAAGTTGGAGCCTGGCAATTATAGACCTATCTCTCTCTATATTGCCCGTATTGAGTAAAATATTCGAAAAGATTATGCTCAATCAAATGCTGCGGCACTTTAAGGTCTGTGATATTTTTCATAGCCAACAGTTTGGTTTTACTGGCGGCAAATCAACAACCAATGCGGGAGTGGCTCTCATCACTCATATTTACACCGCCTGGGAGGAGTCTCAGGATGCTATTGGAGTGTTCTGTGACCTTTCCAAGGCATTCGACTGTGTTGATCATGAGACACTTCTGCTCAAGCTTGCACATTATGGTTTTGACGCTAAAGCAATAAAGTTATTGAATTCATATTTAAATGATAGGCGTCAGACTGTTGACATAAATAACGTTAAGTCAGGCGGTTCAACGGTAAAGATAGGCGTACCCCAAGGCTCGATACTAGGACCCTTACTCTTTTTGATTTACGTCAATGACTTGCCTTACGCGGTTGAAAAAAAGGCTGGCATAGTTTTGTTTGCAGACGATACGTCTTTGATTTTCAAAATGGATCGCCATAGCGGAAATGTCGACCATGTGAATGATGCACTGTCTACAATATCAAATTGGTTCTCCGCCAACAACTTAATGCTGAATGCTAATAAGACCCAATGCATAAAATTTTCTTTACCAAATGTGAGACAGACGTAAGTGGATGTAATGTTAAATGGAGGAAAGTTAGTTCTTGTAGATGACACCACCTTTCTAGGAATCAAAATTGATTCAAAATTGCAATGGGGTTCACACGTTTCAGCTCTCTCCAAAAAACTTAGCTCTGCGGCATATGCGGTCAGAAAAATTAGACAAATAACAGATGTAGCAACTGCTAAGCTAGTCTACTTTAGTTACTTTCATAGCTTAATGTCTTATGGATTACTGCTTTGGGGAAGGGCAAGTGACATACAGACAATATTTATCTTACAAAAGCGAGCAGTTCGTGCCATCTATGGTTTAGCCCCAAGGGAATCTCTTAGGGAGTTGTTTAAAGAAATAAATATATTAACAGTAGCTTCTCAATATATATTTGAAGTTATCATGTATACGAGGAAAAATATTACTACTTTTAGAAAGAACTCGGATATAACTGATAGACCCTTGCGCAATAAAGATAAATTATTTTTACCTTCCTATAGACTGTGTAGGGTTAAAGACTCTTTTGTGGGGAACTGTATACGTTTCTACAATAAGCTTCCTGAATCAATCACTAGTTTGCCTAATGGACAATTTAAAGCCCATGTTAAAGATCTACTTTGTAAAAAGGCTTATTATAGTACTGGTGATTTTCTTAATGACAGGAATGTTGAACTTAAGCTTGGTGCAGAGTCCTCGGCAAATTGACATATCATTATATGTTCTGACATTTCTGTTCTTTTGTCATTTTTTTTAAATTATTATTTAATTTTTTTAATCAATTTTTATTTAATTTAAATAATCTGATATAACCATTGTGCTAAATGTTGACAAACATGTGAATTCGTTCATTTAACTAGGTAATTAAGGAAAGTTTTTCTTATTTGTAAATTGACGTTTTGAAGAAAATGCTGCAGTGGAGTTTGTGGCGCCGCTTCTTCTCCACTTGCGCTTTGGAAGTGGTGGTAAACTTAATATAAGTAAATTGACGTCAATAAGTGATATTTATATCCTACATTGAAAATAAACAATTTCATTTCATTTCATTTCATTTCCCCCCTTTATTCCAAAGACATCCACTAATTATCGACAGAATTCGTTTATTTTGCGCGCAGGTAAGAATTTCAATATTATTTCCCGAACGGTAGATATTGATTTGTTCACTAAAAGCATAGCGAGTATTAGCGAGGGCTAAGTTACTTTTATATGACCATTTGTTCCAGCAGGGTAATGGTAGTTTGTTAATTTTTAGCTTTAAATTGTTTTCCTATACAAAACTATACGGTGTTGCTTCTGATTTACGGCAATATTTAATTTATGTTTTTTTTTTTATCAAAATGCAGTGTGTATACTATGTTTGGTTCTTTAGTTGGACTATTCTAGTTCTATCTGTGAGGACCTATAATTGGCTTTTAAATTGCTTAAGTTAGTGACCTTATAATAAATAAATAAAAAAATAGGGTTCCAACACTTCTTCCCACGCCATTACGGGAGCTACACAAATATTCGTTATTTCTTATTTTGGGAAGGTCATTGTCGAGGTTAAGTATTATCTAACAAAGGCTATGAAGATTTATCGCCGCAAAAACGGGTGGACCAGTCCGGGAATCTAGGGAGGGTCGGTACCCAGAACATTAATATAACTTGCAATATTACTCGGAGTCAGATGTAATTGCTTTTGTGATATTTTCGGCTCGGGGTTTGTACGTAATAGTGCTTAAATATGGCGAAAAGATTAGGAACTTACGATTATAGTGACTTACGATTCATCCTTACTATATACTATACATACTATTATAAATAAGAAAGTCTGTCTGTTACGCTTTCACGGCCAACCCGCTGAACGGATTTTAATGAAATTTGGTATGAATATAGTTGAAGACCCGGGTCAAACATAGTCTACTTTTTGACGCAGGCGGAGCTGCGGGAAACAGCTAGTACTTATATAAATCAGTATGTTTATTCGTCTAAGTGTGTTTTCCTCGTTGCATCTTCAGCTTGCGATTCAGCGCACATAGTCATTTGAAATACGCAATTGTTATGGATAGTAATCATTACCCAACCCACGTTACCAACCTACCCAACATGAATGAATATTATGGATTGAGACGCGCATGTCCATCGAGCTCATGAGTCGATTCCCTTACTTAAGGGTTGTTTAGTTGTTTGCAGTTTGGTTAGGACATTACAGAATCACCTAATTGTCTGATAATAATGATGATCCCGTGCTTCAGAAGGCACGTTAAGCCGTTGGTCTCGGCTGCTTGGCGGTCGTTAAACGAACCACGTCAAAGGCCAAATGCGGTTTTTAATAACTCTTACGCCAGTGTACAAATGATTGATTGACCATGTAAACCAATGATATATGAATGAATGTTTGTGGTCTAAGATCTTGTAATTGCTATATATATCATCATTGTACATCCATAATACGCAATAAAGTTGATTGATTGATTGAATGTTACTGTTACGCGCGCGCTGAGCTATATACTCGTTGCTCCTCACGGTATCAACATTTTATAACAATATTGTTTTGATTCCAGGCGAGCGTCTCATCCAGTACGCTTCAGAGAACCTGGTGACAGAGATCCTGATCCATCCTCAGATGAACACACTGATGCAGTGTATGAGGAACCTCCTCAGCTCCTTCACAAGGCACCGACACTTGGTCCACGCCGGCTACACGTTTGCCGGCAATGGCTCCTGGATTATGCAGGTAAAACTTGACTTTTGCCTCTTGTAGTAAAACACAATATTGGTTAACAATTGTATAATCTCCAATATCCCAGTATACAAACAGAGTGCACACGATGTTTATCCACTACCGTACAAATTGTCCGTTCGTCCCCGACTCATTAACAGAATGCCCTCACCTCCGCCAGACGCTAGTGTTGCCAACCTGTCTTCGATTTTCGACTCAATATATTCGATATTTTACTTGAAAAATCGATATAATTTAATTGACCTTACATTCGACCATCCTGAACTCGTGTATGTCCCCATACACAAACCCAGGTGGCACCCGACCTTACATTCGGCCGGAAGTGAAAGCATCCTAACTCAAAATATTATTTAAACACATTTTATTTTTTCTTTTATGAAAGTATTCTCTCAGTTAGACATCCCAATAATTGTTCATAACATAAATGAAACTATAATGGCATACTACACTATGTTCTATGAAAATTACTTAATTAATTACAATTTATCAATCATTAACTGTAAAACAATTCAACGATTTCTGCGAAATTGATGTCTATAGATAATCGGCGATACTTACTAACCCATTCTATTCTAGCAAGATCACCCTAACTCTAATCAAATCACAACCGTAAACCAATTCCATTCTTACGGCTGTAATCTCCACATAACTGGCAAAACTTGCTAACCCATTCCATTCTAGCAAGATTACCCTAATTCGAATTAAATCGCATCCGTAAACCCTTCCATTCTTACGGCTTTGATCTCTACATAACTGGCAATACTTGCTAACCCATTCCATTCTAGCAAGATTACCCTAATTCGAATTAAATCGCAACCGTAAACCCATTCCATTCTTACGGCTTTGATCTCTACATATCTGGCAATACTTGCTAACCCATCTCATTCTAGCAAGATTACCCTAATTCAAGTTAAGTTGCCAAAGTTTATCATAACTCAAATATTATCATAACTTAATTATTATAATTTCATTATCTCTTTTTAATATCTTTTAATATTAACTTAAATTATTATTTTTGTAGTTTGTGCATCTATTTATTATTATATTTAAATTTATGATTTTACTGTTTTATTATTGTACATTTTTCTATATATTTATCAATTTCTAATATTAGCTATATAAATCTGTAAATATGTTCATCTACTTGTTAATCTCAATATTTACAAAAACATGTAAAAGGTACTTCTGCTATCATGTAGTTATAACAATAAAACTAAATTAATTATCATCAAATTCCATATTACTAGTGCTATCAGACTCATTATCATCACTTTGAACATTTAACGAAGCCACGTGCACCCAAAATAACACCCTCAGACAAGGGTGACGTGATTCGATTAACTACATTTACCATAGCAGCGAGACCAAAAATAGTACCTTTTTTCAGTTTGCAAGATCGTGCCATAGGTTTAATGCAAACATAGAACACACAATCTTTAACCTCGTATAGCCCACCACAAATCATTAATTCCTGTAGTGGCTTTCCTATGACTTTTGTGTTCACCAAGACTACACCACTGCTGGCCGGTTCTGTAATCACTTTTATCGAAGCTGGGCCGTATATATCGACACAATAGGCTAGCTTAACCCTAATCATTTTTTTATCGCTGATGTCGCATTCGGCAAAAGGCATCTCTTTTCCAATACTGAGAAACCTTAACTTCTCAGAATTTTTATAGACCTCAACATGTGGCTGCTCGGTAAAGGATTGTCCAACTAGCAGGGGCAAATCTAAGAATTTGTCTTCAACCACCAAAAACTTAACACTAGCGACAACATCATCAATCTGCAATTCAACATCCACGCTTCCTATTGTATGCACAATATCATTCCCGAACCCCTTCAACACTGACGTATCGCCAATATTACACTTGAGACCTAGTACCGGGACCAGTGAACTTGTCACAAGTGACACTTCACTACCAAAGTCCACGAAAGCCTTGGTTTGTACCCCATTAATTAGAACATCCTTATTAAACTTTGTGCTAGATCCCGAAGTCGAAATACACATAATCTTATTAACGGTGATGTTTTTTCCGTCCTTATGGTCGGATGTCTTATCCCTACAATTATCTGCCTGGTGTCCTATTCTATGACATAATGCACATTTTACAAGAGGCTTGGGGCACTTCAAGTAAGGATGCCCCTTTTCTTTGCAGTTGAAGCAAAACAAATTAGTGCTAACCGAGTTAGTCGAAAATGGAGTAGATACAGGTTTAGTTTTGCTCGAAAAAATATTATCAGCTGAGTTGGCATCGCCCCCTGGTTTGGTCTTATAATTTTGAGAAAAACGATCTAAATTATGAGACGAGTCCTTGTTGCTCATTAGAAACTGTAGTAATTGGTCGGGTTGGGTGTATCGCAGTGCTAAGGCGCTAGATTTCATTGTCCTGTCGCTTAACCCATGAATTATGCAATCGACTGCGCGCTTTCCGACGATGTCGCATTGGTTCAAAAGTGACAGCTTTTCGTAATAATATACTTCTAAAGGTTCATTGTACTTGCTCTTACGACGCAACATGTCCTCCAGGATTTGGCCAAAATTTTGTTCATAAGGGAATGCACTTAAAAGTTTATCCTGCCATTCGGCCCAGGAGAATAATATGGTATTTAGACTTTCGTACCAAGTCTTGGCCAAACCCTGGAGTTTTTGTAAACCAAAATGAACAGTCGTTTTCTCATCCCAGCCATAGACGGTAGCACACTCATTAACCTTTTTGAGCCATATGTCGACTCTTTGATTTTTAGACGAGGGATCGAATTCTGGAAGTATATTCTTTCGGTTTAAGTGAAAATTTGTGTTATTGGTGTTCACCGTCTGTGGCTGTATTGGAGGTTGTTATTTAAGCGATTTTAACAGGTTTATGACATCATCAGTACTAAAACTAGGATAGGCGGATTCATTCTGATTTGGAATAGAGGGTATCTCTTGTCGATTTTCGATTGGGGGTGACTGACCACGTACAGTTGGTTTTCTTGGTGGCGGAGTTACGGACTGATGGCGGCGCTCGCCGACAACGCTGTCACGTCTACGGCTGCCTCGCTGGCTTGGAGAATGTCGCAGGCGACTCCGCGATCTTTCCAAGTCACCTTCGAGAACTCGAAGTTGCCTCCGTTGCCGTTCCACTTCAAGTTCTCGCTGTCGTAGACTAAGGCTCCGTCGATCATCTCGCATAGGGCTTCGGCTCCGACGACGCCTCGCAACGCTTCCTTCGCCACGAACATCATTACGACGACTTTGACTACGGCTACTCCGATCCCTTTCCATTGTTCGAAGGGTCTCAGGAGTAGACAATCGGCGTCGTGATCCGCCTTCGCCGTCCATTTATCTAGAACTCACACACAAAAAGAAAACATTAGAGTGATTATCAGATAAAATGTCAAATATCTCGGAAACGGTGCATCCAATCGCAAAAATTACAAAATTTTCCGCCCCGTAGACCACCGACATCGTACTGCTGCCTTTAATTTCCACTACCAAAAAGTAACCTCAGATGACCTTAAACTTATTTTTTTTGAGGGTAATACGAAAAAAGACAAAAAGAAAATATTAGGTGGTAATAATTTTAACACTAATGAGAAATATAATCTGCAGTTTCATGCAATAAAAGTGACTTCAGATGACTACAACACTCGCATTTAAAGATTAAAAATGTAAAGCATAACTATAAACATTTAATGATTTTTCCATCCAACCTCGTATGTATAAAAGATATGTGCTTTTTGTATGGTCCACATAAGGTAACTTTGAGCTTAAAATCAAGAAATATTGGGTTTAATCAGATCAGGTTAAAATAATGGTTGTTAAATCTTCGTAAGTACAATACGTCTCGAGACGCGTGTTTATTTGCCTTAGAACATTAAACATGCATACTCGTATTTGGTAAAAATGGGCATGTACTTACCACTTCTGAGATGTAGTAAAACACAATATTGGTTAACAATTGTATAATCTCCAATATCCCAGTATACAAACAGAGTGCACACGATGTTTATCCACTACCGTACAAATTGTCCGTTCGTCCCCGACTCATTATCAGAATGCCCTCACCTCCGCCAGACGCTAGTGTTGCCAACCTGTCTTCGATTTTCGACTCAATATATTCGATATTTTACTTGAAAAATCGATATAATTTAATTGACCTTACACTCTGTGATGTGATTTGTTCTCTGTGTGTCTCTTCTTCTTTAAGGCGTTAGACCTCTGGGTCAAGACATCTGTGTCTTGGTGTAAATTCCCATGGGAAGCATACTTTGTATAGTTGTTTCCATTGCAGGCGTGAATCACCTGATTGTCTGATAATAACGACGATTCCATGCTTCGGCAAGTGGTATAAAGAAAAAGGGGGGACGATGCTTGCACAATCATCATTTCAACCGCAGCCAGTCCACTGCTGGACATAGGCCTCTCCTAATGATTTCTAAAATGAGCGGTTGGAAGCGGCTTGCGTCCAGCATTTGCCTGCGACCTTTCTTAGATTATTTTACCATCTGGTCAGTGGATATCCAACGCTGCGTTTGCTTGCGTAATGTTACAAGTCTATTCTTAAGCTATGGAACTTGAGATCAATGAATTTCAGTTGTTATATGTTTATATGTATTTCTAAATACATCGCAGCATAATGATACATCGAAAATCCATTTAGGGAATCGTATCCGTCGAAATTAATCTCGAATTCCGCGTTATCTACAGAGCCGACACTCTACCTCTCCATGAATATTTGATGACGTATTTTCTGCTTATTTAAACTCTCAATTGAATTACCGTGTTGAGACAACTTTGGATTACATCGAAAGTTGAAGAGTTTTAAATTCTCGATCATACAATACAATGTATATAAATATTATTAAGTCAAAAATACCTTACTTCGATGACTCAGCGACTCAAAGAGGATCTTGTCCTCCGACACAAGAGATCTCAACTGTTCCCAGTTTAACGCAACCTCCGGCCAGTCGGCTCAAAAAAAACTCTTGGATGCCGAAAGAAAGATCTTGCGGAAAATTCCATTTCTAGAACTGGGCCCAGGCCCAGTCAGGACTCAGGAGGAAGGACGGTGGATAGATATTTCAATAAAGTGAAGCTACTAGTATTAGATATTTCAATATAGAAATCTACACGCCTTTGATACGAAATCAGTCATCAAAATTATTTTTCCACTTCATTATCAGCTCTAGTAATATTTGAATGGTCATATCTTCTAAACGCACCACGGCATCATATCAGTTTTTGTGCTGTTCGTATGGACACTGTCTAGAGCAGTAGTTCCCAAACTTATTTTTCTCGTGGACCACTTTCAAAATTTTACTGGTTTCGGTGGACCCCCTGCTGCTACATTTCTACCACATTCTTAAAGTCGCCAAAAAATAAAAATTGTGTCACTTCTGAGTTCTGTCCCTATATTTCGATATGTAAAATAAAAACGAAAAATGGTACATTTTATATCACTTTATTTATTAAAAGAATAGAATTACAAGAAAAAAATATTAAGGTAATATAGGTTCAGGTCATAATTTTAATTAATGGGAAGGATGTATCTGATGGAGTGTCAGCAAACGATCAATGTTTGGCTTTATTTTTGTGAGCAATAACCGCAAATCCCCCCGCTCTGTGATGTTTAATTTGCTCCTTTTTTTTGTTAAGAGGTTTGTAACGGCACTAAAACTCCTTTCGACAAGATATGACGAGGGAAAAGCTATTAAAAATTTCCTTGCGATTTCCCACAGTCCAGGATATTTTTCGGGTATTTCTGCTTGCAGCCAAAATGTTGGGTAGCCTTTTCTAAATTTCACCTTCAGCTCCTCATTAGTGCTTAGCTCGAGCAGCTCCTCTTGTAATACAACATTGGCCACTTCCGTTTCATCAAATGGATTTATTATCCATGGTGGTATATCCATCGTCAGTATATCTTCAAACCTAGTTTTGAAGTCATCATGCAGGGCACTTAAATGTTGACTGTAGGTATGGATATCCTCATCAATACATTCTACCTGCGACAAGTTTGGAAATTGAGAGAATTCGCGCCGACTAATGTTTTGCTTCATAAATTTCAATTTCCCAAGAAAAGCCGAAATTATCCCCTTTGTTTTTATTAAATTCAGGCTGTCCCCTTGTAACTGCAAGTTAATATCATTAAATTTTTTAAACAAATCTGTCAAATACGCAATGTCTGCTTTGAATTTGATCAAGTTTTCTTTTAAATCTGGATCTCTACTTTCTAAGAACTCTAATATGGAATCGAAAACAGAGTAAAATCTCGTTAAGCATGCACCTTTCGACAACCAGCGTACTTCAGTATGTAAGAGCAGTCGTTGGAAGTCTTCATCATTTTCGTCGCACAATTGAGCAAATAAACGTGTATTCAATGCATTGCTTCTGATTTTGTTGACAGCTTTTTGTACAAGAATAGAGGACTGTATATAGGAGTTGAATTAAAATACTGCTGGTTCTAGGAAACTTGATATAATTGCACCACTCACGTTACAACACATGTATACCACACGAGATTAGTTTTGTAAGAGAAAGTGACAGTTGACAGTTTACTTTTTAATTCTTATGTTGTCTTGCCAACATGTTGCGGCCTCACAAATAATAACAAGAAATCTTACAAAATTAATGAGCACCAGTTTGATGTGCCATGTTGAAGGCTATAAACTAAACTTAACATAATATTAATAGTGACTGATTATTGCCATTTTATTTCTTAATCTTAAATTTCTTAATTAATTTTAAGTTTCTCACTTTATTATTCCAAACATATGTTTTTTAATAAATGAAATAAACAGAAAATATATGAGAAAAAAGATATGGTAATTATTAATTATCAATAGGCAAAACACATACTTTGAGAATAGAGCGTACATGTGATTTTCCATTAGATGTTTTTACCTCAACGGCTCGTACAAGACCATCGTGGCCAGGGAAAACATTTACAATTCTGGCCATCGGCCAGGACATCATAGGAAGGTTATCTTCCTTTAAGATGACAAGAGTGCCAATTGAAATATTAGGACTAATATTGAGCCATTTCGGTCTATTTTGCAATACATTGATATAGTGTTTGTACCACATCTTCCAAAATGATTGTTTTATGTGTGTACATACCTGCCAAAATTTTAATCTATTTTGTGGAACAGTAGAAACATCATTTTCAGGGTACATAGTCAAGGCATTTCCTATCAAAAAGTGACCTGGTGTCAGATAGCTAAAATCATTTACATCAGATGAAGATAGAGGTATCAAAGGTCTGGAATTTAATACACATTCAATCTCTACTAGCACTGTATTTATCTGTTCATAAGTTAACAAATGGCTTTGCAAAACTCTCTTTAGGTGGTATTTTGTACTCTTTACCCCAGCCTCCCAAAGCCCCCCGTACGTCGGACTATACTTAGGTATATAGTGGAATTCTATACCTCTATGCGCTGAAAAGGAATGCACTTTCTTTTGGTGGTCTTTAGAAGATTGCAGTTTGTCGAGTTCAGTTAATTGGTTCCTCGCTCCTTTAAAAGTGGAGGCATTATCGGAGTAGATTTCTTTAGGCAATCCCCGTCGCGATATAAATCTCCTAAGGCATGCTAGATAAGTCTCAGAAGTAAGATCTGACGCTAACTCTAAATGAATCGCCTTAGTGGCGAAACATACAAAGACACAAATGTAGCCTTTGCCAGTAAGTGAACGCCTTACACGTGAGAGCTTTACATTTATTGGCCCAGCGAAATCCACACCGACCTTTTCGAAAGGACGGCTCATGGCAGTCACTCTTCCGGCCGGCAGGGAACCCATTAACTGCCTCGAAGCAGTAGCCTTTAGCCTATAACATATGACACATTTATGCGTTATTTTCTTAACATACATTAAACCGTTAGTAATCCAAAATTTTTGGTTTAAGTTAGATAATAAAAGCTTAGGTCCTGCATGTAGGAGCCTTTTATGTTCACTTATAATTATACATTTAGTAACATGTGATTCTTTTGGCAAAATAGCTTGATGTTTCTGGGAATATGGAATGTCAGAGTGATGTAGCCTACCACCTACTCTTAATAAGCCTGTATCATCAATGAAAGGATGTAAGCTTTGTAAAGAACCCTTTATACAAACATTTTTTTTTAAACATGCCATTTCTTCTTGATAATATTTTTCTTGTTCATCCTTAATGAGCAACATTAAAGCAGTGTTTAGTTCTGAACTTGAGATATACTCATTAGAGATTTTTTTACCCTTTAGGTTATTTATAAATCTTAAAATATAAGCTAACACCCGAGTCATTTTGTGGATGCTAGAATATCTGTGTAAACTCTCAAAAACATAGTTATTTATTGGAGTACCTGTAGATGCCTGATTGCTGGAGAATGCTGTGCCGAGTGCTGTAGTTTTTATTTCAGGTAAGTCTGCGGGTAAGTCTGTAGATAGATTAAACACATACTCACTATCATGCAAGTGCTCAGATCCACACCACCACCTTTTGCAGGCACTAAGCTCTGTTGGACTAACTCCTCTGCTGATGTCATCCGCAGGGTTGTCCTTTGTGTTCACAAATAGCCAATGACAGTTAGCAGTGTTGTTAGATATTACTATCACTCTGTTCGCGACATAAGCCATTAATTTGACTGGTTCAGTATGCAGCCATGCAAGCACGATTTTTGAATCAGTAAATAAGTAAACCTGACTTATATTTAGCTTTAACTTAAGCGTGTCTTGCATCTTGCTAATAAGGATAGAGAGGAGCAAGGCTGCATTTAACTCCAAGCGTGGAACTGTCATGCCTTTATTTTGCAATGGATTTATACGTGATTTAGAACATAGCAAGTGCATATCGACTTTACCTGTTGGATGTATGACTCGTAGATACACACAGCAGCCATACGCCATACTGGAAGCATCTGAGAAACCTATTAGTTGTACTGTGTCTGAGTCATTTACTTTCACATTTCTATCTATATATATTGGTGCCATAGTTGCCAGACTAGAAGTAAATTCAAGCCATTCGCTCCTGATGCTTTCATCAGGTGAGGAGTTCCAGTCTGTCTTAGAAGCCCATAATTTTTGCATTATAGCTTTAGCTTGAACAATAATGGGGCTTACAAAACCCATGGGATCATAAAATTTTCCTATGTAAGCTAGAATATCCCTTTTTGTAATATTATTTTCATTGAATAGCTGTGGGCATGAAAATTTAAATTTATCATCATTAATAACTAACTGCAAGCCTAAGGTTTTTATGCTGCAGTCGTCCTTTTCAAGTTCTAAATTGTCAAAATGCTGCTCCGTTGAAGGAATATCAGCTAACAATCTACTATCATTTGAAGACCACTTGTGCGTTTGAAAACTACCTAATTGTAAAAGCTGTCTTAGCTGTGATTTCGCTTCTAGCATAATATTTAAATCATTATTTGAGTAAAGGACGTCATCTACATAGGTGCAATTATTAATAATAAATGATGCAAGCGGTAAATTGTTTTCATTTTGTACTGACAGTTCTTTTAAGCAACGTGTAGCTAAATAACTTGAACTCTTTAATCCATAAGTTACTGTGTCAAGCCTGATGCATCTAATAGACTCATCTGGATGATCGCGCCACAAGATATTCTGTAAAGACGTATATTCAGGTGACACACGCACATTTCTGAACATTTGTTTTATATCAGTGGTGAAAGTATAATCTCCAAATCTGAATAAGAGTAATATGTCAAAAAGATCTCTTTGGACTATAGGCCCGTTAAGGAGAATATCATTAAGTGAGAGCTTTTTATTTGTTTTCATAGATCCATCATAAACTGCACGTAATTTAGTACTTTTACTATCGGGTTTAAGTACTGCATGATGTGGCAAAAAATACACCGCATCTTTGTTTAGGTCATACAATTTTATGTCTACATAGTGACCATGGTTTAAATTCAAATAGTCATGAATGAAATTTTTGTATTCTGCAAAAAGGGTGGGATCTTTTTGAAATCTTTTTTCTAAATTTAAAAATCTCTTTAATGCGAAGTGAAAAGAATCCCCTAAAGTATTATTGACTTCACTAATAGGAAGTTTTAGAGGTAATGCAACTTCGAAGCGATTTTCCTTTAACTGAACAGTATTTTTGAATATATATTCACAGAGTTCCTGTTCTGAAGACCTTTCATTATAGACTTCAGGAACGCTTTCAGTTTTCCATAAATTGGACAAGTTTTTACTAATGTCTGACTCGCACACAGTACAATTTAAAGATACCTTATTACAAGAAAGATTAGACAAGGACGGCTGTGGCAGATTTCCCCCCACGATATGCCCGAGCTGCGTGTTGATGAAGCGCAGCTGCTGGGCGGCGGGTGCTGCCGCTGGCTGCTCCTCAAGCGGGGCCGCCAGCTGGACGCTCGGCGACTCCGGTGGCAGCAATATCTGAAACACCACGTCCGCTCCTATTAGTAAATCAATTTCACTAGGTATATTAAAGTCTGCATCTGCAAGCCTAATATTTTTTGGAACTCTAATGTTTGTCAAGTCGCATTTATTTTGTGGTAACTGACAAGTTATCTGCTCAACAACAAGGCAGACAACCGAGGCTTTGAATGGACTTGTCGTGGAAAATATCTCTACTGGCACAGAACACCTGACGCTTGCCTTTGCGTTGGCGATACCTAGTACATCTACATTACTTTTATTGGGCTTTAAGCCCAGCAGCCGTACAGCCTTCATTGAGATGAAGGACAGCTGAGATCCAGTATCAAGTACTGATTTAAAACATATTTCAGTGCCATCTCGGGCAAAAAGCTTCACTTTTGCTGTGGGTAAAAGAACATAATTGGCTTTATTTGCTGCTAGCGAAGCAGAGGATGCCACGGCTTGCTGCGCACCACTATCTTCCTTGTCGGTGTCGTGTAGCAGAGTGTTGTGAGGTTTATGGCACTCTGAACACCGAAAGTGGTACTTGCATTTCCTTGTGTGTGTACCTAAACATATTCTACACAATTTATGTTCTATGGCAAATTGTACCCGTTTGCGAGCTGGCAGTAATTGAAAACTTTTACATAAATATAATCTGTGGTTTGACTTACAATGCAGGCATGATGATCGCTCCTGTTGTGTAGCGCTAGCCACTACCTTTCCTGATATACCAGGACGGTGTTCCTTGTCATTATGCATCTGACGTTGCGGAGCCCCCGGCTCAGCATTCTCCAGCGCCAGAGCTCGTTTCTCTAGGAAGTCCAGGAGACCTTGCAAGGTTGGGTCTTCACTCACATCCCTATCGAGTTGATAGGCCCGTGCTGTGTACATATCTAGTTTGCGGGAGAGAACACAAATCATTATAGCATCCCATGTTTTGACATTTTCATCTAAATTTGCTAAAGCGGCAAGCTCCTGTTTAATGCTTGATATAAACTCTCTAAGGCAGCTTGCTGTAGATTTAGAAAGAGGCTTCATATCTAACACTGTGTTTATGTGCTCACTAACAATTTTAAATTTGTTATTGTACCTATCGTTCAATATTTTTAGTGCCTGTTCATAGCTTTCCGCTGTAAGCGGCAAGTTTTTAATTAGATCAAGTGGCTCGCCCCTTAGGTAAGATCTAAGATAATACAATTTCTGTACTAAATCTATGGACTTATTCTCATTTATAACTGAATAGTACAAGTTAATAAATGGTGTAAATTCTTTGAATTTACCAGTAAAAATAGGAACATCGATTGGTGGTAATTTTACTTTGGAGATTGGAGGCAAGTGTGGCTGTAAAGGCAGCACGCTTTGTCGTCTTTTAATCGTTTCATTTAACACTGTTAGAATTGCATAATATTTATTTTCGACCTCAGTGACGTTTTCTTTGTCTTTAGGATCAGCAGACAATATTTTTATATGATAAGTTTCGTAGTTTGCAAAGGCGTCTATTAACCTTTGCCGTTTGGCAATCAAAGTTTCAGTTTGTGATATGTCTACGTCATTAGGACATGATATGAAAGAAGAAAGACGTGTTATGGTACCTTTTGCGTGGCCTCTAGCAGCAACAATTTCACCAATCTCCATTTTTAGATGAACACAATCACAAAATGATGAAAATATCTACACAAAATTTGCACGTGTTGCACTTAGCGCAATTGTTCAACTTTGGTTACAAACAAAATGGCGAATGAGTTGAGGCGATGCGATGCGACGAACACAGGCGAAGAACGACTTCCGCTCGTTTGGCGGCCTTCCGTCCACCGAGTACGTACGACCGATACCGATGCACCAACGAATTGATCCGACACACGAACTTCGGCTTGATTGACGCGACGACGCGATCCGACTCGACCCGACCGGCGTATGACGTAGTCACGCAACTTTACCGATCTTTCCGATCGATCGATAAAGCAATCACTTCACAACACAACACAAGAAACAAAATGCTCGCAGTTTTGAACCAAAATGGCGTCTCACACGCAAAAAATTTGAACACTTAAGTCGATGATCTTCAAGTTGATTCCTCGATTTAGCTTGAGTTGCAAGTTTTTGCAAAGGTCCAGATGCAATTTGGCGTAAGTAGCACTGCTGCTGCGCCCTCAACATGCAAGAAAAATTGTTGCAATTGCGGCGTGGGCCTGTGCTGCCTACGTTGCTGGTTGACGACAAACCTCTGACTCGCAGCTCCAGCTGTATTTTCGGCTAGGAGAACCATGTACAAGAATAGAGGACTGTATATAGGAGTTGAATTAAAATACTGCTGGTTCTAGGAAACTTGATATAATTGCACCACTCACGTTACAACACATGTATACCACACGAGATTAGTTTTGTAAGAAGAGAAAGTGACAGTTGACAGTTTACTTTTTAATTCTTATGTTGTCTTGCCAACACTTTTATTACAAAATGAAGAGATTGGTTCAACCTGTCACTTAAATGTTTTGCCACAAGATGTTGTCGGTGGATTACGCAATGAATAGCTGTAAGTCCTGGTATAATTCTTTTGAGATGACTTATAAACCCACGATATCGCCCGACCATTGCAGGAGCTCCGTCTGTTGCCACTGAAATAATGTTTGTAAATGGGATCGATTTTTCCGTAAAAAAATTACTCAGGACATTAAATATTGATTCGCCTTTAGTGTCAGTCTCCAAAGTTCTGGCAAATAGCAATTCTTCGTGAATTTCTTCCTCAACAATAAATCGGACATATGCCAATAGTAATGCTTCATTACTGGGTAACGTTGACTCGTCCAGTTGTATAGAAAAATGAGTTTTTTGCAGATGATTGCACAAAAAGCTTTCGATATCAGAGCTCATTTCATCAATGCGTCTTTGTACAGTATTGTTACTTAATGGAATTCTTTTTAGTACGTCAAATGGAGATTTGTGCAAAACAGTTTTTAAAACCTCTTCAACAGCGGGTAAAATTAATTGTTCTCCGATAGTGTGCGGTTTTCCAGATTTTGCTATAAGTAATGAGATATTGTAAGATGCCCGCAAGCCATCATCGTTACTTTGAGATGTTGAAGCGAACATACTGTGCATGGTGGGTCTCTTTCCATATTTTTCTTTCAATGTTTGAAAATATTTTAAATCTTTACCTATTTTATCAGTATGACACCTTTTTAGATGATCTTCGAGCTTTGATGGTTTCATAGAGTCATTGCTCAAAACTTTGTTGCATAATAGGCACATGGGCAATTGTTTGTCTGCCTCTGATGGAACAAAACCATATTTCAAATAATCGACACTATATTGTCGACATTTTTTCTTTGCTGTAGCCATGTTTCGTGTCAGTTACCTTACCTGTAAAAAAAATGTTTTAGTAACCAAGTTTTTTTCTGAATATAGGTATCACACCGCAGCCTTTGTCAGCACGCGGAAATAGAATTACGGCTTGTAAAGGGACCAACTAATAAACCGCTGAGACAAATACAAACGTTTTCACAAAACGGTATCAATTTTAAAGTACATAATTTACCACTAATTTTTAATAGTATAAATAAAAATTAGTGTACTCAGTATCGAATACTGATCATATTTGTGTAGGAAAAAATAAACGTCGAAATCCCAAAATTGTCCATAAAAACGATAACTAACATTTTATTAAATCAATGAGTTCACGCGCTCCGTGTATTTGCGTATTTTTTGTCTGCGGCTTCATTGTTAAAACGTGACAAACAGGCATCGAAGTTCAAGCCCCGCCCTTTTCCCGTCGCCCGCGCACCGCTCGCTCTTTCCGAAAAGGAATAGTTTTGATAAAATAGTTACTTCAAAATCAATTTAACATGATTATGAAATTACTGTTTTATAAAATTAGTAGTTATTTGCAAGAAAAATTACAAAATTAATTGCTCTGCAATATTGCTTATTCGGCCTTTTTAGAGAGGCAGTGCTTCTCTCGTGAAAAAACAATTGAATAAAACGTGCTGTGTTTGTCTTCAAATCGAAAGAGGACAATTAAAATATCTGTAAGTTACTAAGTTACCTATCTATACAGGCCGTTGTGATCAACCGACTAGTACACGTAAACAAAATACTTAAGTACTATAACAAAAAAAGGTAGGTTACTTACTTTTCTCCGGCACTAGCAAACACAGATATAAATTTTCTCACAACTTTTTTCCAAATTCCGCCTTGTTTTCGAAATTCCGGAAACAAATGAATGCGTTTGGTTGCCTTTGGCATCAAGTATTTATAGTGTTGATCAAGTTCATGTCTGAACAAGCATTAAGCATTGTCGGGCGGATAGCGCTTTGCAAGTCTGTACACGAAATTGTACGTAATATCGAATACACAAGTTTGAACAAGTAACAGTCGCTTGCCTTATTAAAATATTATCTGCTTAGATAGGTACTTAAAACAATGTAGGTAGGCCCTTATAAAAACTATGCTTACATTTTTGCTCTTTACTATCAAAAGCAGATAAATTTTCGTGGACCCCCATTAACATCTTATGGACCCCCATTTTTTGTTCACGCCTACGTAGACCCCCAGCAAGTCTCCCGTGGACCCCTGGGGGTCCACCTGGACCACTTTGGGAATCACTGGTCTAGAGCATCATATTATTCATGAATCAGTCGGTCTAAATATATTTTTTAACAAAACTATTAAACGTAATTATACACGTGTAACAACGAAACGCACCAACATTTTTTTTCACGCCGTTGATACGAAATCAGCCATTCTTATGTTATTTTTTTTTATGAAAACTGAATAGCCTTATCTTTGAATAGCCTTATCTTTGAATAGCCTTATCTTTCAAACGCAGCAAGGTGTCAAGTTTTTGTACTGTTCATATGGGTACTGTGTGGAGTATCATGTTGTCCTTGAATCAGATCGTTTAGATGACTAAACCATAACCAATGTTTAAACGGTGGTTTAGTCAATACGTTGCCACATTTTAATCATTAGATTAAGAGGTAACGAGATATTAAGGCAAGATTCCATAATTTTGTGTCGACTATCTCGTTTATTGGTTGAAAAATGACAGTTGATTTATAAATCACCATTTTGTTTCCTGCGTCAGAAATCGGCGAGGACCCGGGAAGCGTGTGTAGAATTCAAAAATTGCCACTTGGCTACCATTTTAAAATAGCGTGTCTACTATGTGGCGTAGTTTTCGCTCGCTAACTAATTTTCATGCATTTTTGTGAGCGTATCTATTGTCATAATGCTACTTGTCTAAGCCTGCTTGCTGGGTATAAGCCCCTCATTGAGTCTTCGATATGTTCTAGTAATTTCAGGAGGATATAAAAAATTGTTCATTTAAATTTGCACTTTTTGCGTTAACACGCAATTAAAAGAGTTATCCTTTTAGGCGTAATCTTTTATATTTTTTAATAAATAAGGACATTAATGACTACTACAAAAATTTTACAATATTTTTCTCGTCTTATTTTCTATGCTCACAAAACGTAAAAAAACTTCTTTGTTGTAATATACCTTTATAATGTTATTTAAGCGAGATAATCCGCCATTTTACCTAAGTAATCCATTTAAGTCAAGAGCAAAAGGAAGACTAGATTAGGGGAAAATATAACACTGGTCAAGTGTTTTCGCCAGTATTAATTATTTAACTTTGATGGAACGAAAAATGTGAACGACACTGACAACGTCAATACATGAAAATATTTTCTCTCGAAAATTATTATTTTTCCCCCAATATTTTGACTCAAAAACATATTTATTTGTTGTGGATTATGCAAATTTAAGTGCGAAAATCAATTGAAAGTTTTTGAAGCCAAACATAATTTTTTTTTTTTTTTGCGTGTGTAGTTGAATGATAAACATTGTAAAAATCAGCTGTTTTATTAATAACTAAATTAAATAGTAAACAAAGAATTTTTATACAATATTTACATTAACTGACTTGCTGTACCTATATTATATGCAAACATAATATAATTCTGCACGCACCTGCCGAATTGGACCAGCAACATCACTCTCATTACACAGACAATGGACACTATTCGGGATCTGCAATTGGAGTCTGTACAAGCCACACAGAGGAGCATGGAGATGTCCATAGCCAACAGAATGGCTGAGTTCGAGAGGAGGCTAACATCTACCCCACCGGCTGGAGTTGGTGAGCTACAGCAAGAATATGCCGATTTCAAAGTCTTTGTCCACTCAATTTTTCTTCTACTACAGCAGCAGATTGCCGGCCTTAGTGATAGGATGGATGCCTTGGAGATGAGAAGCAGACGGAAGATGTTGTTATTCAGTGGTATTCCAGAGGCCCCCGAGGAGAAAATATCTGCTGTTGTTGACAATATCATCAAAGATAAACTTATGGTCACTGGTGTTCAAGTTAAATCATGCTATCGCATTGGTGCACCAAGGTCTGAACGTGCTAGGCCAGTGCTTGTCAGATTCCAGACTCTGGAGACTAAATCACTGGTATGGAATAAAAAGACGGGCTTAAAGGGGTCCCCAGTCAGCATGTCGGAGTTCTTGACTCGTCCTAGGCAGGAGGTCTTCCAGGCGGCCAGGTCGCACTTTGGCATGAGGCGCTGTTGGACCCATGATGGCGTTACTTATGTAAAAACTCCGTCGGGGGAGCGCGCGAAATTGACCTCAGCCGGCGCGCTGACTGCGTTGATAAAAAAGTTCCCGTTTGAGGAAGGCCGCACCGTCAACGAGGCAGCCCCGCCAAGGAATGACCAGCAGCCCCGGAGAGCGGCGCCAGCGGTTGTGGAGAAGAAAACCATGACTCGAAGACAGGCACAGGCACAGTCCGCCAAGCAAACATAGGTTAGATTTATTTTTGCTAGGATCTGTAATTTATATCCGACAATATCCCAAGTTCTCGAAATAATGTGTATAAATAAATCTCTTTTGCCTCTCTCTAAATTTGTAGGTACCTCAACATTTACTTTCCCTTCAGTTTTAAATGTTTTTCCATCTAAATGAAGGTACCTACTCAATAAGGTTTTTAATAATGTCTATAAACTTTAAACTCTGATCACTTTATAGAATTACATCGACATTTGATTTTAATTGTTTGGTTCGTTGTTTGTGTGTCGACTGCCTCCTGTAATGGGTCAAATAGTACAAGTAACAGCTGTTTATTTTCCCTTTGCGACATTGCGTCAGAATGAAATGACTTTTTCTTTTATAATTTTACCTTGTTTTGTTTGCTGCATGGCAGGTGATAGGTGCCTGTTGTTTGTAACCCGTGGTAGTAATCCATACAACTTTGTTTTCCTGGTCCAACCGGCGGGTTGAGCAGAAATATTAATAGTGTAAATAATTATATTTGAAAGATAGGTTAATTTTAGTCTAATATATTATTGAAATATATATTTATTTAATATTTAATTATTACATATATAGTTACTTATAATGCAGCAATGTGCCAATAATGATATGAACGTTTCATTTTGCTCCGCCATAGACTCACTGGATTCTAGTTTTGTTTCATGCGATCTGGACACACTCGGTACCTTTATTACCAATACTTTTAATAATTTTCAATCTAACTTTAACGTCTGTCATATTAACGCTCAGAGTGTTCCAGCGCATTACACAGACCTTGTGGAGGCTTTCTCATCAGTATGCCTGAGTGCGATTCTAGTGTCTGAAACCTGGCTTAAACCAACGTTACCTTCAACCAGCTATTCTCTGCCCGGCTTTGTCCTCATAAGGAATGATCGTGTTGGTGCAGGTGGTGGTGGTGTAGCGATTTATCTGCGCAGCGACATTAAATACCAAACCATCTCTATGTCCCCATCAGAGTACACCGGTGGAATGGAACATATCATGTTAGAGATCACTGTTAAGGGTGTTAAGGCGGTTCTTGGAGTCTTCTACTGTCCCTCATCCAAAATCAATTACTTCTCTTCTTTTGAAGCTATCCTGGAGTCTGTTTGTTCAGATTACGCACATCACATTATCCTTGGTGACTTCAATACCTGTCTGCTCAAGGCTGACTCTAGGGCTGCGAGATTGTTGAATATTTTAAAGTCTGTAAACTTTACAGTTCTACCATCTGGTCCTACACATTTCACCGACCATGGTCCCACTCTACTCGATCTGATAATTACTTCAGCGGATAAAAATGTGGCAAGGCATGGTCAAACAGCAGCTCCTGGATTTTCTCATCACGATTTGCTTTACGTTTCTTACAAAATCAAGGTACCGAAAGTTAAACCCATGGTTCTACATCTTCGCTGTTTCTCTAAAATTGACAATACAGCTTTGTTGCGTGACGCATGCGGAATCGATTGGAATCCCGTGTTCGCCGCCGTTATAGTTGACGATAAAGTTTCTCTATTTAATGATTGTATTTTGTCACTGTACAATACTCATGCACCCGTAAGAGCCGTCAAAATACGCCGTCCACCTGTGCCATGGATTACCAATGGAGTTCGTATGGCCATGAAACGACGTAACTATGCTTTCCGAAAATTTAAAAAGGATCGTACTGATGAAAATTGGTCGCTGTATAAGGCTGCAAGAAACCGTTGCAACCAAATGTGTAGAAACGCTAAACGCCAGTATTTCTCTGATAACATTGAAAATGTCTCTCCAGCAAATCTGTGGAAATTCTTGAATTCTCAGGGCATAGGTAAAGCGCAGAAAGATATATCTAAGTTTCCATTTTCTTTAAATCATCTCAATAATCACTTTACATCGGTGCCACTTCTAGATGATAACATCAAAAATTCAACAATTTCTTCTGTTCTTGCCATGCCTGTCTCTGATGGTGGGATATTTGAATTTGCCGCAGTCACTGAGGATGAGGTCACCAAAACCATTCTTTCCATTACTTCCAACGCTGTTGGCCCTGATCAAATAAGTCGCAAGATGTTAATTCCTATACTTCCCTGTGTTCTTCCTGTCATCACGCACATAATAAACTACAGCCTTTCAGAACATCATTTTCCTGCTTCATGGCTGCTGGCCTACGTACGTCCTCTCCCTAAGATCCCTGATCCCATCAATTTTAGTGATGTCCGTCCTATTTCTATCCTCTCATTTCTATCCAAAATTCTAGAGGCTTCAGCTTTCAGGCAGTTAACTGAGCATTTGCTGAATAACAATCTCTTAAATCCCTTTCAGTCGGGTTTTAGACCTGGCCATAGCACTACCACTGCATTGCTTAGAGTAACAGACGACATCAGAGCAGGAATGGAGAATACCGAGGTTACTGTTTTGGTTTTGATTGATTTCAGCAATGCTTTTAATATGGTAGATATTGATATACTTTTGGCCATCCTCTCTCGGTGCAATATCTCATCTTCAGTGATTGACTGGTTTACTAGCTATCTTCGTGGTCGCCGGCAGCAGGTTCGCAATGGGCAGGATACTTCTGGCTGGTGCGAGCTTGATGCTGGTGTTCCACAGGGCGGTATACTGTCTCCAATTTTATTCTCGATTTTTATAAATCTCTTGTCTTCAGTATTGACGTGCCCACATCATTACTACGCTGATGACTTGCAGCTTTATACACAAACCAATATAGATCATATCGACTCTGCTATTGACTTAATAAATAACAATTTACGTAGTATTCTGGAGTGGTCTTGCAGCTTTGGAATCTCGGTAAACGCTAAAAAGTGTCAGGCCATTGTTATAGGAAGTAGTGTTCAAATCAATAAATTAGACATTAAATCGATCCAACCCATTATCTATAGTGGAACTGAGATTTCGCTGTGTCATGTAGTAAAGGATCTGGGTCTCTACGTGGATTCTACACTGAGCTGGCAGTATCACATTACTGAGGTTAGTCGGAAGGTATTTGCCTCACTTCATTACCTACAACGTTTAAAGAATTTTTTGCCTATCAAAACGAAAACTATGCTGGTCCAGGCCCTTGTTATCCCGATAATTGATTATGCTGATGTGTGTTTTCTGGACATAACTGAAGAACAATTAAACAAATTAGACCGCCTTCTTAACAACTGCATCAGATTCATTTTCTGCCTTCGTAAATACGACCATGTCTCGAAATACCGTTCCCAGCTTAAATGGCTTTCAATCCGTCAACGCAGGAATCTCCACATTCTTTGTCAATTGTACAATATTTTAAATAATCCCTCTTCTCCAGGCTACCTTAAAAAAGACTTCCAACTGTTAAGTTCAACTCATGAAAGAGCCCTGCGTTCTTCAAATAAGTTAACTCTCGCCACTCCTTCTCACCGTACTGGGTTCTACTCCAACTCTTTCGCCGTTACGGTTGTCAGACTCTGGAACGCGCTTCCCGAATCTATTAGGAGTGCCTCTAGCCGCGATGGTTTCAAAGCTCTGGTATTCAGACATTTTCTCGCTCAGCAAAGCAACTGATTAAATGTAGTCATTAACCATACTTGGTTTAATGACGTATATTGCATCTGTATTTTATGTAACATTATATTATATGAATTTACTATATGTTTATGTATATATATATATATATATATATATATATATTATTTGTATAGGTATATGTATTGTTTATGTATGTTTATTGTATTATAAAATATATGGTTGTGTAGGTTTATTCGTATAAGTATAGATTTTACAAGCCGTTCCCGTGGTATTTTCTGTACACCCACATTTAAGCTCTCTGCTATACCCAAAGGTTGACTGTTAGATAATGCTTTTAGCATTAAGTCCGCCTATTGTGCTTTACAAATTGTAATTTGTACAATGAAGGTTAAATAAATAAATAAATAAATGATAGGCTTTGAGTATTGCCGACAAAAATTTACAATTACAATATAATTTTGGATCCCAGGTGAATTCCGGGACTTATAGTTTTGATGAGTTATTTTCAGTAAAGTCATAAATATATTTTTTTTCTTTTTATGAAAGCTATATTTTATTTGTTGGCACACATAACAGTTTTACAAGAAAACACGATAAGATTGATTGATTGAGTACAAAGGTTGCAAAACGCGCACAGCATGCAAATATATTAACTGACAAAAAAATCTTATATACACAAGATATACATAACAATTTTACTTTAAAATCGACTAGTCGGTCCAACTCGCACAATGTGAACTTAAGATGAAAGCTGCTAATTTACAAAGAAGATTCAAAGATTCTTAATTTTTACCCGACTGCGCCAGATGGAGGGTTATGTTTTTCGAGAGTATGTGTGTATAATTGTATGGCACGCCCTGTAGCCTGAACGGCTCGATGGATTTTAGCTTGAGAGGTGTCGTTAGATTCGTATTTAGCGTGAGAGTGACACTAGGTATATCAAAATAATTTAAAAAAAAATATGGCCGATTTTTAGTTTTTTAAATTACCTTTATCTTGTTGTTTGTTGAATTCAGTGTGGAAAATGCTTTGGACTTATAGAATTATTTGTGCTTAATTTATGATTTTAATTTAATACTTTAAAGCTGAAGTATTTTTATTGTTATTCATTAAATAATCATAGGATATGTGATATCTTTATTTTATTTGTAAATATTAATTATTTTACAGTCAAAGATTTACATATAAAATGATTACCCGCTGCTTAGCGTTTCTGGTGCAAAGGTGCCGAGAACACTTGCCGCGTTACATTAATTAATATATAAGGTGGATTTAAAATGGAGTTCTCTAGTGCATTTACAGTAAACAAAATAATGAAATTAATTGTGTTAGGAAAATAAAATGAAAAAAATCTAGCATAGATTTTAAAAATTTTGCTTATAGTACTTTTCTTTGGCCTTATTAAACCCCTCAAAATATTTGCACTTGATAAAAATATATCAAATACTAGCTGTTTCCCGCAGCTTCGCCTGCGTCAAAAAGTAGCCTATGTAAGACCCGGGGTCTTCAACTATATTCATACCAAGTTTCATCAAGTTCCGTTTAGCGGTTTGACCATGAAAGCGTAACAGACAGACAGACGGACAGACAGACTTTTGCATTTATAATATTAGTATGGATTATTAAGTTTTCATTCAACATATGATGTCATTATTTTAAAAAATAGCGCTCCAGGGCTCCAAAGCTTATTATATTGGAATGAATCATAGTTACAAGTTGTCAATGTTAATAATTAGGTCGTACTTCCAGCATCTGACTCCCATGTAGGTTACCGGCACCTCGTCAAGGTCTAATTTCCGCCATCGCAGGAACTAATCTGATGTTTTATCTCTTTCATTTAAAAAACCCGACAATTTTTATTTTGCCAAAGAAGAAATTTTTTGAGCATTTAGGGAGTAATTTAATCAAATGTTTTTGCTTTGAGTCTCAGGAGAGACTTCGCTTTCTTATGCGTGTTCTACCGCTTGTATAATGGGCTATGGTCGGAGGAATTGTTTTGACATGATGCCAACAGCCACTTTTTACCATCGCACCTCTCGTCATCGTCAGGGATTTCATCCCCATACCTTGGATCCCATGTTATCGCGTTACAGTACGCTTCAAACGGAATTTCCTCCCTCGTATACTGCGATTATGGAATTAGCTCCCTGCCATGGTTTTCCCTAGTGACTATAACATGGGAGCCTTCAAAAAGGAAGTGAAAAAATTTCTTCAGGGTCGGTAACGCGCTCGTGGCATCTCCGGTGTTGCAGGCGTTCATAGGCTATGGTAACCACTCACCATCAGGTGGATCGTACGCTTACTTAGTTGTATAATTTTTTTTCCAAAGGAACGTTTGTTTCAATCACGGGTTTTGATCCTCTTTGGTAATCTTGCGGCTCAAGTTGAGAATATGACATTATTTGCATAATCCAAGCCTGCAATGTCCCAACCAAACTGGAAACAACTAAAATAGTTGTACTTCCCATGGGAATCGAACCCACGACCTCCAGGTTTAAGGCAAACGCATTAACCACTGGACCACGGACACGGTTACTGTAGTGTTCAAGTAAGAGATAAATGCTAACTATGCTAAGTCTACAGCTTATTGAAAACATCTTTGGACTATTTTCAAACATCAATCTATCACCTTACACTCCTAACAACTTTCAATTAGCATGATTCATACAAGTTTGAGTGTTGATATTCTACAACCTTTGCGATTTACCTGGGTAAGTGACCCGGGAGTAGGGCGCAGGGAGCGTCACGTTCAAACGACCTATAAATGGTACTAGACATTTACTTTTTTAAATTACATTAAAATTATAATTGATCGATGTCGTACTACCAGTATTGTGTGTTTAAAAATAGAATCACTGGCCGCTAACTTTCTTATTGGTAAAAAACATTAATAGCATTCCATTTTTGAATATCATTTACGCGGGTCTTTACAATACCGGCGCTGTATTTTATTTTCCAAAATTTGTGTATTTTTGAGTGTTTGTGCATAATAATGGTGGATTATTATTCGCAAAGTGTTCGATAACAAGCGTGAGTGTTGGGAAGTGATACAGTGTTTGATTTATGTGATTTTCATGCTTGTTGCATACAGCATCACAATGCAACAGCTCCTAGTAATCGCTAAGTGCAGTTTTTCTACCACTTCACTTAGCCTGATTCTTCTGACTAGACTTGACTACCGACTAGACTTTTAGACTTGACTAGGACTTGACGAAACCACACTGTAGGACTAAAGAAGATTGAAAAATTCAGAAGGGCTATAAAGGACTTGTATCCATGGCCGTAAATCCCATTATTAAAAAAAAATCATTTACGCTTCAGATTTTTCCCCGCTTTCAGTGATATATTTCTTCTGATCGATATTCTGTTGTCTATTTTTTGTTTTTGTGAGAATAGTTTTATTCTTGTAATCAACAAGTAATTTTGTACCATGGATGTCGTAAAATGGTTCTTAGACTAAACAGAGCCCAACATTTCTATGTACGCGTAGGTACCTACATCTATCCAACTGATTCCTTAGTTGAATATTGGATGATTGGGTGATGATTACTCACTATGTTTTTTTTACTCTGACACTAGGGTATATGTCGATTGACCATGTAACGCTCACGGCAAGAACGAATGAATGAAACCATACTTTTTGTTACAGGACGGGACATTTTCCCTAGCCGACTTCACTGACGCGTACCAAGAAAATGAAGTACAACGCGTGATTCGCGCGTACGAGAATTCCATCTCGATTGATATACATTGCTCCACTAGTGGGGGCGGCGAGTGGGCAAAGCTTCCGGAGATGCCATTCGTCAAGCATTGCAAGATTAGAGTCAATCCCACGGACATATTAGACTCAGGCTCTCAGGCCATCAAGGATTTTGTCGGTAAGTGACGAATTTTGTATTTCATTATATACATAGGTACGTCGAATTGACTTTAGCCGACAAAAATAACCTTTTTCAAGGGAATAAGATTGTCGCGAATATCGTTCGCACCACGTCAATACTTGTGGGGATCCTTATGTATATTTTCCTTGATCATCTCATAACACATAAACGGATTGACCAAGAATGTTGTGGCAGGGGTTCCCCTTTGGTTGATCAACAGTTATTGAACAAATTTACAGATAACAAGCAACGAAATACAAAGTTGTCATTTCGCAAATCAACGTTCCATTTATTTGTGTTTCACAAACTTTACATCTCATAAAGTAATTTCTTCATATATTGTCATTTTGCAAAAGAATATTAGAATTTTTTTCCTAACACAAATATGTTAAACGACAAAGATCTATTGAACAATTTTTCTTCAATAATATGGTTACTTAGTCTAAAGACATATGACAATTTATGTTATGGCACCATATCATTTCTTAAATTTTCATACTAAAAACATAAGAATTATATTTTTTTCTGTGACCACAACTGTGCCGCGGCAGCGGCCGATGAAGCGCCAGAAACGACTTATCTTTGTTAATCGAGTTCAGCGCATTCCGACTTGTATTGGTTAGGTTAGGTTAGAACTTAGACCACAACGCGTGAGCCGAGCGAGCGAAGCGCAACGAAGAAATTTTATAGGTGTTATAATTGCATTGTATTATAACCGATTGCCAATGCTATAACCTAAGAAGTTAAAGTTTGTAATTGAAATTTAGTCAAACAAATTATTTGTGAAATATTATTTTTGGATTTTGTACCTTGTTGACATGCCAGTATGTTTTTAAAAATTTAATTAATAATGCATTTTTGAAATGGCTGCTTATCATATGCATGTTTGCGTTTTGATGTCCTTGTCAAAGCATTACTTTGCGTAATGAAACATTGACAAATGTTGCTTGTGAAATGGTAATTTCACAACGTCTGTCGGTTCAACTAATTAATCATAAATTCAGCTCTTACTGCGTCAATAAGTCAGCGGCATATATAATAGGTGCTTGTTTTACCATCAGGAAGTCTTGGGTTCGTTCCGGGCTATTTGGACATTGTAGGCATCACTAGATTTTCAGATAATAGAGATTAATTCAGTAAGGATGTTCAGTATTGGATAGCAGTGGAATGAAAAATATAACCTGGTTTGATGATGAACCCTGAATGTATAGACATCAATTCCGTGCTGACGGAGTCTCATCTTATTTTGGATTGTTTGAATCATTTTCTAGAAGCTTCTCTTCTCTCAAAGTTATTTATGCATCAAGTATGAATTTTAGCTAACTAAAAACACAGACAATTTCACATAACGAATTCAGGCTTAATTTAGGAGTTCCATCAAGTTCTAATTAGCCCAAATTGAGTCGTCATAAATGATTCAGTGTGAATGTGGGTCAGGCGGCGAGGATCAATATGCGTAGTTCAGGACTGCTCCCTTTGCTTTCGAAGTCGACCCAGTTTTTAATGTGTTAGTTTTAGTCTTTTAGATTCATAAGTCAGAATGTTGTATAGTACAAGACTTCTTTTATTACTTTTTCGTTTATGTGGCGTTTGCCCTCCTCTTATATTTCATCATCATCATCAGCTTTCCATAACCTACTGCTGGGCATAATCCTCCCTCTGTCTACGCCAACCATCTCTTTCTTGGGCCATTGTAGTTCATTGGTGTGTAGTGCCAGCTACTTTCCTAATATCGTCGACAGAGTGTAGACGTCAGGACGAAAAGAATCAAAACCGAACAGAAGTAAAACGTAATGATTTCTAATGTTTTCGCGATTGTTGTACATTAAATTAGTTTTGCATGCTTATGACATCACAGACAAATGTTAACTTAGTCTACCTGCGACTATGAACGCTGCAGTATTTGAAACGTTAGGTGTAAATAAAATAGTTATAAACGCAATAAAACCGTATTAAAATAGTTTTATTTATCAAGTAAAACGTTCCTTTCTATTGAAAGATATACATAATACATCCATGGTATCGTGTTTTTTTTCTAATGTTCAGTTGAGCCAGTCTTCAAGTTAGAGCTTAAGGAATGTTTGTGTATATAATAAAATAGGTATATTCTTTATTTGTAAAAGAGGAAGGTAGAAAAGTTTTCGCTCTACTGAATTTAATGGTATTGAAAAGTTCTGCGAATTTCTTACCTAACGCAAAAAAGTCTAGAAATATCCAAATCCGATTAATTTTGTTCCACACTTCTGGAAATGAATGTCTTTATTCAATTGAAAATCCAATGACGGCTGAATGGGATCCACTCCGCCGAATTCAATAAGATCCTTGCTTGGGTCTCTCGGATTCCATCTGCGCATACCATTTTAGGTCTATTCTTAAAAATATATAGAACGTCTATGATCAAAATAGATTTATGTCTTCTCTCATTTTCAAC
Source organism: Euzophera pinguis (assembly GCA_947363495.1). NCBI lineage: Eukaryota > Metazoa > Arthropoda > Insecta > Lepidoptera > Pyralidae > Euzophera > Euzophera pinguis. The sequence goes on along the minus strand of OX376168.1, from coordinate 1,231,781 downwards.
ATTACCCTAAGCGTTCGTACTTATAAATGAAAACCGAAGTTTTTTGCCCAGATTATGAGTGACACATACAAGTTTATCGTTTTCTTTAAATTTAACATTGACCTTGTCACACCAACAACTACCATCACCAGAACTTCCGTGCTTCGAAGCCCTCTTGTCAATTTCCTTCATGCGATTTCCTATTCTTATCTCACCTTTAAATAAGTTTTTGCAAAAATTACAAGTTTATAATATAAAGTAACTTATATTGTAAATTGACGTTTTGAAGAAAATGCTGCAGTGGAGTTTGTGGCGCCGCTTCTTCTCCAGTTGCGCTTTGGAAGTGGTGGTAAACTTAATATAAGTTAATTGACGTTAATAAGTGATATTTATATCCTATATTGAAAATAAACGATTTCATTTCATTTCAAAGTAACTTATTATGTGGCATGCCGATGACTGGCAAGATGTGACGCAGGATAGATCAGTGTACCCTTGTTATCGCAGCACAAAACTCACGACTCATTCCAGCTAGCTGTGCCATCTTATTAGATTGGATGTTGTGGCAAAAAATATATTTTTTTATAAAGGACCCGTCCCAACTTCGTCCGGGTTATACAAATTATGTAGTAGGTTGAAGCTAACGTCTTCATTTAGCATTTCTTTCAAAACCGGCTACATAGATCTCCCTGAGGCCGAGTCAAGTAGTCCTATTAACCGATGAATACCATACGTATTCATCTCATGATGTGGCGGTGAATCACGACACCAAAAGTATTTATATCGAAGGAAGATTGTAACATAAAATAATCGATCTTTACGGCTCTATGAGCGCATGCATGTGCCACTACGGTAGGCATATTAAAATTAAAATAAAAAAAAATATCAGTGTCAAAGTCTATCAAAACGGTTGAATGTTTGATAGGTACATCTACCAATGTGGCCCATAGAGCAGTCAAGTTCGATATAAAAAAAGAAAAAAAAATCTTTTATTATCAGATAACTAGGATCCATAATATGTTAGTATAGAATTCTTATACTAAGTTAGTAATAAAATTTTAGGGGACTAATTCCAAGTCGTTCACGACTTCGTCTCTCCAGCGGTACCTGGTACGACCGACTGGTCGCTTTCCGTATTAAACCGTAAACACACAACAATTTTTAAGCATTCTATTATTCCATTTCTATTATTATCTTGGTATGTTCTACGACTGGCCGCCTGCCTAACGTCTACCCTCATTAGGAATGCATCCTCAGCTCTAGCTTCCATGACGCTTTCCCTTTTAGAGTCCTATATTTGAAATGTGTGACATATTTGTCAAATAAAAATAGTTCGATATCTAATAAAAAACCTTCGAAAAGTTCATTACTAACTACTGAAACAATATATGATATCAATAATAAATGATTGTCTTGTTTCATACATTTTAGAGCATGATTTTGCAATAGTCGGGTTTTAGTTTTTGAACTTATTTTTATAATACTACTAGCTTTTTCCCGCAGCTCCACCTGCGTCAAAAAGTAGCCTATGTTTGATGAATGTCTTCAACTATATTCATATCAAATTTCATCAAAATCCGTTCAGCGGTTTGGCCGTGAAAGCGTAACAGATAGACAGACAAGGTATGGATGTAAAGATCCATTACTATTTTCTTCTTTGTGTATCTCTGTCAACCTTGAAACAAGCCGTGAAAATCTTTATTTGTTTTTATAAGCTATCTCATTCATTCCATCTATTATCTATGCTCTATCTACTATTCCTGTTTCCGCAACAGAAACACACTAATACATACCACCAACATCTTAATAATCTGTTGTTCGGTGAATGTAGTAGAGGTTGATTCATGCGCGAAGTCTGTATTCAAAGCTAACGATCCCTCTTGTGATGTAGAAAGGGGTGCTTGCTATGCTGAACAGTTGAATAGTTTGTCCGTACTGTTTCCAAATAGAATAGATGCATAATCTGATGGTTCTTGAGAAGTTATGGTATTATATTTTGTGGTTCGGTGGTGTGCCACTACGAGAAAGTATTCAGTGCTCGAAATCATTTATTCCCTCTTGTTCTATTGCTGTTTGATAGAACTCTTGTTAACATCACAATAGTTGCAACTATTGAAGCTAGACTACATCATTAATAAGTTATTGAGCTCTTAAATATCGTAGTAATTTCTAAGGTAGAAAATTTAACATTTGTGGAATATAATGATATTGAATGGATAAATAAATGAACTAAATGTGATGATGTCAAGTGTAAACATAATTTACTGTTTCACTTACAACTTTAATATGAAAAATCTATCTTTCCTGGGCGGAGTCCGAAGTCGTTGCTATATGCAATAACTATTAGCAAATTCGTTCATTATAATAACAACTTATTCACGTTTAAATTCCAATAAACTTTGAAGCATAAAATCAACTTGCAAATTCCACAACGACATATTCTCAGAACAAATTACAACAAACTCCGTTTTCTCAACTCGAGTTACAAATTCATGTATCCATATATGTTGGCGGTGGTCCGCTTACCACCTGGAGTCGAACCGTGACCAACGATATGACGACGTTGGGCACAAGCCCAGAAATGACGCAACATCGCCAAAAATGGCGAAATAGTATTAGAGGGGCCCGACCCCGTATAAGGATAAGGCAAGGAGAGAAGAAAATATATGCTGGCGGTGTAGTTAGAATAATGATGACATTTGCATGGATCAAATCTTCGGTACGTGTTTGACGCCTCTTGAGACACAGATACTAATACAATATAACTTTATTGCCCACATCTGGGAAATCACAAAATTGAAATAAAGCATTGTTAATAACTAATTTGGGTTGCCGCTTCAAGTTGAGAATTATTTTAGAACTAGCAGCCGTCGCGTCTTCGTCCGGGCCTATAGCCTACCTCGATAAATAGGCTATCCAACACTGAAATAATTTTTCAAAAGAGACCAGTAGTTCCTGAGATTAGCGCGTTCAAACAAACAAACAAATTTTCAGCTTTATAATATCATTATATTACATAAGTATAGATAATTAGCCATCGTGGAGATCGTTTGTATTCAATCTTTTTTCTAAACATAATGTGCCCACTTCATCAATCCGCTAAGTATTGTCAGTGACTGAAGTTCTTTTACGGATCTCCTATTATCTGATACTAGCTGTTTCCCGTAGCTCAGCCTGCGTTAAAAAGTAGCCTATGTTTGACCCCAGGTCGTCAACTATATTCATACCAAATTTCATCAAAATCCTTTCAGCGGTTTGGCCGTGAAAGCGTAACAGACAGACAAACAGACTGTCGCATTTATAATATTAGTATGGGTGATCTTGAAGAAAAACACAAAAACTTTTGAGCGACCTTATCTAGGGTTTCAGAGTTATAAGTCAACATTGATAATACATCTTAATTAAATACATTCAATATTGAGTCACGTAGGTATGACGGTTAATTATAATTGAGTTAGACCATTTCTAATTAAACTTACCGCTGTTATATAAATGTAACCTAATTTAGGTCGTATTTTATGACCTGAATACGATGTCGTGACTCCACCAGTAATTTAATACTTTGTTTTTATACATGTTTTATGACTTGCTGCAACCTTGGGTTGATTTACTTTTGGCACACAAAGGCCCTATCAAATTCTTCATTTGAATTTATTACAGTCCAAAAAGTTCGCTGTTCAACAAAAAGACCATTTCTATTACCTAGTTATAGAATTTTTACACTAGTACTTTCGCTATTGTTCATTGTTCGTCATTAAGTATTTGTTTTTGGATAATTATGTCTTCATTTAATCTATTAGCTGACAAGTACTTGAGTTATTTGATTTTATCAGTTGTTTTCATTTCACAATCAGTGGATAGATTCATTGTAATCTCATCATCACTACTCGTATCATCAGCTTTCTTTAACCCACTGCACATAAGTCTTCCCAACCGACCTCTGTCTTGAGCCATCGCAATCTAGACAATTTTTGATTCAAAAACCTACCTAACTATCATTATTGTTTAGAGCAACTCTTTTGAACAGTTTTGTGGTAGGTGTACTAGCTATCGGTTTGTCTAAGAGAATTAAGGCTGGTATACACACGATCCAGTGCTTTCACGGACACACACATACAAACAATTATTTAAATGTGTGAGTAAATTGTTTGAGTGTGTGGGGTGGATTTCGTGAGTAGATTTAGTAAGTAGTCTAACACGGCTATCGCAAATTCAACTCATTTATAACTTCGAAACTGATTAAATTTAAGATAGTTTGCCACTAGGCGTTGTAACAAACAGCCGTAACTATAGACTAATAAACTAAGTCCGCAATTTGAAACGTTCACGCTGCCTACAGTTTCCTAGTAGCATAGCAACGGAAGTTAATATGATGAGCATAAAGTTACATAATGTGGGTGAAGTTGGGTGGGTATGAAGCTGAAACATGGCTTGGTGCGAGTTGCCAACTCATTGTTCTCTAATATACTTTGCTAATATTAAATGCTATGATTGAACGTTTATCAGGAATATTTTCTTATTATAAACTAGCTATTTCCCGCAGCTTCGTCTGCGTTATGAAGTAGCCTATGTTTGACCCCTGGTCTTCAACCATATTCCACCAACTTCTACCGTTCAGCGGTTTGGCCATGAAGGCGTATTAGACAGATAGATAGACAGACTTTGGCAATTTGCGCATCCAATGGGTGTCGATGGTTGGGATTCTGTTAAATTTTTGCTGAGAAGTGTTCTGAACTTTCACGCCATCTTCGGTTGTCGCCATCAGGTCGTCCCGAGGCCAGGTGTCAGGAAGCAGGATTTAATATTTTTACTAGGAAAATTCTGAACTTTGAATTTTTATTTAAATTTACTAAAGAGTAAGTCGTACTTCAATGCTATAACATGATCATTGAAATAGTTTTATCAATAATATCAGAAGTATACCAAGCAGGGGGCTTACCATAATGTCTTATAGCAGTATTATTTTAATATTACTCTCGAAATTCGTACCATGACACGTAAAAAACAATATTACTATAAGCTTGCATTTCCTAGCAGTTTTGATGACGTCACAGTAAATTGTTCATTCAATTTCGTACCATGAGCAGTATTTGACAGTTAGCAATGTTGTTTTTACGTCAAATTTAGCGATCTTGAAAAAGTTGGTCGGATGTGATGGAAACAAAACTTTTTTCATGTTGAGTGTGATTCTTTCAATGATCTTGTGTTACAAATAACAAGGTAAATTCTAACTTTGTGCAAAAAACTATTAGTGTGCGACTGTGTGTGTTGAATCTTTCATTATTATGTGTTAGATTTGTTTTGTGTTAGTTACGTGATGTTGTTTAAGTATACCTCGTCCGGCCATAAGTTCTGTTACAAATAAAAATGCATTTTTTATGAAGTAATGTAATATTACTAAAACTTATATGTACATATTTATTAGCCTCAGCAAAAAATAAAAACAATATTCTGTTCAAAGTGGACACCTTTGGCTTTTAAAGGCCTTTTAATCTGTCTGGCCATGAATCTATGGATTCACGCACTGTTGCCATGGGAAATTTCGCCATTGCTTGCTCCAGAGATTTTCTAAGAGACTCAATGTCGCCGTGTCGTTTAGAGCAAGCCGTTAGACAGAAACCTAAAAATAAAAACATCTTAATTATTTTAGTAACTTAATATCAAAAAGTGGCAGTGGGCGGGGCACATAGCGCGGAGAACCGATGGCCGAAGGGCAGAAAGGGTCTCGAATGGCAACCACGTACCGGTAAGCGTAGCATTGGACATCCACCGACCAGATGGTCAGATGACCTGAAAAAGGTCGCAGGTAAACACTGGATGCAGACTGCTGCCAACCGATCATTTTGGAAATCATTGGGAGAGGCCTATGTCCAGCAGTGGACTGACTGCGGCTGAAATGATGATGATGAATGTAAAAAAATAATAGACATTTTACTATTTTTTCCACAAGACATGATAGGCTAGGCTAGCGACAATGCCGGCTCCTCTGTTACTGCTAGACCCTCGTTCAACAAAGGAAGGAGAAGAGTACGAGAACGCTGTCCCCATTCACAGTTCTCTCTCGAGAAAAACCTGTGAATCTGGACCCCGCATTTAACTTACTTGGAATAAGCCAAAGCTATTAATTAAATATTTTTATCTAAACAAACTCAGTGCGAGACCTTTTGAGTGACTGCGCGTGAACTGTCAGTTGTCTTTATAAAACGTAAAAAAATGTTCCGAATCTCATTTACGTGCACAGCTTCGTTTGTAATCAAAACCCAAATTTCATTTTTTATTTGTTGTAATTGAAATTTAATAATATAAATGTATTTTATATATTTTGAACACAAAATCAACTTTAAAAACACACATTTAAATTTAATATATTGAATTATTCAATATATTAAATTTAAAATTCAATATTTCGTAACGAGAGTCAATCGGAACACTGCGTAAAAGTGATGCAGCTATACGAATTATATAGCGGAGTCTCGCTCTCACAATCGCCAGGGAATAGACAAATCATTCGTTCTTTCACAACTCTAAGCAGGAATACAACAATCTTGTTTTAAAAGTTCATGGTACGATTTGGAACAATATTATTTTAAGCTTAAAACAAGATGGGCGAAAACCATGATGGTTTTGTTAAAGTTTATGGTAAGCCCCCAGTTTACTCGAGTATTACTTATTACTTACAGTAAAAAGAACTTTAATATCATTATACACTTTGTTTCCCTGAACAGTTAGCATGCGTTTAATTAGTACTGACTCATTGTTACAAACGCTGGATGCAGACTGCTGCCAACCGGTCATTTTGAAAATCATTGGGAGAGGCCTATGTCCAGCAGTGGACTGAATGCGGCTGAAATGATGATGATGATGATTGTTACACACACTGCGACCATCTGTAAAGTATTTGAAACGTTAGGTGTAAATAAATAAGTAAATATTAACACGATAAAATCCGTATTAAAATAGTTTCAATAATAGTTTACAATTATATACACTGCACTTCGCCATTATGTGCTCAGACCTCTTTATTATAATAATCAGTATAAACAATTTACTATAGTCATTTCAAAATAAATAAACTTATGAAATATTTACATCATAAGACATAAAGCTACATATTAGCGACTTGCCAGGGATGCTATTTTCGAAAGTATGCTTCACGCAAAAACGGCGTGTCGAAAATTTTTGTTCGAAATCGCAAAATTTTCATTCGACATATATTTCATTTCAAAAATAGGCCTCTAGAACTCTCAAACCAAGTCGTAACAAGATTGCATTGTCTGTCTTGATTTACGACTTTCGGTTCACTGCGAATTCGATGTCATTATTTTATTGTGTGAAGTTTTGTGGGACAAATGGGGACTGGTGCAAATTGTACTTCTTTTTCCCTCATAGTACAGCCAACGACAGATAAACGAGACCCCCTAACCATAACATAATGCGTGAGGAGTCAGGTTTCTCTGTATTCGACTGTACAGAGAATGACTGTGGGTTTAGTAAAAGACAGTGGCTTGCGACTTTAGGTACGATTAAGTATGTAAATCATTAAGACCCTCTTTATTTAACAAATCGATAAATGTTTCACGAGAATAAAGACTCCCACTGCTGAATATAGGCTTGTCTCATAGTGTTTCAATCTAACTAAGCTATTGTAAGATCCAAGATACGGTCCAGAAGAAATTTTGTATTTTCTAAAGTAAAATGTAATGTTCATTTGATGTCAACGTATTAGAATTAATTTATATATTAATTAATGTTTATTAATTAATATTGTTTATTAATTTCTTTATTTATCCTATTTTCTTTGTGAATACATTTTTAAATATTAATATAAAATAAACATTTAAAAATATATAGAAAAGGGCACCCATCGGCAGCGTCACGACCCAAGCTGCCGGTGCCGGTGGTCAGGGCTCCAAAGTGAGGAACCTTCTCACAATCCGTGCCGTGTCAAGGATGACCGCCTTCTGTATCCGACCCTTGATCCAACCACCTAGCGAGAGCCTAACTAGGTGTTGATTTAGACTCTTCGCTATTAGGCCGTTCGCAGATACTAACGTGGGGCGCACTATAAGTTTCCGGAATGAATATGAAAAAATACTATTAAAGGTACAAAATTAATTTATTGTTTTTCAAAATAATCTCCCTTGGCGTCTATGCACTTTTTCATTCGATGAAACCAGTTTTGAAAACTTTTGTGCCACTCCTCTGTGGTGACCTCTGAAACGTGTTTTTCATACTCCTCGACAGCCTCTTCTGGTGATGAAAATCGTTGACCGCGTAATTGGTTCTTAATTTTTGGGAACAGAAAAAAGTCACAAGGTGCCAGGTCGGGACTGTATGCAGGATGACTCATGAGTTCTACATTTTTCGCCTTCAAAAAGTCGTTTGTCTGTCTGGCCGTGTGAGAACTAGCATTGTCGTGGTGCAGGATGATACGGTGTTTACGGTTATTTTTACGGAGTTCGTCAATAACTTCCGGCAAACAAATGGTCGTGTACCAGTCACTATTCACTGTACGACGATTCTCTAAAGCAACAGTGAATTCGTTCATTTAACTAGGTAATTAAGCAAAGTTTTTCTTATTTGTAAATTGACGTTTTGAAGAAAATGCTGCAGTGGAGTTTGTGGCGCCGCTTCTTCTCCACTTGCGCTTTGGAAGTGGTGGTAAACTTAAAATAAGTAAATTGACGTCAATAAGTGATATTTATATCCTACATTGAGAATAAACAATTTCATTTCATTTCATTTCATTTCAACAGTAGCCACGTGTCCAGTTTTATTAAAAAAAGAAGCAATCATCCGCTTAAATGCACTTTTCACGCGCGCCACTTTGGTTGGTTTCGGCTCATCTTGAAAGACCCATACGCTCGATTGCTGCTTTGTTTTGGGATCGTAGCAATAAATCCATGTTTCGTCACCTGTTACTATGTCCCACACCAAATTTGACGCACCTTCGTTGAATCTGGTAAGCATGGCACTGTACCAAGTGACGCGGTCCGTTTTTTGAGCCTCGGTCAAGTTGTGTGGGATCCACCGCGAGCACAGCTTTCTCACACCCAAATGTTTGTGTAGGATTAATTGTATTTGACTCATGCCTATTTCTAAGGATGCGCGAATTTCATGGTAGGTCACATGCCTGTCTGTTTCAATCATACGGCGCACAGCATTGATGTTTTTGTTGGTCACAGCGGTGGACGGCCGACCATCGCGAGATTCGTCACTGAGATTGTTACGACCACGCTTGAATTCTGCAAACCAGCTATAAACAGTTGTCTTGCATGGTGCTTCATTGCCAAAAGCTGTTTCAAGCCGAGCGATGCTCTGTTGAGCTGTCAAATTACACTTAAAATCGTAGAAAATCATACTACGAAAATTTTCCCGAGTTAAATCCATGTTGATGCAGACACACAATTTTTTAAATGGCGCCACAAGGTAAAAACAAAAGACAGTCAGATGAAACAAACTGCATTCTACAGCCAAAGAGTTCTATTTTCAAATGTTGCAATAAATTTTTAAATATTGTTTATGTAAGTGGCCAGTTCCGGAAACTTACAGTGCGCCCTATGTACTATCGGCACAATGCTAGTCGAATCAACATCCCACATGGCGGTAACCTCGTGGGCCAAGTCTAGATATTTTGACATTATTAATTTTTTATTACCTGAATAAATTAATTATTTGTTAGATTTTCTGTTATTAAATCTTTAAATTGGCTCAATATACTATTATTTCTATTGTTTTACTTTATTACACTTTATATCAAATCATTCCAAACAGCCCCAAATATTCATATATTTTTTTTGACTGATCAATAAATAATTAATTTCGTACAAGCGGTTTCTTGCGGCTCTGCCCTCCCCAAAAAGTACTAAGTAGTCTTTAAATATCCATACCAAATTTCACCAAATACCTGTAAAGGTTTACAGACAGACAGAATTTCGCATTTATAATATTAGTATGGAAGCATGAAACCTCCACTCAATAAAATCCCTTTTTAACTCAATTGAAAATTCTCTTCAGCCTACCTGGATTTCCAATATTGCCATTGCAAATACCGCCGAGGAAACTATTGAGTATCGTAGAAAAACGATTTCATGAAATGGAATGGCTTTTGACTAGCATTCCGATGAAACGTGAAAAGCCTAAAGCTATGATCGTAGATGCAGTGAATGAAATCCCAAAGACTTTTATATGATGCTCTATTTCTCAGCATATGCATTCCAGTTCTTTTACGTTTTGATGTTTAACGGATTTTATTATTTTGCAACTACTTGAAGAATATAACATTTTAAAGGCGCAATATTTTTTGTGATTATAAATTCTCTCTCCCGTCACAGTGTTTCATGGTTTTGTCCTTCATTCACTGATTGTATGGCCAACCCAGTTTGCACACCTGATAGTTACTTTCTATACTATATACTATATGGCGGCAGGGCTGGTTTTGTCATAAGCATGATTTTTTCTAGGAATAAGCTCTACACAAGTTAGGAACATTAAAAATTACTAGAAAAATGTGACTACAAGAAAATTATGCATTGTCTCTTTTACAAAATCCATGCAAAGTATGTATCACTCAAAAAGTATATATTTTAAGGTATTGCATCACTTTAGCAATTTTACTTACCTACATCCATACTAATATTATAAATGCAAAAGTCTGTCTGTCTGTCTGTCTGTTACGCTTTCACGGCCAAATCGCTGAACGGATCTTGATGAAATTCGGAATGAATATAGTTGAAGACCCGGAGTCAAACATAGGCTACTTTTTGACGCAGGTGGAGCTGCAGGAAAAAGCTAATACATAATACAAATTTAATAACACAATTTCGATGGCCGATCCAAAGTGACTTTTAACCTTCTACTGAGCAGTTAAAATCCGAAAATAAGAAAACTAATCTAAGATGCAAAAAAAAATATTACCGAAAAGTATATGCTTAATTTTCTTCCAGACCACGCTCATAATCCTCATTTAAATACTTAATCCATACTTTACCGTCTCCGTCCTCATTTTATAAAGTAATTTAAAAGATACGCTTAACTTATGACATAATTTTAGCACCCTTGTTACGACCATGTGTATAATTTAACCTCTCTCTAAATTGAAAATTACAGGTTATTTTCGACGTTAAACCTTTAAGATAGGATGTGAAATGGATTAACAAGAGTTGGAGTTATTAGAGCGGAAATATGCTGGTTTCCTAGTTCATTGGTTAGGTCGCCTGAGGTTAGGAAACGTTCGGGTTCTTCGTAAATCTAGGGCATATGTTTAGGGAAGCTAAAGAGGGTAGTATTATTTTAGAAGGACATCTTTAATTTATTTGAATTACTGGCCATTTCTCGCAGCTCCGCTTGCGTCATAAAGTAACTTTTGTTTGACTCCGGATCATCAACTAATTTCATACAAAATTTTATCAAATCCGTTCAGTGGTTTGGCCGTGAAAGCGTTACAGATAGACTTTCGCACTTATAATATTGGATGGTGAGAATAATGATATATTTTCACAATTGTGTTATCTTTTCTGCGTGTGCCTCTACTATGTCTAATTATATCTATGTCTGTGTTGATTTATCTATAAAGTAGACATTATTTTTAATTCTACTGGGCCCACCCTTACATCATGTTCTCTTACTGTACAAAGGTTGGCTGGAAGAGATTGCTTAGCAATAAGTCCGCCTTTGCTCCATATTGTTAACAATGTTATAATTTCGGTTTTGTGATTTCCCAGATGTGGGCAATAAAGTTATATTCTATGGTATTGTACTATGAGATTTCAATAACGCAGAAGCTTGCAACTACGTCATCAA